>CM031236.1:503417286-504071452 GCA_018340775.1 Taxus wallichiana var. yunnanensis
GGCGGGCCTTGAGCCCACGATGGATGACCTACGACACCCCCAACAGGGGGAGGTGGACCCAACAATAGTGGTGGATGCCATAAATGATGCAAGTTACATAATAGCCTATATAACATGGTGGGTTGAGCACCAATGGATGATCTTGTTTCCTATAATAGTGGGAGGTCCAAATGGAGGTGTACTAGCTTGATGGTGCAGATAGTGTTCAATGTCTTCCGCCTATAGGTGGAGGAGAGGGAACTCCCCTTGGTGGGATATAATAACAACAACAGTGGCACATCATAAGTATAGATTGTGATTGAGTGCTTTATTGATAGTATGTTGTTGATTTTTAGAGATCGATCGTTTCTAATATATGTATGCTAATGATTTCGGGTGATAACTAATGGACCACTATTGTGGATGCCTCGATGTATACCCTTCTCTGGAATGTGTCAGGAGACCTTTTCACTAGTGTATTTCTTGAGAGAGTAGATGATATTACTAGCAAACATGCTTATTTATTTGACCCGATGTGAGTTAACACATGACCTCTTGTGTATTTCTATAGTCTTTAGAGATGAGTGTCGTGTTGAGTTAGCGGCGCAACTCGTGAGGCCAGCCTAGCGGTGAGCTATCAAAGTATCTATTGGCTAAATGAGTATAGTCATAGGCACGGTATGCCCAAGTGCTAGCGGAGAATGCGACATTGCGAGAGCGATTGTCACATTATGGGGCTCAGTCATGATCCGAGGACGTTGAGATCTAGGAGAAGCCTCTAGCTCACAAGATCCAAAGTAGATGTATATACTAATAGTGACGAGGATTAATAGTATGTGTATGAAGAGATATAGTATCTACACCATTTTTCTATAATAATTGGTACTATATATATGCATATATTTATGTATGTATGTATGTATATGCCTATGTTGGATTCCATTGCATTGTGTATGTCTTGTCTTACATTGGTTGTGTTGCATTAATGGATAGATATTTGAGTTATGTTGTTGATATATGTGTTAGTTCTAGTTTGTTGTGTTGAGATACAATACGATGTATATTGATTTGATTGATTTATGATATGTAATGTGTTGTGATGATGTATGAATGTTAATTGTAGGATATTGTTCAATGTGATATAGCCTATAGATAAAGTGAACACATTTGATGATGTTATGTCAAGAATAATATATGAATAATGTGAACATATGATATAAAGATACACTCATGAGCGTACCCTAGTCTCATTGCATGTGAAGTGAGGAAACATATTCATAAAAACAAAGGAAGAGTAATCCTCCAATATGCTCATAAGAGACTAATTGTGAAGGTTACAAGTGTAAAGCAAGATTAAATACATTATATGATATAACGAATAAGTGTTTAGGATGTATGAGGTATGCATGGGACGAAAGGTACACTAGAGAAACTACACATGAAGATTTAACTTGACGGCATGAATGACAGGTAGAAGTGAAGGGTTTGTTGAAGTCACTTGTGTAACTTTTGGGACAAACCCTCATTCCTTGCTAATCCACTTTTAGACGGTTCGAGATTGCTCGATGTAGGAATATTGTTAATGTGATTAAGATGACTAGAAGCAAAAACATGCTCATCAATTGCAACACCGTCTCGTATGTTTGTGTCGTGGAGGAGGTGAAGTAGATCTATCTACATGTTATGTCTCATAAGTGATGATACCTTTGTCCTCTAATAACTTAAGCTTATGATCTAACACATAAAAATCATTGTCACAATGTCCATTAATGTGATGGAAGTTACAAAACAGATGACCCTTCTCACGTTCAAGCATACGTGAGAGGAGGAGATGATCATTAGATGGTAATGAATCATCCTCTTGTTAAGTAATGTAAGTAATATGTCATGGGGCCTATCACGAGCCTTATCAAAATATATGGGATTCCTCTTAGGAGGAGATGGTTTTCGTACTCATTGATTAGGATTAGGATAATAAAAAGTATTACCACGATGTAAAACCTTCACTTGACTATCATTGTGTGTATCATAATCATGTGTAATATAAGGGGTTGTAACATTCACATCTAAAGGCTTATGCTTATGTGTTAGCATAATATCTTGTTCTAAATCAATAACATGTGAGAAAAGATCATAAAATGAATCACAAGTGTCATAATGTAATTTTTCTTTGAGGGATTGTACAAGTCCCCGACAAAATATGAATTGCAGCTATAAATCACTAGGTTGATATACAAACAAGTGCATGTTTGCCTTAAAGCGTAAGATATAACTAGAGACAAATTCAGCTTCATCTTGATGTAAAGAAGGCAAATGCTCATATGTAGCCTTAGGGCCTTTATTGTAACTAAAGTGAACTAAGAACACATTCTCAAGTTCTACAAAAGTACTTAAAGAACCACTAGGGAGATGAGTAAACCAAGAGAGAACATTGCCAATAATAATCCTAGAGAAAACCTTAAGAAGCATCTTTTCATCGTCATAAGGAGCCATGACCATCGTATTATGGGCTGACGTAACATAAAATAATTTAAATGAAGGCATTACAATTTTTTTTGGAAATGATATTTGAAATATTCTACGTGGAATAGGATTATCGGGAATAATATTAGAACCAACACTAGCATAATATGCCTTGCTTTCTAAAGTCAATTTGTGGACCTATCTTTGTAACTCGCTTAACACATGCATGTGAGAAAGAACCTCTTGAGGAGGTATAACATAAACACCTAAGGGCTCATTCAAATGCTACATGCTACCATTAATAGTAGCCATAGGAACACTATCAGGCATAGGAAGATTATTGAGGGATGAGTTATCAAAAGTTTACATGGGCTAAATGGGCTTGACCTCATGACTATACTCTAAAAGGATATCAACATCAACAATAGGAAATGCAATCACATTTGGAGATGTATCAACATGTGTGTTATTTGAAACTAAGGGAAGATCAATATGCTCATTTTTTCTAACAATATCACTATGCACATTAGTATCTACAAGTGGAAGAGAAGAAATACTAGTAAAAACATCACGCTTTCTTGTATGATGACAAAGAGAAACACAATGGGTATCAAACACAACATGATCCTATCAAAAAATATCATTCATGAGAAATGGAAATATTAATACAAGCAACATCATTCTTTTTGCATTCAAATGCAACAATATAAGTGTAATGGTTATTATGTGTGTTGTACTTACCCAAGAAATGTGCAAATTTTTGAAATTTTTGGTCAAGTGACCCCTTTGCCCATTTTTTTGCATTTGTGAAGTTCTAAAGAGTGGAATATTTCTAAACAGTCAGGTCACTTTCTGAGTTTTTAATGGCATTTGTGTGTATTGCGGTGATTTCGGGTCATGGAGGAACTTGTTCCTCCGTGCCTTCTAATTACCGCATGCTGTTTTCCCTGCATTTATCTTGTTTCCTTTGTATTGCAGATATTTATATGTTTCACGGAACTATTCCTCGGGGTTCTTTGTTTCCCGCAACTCATTTCTTTTGAAAATTTGTTTGTATTGCGGGCCTTTTAGGATTTTTGGGAACAAGTGGAAGTCATGTTCTTGGGCCTTTTGTTCCTTGCATTCATCTAATTCCTTTATATTTTGGATACTTCAGTTATTTTAAGAACTCCTGGTCATTGTTCCAACGAGGCCTCCTTTCCCTGCATTCTCTTGTCATCCACAAATCCTTGTAATTCTTTTATGTGCGAATAGTTCGGATACTTGAGGTACTCGTGACCCTTGTTCCTCGGACCTTGTGTTCTCTGAAAACCCAATTTTTCCACAGTAGCTATGATACCCTTTGAATTGCGGGTATTTCAAATGAATCAAACCCTCTCGACCCTTGTTCCTCCTGGCCTTGTCTTCCTCGCAAACCCACACCTTCCACATTGAATGGAATTTGTTTGTATTGCGGGTGTTTTGGGAGTTTTTGGCACACAAGCCCCTTGTTCCCTTGGGCCTTCATTTCCCCAAAACTCTATCATATCTACAATATATGGGAAAGTGATTAAAACATTCTTTGGACCCCTTAGTTCCCCGCATTCCACTATAACCTTCAAATTGGTCATTTTATTGAGTTAATATTGAACGAGAAGCTATAAAAGGGGGTAAACACAATTCATTTTCACCGTTTGAGTTGTTAATTTTAACTGTGCACTGTCATTTTCTTGCTTAGTACATTGAGATCATTTTTGGCTATATCTTTCTCATCTCTCCATCATTTTCAAATTGTTGTGGATTCATTGTCAAAGCGTTGTTCTTGCTTATTGCTTTGAGGTGATTCATTTCATATCCTACTATGTCTATTTGGTGTCAAATTGAGTTTTGTGCCCTCCTTCCTTAACTTTCCTAGTAACCATTGTTGAAGCCTTGTTTCTTTAACTTTTTCTCCTCCCTTGTCACCATGAAGTTATAATATGGGGGTATGAGCACATCTCTTCCTTAGAAACCTTTGTGCCAAATATAGGGGATAGTGATGTGAGACATTTGAATTTCGATGACTTTTGGGCCCAAATTTCTGATGATAATCCCACTACTATAGCTCAATGTATTAAGAATAGTGGACTTGCTCATGTTGCGGATTCCCTCTCTTAGTCCAATGTGTGATATCTGGCTTCACTTGTGCTTCTTGTTTTGATCCTACTACCAAAGAGATCAAATATCCTCAAGGGTAGGTTATTTCCAAACTTGACATCAGTTGTATAAATGCAGCCCTAAGTATCTCTGTCTTTGAAGATTCAAACACCTTAACCTTAGTTCAGACCCAACATATGTTCGAGCAAGAAAAGGATATATACAAGGCAATGATTGTTAAATCATGGCTCAAAGCCCAAAAGAGAGGGGCTTCAAAATTTCCCAGGGTCTTATATAGGTCAGATTTCAAGGAGGAATTGTCTGATATGATCACTCTTCTTGCAAGATTAATGGGCCTAGCTTCCACCAATGAGTTCCATTCGGATGTGTGTTTACATCAACATCATTTGTGAGGGAAAATAGAGTCTAACTATGGAGAGATTATTTGTGAGAATATCGGTGAGCAGGTTAGGTCAATGTGCAACAAAGTCAAACCTTTTATATGAATTCCTATCTCATGTACACCATGACAACCTATACAGTGTGGGTGGGATTGTCTCCTCGAATGATAAGAAAAATGAACCAATCTATGAGTTTTACCCCAACTTACTTTTGAAAATAGTAAACACCATTTCAGAAGGGTGAATGATGTGTTCACAATGTTCATAGTCAGACTCCTTGAGGGAAACACAACTAAAGAGTATCTACTAAAGCCAAACAACTGATTTCAACATATGGTAGTCTCTTCATCCAATTTAGGATATTTTCCTACATCAGATTGGCTGGTTTTGAAGGTACACCCAACAAGTTGCCAATGTACTATAATGATAAGTTGGTCCTAGTAGAATTTTGTAGACAATTGGACATACTACATAGGACATGTAGAGACAAGAAAATCATTGGCATCCAATTCCCTATTTCTTTGGGAAATTATACATGTAAATCTGCCCTAGATGCTCAAAATGTGGAAAGGACAATTGTTGACTTCAAGTTTCATTCATATCAAAAAAGACATTCCTTTTACATTAAGGGCTTCATTTCAAAACACTTGAGAATGTCCTATCATCACCTTCCCACCATTGAAGACTATTTGGTATATTTTTCTGATGAGTATGAAGTTAGGAAGAGGTATTTTAGAAGACTTTCTCTTCAACAAATCAAGGACTTCAATGTGTATCAGGTTTAGATTCCGAGGACCTTGAGGATGATAATGAGAATTTGTACGCTGTAAATTATCTTAAAACCATTCGGCACATGCCTCTCCCTACTGTCAATTGGTCCCAAAAGGAAAGAGATGATCCTTCAGACATGAATAATCCAGTCATTATAAGAACAAAGTAGTGGTTCAACAAGAGAATGAAGGAGTATAGATAAACAAAGCAACAATATTCTTCTCAAGAAGCCTCCACCTCACAAAAGAAGACTCTCTCTCAGAGGGTCCCAACTTAGCTTACTCCATCTTCCTCACCTCCAGATACGACCAAAGTATATACCAAGAAGGAAAAGGTTAAGGAGATAGAGAGAATAGAAGAAATTTCTAAGAAAGAAGTTGAGCAAGAGAAGGCTCAAGAAAAAGCGAAGAAGAGGCCCGTGTGCTTGAACAAATATTTCAACCTCTAGAAGAAGGGGAGCAAGCCATAAAAAAACATAAAGATGAATCTTAAAAGGAAACTAAAGAACATGAGATAAATGATAATGAGGAAGAAAGTGAAGAACAATAAGAAGAGGAATATGAGGTGAAAATCATAGAACCAAACACTAAAAAAATAGATGCCTAAAGAGCCAAACTTCCAGTCAAAAGTTCATCTTCCTCTACCATTAAAGCACATACTATGGAATCCCTTGCTACTCAGTCTCTTGGTCCTCCCCATGATCTTGAATTTGCTCCTCCTCCTGCTCCACCTTCCAGTGACTCCTTCACATGAGTTCAGCCCATGATTGATAATAGGAAGATGGAGGCTTCCACTCAGTTAGTTGCCCATGGTTTTGATGATGTATCTACCCTACTTGGTACAAATCCCACTCCTCCTCCCAAGAAGGCCAAGACAACCTCCTGTTTGGTTTCAGATTCTAAAGGACAACAATTCTTGGAGATTGCCAAACCAAAGGGATACAAGGATGAGAAAGACATCACTAATTTGACTAGAATTCAACTTGGTGAATCCACTCTAGAGGGAGAAGTTTAGAATTTGAAGGAGACTATTTCCAAGGTAATTGAAAGAGTTGAAAAGGGAAGGTAGACACATGAACAAATAGAGGAATAGGTTCAGGTTCTCTTAAACTTTATCAAATACTTTCTCTCAAGTGATAAGACTCCTTTGGATCCCACTCCACTTTCTTCACTACCTCCTCCAACTGTTCTTTCTAAAGAGGATGTTAAAGCCATCAAAGAAATTCATAAACATGCCTCATATGGTAAAGCTACTTAAGCATTGGTGGAGGGAATGCTTATCTCAGGTCTGAATTTTATTGATGAGGCATACAAGGTATATGAAAACATATCTTCACCTCGGACCAATTTAATACAGTCATCATGAAGTGTAGAAATAACTCAAGATATGGTTGGAAGGTATTCAAGACTTGAGAATCATGAGCACCATGGATGAGAAAATCCTCCTTTCTCATAATATTTTTGATGATTCCAAGAATAACTTGTCCAAGAAGTGGGTGTATAGTATTAATGGAAGATCAGAGTCCTTGAAGAAACGAACCAACTTTGAATTAAGGAATATGGTGCAGAGAGGAGAGAATTTCAAATAAGAAATATTTGTTGACTTGTAGGCTTTTAGGTGTCAATTTTACAAAGACAATTCTACAGAAAGGCACTCAATGGATGAAGTTAAAGAAAAATTCAGTGCACTCATCAAAGAGGATCTGTTCAAAGCTAAAATTGTTAACAAGGAGAAGATGGAGGAAATCATAGAGCTACACAATGTTGTTGTAGAGGCTACCAGGCCTGTTGCATATTGTAGGTATTGCTAAATAAATGGAATACTCTCTTGGTAGTTGGATGAATGCTATGGAAAACACCACCATTCCCAAGGAGATGGAGATTTCAGATACCATTTCTAAGTTCAAAATCCATGTGCTTAAAGTGAAGATCCTAGTTGTGCCAGTTGCCAATGTTCCCTCTTCTAGCTCTGAGTCATTTCTTTCTAATTGTTATGTTTTGAAGTTAGCTTTATCATTTTGAAAATAAAAGATTGTAAATAAAGCTAACTTATGTAATCAATTAATTAAGTGTTAACACTTAATTAAATGGAAATTAGTTAAGAAGTTGGTTACAACCACCCCTCTGTCTATATAAGACTTATTTCTCATTGTAAAGGGGTTGGATTTTGGTGTTTTTGAATGTAATGATACAAAGCATTTGAAATCAATACAGAAGAAGAAGTTATCTCCCTCTTGTCTGTGTTCTTTCTATTTCTTTTCCTTGTAATTGTGAATGTGAATCTAGTATATTTGAATATAGAAATTGTGTGTTCAATCCATTTTTTATAATGTAAAGAAATTTGCGTCTATTGCATCTATATTTAGTGGATTTTCTGATATACTAATTCATGTGTTCTTGAAGCTCCATGCATGCATAAGTAATATGTTACTTTGCAATCTCTATATCTGAACATGTTGCCTTCTTCACTCCTTTTCTTACAATAGTGAGTAATCTTGCACAACCAAGGAGAATACTTGTATTCTCGACTGGTGGATTAGATTGAACTTTGTGTCCCTAGTTCACTCCTCTTACTCATACAAGCTATTGTTTCCTCCTCGAAGCCATGTTTGTATTGAGGTTATAATAATATGAAGACATTCTTTACACCAAAATCCTCATTTAATGATTGTTAGTTTGTATATTTGTAAATAAGTAGATTTCAGTTTTTGGTGAATAAGGGAACCTCCCCACAAAGAGGAGTGGATTTATCCCCTGAACTATTTCTTATTTCTAAAGACAAAATTTCCAACCAACAATGTGCAAGTAAACTAGAGATGCTACAATCAAGAAAATTATTTTTGCATTTAAGAGAAGGAGTAGAAACACAAATATTGTCATCTAATTCATTGAAATAAGAAACATCATACATATTATCATCATGGTTGTAAGTATGATACATTACATCCACTTCATTATAATAAGGATAAGGGAAACAATTGATCTATGTGTAAATAGAAGGAAAATCATTCGTATGTGCACTAGAAACACTAACATCATCACCTAAATTTATGCCATCTATTGCATTGGTGTCATGATCTACCAATGGAGGAGATTTTTCATGGTCACTACTCCAACTGCGCAAGATCCCCAAGGGTCTTCATGAGTGGTAACAAGTGGGAACTGATTGAGATCATCTAGAAATGTGTCTCGAGGAGTATCTATTGGAGGTGATGCACGGAAACATGGGGGATGATCGACGAATGGCTGAAAAACAAGATTTAAACCAACATAAAAGACTACATCATCCCTAAGGGAGTGTGAAAATGGAGTAACATGTTTTGCATCCTTATAAGTGGTATGGACTTGGTTAGAGGGATAACATTCATTATGCCTCCACAAAGCTTGAAAAAGAGCCATGATCACGCACAAGCAAATATGACACACAAACTAAACACTCATGTACCCTAAGAAAAAACTTGGGTTTTAAAATCAACAAGCCTAACCTATGGAAACTTGGGCATGATCCTAGATTAGGTTAGGGATTTGATCAAAGTGGGATCACCAAAATATATCAACCATAATTAAAATTAATCAATTGATGGTTGATAATATAGAAACTTACAATAAATAATGTGCTAAATGATATTTTGGATCAGATATACATATATATAGACATAAAAATCATTCTAAGGAAGAAATGTAAGCAATCAAAGATAGGTTTTGAATAGAAAGAGTCACTTGGCTAGTTCAAATGAGCTTCAAACTATGTCGATGAGTTATTTGGAATAGAAAAAAATCCCAAGAATTGAAGAAATCTTCTTCGTCAACATAAAACCTCCGGAGGCAAAACCGTATAATATGGTCGAAACTATATAGTACAATCGACCTCTCTCAAGGTTTTGACCTTGATACAATGGGAATCTATAAATCTCGGTGTCACTCTTTGTTACCTTTTAGAATGTTCGATATCACACCAAATCCCAGATTTTGCGCATATGCCTAAAAATAACCTAAATACCTTACAAAACACTCGAGCACACATTAGATAAAAAAATAAATGTAGATTCCCGAGTTAGACTAACCTCGGTGGTCACCCCGTATGTGAGTCACCAAGCATTGCACTACATTTTAGACTCCATGTAGTTCTCCTAGTGCTTTGTATTATTGTGTGCATGCAACTATCCCTTTTCTTAGTGTTGCCCTTATGTTTCCATGCCGATATAACCCTAAAATACTTCACCCCATTTAAACCCTTGTGTGTTCATGGAAGAAATCAGATTTATGCCCTCCTATGTTGTGTATGTAGTATGTGTAATCACTAAATCTTGTACTTACTATGTACATCGAGCCTCTAAATATTTCAGTTATATGCTTGATTACTAAGCAAGAGAATTACTCACTAACACACCTTTTACTTTTCTTTTACATTACTTTTATCCTTTACATCTTTATTGTTTATTGCTTCTAATTGGAAACTTATAATTTTTCATACCAGTCGACATCTTACTCAACTTTGAATTTATTGTTTTATCCTTCGACTCTCTGTAAGAGACCTCCCATTAGGGACATGAGTGCCTGTGTGCTATTGTCCCATCCGGGAGCTTTTATCCTTTGTCTCCTTTTGCCATCTTTCGGGTCTTACTTATTTATTCTCTTATTTTATCACTCTTGGTTGAACTTTCACTTGTTAATGACGAAACTCGAGTGAAGGAATAATATATATACATGCCTTATTTAACCTCATTAAGAGGAAAATCATTCAAGAGGTACATACATTGACAAGAAGCTAATATTTTCTCTCTACTACATCAAGGATTGAATTTTGGACTACATTATTCATCGCATAGGAGGGTTTACTCTGAATTCCATACCACACATTTACATTTGGGAAAAAGTAGTTGTATCGTGTTATTCTCTGTGTGGCATGCATTAGGGAATCCTAGGTCAAAGGACACTATTTCAATCACACATACATACAAGAACTACATAGAGTATGCAATTTAGTATAGTGCTCGGTGATAATCACATTGGGGTGACCACCGAGGTTGGTTTGACTAAAGCATATGCAAATTTTTATTCATCTAATGTGTGCTTGAGTATTGTGCATGTATCTATGGTTTAATTTACAGGTGCAAGTATGAAGCAACGAATATGATGTGACATACAACGACTAAGAAGCGACACTAAATGACACAAAAAGCCAAATTCGAGCTATTCTCAGACACTAACACCCCAGACATACGCTAGCTTTGGTGGCCTTGTCCCTTTTTGGATGCTCTTGTCCTGAGAGCGTCACCTTCTAGAAGAAAACACAGAGCTAATATAATCCAGAATCTACCTTTCCATCATGTTCGTCGGTCTTAAATCGTCCTAAATCTTCCGTTACTGAAGTTAAGTAATCTTTATCCTTTTATATCACACTCTTGTTTGTACGTCCTTTTCTCAATCTTGTATGTTTACCATTTTATCTATCGATCAACAATGTCCTTATCTTAGATTTAAATTTTATTAAATCATTTGGTGAACCCAATCTCTTACATGCCCATTGTGGATCTCTCCTTTCATGCCCATTACCCATAGTGGTCACTTTGGATCCCAAACCTATATAAAGCTTGCCCCATCCACTTGACATCGTCCTTCTCCCATGGTTGACCCCATTGATGAAAACATTATTAGTAATTCCAAGTAGATCCCTCTCGAGGAATTCAAAACATCCAACAAGTGAAAATTCCTATGATGAAGATACCAATGTTGAAATAGCCCAATTGGATGCCCTTACCAATTTCCGCTCTGTAATGTGTGATAATATGACCCATTTTTGCATATCCTCAATGCTCTATGACTACCCATCATTCCAATGATAAAACTACCCATAATAGTATGACTCATACATTAGCATCTCTACTACTCCACTTCTATCAAATTTCTTCCTCTCCTTCCAATATTGGAGTCTCCATCATTCACATGACTATGTATACACCTAATTTTTCATCCTAATTTTCAATACATGTTACTAACATTTTCCTTTATGCAAATAAGGGTCACTTATACATCTATTTCTTGAGGGGGGCCTTTAGTGGACTATTAGGAATGGGGTATGACTATTCACATGATCATTATGGGTTAGAGATGGTATACAAAGAGATAATCAATAGGTGGTCTTAGCTTTAGTTATCCTTGTCCTACTATATTTCACACACTTACTTACATTTGAACCCATTTACACATCGACATCTATTCTTGTTTGATCCTTGACACATTACACTCCTTTTTGAAACTAGGTCCTCCTTGGTGACGTCATCGCCCATGGGTGATGGTTTTAGTGTTAGGTTTTACTCTGGATGACATCTTCACACACGGGTGATGACATCGGTATATATGCATGCCATACCTAAACATTTAGAAGAAGAAGAATCCTTGAATGAACCAACCATTTTCTCTGCTCTTTTGTGCCAACTTCACATCTGCTCACTCGCCCCTTGGTTTATCTTGCACTTGACTTGGATTGGACACTCTTTTGGATTGTTGGATTGCTTTAGCACTATTGGGCCATCTATAATGAGTCTAGAATAGGAGCGATATTCCCCTTCTCCACCCATAACTATTCTCTTTTGGTGTGTTACTTCTCTAGAGAGATAGATGCATCAATAACCACCCCATAGGTAAGTGCTCCAAATTTATTTTTCTTTTACATAGATTAGTTAATTTCTTCTCTCATTGTTCTATGTTATCTTGGTGTTATATGAGCATTGATAATAGTTAGTATATTTCTCCACATGATCTACTCCTTAGTTTTACATGCCGGTTCCATTATAACATGTAATATCCCCTTGTGGGATATTAATTAATTATTATTAATGTACTTGCGAAAGAAGCAAACTTAGAAGAGAAACCCTTCTAGGTTCACCTCAACTAACCCAGTGTCGGCTTCAATACAACCCAAATGGAGTTAGAGTGAGCCAAGGTAAGGGTTCAGATGGGCTATCTAGTTGGAATTTGCACTCCTTTAACTAATAAACTTACAGAAGTAGAAAAATAAACTAATATGCCTGGAAATAGCTGAAAATGACTGCAAACTTTAAAAATTAATATCTCCCTCAATATTTATTTGTTTTGAATGAAATAAATTGTAGAAGGATGATAAAATTATGCACTTTCCAATGAACTAACAATATGAATTTTTTGATCACAAAAATCCACTCAAAACAGTCCCCGAAACTACAGTTCAAGTCACTAGGGTTAGGGAAAATTATAAAATTGATTCCAACTCAAACATACACCTCTCCACACTCAAAATTATCACTTTCAGATCTGCATTAATAGATATGTAACAACAAATTGAAAAAATACTTCAAACCCTTCCAAAATATGATAGAAAATCACATAACCTAGTGGATTTATTTATCATAAATTCCAACAGCAGGTTAGCAGCTCAAATTATCATGAAACAAGTGCATTAGCAATAGAGTAATAAGTAAGAACAATTTAGATTTTATCCTTGCAAAATACCACTAAGAAACACCATAAATCTCCCTCCACAAGTTGATTTATATAATGACAAAACCAACAACAATTTCCGAATTTATTGACCAAGTAGTGGCCCAAACACTCTCCAAATAAACTCACAAGATCTCATAATAATGAAGATTTTACTTGGATTGAATAGACATGCAAATAACTCATCAAATCAAGCTCAAAGGGCATACACACTTCACTCAAAGGTGGTGTTGAAGAACACCTTTTGTTTTAAATCATTAGTGGGTATACATCCCTTCTTCAAGCATGAAGATAAGTTTAATAAACTGTCAATATGTGAAAAGGAGTACCCACATCTTCTTTTATATCTTTTGCCTTGCACATCCTCCAAAGTTCTCTCTCCATCTTTGGCGCCAAAAGCTAGGAGGGAATATCATTTAAAAAAATTGCCGAAGATCACACTTAAAGAAAATATAAAATGCACAGGAAATTAAATCAAATGGGGCCCATATGGATCGACCCATGCCTAGAAGAAATTGATTTATTTCAAATACCAAACATTAAATAATTCCTAGAAAAATGTGACTTGCTTAGTCACTTAATTCACTTAATAATAAGTAATTATAATCCCAAGGTGAAATCAAATTTCTCTTTTATTTTTGATTTGCACAATAAAATATATTTTATTTTTAAATTTACATGTGCAAATCGATTTTCTATTTTTTAAATTTTTAATTAAAAAGGGGGACATTACAGTCTTCCCTTCCCAAAATTGCTTGCCCTCAAGCAATTGTAGATTTGGATGCTCTAAGATTGAAACATTTTCCCATGTAGCATCCTCTGAAGGTAAATCCTTCCACTTTACCAAATATTCCTTGATGACACGGTTTCTTAAATTCCTTTCCCTTGTTTTCATAATGGCTTCCGGAATCAAAATCAATTTACCTTCTTCATCTAAAGGGGTAACTCTAAGGAAGGAACAACATTTTGCCCAAGTGCCCTTTTAATGCAAGAAACATGAAAAACATTAAGAATCTTACCATTTCCGGGTAGATCTAATTCATAGGCCATCTCACCAATTATTTTAGTAACCTTGTAGGGCTCCTAAAAATGTTTCTTTAACATTTCCTTGCCACTTTGCTTGAGAGTAGATTGCCTATAGGGCTGCAATCTAAGAAACACCCAATCATCCACTTCAAAAGTCCTCTCACTCCTATGCTTATCTGCATACAATTTTTGTCTACTTTGGGCTTGGTGCAAATTTTCTTTGAGAGCCTTCATGATGTCCATACTCATTACACCAACTCTTGTGCATTAGGCTTTCTACTATCTATCATCATTACATCCATGAAAGAGTTAGCATCATAACCATACAAAACCTTAAAAGGGGACATTCCAATGGACATGGTGTGTAGTATTTTAGCAAAAATCTACTAGATGCAACCAATTTACCCAAGCAAACTATTATCCTGAAGCATAATATCTCAAATATCCCTCTGCCCATTTATTCACTATTTCAGTTTGCCCATCTGTTTGGGGGTGATAACTAGTACTTGGAGTGAGTTCAGTCCCAACTAACCGGAATAATTCTTGCCAAAAGAGACTCATAAACCTATTGTCCCTATCACTCACAATGTTCTTAAGCACACCATGCAATTCAAAATCTTCTTTGAAATACAAATCAATAATCATAGGGCCATCAAATTTAGTAGGAAGTGGATAAAAATGAGCATACTTAGTGAGTCTATCCACTACTACATACATGCAAGTCTTACCATTAACATTGGGCAATCCGGTAACAAAATCCATGGACACACTCTCCCATTTTGAGAGGGAATAGGTAGGGGCTGCAAAAGACCAGCTGGAAAAGTATGTTCATTCTTATTTCTTTGGCATACAACACATTCTCTAACATACTTAAGAACATATTCTTTCATACCTTTCCAAGTAAACATTTCCCTTACCAATTTGTAGGTCTTGAAGTATCCTTGGTGTCCACTTGTAGGAGCATCATGTGCTGATTTCAAAATCAGATTTTTAACTTCTGATTTTGGGGTTAAATACACCCTTCCTTTGTAAAGAATAAGGCCATCTACCACCTTGTACCTTTCATCAAGAATCAACCCTTTAATCATATCATTAGAAAACTAATTTTTTACATACTCAAGGGTGATTAAGTCTTTCCAATCAACTGATATAAAAGATACATAACAAATTTCTACTTCCCTTAGAGGATGATTGCAAAGAGTAGAGTGTTTTGTCATACCTTGAAAGGTGACGTTCTTTTCCCCCATCATGAATTTGAGCAATAAGTCTTTATAACTGAGGGTGAAATCCCCCAAATAATCTAACCATTACACTCCTAACACAAGATCCATGTCATCCATATTAATCATGTAAAAATCATCAATAAGCTCATAATCCTCTATGGTGATGGAAATTTTGGAAATCCATGTAGAGCATGATAAAATATATCCATCAGCTATGGTAACATTGAAACCTTGAAAAACATCATTACATAGACCAAGCCTTGTTACCAATATTTCACTAATGAAATTATGAGTGGCTCCACTATCAATGAGGATGATTACCTTTTTTTTGCATATCATACCTTCCACACGAAAAGGGAGATATTTAGGAGTGCAAGAAAGGGCTGCCAATGTTCCTTCAACTTCTTCCTCATCCTTTTTTTGCACATGCTCATCATCCACCTCATTTACCACTTCATTAGTGTCATTAGGATATGAAATTAAATCAAAATCTGAATCTACCACTTCAATGAAATAGATTTGTCCTTTACCTTTGCAATTATGACCTCTTACCCTCGGGGCCTTACAATCGAAATACAATCCTCTTCTTATTATCTCATCTCTTTCATCTCTTTGCATACTATTTTGGAGTTGGTTTCTATGTGGAGGTACATAGGGCTGGTTTGGCCTTATTGGGGCCTCTTTTGATGATCCAAGGGGCTGCCCCCATGCATCTTTGTGGGCTGCTGTAAATTAGACCTTGGCTGCCCTCTAAACCCACTTTTGGACAGTGGTTGTGGAACATTAGAACGCTGCCCTTTAGGCCCATAATCCCCTCTATAAGCTGCACATTCTAAATCTAGAGATTTAGTAATACATTCTTGCAAAGTAATGGGGTTAAAAGCTCTTACCAAACCTTTTAATGGCTCTATCAAGCCTTATGTAAAGAGGACTATCAACCTTTTTTCACTTACATCCAGTACCATCACTGCAATCCTTTGAAAATCTGCTATATACTCCTCAACACTACTTAATTGTTTCAATTGGGCCAACTCCCTAAAATGAAGTTCCGGATCCTTCATATCAAACCTTTCCATAATCCTTTGACTAAATCCTTCCATTGTTTGGATCAAGTCATGTCCTTGGGTGTGCATACCATGAAACCACCACTCATGTGCCATGCCTTCAAGGTGAAGAGTAATGAACTTGAGGGCCTCTTCTTCTTGCATGGGGTTGAGGGAGAAATAGGTCTCCATCTTTTGTAACCAAGATCTTATCGTGATCCTGTTGGTTCCATCAAAGCTTAGGAGAGAGACCTTGCCCAATCTTTGGTGGACATCCGTATGGGATTGCTTACGGGCTCTCTTGGTCTTGTTTCCCATTTTCAAAGCACAAAACTCATCAAAATTAAGTATGGCCCTAGTGGTCGGATGAAAAGTACCTTATTCCTTGTTGCATGCCTCAATGGTTTCTACCATTGATGGTTCTTCAAATGCTCTATGATTCTCCTTAGGAAGGAAAGTGCCCTTGAAGTACTTAGGAGGGGTTGTGTTGAATTCCTTTCCCCACTATGGGAACTCCCTTCTCCATTGGAATTTGGCGTCTTGCCATTTCCCAAAGCTTTCGTGATGAGCTTGGTCATTTGGTCACTCATGGTTTTCTGAAGCTCCAAACCACACCCTTGCATTAGCTCTTGTAGAAATTTTACTTGATCCGACGTGAATGCCCCTTCATCCATGTTTCCCTTATTTCTC
This sequence comes from Taxus wallichiana var. yunnanensis, assembly GCA_018340775.1. Lineage (NCBI taxonomy): Eukaryota > Viridiplantae > Streptophyta > Pinopsida > Cupressales > Taxaceae > Taxus > Taxus wallichiana. The sequence continues at coordinate 503,434,476 of CM031236.1, forward strand.
CTCTTATAACACTGAAACTTCTTGTCACCCTGCATACACAAATCACCCACACGAAAAGAGGAAAGAAAGCTCTGATACCACTTTGTAATATCCCCTTGTGGGATATTAATTAATTATTATTAATCTACTTGCAAAAGAAGCAAACTTAGAAGAGAAACCCTTCTAGGTTCACCTCAACTAACCCAATGTCGGCTTCAATACAACCCAAATGGGGTTGGAGTGAGCCAAGGTAAGGGTTCATATGGGCTATCTAGTTGGAATTTGCACTCCTTTAACCAATAAAATTGTAGAAGTAGAAAAATAAATTAATATGCCTGGAAATAGTTGAAAATGACTGCAAACGTAAAAATTAATATCTCCCTCAATATTTATCTATTTTGAATAAAATAAATTACAGAAGGATGATAAAATTATACACTTTCTAATGAACTAACAATCAAAATTTTTGATCACAAAACCCACTCAAAACAACCCCCGAAACTGCAGTTCAAGTCGCTAGGGTTAGGGAAAATTATAAAATTGATTCCAGCTCAAACATACACCTCTCCACACTCAAAATTATCACTTTCAGATCTGTATTAATAGATCTGTAACAACAGATTGAAAAAAGACTTCAAACCCTTCCAAAATATGATAGAAAATCACATAACCTAGTTGATTTATTTATCATAAATTCTAGCAAGGTTAGCAGCTCCAAATATCATGAAACAAGTGCATTAGCAATAGAGTAATAAGCAAGAATAGTTCAAATTTTATCCTTGAAAAATACCACTAAGAAACACCATAAATCTCCCTCCACAAGTTGATTTATATAATGACAAAACCAACAACAATTTCCAGAATTTATTGACCAAGTAGTGGCCCAAACACTCTCCAAATAAACTCACAAGCTCTCACAATAATGACGATTTTACTTGGATTGAATAGACATGCAAATAACTCATCAACTCAAGCTCAAAGGGCATACACACTTCACTCAAAGGTGGTGTTGAAGAACACCTTTTGTTTTAGATCATTAGTGGGCATACATCCCTTCTTCAAGCATGAAGATAAGTTTAATAAACTGTCAACATGCGAAAAAGGAGTACCCACATCTTCTTTTATACATTTTGCCTTGCACATATTCCAAATTTTTCTCTCCATCTTTCAAAATCTAAGATGGAATATCATTTATAAAAAGTTCTTGGAGATCACACTCAAAGAAAATATTAAATGCATAGGAAATTAAATCAAATGGGGCCCATATGGATCGACCCATGCCTAGAAGAAATCGATTTATTTCAAATACCAAACATTAAATAATTCCCAGAAAAATGCGTCTTGTTTAGTCACTTAATTCACCTTAAAAATAAGTAATTATAATCCCAAGGTGAAATCAAATTTCTCTTTTATTTTTGATTTGCACAATAAAATATATTTTATTTTTAAATTTAAAAGTGCAAATTGATTTTCTCTTCTTTTAATTTTTAAATAAAAGGGGAACATTACATATTAGTATATATTTTACATGTTTATTGTCATTCTCCCATTGATCTATATCTCCCCCATCAATTGATATCTTAGAAGGGTACTCTCCTCTATCTTGAATGTGGGCCTTGGAAACCCTAGGTTGACCTAGTGTAGGAATACTACCCTCTGGATATGTAACCTTAGCGTTTGTCGTAGCCCCTTTAAATCAACCCATTGTGTGTTGGTTAATGTGTGTATCCTCTTTGTTGCCTCATACCCTAGTAGAGCGAAATATATAGGAGTGCAAGCCATCGAGACATAATTTTGGCTGTCATACATCTTTGGTGAAGCCTACATGACCCCTATAGACCTTATGATCGAGAACATCTAGTTAAAAGTTCCCATATCTAATTTTTTATCTCATTATGAATCAACAAAAACACTAAAAACCTTTTTACATAGATGTCCTCACCTGGGGAAATCCTCTCTATTCTAGTAAATCCCTTTTATGATGCTATCAACCATGTGTAAGTTTCCTTGCCACGAGATGATCATATCTATTTTTGTAAGTCTATTTCCCAATGCCATCAGCCCCTGTGTAAATATCCTTGTACATCCGAATGCGTTGGTAAACCCCATCTCGATGCTTGCCCTTAGCTAGATCAATACTCCATCATGGAGTATACGGGCCGACTCTTCGATTACATTTGCACAATCATTTCATGAAACCTTTCATCTTGAGGATGAATTCCCTTTCCACATGGATTGTCGTATCGTAGGAGTCCCTCGAAAGAAACCTCCCATCTGCCACAATGGACTATTTGAAGAGGATGAATAAGAAAACCAAAATAACAATACTTCGATCATCCACGAGATTTATAAATTCCCCATGCGGTTTCCTCAATATAAGGGTGAATAGAAAGAAATGATTAGTAAATACCTCATTGAATTTGTCTCTTAAAATAGGACAAAAAGGAAATCTCCCGAAGCAAGTGTATATGAAAATATTCCCAATTTTGATCCTACCAACCTCATTCTCCAACTCATTGATAAGATGAACCAACAATCTACTACTATGACTCAATTCCCGCAAAATGCAAACTAGTATGGATCAATTAGTCAATCACCCTATAAGGGGCTCTTGGGGCACCACGCCCCCTCCTTTTCAAAATGGGCCTAATGGGGTTCTCATCACCCAACACCCTATCCAAAACAAGATCTTAAGAGCAGTCCAATAAGAGCCGCTAGCACCTTACATTGCTAGTATGGATATTAAAGGTATTGTTCCTTCCATTTCTTATGACGGGTCCACTGATCCCTCCATTCACATTAATGCCTTTGGAAATATTTATAAGGATTGGATCAGAGCCAATCCGTACACCACCACTAATCTCTTAGCCAAACCCTCATTGGGGATACTTTGGATTGGTATCATACTTTACCTCCTAACTCCACAGTTGAGCTAGAGTCCTTTGTGACCACTTTAGTAAATGAATTTAAGTATCATAACTTGCTGGAAATAACATCAATTGTAAGCAATATGAAAATGAATCGGTAAAAGCTTTCATCAAGCATCGGAAGACCCTATTTACGTGCATTGAGCATAACATGCCTAGTGATAGCCTATTCCAACTTTTCCTACGAGCCCTTGAACCTTGCCTTCAATACAAGGTGAGTTCCTTCTCTCTCGCCTCTCTAAAAGAGCCTTTAAATATGATAAGAGGCAAGATTATATCATGAGAGAAATCAAGAAGGTTCTTCCTAAGACACAACCTAACAATCAAGTCAAAATCCTTGATGTTATAAAAATAAGAACACGACGAATGACAAAGTCTTCGATACTCTTCCTCTAGATGCTTCTTAAAATAGAACCATATTTAACATTACACAACAAACTAATGACCAAAAAGAATCAACCTAACCATCATCAACCATTAATCATGAAAGAGTTAAAACATTACCTACTGAAGTTGTTTACCACAATCTTAGATCCATCTCAACCTATTCTTCAATGGATTGATGAGAGTAATTTTTGTTGGTGGCATGTTAATTGGGGTCATTCCCATTAGAACTATCGTGCGTTATGCAAAATGCCATCAAATTATTCTTAGGCTCCCAATTTTGCAGGACACCATCACTTGGGAGTGTTTGGCCGAAGCGGTAAAAGCTCATGATGTGGATCAACAAAAAGATCGTAACAAAGCCATTAACCAAGCCAATGAGAAGCTACAAGTCTTACCTAATCATATTACTAATCATAGTTTAGGTGAGAATTATAAAAATTAAGAGAATGTTATGAATAATGTTGTTGACACATATTACCCTCATAAGATTACCGTGGCTATGGATGATCTCGGGCATGTTATTGCCTATGTAGAACTTGCATATCCTAAAACATTCCAACCTTAGAGTCAAAGTGTTATTTAACCTTTTGTACCTTAGAATTAAGCTGCCTAAGATAGAAATCTCTCTCCTAGATGCCATTGACACATGTGGAAATTCTCCTATAGGGCCGATGGTTTGTGGGGGTGTGTAGTCACAAAATCATGCACTTACTATTACATTTATACCGCCAAGTATGTTATTTTATATATGGATCTTGCGTAATAAAAGTATTCACTAATGACCCATCCTTTAGTCTTGTTGTCAATTAGTTGGTCATCATTGTTATTTTTCTGGTACATTCGTCAGTTGTCTATATAGTTTTGGTCGTCTTTTAGGGAGTCTAATGTGTCGTAATTTTCTCGGTTGTCATCTCTAGTCATGTACTAGGCGCCCTTGTTTTCGTAATTTATGGTTCTAATTTTTTTGTTCGAGGTCGGTCTTTATTGTTACCCCGTGCATTCCCCTAGGTTTTAGTCGGCATTTTGGGTCATTAGTGTCGAAATTTGAACAAGATATCCCTATATAAACATAACATAATCACTATATTATGGGTGGACATCTTACTATCAAGGGCAACTATCTACTAAGGCAAGGGACTGCATTTGGGCATCTTCTACATCTGCATCACACAAGCATAGGGGAAAGGGTTGTATTCTTTCTATTCCATCCACCATTTACATTTTTACATCTAGTTATTGCCCCCTACTGTACGTCATTGGCGTTAGGGAATCCTAGGCACAAAATTACACACACACACACAAAACTACATGGGGTCTGGAATGTAGTGCAACGCTTAGTCGTAAGTCCACCATTGTGGCAGCTAAGGTCAGTTTGACCTATTCATATGCATTTTTATTTCTAAGGAATTGATGATTTGAATAGGGTTTTGTAGGTGGATCTTCACATTACATTTACAATGACACAAGCGAAGGTATTGTGACATCCGTTCGAAAGGAGCCACGAAGTCTCTCATCATTTCACTTTCTCCTTTCCTCATTTGAGCCAACTGCACCAAGAGGTCTTGACAATCTTCAGTTGATTTAAATCTTTCCTCGAAGGCAGCCTTGATGTCATCCCAACCAATGATGGATCGGGAAGGCAGGAGGTAGAACCATTCTGCTGCTTTTTCTTGGAGGACTCCACAAACAATCTTACAACAACATCTTCATGTTGGACACCAAGAATTCCACATGATGTCATGAAAGTAGCAATGTGTTCTTTAGGATGTTGTGTGTTTTCACCTTTGAACTTTGGAAAGTTCTTACGGGAACCCGTTGGTAGATCATGAAGAGGAGGTTCAAGAGCAAGCGGGCCTGTATTCCTTCCCCATGGAACAATGGGTTGAGGTATTTCTTCTTCGTCTGCCATTGTTTCTTCTTCTTCTATTTCAGCTCTTGCTTTAGAAAATCCTTTTTCAAATTTTGGCACTGAAAAAATTTGCAATGGGAATATGAAAAGATAATATGGAATGTGAAAATTCACGTGCAGAAATCAGCAGTGTATCTTTTGGCAACAAACTTTCACGAACTCTTTTTTTTTTCAATATTTGATTTTTTTTTGAATTTTTAGACCTTGTGGTCATATTTCGAGTGCGAGATGCCACTAAATCCTTTACGGTGGGCACCAAAAATTGTTGGCAAGAATTTTTTTGGGTGGAAAAACTTGTGGATTTCTTGCCAATGCTTTGGGAATCTAAGTCCCTCTACTTAACTAGTGCAGCTATCGTATATGCATGCGCGTGAAAAGGTAGATTTTTGTGGTGGCCTTTCGACCGAGGATCCAACAGGGGCACTCCACTGACCTTGCAACAAAGCTAGCAATCTCTTGCTAGGGAATACTTTATCTGAAGAGCGGGAAAGGGAGTGAGAAAAGAGGTAGGAGAACTAATGTTGCAGGTAGAAAATCAGATTCCTGCACACACACTAGTTAGAAACTTCATCACATGCATTCATGAGAAGAAACAACCCTGTAAATAGCAACAAGACCAAATAGAATTTATTGACCACAAAGTATCAAGAAACCCCTTAGTCAAAGAAAGCTAGAAACTCCTTCTTCTTGTATTGATTGCTCAAACCAAAGTTGTACATAGTGGAGAAATAGAGGAAATTTGAGAATGAGGGGAATGGAAGAATTTGGCTATCTCCTTTGTTCTCTCAATACACTCTTGAGTTTACAAAATCAATCACCAACCCTTTGCAATGGGAATGGAATTACAATTTATAGAATGAGAGGTGACTTATCGTCTTCCTCATGACCTTCCATATGCCTTAATATGACTTAAGACTGTTCATTTTCCCCTTTAAATATTTAAGTCCCTTTTATAATAGCAAGGTGACTTAATTTACATTATGTTTCTAAAGTCACTTTTAAGTGACTTAAAGGCATATCAAAAGTTCAAACCCCAACGAAGAATTAGAACATTTGAAGGTGAGAGAAAGTTAGGGGAAGAGGAGAGGGAAAGAGAGAGAGAAGAAGAAGAGGAGATGTCACCCGATGAAGTCCGTTGGTCCTTGTTCATGGAAATCTCTGGAATGTCCCATTGTGCCAAAACTGTTCTTTGAGCGTGGCTTACTATTTTTAGTAAATTCCCAGATGGGGGACTTACTATTTTTAGTAAGTGGTCATTTTCATTGTTTTCTACTCGGATAATCATTCTATCCTTTTGGAGATTTTCAGTGCACATTGCTCTTTCCATAGCCACTTTTGATGAAGACTTACCAAAAATAGCAAGCATGTGTAGGAAAACTTACTATTTTTAGAAAGGGTGTTTCCAGTACTTGATTTGTGATGGAACATACTTTTTTGGACTCTTCTTGTTGTTACGATCACACCCTTCGAATTTCACATAGTTTTCCCACTAGAATGCCTGGAAATAAATTTTGAAATTTTGACCTAGCAATGGCTTTGGGCACGGAGCTGCCATGGCGGCCATTAATGGAGCTCAAAATTTGTAGGTATGGTTTTTGTCTCCATTTGCAATGAAAAAAATCCATTGTGATAGGTTTTTTATTTGGAGCTCATGTGCAAGTTTTAGCTCGTTTCCATTGCTTAGGAATGACGGAAATCCGACGAATGTGAGCCGGTGCATGAAGAGAGGATTTTGTTGGAGCAAATGATTATGGGAACCATTTTACCTCTTGTTTGTTGCATCTTGATCACCTTGAAAAATGAAGAATTCTGCAAAAAATGGCATCTCGATCCGACTTGTATCTTGTGAGATATGAAGATTTTTCGATCGGGTGACTTCATGGTTATCTAGCAAAACCCTTCATTTTCTCCCCGTTCTTCATCATTTCACTCCATTTTTCTCTGAGACCTACATATTTCTATGTATTCATGGTGTGGATAGTTTATGTGGCCATGGTGGAGCTGGTTTGGAGCAACAATGGTGGACCGGTGTCTGACAATCATGCACGAAGCCATGGCAAGGTATGAAGCTGTGAAGGAGAAATGAGGAGGAAGAAACGACTAAGTGTTGGATTTAAACTTTCAAAACATGCACATGGAGGGGCTGGGTGAATTTTTATGTCCTTGATGTCCCTGAACTTAGGGACATGAGGGACATCAATTTCCACGGTGGTCAAGGCGATGTCATGTGTCCTCGATCCGACGGCAGGGGATTTGCTTGAAAAATGCACCTGGGGGCTGAAAGTCGGTCACGTGGGTGTCCAAATGACTCCCCACAATGGATGGTCACATTTTTACATGTCTGATGTCCCAAAATCAGGTACATAAGGGACATCCATTTCCACGATGGTCTTGGAGGTGACACGTGGCGCCCGATCCAACAATAGGAAATGGATGCTGCAAAAATGCACACAGGGGTGAAACTTGGTCACGTGGGTGTCTAAATGACTTCCCATAGGGGCTAGGAGAAATTTTCAAGGTATTATGTCCCCCACCTCAGGTAAATAAGGGACATCAAATTCCATGGTGGTCCTGGAGCTGACACGTGGCGCCCGATCCAACGGTAGGGAATGAATGCTCCAAAAATGTACCTGGGGGCTGAACTGTCGAGTTTGGAGGTCACATGAGGGTCCAAGAGGTCATATGAGGGCTGAGAGGGATTCAAGGGGGCTGGGAATACTTTTCAAACCTTGATGTCCCTGACCTTGGGGGACGTGAGGGACACAAAATCTGCCAGCTCTGAGGTGCGACACGTGTCCTCCCAAAAATTTGGCTAAGTCCTTAACTTGTAACAATGATAACTTGAGCTCCCGATGGACTTTTTGGAAAAAAATATATGACCCTGATTGGAAATGGCCTTATTAATCCAATGGTGGGGGTTTTATGTCTTTATTATTCCATAATGTAGGCCTTGGAATCCTATTTATGGAGATATTTTGTTTTGCTCCTAACTCCATCTAGAGCTCCCAGAATCTTCTTCTGAAGCCCAACAACTGTTTTAGGCATGTGTACCGCCTAGGCTTGTGAACCCTGTTTTTTACTCAGACTGCTCCAAGTCTTGCAAAACTTCCCCAAACCTTCAAAAATCATTTCCATTATGTTTTAAGGTCTTCATTTCATCTTTGTGTTGAATTTTTCCATTTTCTTCCACTCCTGGGAGTTGAATCCAGTCCTGGGAAGGCTAGCAATAGCCCTTCCCTATACTGCCAGAAGATAGTGTCTTTTTAGAACTCCCTAAAATCACCTAGGTGGAATGAATAGAATTTCATAAATCACCTAGGGGAACAAATTGACATCAAATAAGGGGTGATCAGACTAACGGATTTGACTTGGGGTGCCTAGGAATGATAAAACATGAAAATTTCGCCATAGGGGTATAGTTGTCGTGCTTGGAAACTTCCAATTTCCCTGTTGCACATTTTCACGACAACAATAACTATACATATTTGGGAATGTGTTGATACTAGTCATACTATAGATCCTTCACCATCATTTACTCTAGCTCCTTTGGCACATACTACTAATGTACCTTTAACATCGGACTCCAATGTATCACCTTTTGACATCCCTATGATCACTCATAATGGTAAACTTCAACCACTTAATACATTATTTCCATCTCCTATTGATAATCATCATGAGTCTCCTTATTTCTATATTGTTGAGTGTGACTCTCCCACTCCCGAGGGTACATCTACTATTGTGCATGAGTCACCACCACTTCTTTGCTTCTTCTTTGGCTCTTCCCATGCCATCCATGGATCCTCCTTTAACTTCACCTATAGAAGTTTCATCCTTGATCACTACACCTATTAGGGATTGTGTTGATACTAGTCATACTATATCTCCTTCACCATCATCTACTCTAGCTCCTTTGGCACATACTTCTAATGTACCTTTAACATCGAGACTCCACTATATCACCTTTTGACATCCCTATGATCACTCATAATGGAAAACTTCAACCACTTAATACATTATTTCCATCTCCTACTGATAATTATCATGAGTCTCCTTCTTTCTATATCATTGAGTGTGACTCTCCCACTCCTTGAGGGTGCATCTACTATTGTGTATGAGTCACCACCATCTGTTGCTTCTTCTCTCTCTATTCCCACACCATCCATGGCTCCTACTTCATCTTCACCTATAGAAGTTTCATCCTTGATCACTACACCTATTAGGGATTGTGCTGATACTATTCATACTATAGCTCCTTCACCATCATCTACTATAGCTCCTTTGACACATACTACTAATGTGCCTTTAACATCGACTCCACTGTATCACCTTTTGACATCCCTATGATCACTCATAATGGAAAAATTCAACCACTTAATACATTATTTCCATCTCCTACCATCCCCTCACAAGATATTCTATCTCTCATGCATGTTGTAGGACAACTCCAATCTCAAGTTCATACTCTCACTTTAGAAAGTAAAGCCTATTATGCCTCTATTGACAACAATTATTTGCATGGCAATCTTGTTCCTAAAAATATTCATAATTCTACCTTCCCTAAAGACTTTACCATGCCCACTTTCACATGTTTTGATGGTACTGGTGACCCTCATGCTCATATCATACATTACCATACACTTATGGCCACTTACTCTAATGATCGATTGTTGCTTAAGGCCTTTCGCTATAGTCTTACTTGATGAGGCACTACAGTGGTACACCCATTTACCCTTTGGGTCCATTAACACTTTTATGACATGGAGGACGCTTTCCTCTGTCATTTCATTCTTAATAATGGCCCTAGAGTTACTTATGACCACATACCTACTTTACATCAAGGCTCCTCTGAACCTATCTAGGATTATATCTTACGAGTTTAATGCCTGTATACACCAACTCATATTCCAACCTAGTGACTTAGAAAAGCAATTTATTTTTGTCGTGGCCTCATTCCTCCACTTAAGCAAAGGTTACAATATGATACTTGTGAGTCATTCATTCTCTTATGCTATAAAGTTATTGACCTAGAAAAGATCTTTTGTACTCTCATATCGTTGAACCTACACATGTTTCTCTGACCATTCCATCCTCTAGTCTTCCACTCACACCTCCAGTTGAGCATCCAAAGAAATCTCCACCTTTTCCTAAAGTACATTCCAAATAAGCTCCACCCACTCCTTCACCACCACCCCATCCTTCTTTGGTGCCGCAGCAGTTCCTACTTCCACCACTCCACCTCCATCATGAGTGCCTTTGTATTTCTCCCTCACACTCAACCACATGATGTGCCACGAATATTACTTAATGAGTGGTTAATCTAGCTACCTCACACCAATATTATCCCACACATCGATTACAACGTCAGTCGTGACCAACACTATTGTAATTATCACCACATCAATGGCCACCAAAACAATAATTTCCTCGCCTCTCTGTGAGAAGATACAAAAACTAGTGGATTCTAATAGCATATCATTTGCATCTCATGGGCGGTCATTATCTCCTTTACCTTGACCGGGCAGCCATAACCCACTTAAGTATTCTCCATCGTATTTAGTTCATTCATCACTCACCACCGTCACATGCGTGTTCTCCACCTCATCCATCATTTCCACCATCACATTCATTACATCTGCTACATCCACGCTATCCACCACTTCATGCTACTATGTCCCATGGGTTTTCGCCAATCTCTACATATCCCATGGTTACTCCACATGACATTCCATTTGGTTCATACACTCACGCTGCATCCATTCCACATGCTTCCACCACCACATGTCATCTTGGTCTTTGGTAGGTGATTATTATCACCTTACCCCTTGATGATGCACTTGTGTTCTTACGGTTCTTACATGACTATTGAGGGATTAGTTCTAAGAACCTTTCATCACACACTTCATCATTTCATCTAGTGCACTCAATCATTTCCCGATGACGCACTCTTGCTTATGTGGCTCATACTTGACTATTGAGGGGTCTTAATTATATGAGCCTATTCATTCACACGCTAGGGGCATCATTAATCTCCCCCCTATTATTTCCATCACACTATCCTACTACGACTATACCACATTCTCACGCATCCATTATGGTCCATTCATTTCCCTGTCATACATTTTTCTTCTATTTTTCGTATCCAGTCTACTATGTTAATTACATTACCTATGCGCTACATATTTTATTCAATCAACATTTCATCAATCACATTACATTGATTATATATATTGTCATCATTCACCATACACATTTTATCTACCACTACTAACATCATCATGCGAATTTATATTCATCACATACAAACAATACATATGCTAGGACAATAACCATAGAATCATACAACATCCATTACATCACAATGGAAAAACATTCCAACATAGATTTAACATATATAAAAAATAGGTGTCCATACATATATCGCTAATACAATCATCATCACAAAACATTTCTCATAATTGGGGGCAAGGCCCACATCATCATCGCTTATCGCTCTCGAATATGAGATCCCTCAAACTAGATGCCTCTCCACCCCTGCGATGCCACATTTCGCGGCCTCGAAATTATCCACCTTCCTCCATAACATAGTAATCTCTGCCGCCTACTCCAAAACTCGACGTTGGAAATCCACATACCGTGCGAACATGTCTTGGGCTAAGGGACCATCCCCTATCGCCTCTAAGACATGTTGGGTTTCCTCACATGACTCATCCCTCTCATTTAGCAACACTATACATGTCACCGCTGCTATGGCCACTGGCTCAAAGAGATGGGCATGCTCTCTTACAATGTCATCAACATGTTCTAGCATCCCTCCGCCTAGCACATCATTCAACGCACATTCCACATCAAATTACAGATAGATGTGTCTACTATCAATGACCAATACACATCCCCTACAAACATAACATAAAACCACACGTTAGCTAAACACATATAAAATAATGTAGAAAATATGTCGAACACTACATCAACATACACAAATACTTACATTCTACCACGACTATTGCTACTGCAGTGGTCAGGGGCCCCTCCTTCGCCTCCATGTAGTAGCTCCATAGGACTTGTAAATATTGGGTATAATAATACCCACTAATGTGTTTCCCACCACGCTCGATACTCCTCAATACACCTTGTATCATCTCCATCCACAATTGTTATCATTGGATCTACCTCATCGGCCCCGGTGGTATTAACTACTTTGCGGTGGTCCCCGGCTACACCAACCCTCCTAGGTGATCTGATAGCTCTCAACCATATATATGGCTCTGGGGGCACATCCTGAGCCATCCCAAACTACCGTGACACCCTCTTAACCTGAAAAATCTCTACCACACCTAAAAAGTAGTCCTCTAGCCACATAGTCCTTCGAATGCATCACAAATCAGTAGCATCCTCGGGTCATCCCCCATAATCATCGTATGTCCTCCATATAACCGATTCAAACCACATCCTATCTATAAGTGCCCTAAAGGTATCTGTATCCATCTTCCTACTGTGAATGTCCACTAACGTCAAACATATATCTCAAGTTGAGCCCACTCTCCTCATGGCCCTGTAATTGGTCTCAATACAACTATGTGCTCATATGCCCACACATGCATCAATGTGGTGGCTCTTATACCTCCACCATGCTCATCCTGTGTAAATTAATACAAGTCTCTGTATAAATGGGCCAACACACACTGTGCCCATGCGTATCTCGTACCCTCCTCCTCTATCCATTGACATATGTCATGCATCTTATACAAGATGCTAACACCTCCTCCCTCCATGGCTATACATGAAGCAATCACCACCACAATAAAATTTGCAAGCATGGAACCCTAGACTGGAATATAGCATCCAAATTGATATGGGCCTCGGTAGGTACTCGAGTCCCCACAAAATATCACCTCACCGAGTGCATCTGTCGCTCTATATCCTCCACTTCCATCACTTGTACCCTCTCCCCAACAACTGGAAATCGCAATATGCGATATACATCCTCCAATGTGACAATCATCTCGCTTGTAGGTAACCAAAATGTGCATGTGTTTGCACACCATCTCTCACACAATGCAGTCAACATGGGCATATTATGGGGCACATCCCCCATCGTGCTTTATATGCCATAGGCTGACACGGTCCATTGCATCCCATTCATCATTTGATAGACCCAATCCCAACAATGTGCTCAAATGACGGCCACCATGGAACTCCCGCGAATGGATATCCCTTTGCACACCACCAAACAACAAAAAATGCAACGTTAGAACACATTACACAACCAAACACACTTGTTCAACATACTAGAAACAAGTTTTTCACCATTATCCACTAAATGCACACACTCTAGACTAGGGTGCCCCGGAGTAGGACACTAGTGCTCGGTTACGGTGCTCCAGGTCTTAGGGTCACTAGCGCCCTAACCGCTTTTGTCTAGGTCAAAATGTCGAGAAAATTAAAAATCTCAAATTTTCAAAAATTCAACTAAAACGACTACTATACCATACATTTTGTGAAAATTAATGCACTTACCAACTCCGCAGATTGCACTCGACGCTACAATGGTTTGTCACTCTCTCAAACCGACTAGGACACAATGCTCTCGCTTGAGGCATCTTCACTCACTCATACACACTCTCACACTCGCACAAAATAAAAATGAGGTAACTAAACACTTTTTCACTTTACTATTTGTTGGTCCGAAAATCTGCTTGGCGCGATCTATGGATAGGCGAGCCAACAGGTGTGCGGGGCATAGCCCCTCTTTGAGTCAACAAAGCGAAACGGTTTATTGCTATTCTACCAGCGGGAATGCATGCAAGTCTCACAATATTCTACCTTCGGGGGTTTGGGATCTCATCCCATTAGGGTGTTTCCAACTGTGAAAAGAAAGGAATGAAAGAGAGGATGAAGGAAGAGCGGTCCGAAGGGAGAAAAGAAATGAATTCCAAAGCGAGAAGGTCGGAGGATTTATGTTTTGGGATTGGTAGTAAATAGAGCCAAACCTACTTACATAAACGAGCAAAGCAATACCGATGAATAAATGACAATAAAAGCATAAATTCAACAAAACAAGCGAGATGATCTAACGTAAGAAAGATCCAATGCAAATAACACATGTATTCAAAGACAAAGTCTAAATATTGTATTAATGATTTTTTCTCACATAAAGCTCAGAGTCTTTTCTCCTTACTTCTATTTTTCATCTGAAAGATATTCACTCATGCACAATACAACAAGTATTGGGGTATTTATAGAAGAAGGAGAGAAAAGAAGGCAAAAAGGAGCCAACCACCTATTTACAAAGATATTTACAAAATATCTACAAGGATATACAAAATATCTTAAAGTCATGTTGACTTTTGACAACTTGATGGATGACATCATCCCATGGTGCAACATGGACGATGTCGCAAGCGTTTGTCTGACATACTTCAGATATTTACAAAAAGAAAGTCGAAGAAGAGAGAGAAGAAGAAGAAGCCACCATCATGAATTCATTGTTAATAAAGGTTTGGGATTCCCCAAAGAAAGTGTAGGCACTTTGCCTATTAGCTTGTCCATCCATGGACTTCTTGTGACCTTCTGAGTCCTGACCCAGAATTCCTCCAAATCAATATGACCCAACTCTGAGTCTCTGATGTCCAGGTCACACTCGGCCTGGGAGTCGGGCATTCTGACCCTCTGATATTTATACTTCATTTCTTCCTCTGTGAGCTTGGCCTTGCCTTTGGATTTGGTAGGCCTCTTGCTTGATGTTGACATATGTTCTTCTGAGTTTAATTGCTGATCTGCAAGAATAAGATGTGAAACCCAATCAAAGAAAGCCGTGTCAGCTGCTTGATTTTCCATTGAAATGCTGACAGAAGAAAGAGTTAGCAATTTTGAGGCCTCGGGGCGCATGGCGCATGAATATTGCTGTTGCGAGCTAAATGGGCAAGGTGCACAGGAAAGGGTGTTGCGGGAGATAAATCGGTGCAAAGGGCGCATGGCGCATAGACACTTTGCGCAGGTACATTCTGTGTGTTCTTCTGAGGACAAGTGTGCCTATGCCATGTGGATGCATTTTGTAAAGGGCGCACGAAATCTTTATGTTACATGAATGTTGGGTGCGCCAAAGGGCGCAGGAATAAGCAATGTTGCATCCAAGTTTGATGCGCTAAGAGGGCGCATGGAAAGCATTTGCAGCAAGCGAGAGAAGTGCGCCATTGGCGCGGCTTTTCATGATGTAACGGGGGTGACAGGTGCGCCAAGGGCGCGACTGTTTTTGATAATGCATGGTGTGCCAATGCGCCAAAGAGAAAAGAAAATGCGGGTTCCTTTTCAAGGCTTTAATTCTTCAGAGGGTTTCCGCATATGGCTTAGTTCCTTCTGCAAGGCTCATTGAGGTGATGAAAAGGTTTAAACAAAGAGGTTTCAGACCATCACTTTTTTAGGACAGAGCTTCCTCTACCAGCAGATCTGGAAAGAGGAGGAAGAAATGTGGAAGGACAGCAGGGGGAAAGAAAAATCATGAATTTTATTCTTTTTCCAATTCAATCCTACCCACAAACAGCCAAAAACCACAAACATGAAGCAGAAAGGAAAGAGGACCTCTTACCCGGCTTTTATAACGAAGAAATGCACGAAAGGGGTCCACAAAGCGATTCGAAAGCGACGGGGCTGGTGCGCTGACAAGCTCAGAGAAAAATCACGTGTTTTGCATCGGTGACAATGACAGCGCAGACGCGCCTATATATAGGCGAGGCAGCAATAAATGCGCCACCAACTTTTTAAAGGGGCGCACCAAATGAGCTGTCGACATGAGAAAACATGCGCCCTTTGGCGCACCGAAAGACTTGTCAACATGAAGATATGTGCGCCTATGGCGCACCGGAAGTGGTGTTGACAGAGGAAAATGTGCGCCTTTGGCGCACCAAAAAGAGGCGCAACAAATGATCTGTCGACAGGAAGGCGCATGCGCCTCGGCGCACGCAGGGAAGCCTTAACAGGCAGAGGCGCACCAAAACGCCTGCTGACACAAGAAAACATGCGCCAAAGGTTTTAAAGGGGGCGCATCAAAAGTTGATGTTGCATAGTCATTCTATGCGCCCGGCCAAAAAGACCAAAAAACGACTAAGTTCGAAAAACCAGATTTCCCGGGAAGGGATTTTGCAACGTTCCGAACGCAAGGAGTCCCTAACGAGGGATCGAAACAAAATTTCGGTATGGTTATCTGTAAAATTTCCCTTGCCAATTTTATGGGATAAAACTATTTATAGTTACTTTTCATCACTACCTTTACTATGGTCCTTATCTCGCACTTATTACCACAACTAATACACGCTACACCGTTTTGCTCATATCTTGAGCATTTTTACTTTGATTTACACCTGTTTGTGACATTCTTTTTATAATTCCACCTACCACTATATTGTATACATTTGCACGTATTATATCTCTTCACCATTATATTCCATTCAATACATACACATTTTCACCTCTTGTCATTACTTTCAACTTAGCATCCGTTCTTTTCATCACTCCCCTTTCATCGAAAGGGGGGATACTATTGGGGTCCTCTTATAATCCCCCTCACATCACCATGCATTCAAACATTTGCTAATTCAACATTTACCAATACATCGCATAACATTTGACCATTAATTTCCCTAATGACCTAATATGGGGGCAATAAACATTTAAAATCTTCCAAATATGATTACACACCACTTTCTACCGATCCCCAAATGACCTAACTTGGGGGCAACAAGCAACTAAAAATCCTTTTTAGTATAATCGTTCGTCATTCTCTCACCGATCCCTCCCTAATGACCCAACCCAAGGGCAACTTGCGAAAAGTCTCTCCACTAGTAACTAATCAAATTCAATGCATTCATTTCGAAAATCATATAGTTCAAATCTACAAGAGGTCTCCTAGATGACCTAACTTGGGAGTTATATTCACCACTCTTTCCCAGATGACATAACTTGGGAATTTATTCTATATTTTGTGCTTGCTTTGAGTTGGCCTAACTTGGGAATTTATTCTATATTTTGTGCTTGCTTTGAGTTGGCCTAACTTGAAATCCATCATACATTTTCTGCGCTGCTTCGGATGACCGAACTTGGGAGTTCTCTCTCTTATTTGGAATTTTCTTCCAGATGACCCAACTTGGAAGCCACCTCTTTCATCTCACGTTTGCTTCCAGATGACCTAACTTGGAAGCCACCTCTTTCATATCACATTCACTTCCAGATGACCCAACTTGGAAGCTTTCACATTGCGGCAACACCCGTGGAGTGGGGGAAAGAGTGCCTTTCCTTTATCACTCCTATATGGGTCAACTGTTTAATCAATTCATTTGGATCCAAAAACCACAAAATTTGATATAAGTGCATATCGAATGGCTAGATCTTGAGGATGTAATTAAATATTGGAGAATAACACTTTTTCTCCCTACATTCTTCCTCTAGCGCCAAGACGCCCAAATCCTCCAATTATTCATTCATATACATGTGTTCAGGTTGGGAACTTATCACTCCCTACCCACCTATTCATCGTAAAACTACGTTTGAAACCATTATACATCCTAATCATCACTTTTATTTAGTACATGTCATCACAACATTTACATTTTTCACTATGGTACATGGATCAACTGTTGATCCGTGGTTCAACACACTTTTATAATTCTATCGGCAAGACGCTTCTACCGCACATCTGTGCATTCTTCTACAACATGGGCTTCTACGACTTCTTCTTAGGTACGCATCTCTATCTACTTTATGTTACCAAGCTTTTCGCTCATTAACATAAAATGGGAGAAAATGTATTCACAAAATCACACACTTACTATTACATTTATACCGCCAAGTATGTTATTTTATATATGGATCTTGTGTAATAAAAGTATTCACTAATGACCCATCCTTTAGTTTTGTTGTCAGTTAGTCGATCGTCATTGTTATTTCTTGATACAATCGTTAGTTGTCTATATAGTTTTTTTGTCTTTTAGGGAGTCTCACGTGTCGAAATTTGCTTGGTTATCATCTCCAGTCCTTTACTGGGGCATCCCAAGGCACCCTAGTTTGTGATTTTAGGTGCCCTTGTTTTCGTAATTTGTGGTTTTAATTTTTTTGTTTGAGGTCGATCTTTATTGTTACCCCGTGCATTCCCCTAGGTTGTAGTCGGTGTTTCGGGTCATTAGTGTTGAAATTTGAACAAGAGATCCCTATATAAACATAACATACTCACTACATTATGGGCGGACATCTTACTATCAAGGAAACTATCTACTAAGGCAAGGGATTGCATTTGGGCATCTTCTACATTTGTATCACACAAACATAGGGGAAAGGGTTGTATTCTTTCTATTCCATCCACCATTTGCATTTTTACATCTAGTTATTGCCCCTACTTCTACATCATTTGCATTAGGGCATCTTAGGCATAAAATTACACACACACACATAACTACATGGGGTCTGGAATGTAGTGCAATGCTTAGTTGTAAGTCCACCATTGTGGCAGCTAAGGTCAGTCTAACCTATTCATATGCATTTTTATTTCTTAGGAATTGATGCTTTGAATAGGGTTTTGTAGGTGGATCTTCACATTGCATTTATAGTGACACAAGCGAAGGTATTGTGACACCCATGTGACAAAAACAAATATATTGCAAAGATCTTGCGACACTTTGCCAAATTCATATACTAAATATTTCTATAGACTATAACACCTAGATCACATACCCAGGGCGCCTAGTATCCTCCTAGGCACCCTAGTCCAATCAGATACTCAACTTCTACCTTTCCTGAGGCCATCTAGTCACAACTTGCCTGAGTCTGCACATCGGTCTACTTTAGTCCAACTGTAGACACCAAAATTGGGTCACACTCCCCTTGGTCCCCTTTGAAACAACTAACTTAAAGACTTTTACCTAACCATGACCCTTACATCACACATTAATATTAATTTAATTGCTTTAATTAAATTAATATTCATCCTCACTTTATTCATTATTTAATTATCTTAATTAAACCAATTTCCACCTCACCTAGACACCTCAACCCACCACCTCACCTAGACACCTCATTATAAACCTATTTTTAGTATCTATCCACTCACCATAACTAACTAAGACTTAGTTCAACTCTAAAAATCAATGCCTACTATTCCTCTAACCACATCGCTGCTCATTAAAATTTAATGTCTTGTTTGATCCGAGAGAAAATGGACAAACCTGGCCTAAATGATTGCCAAGATCTCTTATTTTTAGTAAACCTAGGGAATCCCGCCTTAACTAATGCGGTCATCCCAAAACCAATCTTTCAAACACGAAATCGTCATCGGTAACCATATAACCATTTTGGTAACCTTGTTTGAGAGGTTAGACACACTTTGGAGTTTTGAGAAAAGGAGATCTACATGCAGTAAGAACAAGAAATATTTTGCACATCCAGTAGCCATCCGGCGATCAAGATAGATCCGGAGAGTATCGCTCTCATGGCGACGATTCAGGAAGCACCATCGCGGCACCAAGCTCCAACCCACCAATCAATCATCACCACCACCCGACCATTGGACTGAAACATCGGTAAGTCCGTTTATCACCATGTCATTCCATCCTTGTTTTGTTTTACGAGTTTTTTTCATCTCTGTTATCATTTTCTATTAGCATCTCTATTCACCCGAAGATTCACTTTCCTGCAAACTTAACCCTTCGCCACCACACCATTAAATCATCTATACATGACCTTTATACATCTATGAGTGTTCCTAAGATCCCCACAGACCTCACCATTCCCCTTTTCATCTCTGTCTAACCTTAGACCAATTTCCACAATCAGATCTTATTGAATTCCTATCATCCCGACCGTACCGACGTCGGTTACCCATGACCGTCATCGGTTCCCTCTAAACCGTCATTGGTTATATCTGACTGATATTGGTCTCTGTATTTGGCCATCCTATCAATAACAGAACCTAAAAATCTTCACCCAAGCAATCTCGGTGACCCGAATCGACCCTAACCATCACTGAACCACCCGACCAACTACCCCACCTCTAGATCCGATTATAACCTAGCATGTTATATTCGATTTGCTTATTGTATTTGAATGAGATACCTAAATCATATCAACTACAGTAGGACTTTGTTTACTTACATTATTTCTCGCATTAAGTTGTATTAAACAGTGGATTGACAACCATCTAGGAAGTATCGTACTTCCCGGATCTAGCACACGCTAGGCAGTCCACTACCATATATTGTTTAACTCTCTTTTGTGGTCTTGTTTTCTATTCCAAGTAGTTCCTCCTAGCCAAAAGGAAGCTCTCACAGTCAGCATTGGATCGAGAAGTCAGAACGCGCGCACAACCTTCAAACCAACCATCGCAATAGGTATTCCTCCTCAGCCCATAACATAATTTGTTTCATCACATTAAAAATGTAAAGAAAACAAGTGAAACACCAACACATAATGAGGTAAGTCAAATTGAGGTTAGTACCATATCTCTCTTGTTTTCATTATTTCAATATATTCAAGCAATAAAATAAAATATCTAGTTCTCAACATTTTAATATAGCATTATGTTTCTATTCATGATTAACTCATAAAATAAAATACCATATTTAGATATAAATAAATCATATTTTAGTTAATCGGGTTGCTTTCCTAACAGCGCAATCGGTCCTCGTGGAAATTCTCATATAGGGCCGATGGTGTCTTATATTACTACCATGACACTATCGACCCCTTTCAAAATAAAACTTGTTGGCCAAATAATGCAAAAGCTGAACTAAATGCAATTTTTGAAGTCTCCTTAACTACACCCGCTTCTTCTGGCTCTAGTTAGGACTCTCGGTCCTCTTAGTCTACTACACATCTCAACACAATGAATGGGATCCTGTTGAAGCACTTGCCCAATTATCTAACTAAGTTCCCTTCTTCAAACTCATGTGTACATCACCTCGTCATAGTGAGCATTTGATGACAACCCTATTTGACATGAACATTCCCTTTCCTCTCACTTTGGGTAGATTTCGACATTACATGGATCAAAGGAAAGCATCCACCACCAAGGTGAAGAGATTTAAGTGCATGCCAATATTACCATGGAGGGTCAATCTTGCATTTTTTTCCTTATAGCATTCATGATTTCGATGAGTTCTTGCTCTGTTGATCCACCTCTTTTCACTTCATTTCAGATTAGCCACACAATGATAAAGTGTACTCTTATTGATTGAAGGATACGACACGTGTGTCCCCTCATTAGACTTCATTAAGGCTCTTGGGTATTCCATAGATGACTTAAAATCTACACACACCACATGTCATGGTATGATCAACGATAGATGCCTCATATGGGATGTATTTGGTTACCCATCACTATTCCCACTAGAACTTTTCACATCAAGGTCACGATCTTCAAATTTAATCTAACTTATATCATTCTTCTAGGGCAGCCTTGGACTCATTGTATGCATTCATTAGCTTCCTTCACCTATCGATGTGTCAAATTGCTCACCAGGAGCCATCCATAAGATTCGAGGGGACTATAATCCTTGGAATGATGAAAAATCCAACAAAAGGGGACATATAAGCTCCCAACATTAGATGAGTTGTTTGTTATGCCCTTTTGGGATTAACAATGCTTCAACTATCCTATAGAATCTTTTCATGGCAATCTCGTTCATCTTGAAGTGGTTGGGTTTACACCTCCCAATATCTTAGAAAGTGATTATGATGAGCTCGATGAGATCACACTCAAAATTTATACTTCCGATCTTTAAGAGATTATCATATCCCAACTACCTCTTTCCTTGTGGCTCTGTTCTCGCAAGTAGGATCTTGTGATTCCCATTGTCATTTCACGTATCTCATACCCTCCATTAAAGCATGTGGTCCACCTAGAGACTGTGGTTAATTCTTGTGTGGTGGATACCTTGACACCATACTATAATGATGGCTACACCTATGTGATCCCTACCTCGTAGGCTATGCCCAAATTTGAGATAGGGAAGTCCTATACTACTCGAAAACCCTTCACACTCAATACACTTACGACGCGAACATCATCCTCATACAAGAGGACTACTCGAGTATGGATGCTACTTCTTCTGCAATGGTTTGGCCTTGAGCGTTAGGTTGCTCCATCGGCCCCTCTTCCTCATACTACCTCCCCATGTACCACCATCGATATATCCGACCCATTTTCCCTCACAAAGGCGGATGCTCAGGTCTCTAGTTTTGACTTTGAAGTCAATGATATCATGGGTGACGATCCTATTTATTATGCCTCGATGAATGAGCAACAAATTTATCCATTGGCATTGTCCTCACCCATGGTGTTGGTTCCTTCCCAACATACCCTTATTATCCTTGTACATTTTGTGAGATTTATCTCGTACCTCTTTTCCTTGTGGATCCTCGATCCCCCACGACCAAGCCATATTACACATGGAGGTCCCGGGACATGATGTATCAAACTGTAGAGCTTACCGATGACACATGAAGAAGCTCAAAGCTAAGGTAAAACACGACCAAACTAGAAAGGCTACACAACCTTCCGCTTGACTCCCTTCTTTTGTTCTCACCACATGTATTACACACATACCAACGCGGCGATTGTTAGGTTATGTGTAGTAAGTGTCAGTCACTAAGTCCTCTTGACACGGTAAGAAGCGTAGAGATGTCTCCTCTCAAAACCGATTACCTTCTCCTTGGTGACTCTATCACAACCTACTTATGGACCACCACCTCACCCCGATCCTCATTCCACTTTGGATGATATTCTCATCCGATTAGAGGATCGGATGGATTACACCATTTTTTCTTGAGATATGAAGTTCATCAATAGGTCATTATTACACATCATGCGATCGAGGACCTCATAACTTGCGCTATAAGTCACATCCTGCACTAGGTAGATGACATTATTACTGATACCTTACATTCTTTTTCCCTTCGTGGCTAAATCCTTATCTTACCTTGATTCCATTTTCTTTCCTTCTTTGTCTTGAGATCTCACCTTCGCTTGGGATCTCGGCCCCCCACTGGGTTTTTCACACATCTCCTTATGTCTTGTTACATCCTCTTATAGGTTTATGGCCCTTATTGGATCCATTCTCTCTTACACCCCAGTCCTCCCTACCATTAGAGTCTCGCAGCTCAATGTGCATCCTCTTCTAGGCTTAAGGTCATGCTTGGATCTATTCTCTCTTACACCCTAGTCCCTCATATCGTTGGAGTACTACAATCTTGATGTGCATCCTCGTGCTAGGATTATGGCAATGTTTGGATATATTCTCTCTTATGCCCATGTCCATCCTACCATTAGAGTGTCACGGTCTTAATGTACATGCTCATATAATATTATGGTTTTTCTTGGATCTATTCCCTCTTACGCCATGGTCACTCCTAGTGTTGGATTGTCATGATCTTGACGTACATCATTGTATAGGATTATGTCCCTCTTGGATCTATTCTCTCTTACACCTCGATCCATCCTACCGGTGAAGTGTCACGGTCTCGATGCCCATCCTTGTATAGGATTATGACCACAGTTAGATATATTCTCTCTTACACCCTAGTATTTCCTATTGGATCATCATGGTATTATAGACATCCTCGTTTAGGCTTATGACCTTGCTTTGATATATTCACCTAGAAGCACCTTAACATCATATCATTAGATGTCATGGTCATTTTCTATCCCTTGGATTCTTCATATTGCATGGGTTGGGATATCTTACCAATTCCACATCTCACCATTTTTACCTATCTAATGATATTATCATTATTCCTAAGTACCATGAGTATCATCACATACATGCATATCGAAAACAGGAAAATGATACCTCAAGGGGGAAGATGACGTGCGACAAACATGACCTCAAATTTTCAAACCCAAAATCTCAAATAACTAAAAAATTGACATTAAATTCCTTCCCAAACTGTTTGTATTTTGTCCTAACCTACCCTATGACGCAAGTTTGGGTGCAAATGACGACTAACGACTTCAAAAACACAAAATGACCAAACAAAACCTAATTTACCCAACAAAATTAAATGAAACAACTTACCCGTGGTCGTACTTCTCACCGCATGCACCACCTTGTTATCCTTTGCCTTCACCTTGTACCCATGCCATATTGTCATGCGAAATACCCTAAAATCTACAATTCTAGAGCTATGTTCTCTCAATTCCAAAATAACAATAATCAAATAAACAAATTAAATCACTATATATACAAACACTTTTATTCAAATTTGGATGTGCTAATCCTAAACCTTCCAACATTTCCATTATCATTCCCGAGCTCTTGAAAATTGCGTTGTTTGTTACGTTGTGATCATATCCTCAAACTACTCATTTTGACATGTTACATGTATACATCGACGACTTTCAATTTTTCCATATTTTTAGCACCTCTCTATGACACCATACCTCTACGACATTATGATGCTATGCCACAACATCCATCCCATGAGCCCCTAGCTAGGTGATTATATGTCTTATTTCTTGATGATCCTCTAGTGTTTCCTTTCGCTTTTGTTCCTCGGGGTTCTTACAACATGGATTGCGCCTGCGAGCATGGATGAGCGACACTATCGTGCACATATTGGTGGGTATATTTAATTTCATCTAGTCTTTTCGTACTTGTAATATATACTTTCAAAATTGGTGTTACATATTTTTTCATTTCGTTGACCTCCTATGTTTTGCTATTGTGACAAACAATGATCAACGATTGGGAATATGTATAAACCTAATTTTTCATCGTAATCTTTCATACCATTACCAACAATTTCGTTTGTGCGAGATAAGGGTCACTGATGCATCTATTTCTTGAGCGGGTGCCTTAAAGGGCCTATCGAGAATGGGGTATGACTATTCACATGGTCATTATGGGTTAGAGATAGTACACAAAGATAGAATTGCTATGGGGTCTTAGGTTTAGTTATCATTGTCCTCCTATATTTCACACACTTGCTTACATATGACTCCATTTACACATCCAACATCTATTCTTGTTTGATCCATGACACATTGCACTCTTTTTTGATGCTAGGCCCTCCTTAGCCGATGTCATTGTCGTGTCGGTGTTAGGTCTTCTCTAGTTGACGCATATGCTTACGGGTGATGGTGTTGGGTATATATGCACGGCACACCCATACATTTAGAAGAAGAAAAAGAAACCTTAAACGAACCCACCATTTTCTCTACTCTTTTGTGCCATCTTCACATCTTCTCACTCTACCCTTGGTTCATCTTGCACTTGACATAAATTGGAAAATCTTATGTATTGTTGGATTCTTAGCACTATTGGGTCATCTATAGTGAGTATAGGGTGGGAACGGTGTTCCCCCTCTCCATCCATAGCTATTCTCTCTTGGTTTGCTTCTTCTCTGGATAGATAAATGCATTAACAACCACCCCACAAGTAAGTGATATGGATTTCTTTGTATTTTGCATCGATTAGTTCATTTATTCTCTCATTGTTCTATGTTAGCCTAGTGTTACATGAACATTGATACTAGTTAGAATATTCTTCCAAATGATCAACTCCTTAGATTTAAATTTTTGATACATTGCAGTAGTATAGATTGTGCATGTTTATGGTTATTCTCCCATTGATTTATATCTCCCCATCGATTGATATCCTGAAGGGTACTCTCCTTTATCTTGATTCTGAAGCTTTGGAAACCCTAGGTGGACCTAGTGTAGGGAATATTTCCCTCTAGATATATGACATTAGCACTCGTCATAACCCATTCAAATCATCCCATTGCATGCTAGCTCATTTGTGTCTCCTCTTCGTTGCCTCGTACCATAGGAGAATGAAAGATATAGGAGTGCAAGCCATCGATACATGCTTTTGGCTCGCATGTTCAAGGTAGTTTTTAGTTAGTCCTATAAATTGAAAGTACTTAAAACTTGAATAAGTATGGTTTATTGATACATGTGCCGACAATCGCAATGACGGGATGGTTGAACGTGGACAATGTGAAAAGGATCATCCTTTCGCCAAGTGAGAAGACATGTATACAAAGATAGCTAAACAAACGATATTAGATAAATATGATAACGAGTGGCTTGGTAAGTACCGATCCCAAGAATCCGAAGGGACTTCCTTGAAGGGTGTCAACTCGTTTGATACAATTAAGTTATTTTGATAATGATAATTGGATAAATGATAACAAAGACACTTCAAAATTCAAGGTGGATATGAAGATCCAATTGACTTAGTAGCGGCCAGTAAGGCCGTGGCAATCTTAAAGTCCTCAAGTAGTTGTACCTGAAATCTTCAATTACTTATTGCTCTTCTTAGATGATTTCAACTTTGATATTCAATGTATTCAATGTTCGGTGTGAATGCGATGGTGCACAAGGTGAGTTCATGGAGGATATCAAACTGTTCCCACACGAATGACTACTACGACAATCGAAGATCGTATATGCTAGTAATGGGGTGTGAAAGACCTAGAAATATCATCTACAAAAGATCCATTCTTGTAAATAATTTGTTAGACTAGAATCAAATTGATAAAAATGTAAAATATACTAAAATGATTATAAATGACAAGGATCAACGACGATCCGTGATCGATGCCGATCAAAGACAAAATACTTTATTTGATAAAATGTGGATAAAACAAATAATAATGAATTCCAGAGAGAGGATAAATGCTACTAAAGAAGTATATGAAGGATCTAAAGGTCTACGAAGTCCAAAAGAAAATATCCAAGTGTGTTTGTAGATAAATGACAAAACAAAGTGTTATGGATGATCGGTAGAAAATGCTTGTGATAAAAGAGTTGATAAAATAGACAATGATTAAAGACATACATGCTTGATGATAAATATATAAAATATAGGGAATCTAGAGCCTATAGGGTTATGAAAATGGAAGTTTAGAATTGTTTAGGAGGAAAATATAAGAAGTAAAGGTTGGGAACGATCGATGGTAATCAGGATCAACGCGATCTCTGTGTATATTGCAAAATATTCAAAAAGGTTGGCCAATGACTGAATGGGAAGTAGGGCTTGACAAGACTATGCATGATGACATTGATGAAAAATTGTAGATTATAATTAATGTAAAAATGGGCTGATAAAATGATAAAAAGGGAGGACTAGCCCTAATAATTGTTTGTGCAGATGATAGAGCTCCAGAGACTTCTGATGATCCGAAGGGTCCTAAAGGTCTTGACATCAACATGCTAATAGTCCTAAGCACCAAGATGTTTCCATAGGTGAAACAATTTGTCCTCACACATAGATTCTAACTAACTAGGCAAGGGAGTCAAGGGTTGGCTAAATAACATCAATGACATCTGCACGATGATCATCGGTGATCACAGATTCACCGTCATTATCTATACTGCAGAGGTTAAAACTAACAAAAGGAATAATGGCAAATGGTTAAAACCACTCGCCATCTGAGATGTCAAGTTGTTGAGAAACGGTGGGAGGTTAGGGATTTTGGTTGTGAGAGGTTAAGGGGTTAGGATACGTATGGTAAAATGGGATTAGGATGTTTTAAGTAGTTAGGGGAGGATAAATAGGTTTTACACAGGTAAAATAAGATTTAGGATGGTGAATTATATGACACTTATGATAGAGATAATAATGATAGGTAATGATAATTTAATTGATGTGCATTGGGCCATTTAGGGGTGAAAAGGGGTGTCTACACTGCTTTGCCATACAAACCATTCCTACCCCTTACATGCATTATTATTCTCCTATCATTTCCCATATTCATCCTAGCTCCTCTTCACACACCCAATATTTAGAGTCTCTTTATCATGATTTACAAGCACAAATCCGTCAATTTCAACAAGCTAAAAATTCTTCATCCCCTCACTTGATTCTTCACTTCTTCTTCATAGTCCTCTTACAGCTAAAGTATCTTCTTATCCACTCCCTCCCAATTTTGGTTCACAAAAGCTTCCTCTATTTGATGGTCATGGAGATCCTCGGAGAGCAACTCGGATCCTTTCATGTTGTTTGCCTAGACTATTCACATGATGACACCCTCTTGACCAAGTTGTTTCTTAGGAGCTTACAAGATTATGCTTTGTGATGGTTCTGCGACTTTCCCTTACATTATGTCAAATCATTTATAACTTTTGTTTATTTGTTTCTATCTCATTTTTCTATGAATATTGGAATGAAAATATCTTATACACAAATGGCTAAAATTAAACAAGGATCTAATGAACATCTTAGTGATTATGTATTGCATTACAAGAACAATATTTCTAAAATGAACAATGTATTACACTGAATCTAAATTACAAGATCTATTTATTCAAAGTCTTTTGCCTCCTTTGCAAGAATGTGTGATTTTTATTCCTATCATTCCTTTGACCATCTATGTCATACCTTGAAGACTCGTGAGACTAAGCTACTTTCTTTGGGAAAACTCAAATATGTTTCTAATACTTTCAATCATTCTTCTTCTAAATTTCCAAGAAAATTTCCTTTTAAACCCAAGTTCAATGATGCTAAGCCTATTGTCAATGTTGTTTCTCAACCTCCTAAGCTTCAACTCCAACCCACTTGGCGCATATTTAATTGATTGCCTTATCCTCCACATATGTTATTGCCCCAACTCATTGAAAGCAATCTGATTTATCTTCCACCTCCTCTCGAGTATGATCATAATAGGCCCCATGACAGAAGTTTGATGAGCATGCACATTGTGATTACCATAGATGTAATGGCCATTCTACCGACAAGTGTTTCAAGCTTCACCATTTGATTCAAGATCTCATTGACAATAATGATATCTAGTTACCTAAATCCACTACTCCACTTCCAAATCTACTAATGACAATGACAAGTTAAAAATATTCAATGACCCATTACCTAAGCATGACAAGTCATCCCCTGAGTCCTCTTCTAATCATACCTACCATGCATTGCCTCCTCTTGATTCTTCAGATCATCCCCTTGGATTCCTTGTTGGTGTTATTAATTTCCCATCACCTTTTATCACTTTCATTGATGTTGATTTTCACGCCTCATTCTCCTCCCATATATTACATATCGATGTTTTTGTTAGGCCCCATGTCATCAATAATGTTATGGTACATCCTACATTCAAATCTAATGCATGCTCATTATATTTCTTACAATCCATTGGCTTCCCTCTATCTCAGATGACACGCACATCTCCCACTTCTCATGTCCATGTTATTCTACCCATTATTGTTGGGCCTCTTACTATTTCTATGTTTGGATCTACTATTACACATTGTGACATGCTCTTAGGACTCCTTTGGCTCTGGGTTTCCAAAGCCATACCTTCTATTATTCATTTATGCCTTAAGTTTATCCATGAGCGACATCTTATCACTATTCGAGGCATTCCACCACAAACACCTTTGTCCTTGGCTCCTCTAGACATCCCATGTTCAGTTGCTCCTACTCCTAGTGCATATTCTCTTATTCATGATGCATCCTTAGCCTTGACATATCCTGTGGTATTTGGAGCCCTTGCTCCTCTTACTTGTACCTTTTGCACATCCATCTCAGTTTACTTCACATATGGATACTACTCATCGGCCTTGTCACTTCTATAGATCCCATATCCCACCTCATAGGCGCACTTCTTCACATAGGTCACATGCTTCACATACTCCATCTAGACATGTTTCACGCTCTATTTCTCCACATGCTTGATCTAGACTTATTTCATATACTTGGCCTCATGCACTCTTCTGTGACCATCGGATCCTAGATCATGTTCACATACATAGTTCCTTTACATCAGTGATCCTGGGCCCTTTCCTCGTACTCTCATTGCATAGATCATTTTTTCATTCACATTTGGGGTATCCTAGTTCCCCCACATGGCCCGATGACATACTATTATTCTTGGTTCATAGTTTACTATTGAGGGTTTCTTCACATGGACCTCACTTTACACACACCACCCGGGGGCATCCTTATTCCTCCCTCTTAGATGGTTTTCTTTCATATATATGCAATAAAAATTAATTTTTTTATCTTAGATCTTGATTATATATACTCTTGCTTCCTTATTCTCCTATATATTGCACATTTTCTTATCATGTTATTATGGTTCATAATATGATTGATCATTTTTCATACACACATGCACGTTCACCACGGTAACTTGAGGTGAATACAAGTCACTCACAAGTTGTTACACTATGTATGATGTCGGGCCCTATCCATTACCAATCCCATTGAGGCTTCCGGGGGCATATACCTTTCCTCACTTATTATCAAGTTATATTATTGCTATATTTCACATTTTCCTTCCTATATTACAATATTACATTGTTACATGCTAACGAGTGCTTCATGTATATCATTTTCCTTGTAGGACTCCTTCCAATCATGGTTGTCATATTTGCGTGTACCTTGTTTGTCATTGCCATGCCCTATGTTTCCTCGATTGAATTCTTTACACAATCCTTGATGGCTTCGATTGTCTTGTGACATCTTAAGTGGTGTCCCATGTATGCAACCAACTACTCACTGAGTCCTTGTTTATTATTTTCCTATATGATTTTACTAGTTGTCATTTTAGTGTGCATTACTTATTTGTCACTAACACTTGTATGCTAGCATTTTCCCATTGTTTTTCTTGCGCCATGGTAACTACCATGCGTAATCCCTATTCCCCTTACAGGATTCCTATATCGATGTGCACATCAATTTTAGTCTTCCTTGTTTGGGCTCCATTCACATTTTTTCACCTCACAAACCCCAAATAAGTGGGGAAAAACACAAGGTGAACCTTTTCACTCTCGAACAGTCACATAAAATAGTTACAAAAACATAAACAACATGAATACAACAAAAATTAGTTACAAAACAGGGCCAAAAATAGACTTGTCCAATTTTTTTGCATGGACATAAACACCTATATCGAGACAGGAAAATTTGCGTGTTAGTGTCCCACATGGGTTCTTCTCTCCTAGGGAAAAAATAGTTACAAAGTAGTTTTAACAATAACACGGTCACAATTTTCTTTGGTTTCGGTAGATTTACAACTAGTTTTAGATTGCAATCAGTCACTAACAGGAACTAACTACTAATTCAAGAACCAAAACAAGAACTAAATAAGGGAATGACACCTAGGGCATATGTAAGACAATGATATGCCTAGAGCCTTTGTGTCATTAGAGGAAAGTTATAAATCAGGTTTGTGATCATATACAATGACACTTATTTGTAGGGAAGCGTTAATGATTGGAGGAAAAAATAGACCGCTCTCCCAATACACTTTCCCTTAGTTGTGACATGACGCTTTAATATGAAATTTAGCACCATGACACTCAAATCCCTAGTTTGGTGACAAGACACCCAAATCCTTAGTATGATCGAATCAGGTCAAGAATTGATCACTCTTGACTCTTCCAACTAGCTCCTAAACATCGAGTCTACAAGCAGGAACAAATTTTTACCCCTTTCTCTTTCAACACTCCAAGTGTACTCTAACCCCTTGGTTTAGCTTTTTCCAATACACATTTCCATTTTTACATATTTTCCAAGTTAAAGTTCAATTGTGTTTACCTAGAGCATTGACTACACTTGTTTTCTTTTGCAACTCCTATCTTATCCCAATGAAGGTAAAACACACAAACAACCATGAAGCAAATCTCAAGCACACTCCAAAAAGATGACATTCCAAGGAACTACACGCACACATCATTATCACTCCACGCATGTAAAGGTCACCCCTAGGATCCTTATCCTCCCCTCTCCTTAGTATTTCATGGTAAAGATTTTGCATTATTCCATTCGGCACACTATAACACTCTATTGGATACAATCTTCATTCGACTCTCCATGATACACTTTTATATTCTACTTTATGCTACCAAATCCTTATTCATCAGCATAAAGTGGGGGAAAATGTAGTCACTAAATCACACGAGATCAAGTGCACGAAGATGGGGGACTAAAACCGAGTATTTTTAAAATTTAAAGCAAAATGCGAGCCCATTATGAATTAATACGGTTGGTGATTACTAAGCCTAAAATGTGAGTGCGTTATAACGCGCTCGCATTCTTATTTGTTATGTGGTATATGTGCTTTTGGGAGGGGTATATTTACTAAAATAAATGATTTTAAGTATAAATTTTTCATTTATTAATCTTTATACTTTATTATTTCTTATACTTAAATAATAATGTATAAGAATTTAGGGTCACTCTACACCTTATGGAACCAGTCTCACACCTCCATCAATCACGGTTTAGAAGATAGTTTTTGTACTCTAATCTAGTCGAGACATAGGTAATTTTCGTGATTTCAACATTCATCCTAAAGATTTTAGGGTTTAAATTCTATAATCGAGGTTTATTTTGGGAAAGAATATAGTCCTCGTCTAGGTTTTGGGGCCTTTTAGATTGTTTACTCGACATTTGTAGGAGTGTTAAATGTCTCAAAATTAGAATTTACAAACCTCACAACTCCTAAAGGTAGTGACAATTGCTCAAATATATCGACTCATGCAATTCCTTATAACACATAATAAATCAAAACACATATGTAAGTTTTTATCGATTGAAATAATCAAAGGAATGGTCGTAATAAAAAGGGGTATTAACATGTTCGAAGGTGAATGGGAAGCTCATGGAGTAAGTTGAGGATCATCATATCTCGAATCTAAAATCATGTTCAAACCTCTTCAAGGAACAAACTAAGATAAGTTGGTCAAGCTAGCGAGGCATTCATGACCATCATGTGTGAAGGATCAAGGCATCATCTATCTCCATGAGAGGCATATGAGAAAATAGGTGTATGAGTATCCTGAAGTTGATTCCATCTCAGGAATATTCTTGGAGCCATGAGGGGTAAGAGGATGATCTTCATATAGAGCACCATGTATGTAAGAATGAGAAATCATCTCGAGTTTCACTTGATGTCACTCACTTGGTAGTGTTCTTAAACACTCATTTGAACCTTTTAGTGTGATCACACTTCAAAGGAGGAAGGACATTATAACCACCTCATTTCAGTCCAATAGGTGGCCACATGAAAATAATATCATTCAGTGAGAAATCCTTCCATCTACATGGTGAATACCTATTTCAATAAGTGATAGATAATCAAAAAATGGTTTAAGCATCATGGAGTTGATTTGTGATCACTAGGGTTAATTTTGGAGGCCTTGAAAAGTAAGAGAGTGATCCTCACTCTTGCCTTGTAATTAGAAGAGAGAATCTTATTCCCATCACAATGTAGATCTCATAAAGAATGTTTCTAAACACATAAATGATCACTTGAGGTTTTAGAAACATGATTTCAACTCAAAGTAACTCATTTTTACCACTTTTTTAGATAATAATTTTTTTTGGTTTTAAACAGGGACCAAAAACCCCATACATAATAGAAGCAAGTTTTAAACAAAAACACCAACGAAGCCAAGGAGGCAGAGTCAAAAAATCTTGACAACTAGGCCCCCACATAATAGAGCCAAACTAAACAATTTGCATATTAACAACAATTTTTGTAAGTAACTAAACCAAGACCAAAAACAAGAAAAAACAACAGAAAAGATAAGGGCTGCAAAATCCCAACATTAGTTCTCAGTATCCCTACTTTGGGTCTTGGAGCTCGGACCGCCATCTTTCGAACCAACCACTTTGATAATGACTCTCTTCAAGCATTTAAACTCTAGATTCTCAGTCTGAGTGCTAACATTAACCTCTTCCCAAGACTTACCCTGATTGTCAGCCGCAACCATACCCAAGTTTTCACCTGTATCCATCTCATCATAGTCAGAAGAACTCAGACTCAGTATCATGTTATTTTTGGTCTCCTCAGAAGCAACCTTGTTTTGAAGTAGAGAAATCGATTTCTCTGAATAACATAATCTGCTTGAATCCCCCTGATGATTCTATTCTAGGGTTTCAATCCTTTGATGACAATATTTCAGCTCCTGTATGAGGTTTTTGTTGACAGTGAGAATGGTATCCATTGTGGACTCGACCCTCATCAATCTGCCTCCCAGTCAGCAAGCTCCTAATCCCTCTTGCTGGAACTTTCCCCAAATTCCTAATCCCCTTCTTGAGATTACATAAGGTGTCCACAACACCCTCAACGAGATCAACACAATTTTTATTCTTCTTGATTTTATTGAGGTGAGAAGCAAGGGTTTCTTGGTCAGAATCCATGATCCTTGACTTGATTAGGGATGACAAGTTTGCTTCTTTGGACCAGAAGAAGAATGAGGCCTTGGTGAAGGGGGATATCCACCTTATTTTTCTTGAAATCCTTGATAGTCGAGAGGAGTGACCTATGGAGGAAGAAATCTAAGCTCATAGTCTAGTCACGATGGAGAAAATTGAGGATGAACAGTGGTGAGTAAAGATTTTACGAAAATTTCCTTCAAGAGTCGGGTGTTGTTTAGCTTATTGACCTTGCCTTGCCTAATGCCACATCATTTATCTCGACCAAACCTTTTGGTTTTTTGGAACACACTTAATGCCCGTTCTTGCACCTAGCCTAGTTGTGTTTTAGGACCGTATCCTATACCTTGGATACCTAAACCACATCAACCTTGTTTGGATAAACTTATTGACCTTTGACGATGTAGAGTTTGTGTGCTCTTTAACCTAGTACCTTGTCACATTTTATACACGTGCGTGTGTTCGAATGCCACTACCTATTACCCAAACCGATATCACCATTACCTATACCCCACCTATACCTCATTTTTCCTCACTTCTTCATTTTATCAAACCACTCACCGACTCTGTTTATCACCTCATTAGTTCCTGGTTTGAGGGGATCACCTCCACTCATACTTGGGGCAACCTAACCTTCACTCATACCTAGAGCACCGAATTCTTATTTTTGTCGGTGTTGCTTATCAATACAAGCTATGCGACAAAAGGGGCAAATGTAGACACCAAATTTGGGTCACACTCTCCTTGTCCCCTTTTAATTAATCAACATAATGCATGCACCTAGCCATGACCCCTTTACCCCACATTGATATTAATTTAATCACTTACAATTGAATTAATATTTATCCTCATGTTATTAATTAATTTAATTAAGTTAATTTAATCCTCACACATCCACCTCACCCTAGACCCATTCCAGGGGCATTTAACTCACAATGACCAAGTCATCACTCCCAGTGCTGAGTCACCACTTGACCTAACTAAATGAGACTTCTTCCTAAACCTAACTGGACTTCTTCTATGATCTTCCTACCTTTTCTAATGAGAACTCCACTTCCCTAAGCAGACCCAACTTGGAAAATGTGCCAAATATGGGAAGATCTACCTATTTTTGGTAAAAAGGACTATTTCACCCTAACCGACACCGGTTTATCCTCAGCCGGCGCCGGTTACCTAACTGCCATTGGTCACTTTATATACACTTTCACAACTCTTCACCCGGGTTGGTCATTCAGTTATTGGAGCCTTATTGCATTCAAGCTCGAATCTTCAAGTCCTCCTGCATCTAGACAGACGAACACACACAACCAAAGTGCAAGACAAACAACTAGTTCTCCTTCCAGAGCATTGGAATACTCACAAGAGCACACAGGTTGCACTACCATGGCACTAGACTCAACCATCTCTTCTCCGATCAACCACCAACCATCTCCATTCACAGGATCTGCAAAATACCAAGTAAGTATTGTGATATTCATCATTTGTGCTTATTCAAGTGTAGATCTTGTATTTCATTTCTTCCATTACCCGCATATCACCTTCTTCTCACCAACCCACTATTCAACCATCCCAAGCCTTTTCACCCTTCTTAACCTCTTTGTCAGCATTCCTGAGTCTTCTTAGCCATATTATGACCCTATCCATACCACCCTCACTCTGTGCAATCACAGAGAGGCTAAAAACCATTTTAATAGTTTATCACCTATTGCCCCTACCGACGCGCGGTTACACGACCACCGTCGATTCCTCTCCTATACCGGTATCGATCACCCAAACAATACCAGTCTCGTGTCTAATAACATTCTTAGACCAACGAGCCTCCCATTCACCCAAACTCAGCCCAGACCTCAACCCACCAACCTCAGACCCTTACTGGACTGCCGACTTTGAACAAACCTGGTTTTAATTAGATTTAGTGTTATATTTGATATCTAGCATAAAATCTAATTTTATTATGTGTATGAGAAACCTAAATCACTACATTACAATAGGACCTATTTATTTCAGTTTCATATTTACATTAAATTGTTATTAAATAGTGGATTGACAACCTTTCTAGGAAGCACCACGCTTCTGGATCTAGCATACGCTAGGCAGTCCACTATCTTGTGCTATTTAATACTCTTTTTGTGGTCTTTCTTTGCATTTACAGGTAGTCCTTCCCATACAAAAAGGAGCTCTCTACATTCGAGGAAATTGTTTAAGGGTTTTTTATTTGATCATGAATGGACTGTGAATCTTGTATTTTATGGCAAGCCAAAGATGAGAGAAATTTTCCAAGACAAACCAAATGAGGTTATTGTTAAAAATTCATTGGACGCTAAAATTGATGAACTCACTGATAGAGAATGTATTTTACAAGAATCCCAACACTTTGAGGACATGAAGGAATCCAGTGTAGGTAAACACGACATGGATGGTTGTCCAGATAGTTCAGGAGTCTATGGATCTCAGGAATTTACCCTTACCAGGGTCATGAGCCAACTTGATGGAGCATTGTGGGAGTAACTCGGTATGGATGGTTGTCCAATAATTCAGAAGATTTTGCAATTTGAGAATTCGGGAGGTGGAATCCAAGAACTTGGGAATTGATGGGGTCAACGAGATGGTGGATGGAGCTCTGTCGATCAAAGCATTGTTTTCAAAAGGAAAAACTTTTGAAGAATGTGTGGTCTTGTTTTATTATGTTATTTTAAAATTCTTTCAAGTATGTTCTATAGAGCAAGCCTTAAGAGGGGGCATTAGAATATAAGGCTTATTTATTAGAGTTAGTTTAATATTATTTATTTATTAACTAATAAACAATTGAAACTACTTGAACCACTTTGTAACCATCTTTCATAGAATAAAATGATGGACACGATGATAATGTGTGTATTCGATTTGTCTTCATCCATTCTTTGTGCATTCTAATCTTTCTTTATTCTCTCTCTCCACATATTCAAACACATTACACTTAGAGATTAAATCGGATAAAATACAATGTTGACCGCATTATTATTATTATTTTATTGTTACTTTTCTCATTATATATGGCCAATGATGATGGTTGATAAATGCTCTTTGGACTTCTAACATTTTATGGAATGTTGACATATTCGTTTGTGATGTCAAATATTGAAACCATTTGTAGTTCTTTTATAGATTGCGTCGTAACATTGCGTGACTATCTATTTGATGGAAGAGGAAGTTGAAAGAATGATTATGTTCAATGTGTGTCACAAATGAACAATTTTCCACCTTCACTTCACGGGTATTCCTCCTTAACCATTTACCCACTATCTGTTTCGTTATAGAAAGCGTAAAACTTATTGGTGAAACAATATGCATGATTCCTAAGCAAGAGAATTACTCATTAACACCCCTTTTACTTTGCTTTGACATTACTTTTATCCTTTTCATCTTTATTGTTTGTTGTTTCGATTGACAACTTACAGTTTTGCATACTAGATGACATCTTACTCACTCTAATTTCATTTTTATCCTTCGACTCTCTACACAAAACCACCCATTAGGGACATGAGCATCCAGCACTACTTCCCCTCTGGGAACTTTTGTTCTCTTTGTCTTCTTTACCCATCTTTCGGGTCTTACTTCTTTATTGTCTTCTTTTATCATTCTTGGTTGGCCTTTCACTTGTTAATGACGAAACTTAAATGAAGGAATCATACACACACACACACACACACACACACACTTATTAATCCTCGTTAAGGGGGCAAGCATTCATGAGACACATACATATACAATGAGATAATATTTTCTATCTACTACATCAAGGACCAGTATTTTTGACTACATTATTAATTGCATAAGAGGGTTTATTTTGAATTCCATACCACACATTTGCATTTGGGACAAAGTAGTTATATCTCGTAGGGCATCCTAGCTCAAGGGACACTATTTCAATCACACACACAAGAGCTACATATAGTCTAAAATGTAGTGCAAAGTGCTAACTAACAATCACATTGGGGTGACCGTTGAAGTCAATTTGAGCATATATTTTTTTCATCTAATGTATGATCGAGTAATGTGCATGTATCTAGGGTTTATTTTGCAGTGCACAGGGTGTAACACAATGAATATGATGCAACATACAACAAATAAGGAGCGACATTAAGTGACACAAAAATAACCAAATTTCGAGCTATTACGTGACAACAATGCTTAGAATAGGTGCTAGCATCTATCCCCTTCCAGGCCGCTCCTATCCCCGAGACCGTCACTTTCCAAAATCGGACACGAGCTAATACAATCCAAAATCGCCTTTCCGGCCTATTCATCAGTCCATATCTACGATTCTGAAGCTAAGTCATCTTTGTCCTCTTATATTGCAATCTTATTTGTACTTCATTTGCTTGATCTTACATGTTTACCATTTTATCTATCTCGATTAACAATGTCCTCATCTTAGATTTAGATTTTATTAAATCTATATGCAACAATATTTCTTGCTCCTTTAATTCGGTATGTGGTATATAAATAGATTATGTGGTATATAGATAGATGATTGCTTGATAGAAAAAGCCTACATTATACCTTTATATCAAAGCTTGTAAAAATAATAATGAAGAGACTCATAAATGAAGCTTAAGTGAAATTCCGTAGGGTCCAATAATGTATAGAAGGTTCGGACCATAGGTATGACCCTAGCCTAATGTACGATTTTGGTGATACCAAATGTGAAGAAGGTCAAAAAAGGAAAGATATAAAGGTATGTGTGACACAACATAAAATCATAAAATCAAAGCAAAATAATCATTAGAAGAGATCAAATTAATCAATGAAAATCCTGGAGGAGAGTAAGTTATGCCACTAAGATCTAATTTCAAGGTTTTAAACTCATGTACATACAATTCTAACAAAAACATGATGTAATAATGATTTTGTATAAATTTTAGTGTTTACACTAATAAATTTGCTTAAAACAATTAAACCTTTTCAATAAGGCTATGTTGTCTATTTTTAGCAATCTTTGTTTTTTTGTATATTCTTCTCTTGACACAAGACACTTCGGCAAAGTAAATTTCTAAAGGGCAAAAATTAGGGTAGATTTGATGTTTTAGACTTCCTTTATATATTTGGAGTGCTTAAAGATGTGATCAACTCTAGTAGAAATGATCTCTAAAGCGTAACTTATCTCCTCCTAAATGATCTTTACGTTTTTATTTGTATAAACATCTCTAGGTTTATTTAATGTCCAACATAACACCAATTTAAACATACACCAACCATGTAAATGTGCAATGTGCTTGAATTGATAGAGTAACTTAGTTTAAAGAGGGGGATATTATTGGCCGTTAAGAAAGTCAGTCTATCATGGGTGATGATTTAATGAGTAAAAGACTTAGAACATTAATGAATATGAGTTTGTAGAGGTGTATTGACGACTTTGGAAAAATGGAATTGATTCGAACAATTTCTAAGGAAAACTATTAGCGGTGATTGAAGTGTCCGAGATGAGCTAAAAGTGGGAAAAGTATGCCAAAAATCCCAATCTGAGCATTCTAAAAGGCGATGAAATTGTTGTTGTTGTCATACAACTTATACCAATATTAGGTGTCTACGGGAGTACATCTACAATAAAAATCAATAAACGCCAATTTGATGGTCTAATATTATGTAAAACAAATAATACACATTGACTGGACCAAGTAAGCGAGAAAACACACAATCTAGAATTGTTTCGTCAATTTTCTTCTCCCTATTTTCCGATTCATGCCCCCTCTTTCTTCCTTTCTTCTCTTATTCTTAAAGTGCATTTATGAAACCATTCGACTTTCAATTCCTCCTTTAAATGTACAAATCATATAAAATTTAAAAAGGATTTCGATTAACAACATGAAGAAAAAAGAGAAAAATAAGCGGAGGTACTTGAAAATGTGAGATACGAGGGTTTTTTTCTAGTCAACCTTGGTGTTAGTGATGGCTTGTGCATCCTTTGAGAATGAAAATACGAACAATTAAAATCGAAGACATCGGATGGACCCTAGATCTTGTCAATGCTCCTTGATGCACCATATTATAACGATAGAATTTATTGAATACAATGATTTTTTTGTAATATAAATTTAGAGTTGAGAGAAATTTATTGATGTAAGATGTAAAATGAGAAGAATAACTAGAAGTAATAACTCCGTATACTCTTTCTTAAGCAAAAGATGTTTTGGGGAATAAAATAACATATTCTTGTTTATTGTCCATAACTTAACATAAATTAATAGTTAAATCTACTAAATATAAAAAGTTTTAACTATCAAATGGCTTGTATGATTCTTATTAAAATCATGAAGTTTTGAGAGAGATTATGACAAAAGGTGCTTGAAAAAATAATGTAAAGTAATTTATGATCAATAATCTTTTTCTAAATTATGGATTATGATTTGAAATGCATCGACAAAAAAATCTACATAGTTAATCCCAAAAATCATTGGTATAATGTGAAGTTATTCTTAATTACTTGTTACAATTGAAATGAACAATCAAAATGATGAAAAAGAGTGTATCATACTGTGAATCATGCAATAATATTTTGTTGTATTTTATTGGTTTCTCTTTTAAATTTATGAAAGATAGGAGCTTTTAAGGTTTCCCAAATGTATCTAGATCAAACAGTAAATACGAACATGAAAGATATACTCTCCCGAAATATATTGAAGAGGTCCCATGATGTGCCCGTGTTGTATTTAGCGTTTATGAACTCATAAATTTCTAAGATCATGCGATGGCTTTAACAGGCCATATTCCATCTTTGGGCTCCTCCCAACTCCACATATTCAGGTTTTTCCATAAATTGTCTCCTTAAATTGGCCTACGTACTAATGCAGTCCTATATTTGCAATCGACATTGAAAAAATCAGTTGGGTTTTTGGTCTAATAGCCTATTCTGAAATCAAAGAAGGGCTGATCATATCTGGGTCGAAATTCACGTTTATTAGACCGACTGATATGCACTATGGCTTTACTTATGGCAGGGAATTGCAAGTTCTGTTTGCAAAATTGATCTGAGAGGGAACCCAAAGTTCATATCTCGTAATGTTCCGAGGTTCAGGGGCGTACTGGTTAATACAAATGCCTTAAGCTGCAGTTGGGGGTCAACAAGCACAATGGGGGAAGAGAGAAATAACGACAAGATTCCACATGTGTTGAGTGTTGCTGGTTCAGATTCAGGGGCAGGGGCAGGTATACAGGCTGATATGAAGGCATGCGGTGCCCTTGGAGTTTACTGTTCCACTGTCATAACTGCTGTTACAGCTCAAAACACTGTGGGAGTCCAGGTAATTTCAAGTTTTACCAAGTTTGTAATTAATTTCAAGTTTTCCCCTATTTATTGAATATGTTAGTCCAGTGGGCCATGGTCTA
The DNA here is from genome assembly GCA_018340775.1 of Taxus wallichiana var. yunnanensis. NCBI lineage: Eukaryota > Viridiplantae > Streptophyta > Pinopsida > Cupressales > Taxaceae > Taxus > Taxus wallichiana. The sequence continues at coordinate 503,476,205 of CM031236.1, forward strand.
GTAGTAGTATGGAACATAAATGACAGGACGATGACCTGGGTTCAAGCTCCGGTGGGTCATTTGTTAATGCATACATGGGCTAGAAATTTGATAAGGTTCGATTCAATTTTGGAAATGTTTGGTGGAATTATCTTTGACAGGATTGCTATCCGAAGCTTGACAGTCTACTCCTTAAAGGGTGAGACTGTTTACTAAATTTTAAATACAGAAATGATTTACTGAATTTTCTTTGATAGGATTGGTATCCTAAGATTGACAGTCTACTCCTTAAAGGGTGAGACTCCTTACTAAATTGTAAATAACGAAATGATTTATTGAATAAAATAGATAGTATCAAACAAAAACCCGCTAAATATTTTTTTGCCACAAATTTGATGAATTTGCCATTGAAATTTGAACTAGAAAAATGGTTCTTAGGTTTGAGTGAATTGTATGAACTACCTCTACTTGGTGTCATCAATTTTTAATTTTTTTGGCTGGGGACAATGCGCCATCAATCTCAGAAACCCTTTGGTTTAACTGCTGTGGGGAAGCATTATCTATTCTGCCAAATTCACCCCAGGGCTTGCAACTGGCATTACTAGTTGGCCTGCCTAGGGAAAAATGACATTAGCTGGAAGCCTGCCCAGTGGGACTTTACCTGGGATGATTATCATGCTAATCACTCCACTAGACCATGGCTGGCTGGACTTTGTTAGAAAATTGTTGATCTACTATTTCTGTTCTAATATTATGAATTTCATACTGAAATTTAAGCTAGGAAAATGCTGAGCAGTTATTATTTTTGGGTGACTCAAGTCATCATCATTGTTGTTATCATGACTATGAAAATCAACAGGGTTTTGGATTGATAAAAAATGGTGTATGACATGTTTCGCTGTTTGTTTTCATGGAGGGTGTTCATCTGGTACCTGAGGATTTTGTTTCCCAGCAGCTGAGATCCGTTCTATCGGATATGGAAGTAGATGTGGTATGGATTCCGTTCTCAGATGTTTATGTTTCCCCTCTTACTGTTGGCATATCTGATTTCCTATTTTGACGTTTTGAATGGATTCTGTTGTTAAATGTTGCAATTTTTCTAAGTTTGCAAACAACGTGAGACAACAGCCTTGTAGTGTCTTTTGTTGTTCAGGCAGCCTTATATGACGATCCTTGGTTTTGTAGACAGTCTGCACTGGCCCCTTGGCATGTTACCCGACTCTCTGTTCTTTTACCTCCTTGAGGTAGTTCTAGTGTAGGCTTACCTAATGATGGTTTCAGAAAGGATTCTAATGAAATGTATTTTTCATAAGTTCTTAGATAATTTACATACTCAAGTTCATGGTATAAGCTAATCTTGTTTGGGAAGTATATAATGGATTTTGACTGTGGGTGACAATCAGTTTGCTGGCTCTTTCTGGTTCTCTAGGAAGTGTTAGCCATATGATGCCTCCTTTATGTGATCCTTTTTGCTTATGTGGTATAGGTCTAAAAAGTTAAAAGGCTTTTGAAGCTTGGGTTTTTAGTGACGGAGGAAATGAACTCACTCTTTGTGAATGGGTGGATATTAATATCCTTTATGGTTATATATTATATAGAGGTAGCCATCCTGAGGGAAGCTTTCTGAGTGTTTTAGATGTCAACTACATTGTCCTCGTAGATGGAGACATTATGCTTTTTCTGTATGTGCTTGCAATGGTGATGCATATGCCAAAAGTTAAAACCTTTAGGGTTTGAACTTTGTATCGATTGAAGTGCTGATGGTTATGCTCTGCATATTCAATGGTTGAACTTGCATATGATTTCTGAATTGGACTCTGACCAGTGCATAAGGCATTATATAGAATTATGATTTTTTCATCTTTTAAACAAATTGCAGGTAAAAACAGGCATGCTTCCATCAACAGATATTATTCAAGCCTTGTGCAGAAATCTGAGGGAGTATCCAGTGCGAGGTATGTTATGTTGTAAACAAGAAATAGTTGTGTTTGGTTGCTTAATTTCAGTTTGCATTCTTAGTCCATTCATCTATTGGTGTGCAGCATTAGTAGTTGACCCAGTTATGGTAGCAACAAGTGGAGATGTGTTAGCTAGTCCTGCTATTCTCGATGGACTTCGGTATGCAGTTCTTTATATATGTTCTCCAGTGGGATTTGTTAGGATTTTTCCTTTTGCTCTCTTGTCATTGCTCCATTTCCAACATCATAAAGGAAAGATTTTCCATTATTTTCATTCATGTGGATAGCCTAACTGCCTTTTCAAACATAGGAAAAAGGTTTATTATTTTACCAATTTGCTTATTCGTCTATTGAATGAATAAATGAAAGGTTTTAATAACGTCCACGAGACCAAACAATCTAATGGGACCAAGTGCTGAAACAAGGAGCTCAAACAAAGGGGCCCCACTTTAGCACAGTAACCAGACATAGGGGCCACCCTATCAATCTTGCAAACTTTCCGACCCTTTTTTGATGTTAGATCTTCTACTTTGTATCTTGATAAAAAAATTGGCCATCTTTTCAAGCCTCGCCTCCTCATACAAGTCAGTTAATTTGTTGAGTGTCTTCATATGTGATACAAATGTCACTATAGGCTGCACACTCCATGATGTAATGCCATTCTCTCTCCACACCCCTTTGTTACAAAATAAACATATTCTCATTTCCCACTCTTCCTTGGGCATTGTCCACCTACCGGTCTCACACCGAAGATGATGTGAGCTACTCCTCAATTGGGCCATCAACATATTCGCCTTCCACTTGATTTCCACTCCTATGTAGGATTTTTCATTATGGTCCCACATGGGATTAAACTCTTCGATATAATATGTTTTCTTCCATCCAAGTTGTTTTGTCCACATGGCTGTTCTGAATCTCTCTCTTACAAACTTTTTGATTTCCTCATTGTTTGGACAGTGGACACTCTTGCATACTAATTTCTCACTTTCTCATCTGCTTGTTTTTTTCATCCACACACTCTTCCTTCTACTTAGCTATTCTTCCATCACCATTTTGGGCCGTTAAATAACTGGTACTCCATTCTTTGTGCCTTTTTTTAAATAACTTAATGTCCGAGTCATTGCCTTTGCCTCCATCGTCTCCATTTTAAGGTGCTCTTTCAGCTAAAAGAATCTCAAGGGACCGAAGTTTTTGACTTTGAAATCAATCCCTAGATACTTGTATTCTTCCACTACCTCCAATTATTTTTGCCTTGGACTTCCATCGAAAAGGAAGCTAATTTGCTTTCTTTTCTCCGTGGCCTTCCGTAGAAAAGATTATGAATTTGGTTTTGTTGGTGTTCACTTGCATACCAACCTCTTGACAAAAGTGCTCTAGTGCCCTCAGATGCTCTCTCAAGCTATCAACTGTTTTTGCGATTAGGATAAGATCATTCGCATATAAGAGTAGCTTTATTACATGGTTGGCTAGGTGAATGCCTCTCCACCAACTTTGTTTATCCACTCCTCTAGCTTATCAATGTATAACCCAAACAAAGTGGGGGAGAGCGGACATCCTTTTTGACCCCGATGTCGCTTCCAAAGTATTCTGAACATTCCTTCCCCCATTCTGATTTTGGCCCTGACTTTCTCATAAAGTCTATGAACTGCTGCTCTATACTCATCCGAAACTCCAAGCTCTTCCATTTTGCTCCAAAGTTTACCTCGCGGGACCATGTCAAATGCTTTTTAAAGATGAACTAAGCAACAAAGAGCTTCCTCTCCTTGGGTATCCATACTTTTTGATCAAGTGTCTAAGGGTGACACGGGTGGTCAATAGTGGAATACTTCGGCTTGAAACCCGCCACTCCTTTTGCTCTTTTCCCTTCTTTTACCCAAATTGCTGATTTTGCACTCTATCATACAACCAAATAGCTTTCCCAGAGGGGATTGACCATGATAGTACAATAGTTTGATGGATTATTGATATCTCCACTTTTGTAGAGGAATAATGACACTAGTCGTCCAATTGTCAGGAAGCCTTCTTGGATGATACCATTGAAAATGCTTTTGATGTGCGGTGTGAGGACGTCTGAACCCCATTTTAAAAATTCCACTTGCAAAAGCCCATCTATGTCTTGTGATTTACCTCCTGCTAGCCTCTTTATGCCTTGAGTATATCCTCCATGGAAAAGAGCTTTGTGGTTGTGTTGATTATAGGGGAATGTCTTTATCTTGATCATGCTCATAGAGTAACTTTGCATATTCTAACCACTGGGCATTTGTGATATTATTCCCAGTTTGCTTTATTCTCTGTTATGTGCTTTATTTCTGCCTTCTTGTTTATATTTGACGAATCAAATTTTCATAGGCCTTCTTATTTGTTTGTTCATCCCAAGATCTCTCAAGATTCTGTTTGGTGCCTTGCAACTTTTTGTAATACCTTGGTTTGTCGGAAAACTACTTTTATTTGTGCTTTTAGGCCTAGTTCTTTTGCATGTGCTTAGTGCCCTGTGGATTAATGGGATCAACATATTGCTGTTCATTGGACGAATTGTCGTGCAAGACGTGTTACACTCTGCTTCCTGAAAGTTTGTTCAAGGGCTGCTTTGAAGAGTTCACAATTCTCACGATTTATGAGGATTTTACCCTGAAGAGGTATCTTCTTTTGAGTGTGTTGGGTTTGTTCTTCTTGCTGATTTTTATGTGTATGTCAAACCTTACATAAATTGGATTATGATCTGATTTCATCTCTATAGGACAGTCCCCAACTTCTAGTTCTGTCAATCTAGAAATAGAGTGTTGTGACTTGTGAGCATATAACATAGTCCACTACACTTTTCCCATTAAATGTTTTACATGTGATGTTCCCTGAATTCGACCACATTTTCATGCCATTGCATATAACCATGTCATACAAACTACATAGCCCCAATAGCTCCGCTCCAGTAGTGTGAAACACCCCCATTTCCATCTTCTGACATCCTTTCCAAGGTTGGTCTTCTTCTTCTTCTAGCCATAATGGATTGCTTTTCACTCTGCCTTCAGTTTTCAAATTGAGGGCTTGGTTGTTTGTTGTCCTTGCATTGAAGTCCCCTATTATCAAGAGTTCCCCAAGGTGCTGAAAACTGAAATGTCACTTTTTAGCGACGCATAAGGGTCTTCACAGTCCAAGTTCCTTTTCTTATATGTTTTCAGCCTCTCGGTGCAAAGTAACAAGCAACAAGCCTAATTGTTAACTCATTTTTGTTATTTTCAGCCATATGTATTGTTTATTTGGGTCTTCTTTCTCAACTTTATAATTCCGCACCACTCCTCTTTGATAACTTGATAAACACCATTACACCTCCATGCCCCTTGCCAATCTCAGTCCTTTCATTCCAAACTAATATTTTCCTATATCCTTCAAAATTTGGGACTTTGCAGCTATCATGCTCATGAGTTTCAGTAAGAATGATAATATCTTTTCCTTTTGCTATGGGCCCCAACCTAGGACCTCTCCTCCAAGGGTAGCCTCTACAATTCCAACTTACCAAGGTCAATTGCTCTCGGGGCCTCGAATCCCTATTTCTTGTGTGTCATTTGATGGCTGATTTGAGCTTTTCCATTTTGTAGCCATGCCCATTTTCCTGCATCTCTTGCTGCCTTCACCTTCTCCCATTCTTTCCTTCTCTCTTCTTGTTGTACGGGGTTAAATCTTCATCTAGGTAGATGTGTGTACCTTTAAGAAACCTTCTATTCCTTAATATCTTGTGCTTGTCTTCTATGCTTTTCATTATAACTCTTACATGTTTGTCCTTTCCTCCTGTCATTTTTCCAATCTTGTTTGCTTGATAAATATGTCCTGTCCATTGCAATTTGTCTCCAAGGAAGTCTCTTGCTAATTTGTTGGTGTTCTCATCCTCCCCATAGTCCTTCAGTCCTTTAATAATGATATTTGCAGCCCTGTCATGTCTATCATTTTCTTCTTTTATTTGCATCCTGACCTGTTTCTCTATAAGCTCTCTTTGTTTGTCTATCGGTCCCCTTACCACTTGTGCCCAACTCTTGACCTCCTCAATTTTGTCCTTCAAGTTATTTTCTTGTACTTCCATGTTTGCGAGTGTGGATTGGATCTCTTGATTTGCTGTACTTCCCCTCCTTTGGGCACTCTTGGTTTATTTCCTTTGCTGTTTTTATTTGTTCTAGAGCTTGTTTTAACATAATCAGCTCTTTCTGTCCCCTTTCCAAGATGTTTTGTAAGTTGTTTACTTGTTCCTTGAGCAGTTTGTTCTCTCTTACTAGCTCCCCAGTTGGATTCTGCAATTTCTTTCCTCCCGCTGTCCTCATATTGTTCCTTTGCTTCTAGAGCTTCAAGTCTTTTCCCATGTTCGTTAACTCATTGACATAGAGTTTTGGTGACCACATTAGTGGTGTTGATGTGGGGCTGTACAATTCCTTGTTTTCTTGGTTTTCTTCATCCCTTTTGTCTTCATTTGCCACTTATGTTTTGTTCTTATTTGAGTTGATATAGTATACCTACAAACTTCTTTGCCATACTTCTTACCTCCAAAACCATCCCATGCTTGCCCAACTTTGGCCTTACTTCATCCTGAGGTAATGTACTCAAATTTTCCTTTCCCTTTATCCGTTCTTATGCTGTTTGCATTACTTGTACTTGCAGCATTTTTGAAGTGTCCATTGGAGTGCTATGGGCTGTCCTTGGCAAAATAATTGTGAATTTTTTACACCTAGCTTGCTTCATTTTCTGGAACTGCCTACATCTTAAAATCCCTTTATTCCATTTTTTACATTTACATATATCATCTTTCTCCTGTCTGATAGATTGGGTTGTGTATATCCAACATTTGCGGGTGAATGTATGATCCTCAGGCCCCTGCCATTGGGTTTGTGTACGGATTAAGATTGGGGAGTGGGTAAACTGTCTGGGTGCCCTATGGAGTTGTGTAAAGTGTAGTCCAGTGGGATTATCAAACTTCCATGAGGTATCATTCCCAACATTGACCCACGTGCTTGTTTCCCTGTTGGGGACCCTTTCGTGGCTTCACTGTTGGTGACTATGATCCTCTAGCACAGTGATTTCTGTATGTTCATTTGTCTTTGAGTTGTTATTTTCCTTTATGAATTGTTCCTCACCACCCTAATCTGTCACATCTTTGTTCCCCTCTTGCTGCTCTTTCATATTTACTCAATTTTTCTGTCTTCTTCTGCTGCTAGGGTTTTCAGATCCAAGCCTTAAAGGAATTCGGAAATCTGTAATGTGGAAAAATCTATAAATTACTTATTGTTTTGCTTAAACTCGTAATCAATAAGGAAATCCTTGCACCTACTGTTATCCATTTTTCAACAGGACACTACTAATGCTGGATTACGGGGGATCTATGCTTGTAGTTTCAACTGAGCAGAGACTCCATTTGGCAGAATTAGCTTCTGGGTTTTCATTGTATATGTGAATATTACATGTATTAAAATGAGTCCCTTGTGCTTGATCAAACAATCATGATGGGACCTACCTGCTCCAATGCATTATCTTGCATCCCTATTGGTAAGGCATGAGTGGAAACGGATTGGGTTTGCCTTGGTATTTGTGACAATAATGCAGGTCACGTAACTATAAGAAATTATGGTTTGGTAATTACTTTTAGCCTCTTCTTCCCTTGTCTAAGAGGCTTTACATGAAAAGATTATCACTTCAATTCATAAGTGTGTCGCAAATTGAGACTTCAGTATCAGGAATAAATGTTAAAGTGAAACTAGTTGGTGACTTGGTCAGACTGTTATGGCGGGCTAAACATTTTTTGTAAAGAGTAGTTTATTAAGTAGGGACTGCTATATGCTTTATAGCAAAAGTGTATCAGGAGAACTTTGCCAGAAAATCATTTCTTGGCATTTGTTCTTCTCATATTCCATATATAGGATCATGCAACTCTTAAATAAATTCTCAATGTTTTGCTTATCTTCTTGTGCATTGCTCAGGTACTATTTTTTAACTCCTAATTCCCTTCCCAATTTGTTGCATCTTGCAAGCTAGTTGGTCAAAGGAACTGCAGAGTACACATGTGTCACTACAAAGCGGGAAAACCAAAGGTTTCCAAAAGAAGTACAAAGCAAAAGGCAAAAGAAGAGCCATAGAAAGGTAGAAGAGGGGGGAAGCAGGGTAGGAAAGAACAACCCACGAGCCCAAACCAGGGGGGTTGGAAATGCCCAAGAAGAGAAGAAAGAAGGCCGAGGAGAAGCAAAGAGAAATGTCTATCACAGAGTGGTAGACCCAACTCTCCTAACATCCGAGGCCGACTAAAAGAATCTCCGGATAGAATGCCGATTGGAAGAGGAGGCGGTGAGATGTCGAAGAGTGAATCATTTCGGAAGTGACCGTTGACTAGTTGTTGACAGGAACTAGAGAGACAAATGCCTTTAACCAAACCTCTAGATGGGTAGTCATCCATAAGATAGCTAAACCCTTTAACATCCAAAACATGGAGGGAAGGAGCTAATAGACAACCTTATCTGATAGACACGAAGAGCCCAAACTTAGTGGATTACACACCATTAATGGTGACACAAGCATAGGCATACTGAAACAACATTTGATTGTCTAAACGAGTGTAGGGCCAAACTCGAGAGCTTGGAGCATGGCTATAATAATAGGCCGCTCAATCCTGTCATAGGCCTTTCCAAAATAATTTTGACAAATAGGGCTTTCTGTTGGGAGGTTTGAGCCCACTTTATGCCTTCCCATACAACAGTGACATTGTCTAGAATGTTACTGTTGCGGATGAAGCCCATTTTTCTTAAGCCTAAGAATGAGAGGTAATAGATACCTCAAATGCAAAGGGCGGGGCTTTGGCAATGATCTTGTAAGAGTTGTTTAGAAGTGTAGTTGGCCGCCAATTGGTGATAAAATGAGGATTCCGAGATTTTGGGATGAATTTAATATTGCCTTGATTAATGAAGGTACCTAATGAATTGGTATGAACTGCTTTCAGGTAAAATTTGTGTAAGTTAGGTCCAACTGTATCCTAAAGGGTTTGATAGAATTTAGAAGGAAGCCATAAATTCCTAGGGATTTATCAATTTACATTTGCGTAACAACGTTGTGGAGATCTTCAGGGGATAACAAATGGTCACACAAAATTCTCTGTGCCTTAGAAAGCTTGCAAGAGTTTAACTGCTCAGGCTAGAAAGTGATGCAGAGCTCTATCTGAATTCAATGCACTTAACGAGTCTTTATCAATAAGCAACCACAAACTGCCCCTTAAGCACTGAAAACAACTCAGATTCCTAGGCTTAAATAAGTCACAACATGCAAAATTTGATCATATAGTCTTAACTAGGGTTAAGATATCATTGTCTCTTGTCCAATACCCCTGCTCAGTGCCAAACACATCATCAAAATGGTCATTAACAAGGTAAACTATGATCTTCACCATTTTTCACAAAACTGTCATACATTGCTCTTCAAGCAACTTAGTACAAAATAAGCAAAATTAGCCTTTGAGGCCTTAATTGTCTCTCTCTCTGATTAGATTCCCTGTTTCATAAGTTCATGCAAATGCAATACCATCACTTATATGAAGCAAAATGATCAAAAGCTCCAACTATCTGTCAACTTCCCAAAAACTGACTTCTTGTGTTCTTAAGGGCAAGCGCTTGGTGGATTCATGGTTGGAAACATCTATGCACACCCAAAACAGAGTAAAGACATTTTCTAACACCCTTTATGACCCGCATGAGTGTCGGGTAAGTTTTATAGATCAACTCTTTAAACTCTTCTCACAATCTTCACTTTCTCTTTTCAAGTTCTATAGCCTTTAGTAGCCCCGCACAAGGAGTTTTTCAGGTCTAAAATTTGATCAAGGAAGTTTCAAGACATATTTTAAATATTTTTGAATGCTCATTTTCGTGTTTGTTCATCCTTCAAAGTTTCTTGGCTCAACTCTATACTTAGACCACTTTTCTAGCAACTTTTGACCTGTTAATTTGGCCTAATCACTGTAGCACCCTGTCTTCGTTCTGACTGTTAGAGAAATCTGAAGATTTATATCTCATTAACCCCAAATTCCTTCATATTCTATTAGATCACCTCATGAAGATAATATCTATCCAATTTGAGGGCTTGAAACAAATCCTAAGCTTCTCAAAATCAAATTGTCACTAAACCCTAGACAAACCCTCACACTAGCCTGAGAGGATAAAAAGCTTATAAAATGAGTTGTTGTTTTTAAGCCCTGAATTTTGGCCTCCACATCTGTTTGGGATTCCTCTATAGTCCTGTTCTAACAGTGAGGACAAATTAGCTATGTAATTTTGGATTTGACTTATTTCCTTCCTGTACCGGTCTATGTTAAACAGTCTACACAGTCAAACATTCTTCAACAATAAAAAAAAACTCCCTCATCCTAGCATTTCAACCTTCAAATATGGTCTTCTCCTTTTTCAAAATGAACAACCACATGACATTCCACCAATCAATTCTCAGACCCCTCACAAGGTCCTTTGAACATGAAGACATTCAAAAGGAAGAGCAGGGTATCAACAAATTAAAGTACTACTATATCAAAGGGAAAAGTTATATGCATTCAATATGATTCTCTCACCTCTCAACAGTCTTGAGATATTTTCTGACAATGATCTATGTGCCAATATTTCATATAGATCCAACAAAAGATTACTAACACCATGCAAATACTGTCAAGAATTCACTTGCCATGAGTAAACAGAGTTATACTTTGATCCATTTATTACTAAACTGTGCAATGTTTCTAAGTTCAAGTCTTGAAATATTTCCTTCCAGTGCTCTAAGACAGAATTTCACACCACAAATGAATCTTCTTAATATAAATTCCAAAACTTGAGCAATATCAAGCATCCACACAGTCCCCCTTATGCAAAAACTGAGTTTTTATAAGCTGTATATTTCATACAAAAATTCAAGTCTCCTCCTTCCTTCCATCCTCCTAGCCCTCGAGGAACACCTAAAACTGACTCTCCCATCGAGTTTTATCTCATTCTTCTTTTCACTTCTCAAACCCTAACTAACTTTTCAAGACTCACCTTGCCCATACATAGCAAAAGTACATTATTTTGGACATTTATTGACTCATACCTACTCTAGGACTTAGTTCATCATATCTAGATACCTATTACACTCTTAAACCATCAAGACTCTCTTTCCACCACTTACAAGCTCACATTTCACTTTTACAACCTTTCAAATTTGCAAAAGGGAGGGAAAGTATAAATTTTGAAATTTTGAATGCTTGACCACCTTAAACTCCTCATGACTTCATCACAACCTATCACACCTAACTAGACCTTATAACCATGATTGAATGAGAAATTTTCAATTTTGATGTTCTTTTGATGATGCCCCTGCATCAGAGAGGAAGATTGGGCTGTGAAAAGGCAATGGTAATGAGTCACAAAGGCTTGTAGAATATTACGGGGTCTAGTGAGATGAGAATTGGCCTTCTCGGATGGCACGAAGCTTGTCAACCATCTATCTAGATCGAATGAGATTGAAAAACTCTTTAGTATCTTAATCTTCAACATTTAACCAATGCATACAAGCCCTGAGTTGAGCTCCACGAACTTTATAAGATTCTGCAACTTTGAGCTTATGTCACCAATTGGTGGCCTAGAGCTAAAGGGTTTTATTAAAAGGAGAACTCTCAAGATCATGTAAAATTTGAATGAATTCATCGTTTGTAACCTCATGAGTTCGTTGTTGAAAGATAACAGCTTGCTTGCCATAGGGTATGAGGAAAGCGGTGGTGCGAGTAATAACATATGTCCAACTCTTTGGTAACTCGATCTCAAACCTTTAACCAATGCATATGGGCCTTGATTTGAGTTCCACGAGATTTATAAGCCTTTGCAACTTTGAGCTTGTCGCTGATGACAGCCTAGAGTGAAGGGTTTTATTAAAAGGAGAATGCTCAAGATCATTTGAAATCCAAATGAATTCATGATTTGCAGTCGCATGAGCTTCCTGCCGAAAGATATTAGCTTGCTTGCCATAGGTTATGAGGAAGGTGGTGGTGCGAGTAATAACATCCGTCCAACTAATCCAACTAGTTTTACATGCTCAAGTTTACAGTTGTTTCTATGGTATTGCCACGTTCCAAACTCAATGACACAGTCTGTTTTCCGTGAAAATTTCACCGGCTGATGATTGTCTTGTGAAACCACTTTTACAAAGACGTTTTCCCTCATAATCTTTTCTGATTGTCTAGATCATTCAACGATGCAGGAGTAGAGCATACTCAAAAAATAAAGGATCTATAACATACAAGCTCAAATACTCAAGATTTCAAAATAAATCACAATAAAAAAGGTGTTCGGTTCCAGAACTTGCTCTAATACCATGGGAGAGCGGGTCATGATCGAGGATTGACAAGATACAAACACATCGAGCTCTTAACATGTGAAATGGAAATGTAGAAAAGTCTTGTTGCGAGAGAGAGGAACCAAACATGAGCATGATAACTAGCTTGTATTCAGAATGATAAAATAGCTTGACAAGAGATACATAAATAGGAAGGTGGAACATGCACCCCACAAATAGAATGCTTAACCAACTCATATCTATCCCTATGATACCTAAGCAAGCTAAATACACGTGTAGGAAAAACCATATGGTGGAATAAAAAAATTTCACTAACACTCCCAACCATCACTGTCATAATCATATGCACAACCAAAATTGCAGGGTAAAAACAATTTGTTAAGGGAAGTGGATATTGTGATCGAATTTAGAATGCTTCCAAGGGAGGAAATTCGGGTAATGAGTCAACATATAGCTTCAGCTCTGGTTTTTCGAAGTAGTTGTAGTGCAGGGTCTAGAGTACAATAAAGAATTTAAGGGCCTAACCCAATATCAAAAACTAGTTGCATGAGGGTTTCAATAGTTTGGTGATAAACAATTCAGGTTTTGCAACATCTATAGTGTGAAAAGGATAAAAGCACCCTTGCATCAACCTTAGCCCCATCTTCATCATTGCAAAAGAATGCCCTAGATATGGCATTTGTACGGTTTGGAATGGCTGGAAGGCCGCATAACCCCAAGTTGCTTATACAACAGCCTTAAAGATGATTCAAACTTCATTAGTTGGAGGTCCGTGCCACAAAATGGTGGCCAAGGGAAATAAAAAACAAAAGGCGACAAAACCTTCACCAAAAGCACAGGCTACTCTAGAAACAATTACATGGGAAAGTTTCGCAGCCACGGAGTCTCAGACATGGTGGGTCACAAGTTGAAGATAGCCCTGCCCAGACCCGGGGTTGACCAAATTTCGCGAATGCCGTACTTTAGTAGCCATAAGTTCGAATGTTATTTAGTATGAATAGTTATAACTTTTAAGCTATGATAGGAATAACATATGCTCTTTTGCTCATTATATGGACAAGGAGGTTAAAGTTGCATACACGGCTCTTGACTTTACATGGGTATTTGGGGTACCCTTGCATGGACTGTCAGTTAGAAAACCGACCAACCCACAGGTCAATCAGGCACAAAAAGATTTTACCATGCAGATTGTTTGTCAACTGAATTTCATTTCAAGGAGCCAACATGTATGTGGGCCAAAGGCCACCGTGGTCTCAAAAAAGAATACTTCGCTTCTAAAGAATGTCATTGTCTCGTCGAAGTCATCTGGTGTCAGTTAGTGGGGACTAACGGGGCCTTTGATATTTCAGTATGGATATCCGAACACCTTGTAGGCCTAATGAAAGGCGAGATCTACAGTTGGGTAGTGTTGTGCGCATGTATCTAGAGTTCCTTTCCTTGTCATACAAGGGGTTTTATATGCCATAACACGCTATTGGCTTATTCTTGGATGCTGCGTATACACAGTTCATAGTTGACGAAAGATTCACAATTGATACTTCGTATGATCCGACACGGCCCTTTGTGTTTTACAAGAAACACCTTGGCACTCCTTTGGTCAAACACATAGACTGCCCAATTTCAGCAAAAAGATAAAGGTGATAGTGGAGTAGGCCACTTCGGAAGAAGGGAAGGGATCAAAGATTGAGAATGAGGGAGCACACATAGAAGGAGAGCTTTACATGCCTTCTTTCTAAGAGCTATTGGCTGTCCCTACTAACCTTTTTACGAAGCCATGGTCGACACTCTTTTGATGAGGAGGAGGACACATATAAGGAGGGTTTTACATGCCTTCTTTCTCGAGCTAGTGGCTGTCCCTACTAACCCTTTTTAGAAGCCATGGTCGACACTCTTTTTTGCAAATAGGGGCAAATGTGCAAAAGATAGAAGAGGAGAAGAAAATAGAAAGCTGGTTGCATGAGCTTGGAGCACTAGTAAATGTGGACATGGATGTGCCCATGAATACATTACAACCCAATTCCATAGGGAAAGCGTTGGAAAGAGATCGGGTATAGTTTACGGCCAACACAAATGTGTATACAATAGTTGCATTAAACTCGAGAGCGAGGCGGCTTATTCTTACATAGGAGATGGGATTATTCCTATATTTTTCCCGTTGTGACAGCGGCAATCCTTACGAAACCTTGTCTCGGTTCTTGCACACATTGAGACCCATGACAAAGGCACCGAAGGACATCTCCATGGTGGTTGGGCACTTAGAAGTTACCAATGGTCGCTCATAGGTACGGATGATAACGAACGAGGCATCCCGTATTCAAAGGTTTGTATTAGCTAGGGATGGTTGGAAGTGAATCATATTGAGATGCACAAACAATGGATGCCCACTCTAGTGGCTCAAACTATTACTTCTCTAGTACAAAGGTCCTTGAATTTTTATGAAGTATTGAGCGTACTATAGTTACTAATACTTTTTGCTTTAATCCTCCATGCACAAACATTGTATGTTGCAAGATGGGAAGGTTAATCAAGGCTAGCGAAATGTTAGCCCTATGTCATGAGATAGGGGATCAACAAGGTCAATTCCAGCAGCAATTGTCGCAACAAACACAATTTACATAGGCACAAAGCCATAGGGTGTCGAAATGTGAGCAAGATCTCAAAGAGGCTACTTGAGCAAGAGCTCAACCAGTACACGTGAAGTTCTGATGAGTGTTTTGAAAACTGGTTGGTTCTCGTTACGATTCGACCGATTTGATCGGTTCACTAAATTTTTTTGCCAACCGTTTGAAAAACCAAACTAGTGACCATTTCCGTACAAAATCAATCAAATTGACCGGTTCCACACTTTGACTGGTCTGGCGGATTGGTTGTGTGGTAGTTTTTGCCTTCAAAACATTTTTTTAAAAATTTAGCTTTTGAGTTTCTTTTAAATTACTCTTTTCCTATCCTAACCCCAAAATGATGCTATATAGACCTGTTTGGAACAACGGTCAAATGATCTCATCTTAGTGCAATACAACCTCCAATTAAGGCGCAACCAATTATTGAATATAAGACTTGATACATATCCCATTGTCTTGGTAGAGGAGAATCACCCGGCAGAGAGTTTGATCTTGATGACTTAGGGTGGATGGCTTTGGATGATGAACCACTAGTAGCACCATACATGGCAGGCACTAGCCGTGCTACTATAACTACTGCAGATGTCCCTGAGGAGTCCGAGCCAAAGGAACATGATGACATTGATGAGGATGAGGATCCCATTCTTAGTAGTGGTGCTGAGTTTGATGATTGATATCAAACATGTAGTAGCTTGTAGCATATTGTTTTTGGGATTCTATAGCCTCATTGTTTATGTATTTTGTTTTGGATATGTAGTGCACTTGGTGCCATTTTGCTATATTTACCCTTACATGGTATATACATGAGCAAAATTTCGCATACTTTGTCTGTAATTGTTTGTAATCATGGTTTAGAATCTTGAAAGTATATTATTTTCATTAAAATTATAATATTTTATATATTTTTAGTAAACCGGTTCTTAAATTTGAAACTGGTCCGTTTCCGGTTCACTTCCGGGCCGACCCTCTGCCGGTTCTGATTTTTAAAACATTGGTTACTACTGGGGGAACAAAAATGCTCCAAGGAGAAAACAAGATGTAAGAAGTGGTACACATGGTAAAGTGTTTATAGAGCGCAAACTGGTTGCTTCCAAACATCTTCAGCAACAGACCAGTGAAGTCTATGCCCTGTGAGCTGAATTCTGCAATCAAAGGCTGCTTCATTGAGCTTTCCAGTTGGCGAGCAAGCCCACACTCATCCAGGGACATAGTCTTCTGCCCCTCCTCCTGTTTCTCCTCCTTGATACGGTTTATATTGTATAGTCAGAAATGTGCAAGCAACATATGTTGCAAGATGAGACGGCTGATCTGGCTAGCGAGATGTCAGCCCTATGTCATGAGATAAGGGATCAATAAGGTTGATTCTAGGAGCAACTAGATGCAGTATACACAACTCACAAAGGCATAGAGCCGTAAGGTGTCAGAATGTGAGCAAGAGCTCAAAGAGGCCAAGGCCAAGCTTGAACAAGAGCTCAACCAAGTTCAAGCCAAGTTACAACTAGTGGAACAGGAAGTGATCCAAGGAAAAATAAGATGTAGGAAGCAGTACACGTGGTTAAGTGTACACGAGAGTGGGAACTAGTTACTTCCAAACATGTTCAGCAATGGACCACTGAAATCTATGCCCTGCCAGCTGAATTGCGTCAGTCAAAGGCTGCTCTATTGAGCTGTCCAATGGGCGAGCAAGGCTACACTCATCTAAGGATGTCTTCTTCTGCCCCATTTGTTTCTCCTCCTTGATATGGTGTAGTTGGAAGGGACTTCAACTAGTAATGTAATAAGTTAAATTGTCATTGCTGAATAAAGTAGTCGACAAGTTTTGTTAGTATCTTTGCTGGAATGTTATTAAGTCATTACCATGACTTTTGTGTATGGCAGTTGGGATGTTTTGGATAACCAACAATTGCTTGGCCTTGTCCTTTAAGTAACATAGGGTATGTTGGGAGAGGCACGCTTGTATGAGGTCCTCCCTGAACTAAGAAGATTGTAATAGAATTTATCTTTTAGGAATACAAAGCTGCTGTTGTCTAGTACTTTGTCATGGTATATACTGCATTTACTATTCTATGTTTATTACTGTTGATAATCTAGCTTTTCAGCAGACTATATCTATAGTTCAGGCTCTTCTGGCTCTGCTGTAGTTGAAGCTTCTTCTTATTCACTATTAGAGTCAAGATTTGTGTAACATGACTAGTTCCTGAAATACCCGTGAGCATGATTCCTTTAGATCTATAAGTGAAGCTTCCTTATCAAAGGATATTCTCCTTCAAATAATTATCTGTCTTGACAGAATCCCATGGGAGGTAGGCTTTGACTCTTTAGAATAAACCATGAAGATACACTCATGGCTTTTCGGATCCAACATCTTTCTTCTTTCATCAGGTACGTGAACCCATACCACACAACCAAAGATCTGAAAGTGAACAATAGATGGGGACACCGCCAAATATCCGAAAGTGACCAATAGATGCCTTTGAGTAGGTACAAGCCTCATTCCAAGTCATATTCTTGACTGATATTTTAGGCACCCTATTGAGAATATGATCAGCCCAAAAGGTTGCCTCACCCCAGAATTTGTTGTTAACCTCCCTTGCTTGAAGCATACATTAGGGCATTTCTACAAGTTTCACGTTCTTCCTTTCAGCAACTCTATTCTCATCCTGTTGTGGAGAGTAATATATTGTCTTTCAATGCAAAATCCCATGTTGAGCACAAAAAATCACGATATACATATTCTCCTCCTTCAGTTCTTACAATTTTAATAGTCTTGCCACTATGTTTCTCGAGTATAGTATTGGATTCTGTGAACTTATCAGACACCATGCTTTTGTTCTTCCAAAGACATATCTAACTATATTTAGATAAATCATAAATAAGTGTGACAATATAAGTGGAACCTGCTAGAGATGCTTCAGGCATATCATGAATTGTGTCTAACTTATCCCAGGCTCTTCCCCCTTTCCCTATTTCAAAGGCTTCTTTGTGATGCTTCCCCGAACACACCCTTCATGAATTCCATCATGAGGCATCATTGAGGGTGGATCCCGAATAATGTGTAATCTATTCAAATTCCGAATACTTCTGAAATTCAGGCATTCCAACCTTTCATACCAAAGGCAACTTCATGCTTCAGTCCCAGTTGAAAATGCAATGGCGTTCGACTTTTCACTTCTTTGATGAAATTAATCAAACCTGTATAGGTTATTACAACAATCATTATGATCTGAAGAAATAAACCTTGGATCATCTAAATCTCTAAGGAGAAGATTTGCAGCCTCAAGTTCAAGTCTCTTGTTAGTCTAGACAATTTGATGTAAAGAAAGAAGATTGACTTCAAGACTTGGTATGTAGGGAATCTGTTGAAAAATGACGTTTTCAACTTCAACATGAGCCATTCCTTTCAATCTAGACTGTTTCGATGCACGGGTTTGGTATGCTGAAAGCCTGAAACGACAAATTTTTAAAAACCTCGGGTACGGTACGCTTTTGGGTACGTTATTTATATATATAAATATGTATATAAAATTATAAATTTAAAGAAGCATTTGCATACTAAATGAAATTTAATACTCATACATTGCATACTTATTGAAATTTAATACTCATACAACTTAAAATCATTCATAGAACATGAAAACAAATTTCCAATGCTTTGAGAATTGAGACTTGAGTTTGTATTGATTCATAATGTTCAAAACATAATAGTTAATAACATAGACTGTATTATAGATTTGATAATTCATTATCAATGCCTTAAGCTTGAGTTAGACGTCTCATTGGACATTAAAAAAACATTTAAAGTTTGTCGCTTGTAATATGTAACTAGCCTGGAAACCATAAGAAATTGTCCTCAATTTTTCTAAAATTGTGTTGTTATGTGTTCTCTATGCATTTTATACATGAAGTCCTTTTCATCTCTCTCGACCCTTCGGAGCCTATTGGCAATATTGAATCTCACACGAACTTTCCAAGGTTCAATTCCAGTCAAAGCCCTCAAGTTTAATTTTTTTGCACTTAAAAATTATAAAATCCATGTGGGTACGTACCCACAGGCCCTGGGTATGTCCCGGATACGGATTTCCGTACCCGGGAAGTACCCAGGGCCTGTGGGTATGTACCCACAGAGTACCAGTACCAGTACCAGGCCTGGTACCAGGGGGTCTAGGGCGTTTCCGTGCAGTCTAGCTTTCAATCCATTGTATTGAGAAAAACATGAATGTCTCGTTAATGGAAAGGAATGTACGGATCTACATATGATACACATTTTGGGGACTGAAATCACAGCCTGAGGTCTCTTCTAAGATGTTCAGTGCTACCCATATTTGATCTCTATGCCGATCTGAATATCTAAATATTCTGTTCAAATTTTATTGAAATCTGTACCACCGTGTAGTTCTCTTCTCAAGTTTTCCGGCACTTCAATTGGGATGAAAAAATGGAGCTTGTATGCAAAAGTTATGGCATACAAAAGATCACAAAGCAAAACCCTCAAAAGCACAATAAAAGATTAATTATTTTCAAAACATAAGCCAAAAATGTCATCTGACTTGCTTGCACCAGGTGCCACCTTATGATTTGCTGCTGGAAGTGTGCCGATTGTATTGCTGATTGTGCAATCATTGTGTTGTTGTTTGTACTGCTGAGTATGCATTGGTTGTATGCTGAGGTGTTCGTTGAATTTAGTGCTGACTGGGATATTGACTAGATAAACATATGTACGAAAAACATTTGGGCTAATCATGCAGTGCCACTTGTTGGCCTTTCATTTGACAAAATTACAAATGAATCACAGGGTTCCACATGGGCATCCATATAGTCCATATGGTTCAGCCACCAAAGTGGGGCCCACACAACAAAGGGCAGGCAAGGGGATTCAACCCCAAGATCCACTGAGTTCAAGTGCCTTAGACACATGGGTGGGTGTATCAGCCTAGCCCATCGCCTACACATCCGAAGGGTGTCGCTTGCCTCTTAAGGGAGATTGGCAGTCCCTTTTGGGGTAGGAGTATTGCTCTTCTGCTGCCCCAACTCCTATGATTTCTACTTGCTCTAACAGTAAGTCTGCTCCGCCGCTTGTTACGGTCTGTTCCATCGCTGCTGCTAAATCTGTTGCTTCGGGAGGCACTCCCTGATCTACCCACAAGTGATGCTCCTCTAGTTCCTCTGGTTGGGTCTGCTCTTGCTCTGATGGTACTTAAAACATGGAATATGCAGAACAATATTCTCAATTCAAATTTCAAATTTGAAATTTGGGAAATAATTTTATAGGGTTTTGAGGGCTAAAACATAAGATTTTGAAAAAGTGCAAAACTACACTCCCTGACAATGTTTTGTAAAATTTCAAATATCCAAGCAGTTATGCAATATTTTGCTTGCAACTCCTAGAACTAAGGGTTTTTCAAAACCTAATCTTAAATTATTTGCAAACTATGAAGAGTTAGGAGTTTCTGTGCAAACCATAGGCATGTTATGACCTGATGTACCATTGCTGGAACATATCTGAAATGTTCATCTCAAAGTTCCACTTTTGCAATTTTTCTTCAAGCACTAGTTTAAAGGCCCCGTCACACTTTTGGATACACATCTTCATTTCTCAAAGCCTTGGAGGGTTAATCCCCAAACTTTGATACCATATCGGAACATGTACATTTGTTTGTAAAAGAACTAAGTAACCCTTTCCATGACTATTAAGATCCACAACTATACTTCATTAGCACTCCATAGCATCCAATAGATAAGCATTTATAGTAACATGCAACGATAGGAACAAATGGAGAGATACATGAGATATGATGGTACAAGGAGTGTATCAATTCTCACTTTAGCATGTAAATAATGAATGATAAATAGGACAATATCACCATTTATTTATACAGTGTGAATGCCTAAACTTAGGGTGACTTTACCTCACGTAGGCCTTTTGCTATACAAAGGTAAGCCTACATTCAATGCATTTTACCATAACGTAGGACTTATAATAATAGAACCTAAGTTACATAAAGGGTCCTAAATGGACCAACTATAATAGCACACATGTCCCACCATGTAAATTGGTCTCTCATGGGGATAAAAATTCCAAGCCTATAATCAAAGAACTCGAAAAGACAATATTACAATAGAGTGAATATATGCACTAACTCAAATGCTCAAAGTGGATCAATGGACTCATAACGTATTGAAGAACCTAGGTAAAAGACCCTGAGCTGTGAAAGTATCCAAACACTAAAAGCTAAAGAAAAGAACCAAACCAAGAGAAGGTAAGCCGAAAGTGGCTAAAGCTCCCAAACCATAAAATTTTAGTATGGATTTCAATGTGAGGGAAGGACTCCCCAAATAAAGCATGGAGCTGAGGAACATTGGAGTGTGTGACCAAGATAGATAAGATAAGATAAGATAAGATAATTATATTAAATGTCCAACAAGTGACCACAAAGATAGGTCAATGGGACTGCACCATACAAAGCAAAGTGAGACATCGGGGAAAACCCAAGAGGGTCTTCGAAAACAACAAAAGAAGAAGAAGAAGAAAGAGAGCACAAGGAAAGAGAGGGAGGTGGAGGGAAAGGCCTCGACACCAACCCTCATGATTGTCGCCCAAGGTCAGCTGAAAAGAAACTGGTGATGTGCTTTGCTAATCGGTGTCAGGGACTGGAAACTGTTTGAGATGCCCATGTTCCGTGGAATGTCGAGCTCTCTGGGTGGACCTAGTGGTCTGTCGTCTAAAAGAGGGGGCCCTTGGCTGTGCATGAATCCGGATATCTCTGGTCAAGGAAGAAGCTCCTCTAATCCTGATAGATCTGGTCAAGGAATCCGGAAGAATGGAAACCGTCATTGTCACATGTTTGTAACAAGGCTCGAGCTAGAAGAATCAACATCATCATTGACCACTGTGGAAGGGCCGATGCAAGACTTGATAATGGCCGTCACAAAATGGCCAAGGCTAATGGGGTCCGCTGGACAATCCTAGGATGAAGCAAGGTACTCTCTCCGAACCTCTCCTAACGAAGGTTGATAAACATCTGTTGGCAGAGAAGAAATAGGAAATGCATGTTTGCTCTGGAGACCCTAACCAAGGGGTAGGGGTTGGAAGGCTCTTGACATTGAAGCGAAGTAGATACACATTGCCTAGAATGAGAGTAAGCGGATTGGGCTGCACTAGTGGTGGTATGCATGAATGAATACTGTCTCACTGATCTGTCTCCCTGTGTACGTGAATATAAAATATCCAAAGGGTGCTTATTTTCCAAAAGTGCTGTGATGATGTTCTTGGAGGAAACAACTTGGTACTGCTAGGGGTTCCTTGTAAGGACATAAGCTTGAAAGCGACAACCTCTCGAAGGAAGAGGGTCTGGCATGTCTGATCAGGGTAGTTGAAGGAGATGGATAGAGAACCATGTGAATATATATTCACACAAAATAGCTCCTCTAAATCTCATAGGAAATAGAACACTTGAAAATAATTGCTCCTTAGTAGCCACCTCCTAGAGGTGACGTTTTGACCAAGAATAGGCATGACACATATTGTTGGAAAGCTTTTGACATTTACTTTCACCTGGAATAAATTTTATTTTCTAATTCTATCTGGAGTATCTTTTTGTGTGTTTTTTATTTTTCAGATTTTTGTGTTGACCTTGTATTGACACGAACTTTAAGGTTTAGGGTTGTTTGTTTTGGAATTGGATATAAAGATCTAGGAGACAGAAAGTATTATCGGAAGCTGAAGCTTCCAATTTGCCATGAGAAGCAAAGATTTTGAAGAGTCACAACTGTCGTCTAAGGGAAGATGAATGTCTTCAACATCCTGTTGAAACTTTATAGCATGGGAGGAAAGAGTTCTCCATTTTGCTATATGACATGCAAAATAGGAAACCCTTTTCCTTTGTTTTCAAATTCACCCTCATTTTGCCATTATCTAGAGGATTTTTTTTTGGAATTTGACATTTAAAAATAGATGCAATTATAAATAATAATAGTAACTGCTTTGCATTTCTCAAATAGTAGTCGCATATACTATCTGTATTTCTTAGTGTAGTAAATGAAAAATTTCACCAATTGTTCAATAATTGGGTTGACCAAGTATTGCAAGTAGTGGTTGAGTACTTGCCCAAACAAGAAATACTAGCTAGTAAAGTTAGATCTAATGCAAGGGGTATTTTGTAAACCCAAGTCACTTATGCATAACTTTTGGCTTTCCATTTCCAAATTCAAATCCTTCTCTTTGTCCCTGTCAAATGAAATATGATCAAATAAAATTATAGTAGATATATAATTTTCTCTTATAGCGATTACAATTTCAAATGATTACAACTAACTTTGTTATGAATTAGCCATATCTCTCCTCTTTTGTTTTATTTGTACTTTTTAAAATTGGATTTTTTAATAGCTAAAAAAGAAACTGAAGATGCATTTTTTTCTTTTTCAAAATGTATTTCTATTACAAGTGTGGCATTATTATGCCTTTTGCTTGGGTTTGGAAGCATGCAGTATGTTTTGTTATATATTTATCAGAAGTAAGCACATATCTTATGATGGCTATATTCTTTAGGCAAGAGCTTCTACCACTCTCAGAGATTGTAACACCTAATTTGAAGGAAGCGTCAGCTTTAGTAGGTGGAGTGCCATTGGAGACTGTAGATGACATGTATGCAGCAGCAAAAACCATACATCATATGGGGCCACGGTTGGTATAAATATACTTTGAAAGTTATATGCTTACATACATGCACTGGGATGCAAAAGCTTAAGTTTATTTTTATGCTAATCTCGAGATTTTAAAGATTTGGGTTATTCCTCATTTGTCTGTCTGTTTGTTTCTGCATAGCTAAGAAGAATTAAGAGTTAAATGGCATTGATAAATAGTAAATATGGATCAATTTTACTTTGTCTAATATAACGTCTACACAAGCCAAGAAATTAACAAGTTAGAAGATGCATTTTGTAAGGAGTTTATAACGGAACTCCAAATACATTTATTTTTATCTTTGAACTCATCTGCCAATACATGCTTGCATGGCGAAGATACAAAATTTTGTCTAGACTTAGTTCAAAACCATGTACCAAGGCAGATTTTCCTTTGGAGAAATCAAGAGAGGGCTTAAGTACAAATTGTGAAATTGAAAGTATTTCCTATTGTAGAAAGATTTTTTTATGGCATAAGAATTACAATCTGGGAAAGACAGTTCCTGGAAAAACTGTGTTCTGAATTTTCCTAAGTTGCTGATACGTTTTGGATACAGGTATGGATACTAAGTATCCAATATGTGGATACAACAATTTTTTTGGTCCCAGATATGACGTTGGATACGGCTATACAAAATATATACAATATTAAAAAATATATAAATTCCAGCCTAATAAATAGGAATAAACCACATATTATGCGTATGAAAAAAAAAAACAAGCTAAATAACCACAACAAACTACTCATAATTTCATTGAACCCAGGCACAAGCATTATCCCTACAACATCTAGTCGAGGTGTTTATTACATTGATCTCATACGTGCTATTTTGTCTATGTTTTTGATGGTACTTTCCATAGAATAATGCTGCTGCTAAAGCTGTAATTTCTGCTGTAATGATATATTAAATTTAAAGTAGATTGTTTTCGACTTTTTTTTTTTTTTCCTGTTTTAGGCCTGGAAATGTGGTGGGAAAGGCCAGGGTACGGCCAGGCTCATCTGCAGACATAACCCGGACCTGCACAGTCGTTTCTGGGCGCATATCCAGGCTGTACCCGTATTGGGTACGTTTTGTACCCGAACTGGGTGCCCTAGGGATGGCATTTTGATATCTTAGGAGTTTTCAGATCAACTATTTGGATCACACTCTATGATCCATCATCAGTATGCCATCCAAACTTTGATTGATAAGGGTGAACATCGATAACAACTATAATTTGTGCTAAAATGACCACGGTTCCTATTTTGTAATCTTTATTTATTACTGATATCTCCAATTACCTACATTTTTCTGGACCAACCACTTTAGGCAATCCTTGCATGGTGAAGATACAAAATTATGTCTAGACTTAATTAGTTCAAAACCTATATCAAGGCAGATTTTCCTTTGGAGCAATCAAGATAGGGCTGAAGTATGAATAATGAAATAGAAAATGTTCCCTGTTGTTGAAAAGAAAAAATTGGCTTCCATATAAACATCAATGACAATTACAATTTGGGAAAGAGAGTTTCTGGAAAAACTGTGTTCTGAATTTTTAGATCAATGATTCAGATCACACTCCATAATCCATCAGCACTAAGCCTTCCAAACTTTGATAAGGGTGGACATCGATAACAACTATAAATTTGTGCTAAAATGACTGTGTTTTCTATTTTTTAAGCTTTGTTTCCTACTGATATATCCAATTATCCACATTTCTCTGGTCCAATCACTTTAGGCAATTCTGGCAAACCGGATAATAATTTGTATTTTGGTAAAAGTATAAGCAAAGCTACAATGTATATCGATCTAAAATTCAGTTTGGGGTTTATACACTGGGCTCACATGAGGGTTCAGAATATCATGCTTCAGCATATGGTCCCTTGCAAATAGATGGTCCCCCAATGCACTGTCTAGGCTGAGCTGGTCGTCCTGCCCTCCATCTTGACACTATCTTTGGGTTTATATATCCTCAAACTTAGAACCATGAGTGACTCAGCTTCAAGTTGCGAGATGTACTCATTTTTGGTGCTTTGCTCTTTGGAGATGGTCGCCTCTTTGGGTGTGTCACTGGATGTCAACATTGTTGGCATTCCGAGATTAGTTTGCTTCATAAGTCTTGCATTTCTATTGATCGACTTCATTAGATACTCCATGGGTGCCCCTCACTTTCTTCCCTTGAATGAGGTGATTACTAGAGTTAATACAATATATATAGTTTTAGTTATAATACGTTTAGGTCACCAGGTCATCTCCACAACATTGTGCCTTAAGATAGTTTTCTATGTTGAGCATTTCCTATAGATTGTGGATGACATCATTATACAAACCGACTATCTCTGACATCACCAGCCACATAATTTGATGATACCTTTTGGCTAGGTGAGGTGTGCTTCAAGAAGTATTGAGTTGACTGCCATATAGAATTTGTCATCTTTGTTCTGTATAGGAAGTGGAGAAGAAATTGCATCTTATTTTCAGGTGTCTTCTGTACTATGAAAGTTGGGGTAGGTATGATTACCAATAAAAGTATTTAGGCGGTTCTCTACCCACATTCGGATCTCCTGATCTGAGGTGCTTGGCCTTTTTCTTAGATAGGCTGTCACTTTTAGGCGATAGGAGACCCCTCTGTCATGTCCCCTTTTCAAAATTAAAATAATCGGAAGACCTGTAGCCTATTCCTTATTTCCCGTAGGCTAAGGGATAAAGTTAGGGAAATAATTTAATAATAATATTTTAAGTTGTCCTAGTAACTTTATTTTTATAACATTGTAAAAGGGCGACTTATGTATTATTATTATAAAGGGGCCTAATGTAATGTTTTATTAAAAGTGTTTCTAGACACTTCTGGAGGGAATTTTAGGCGGAAAAGGAAATTCAAATTAAAAGGGTGATTATAAAAGGAAGAGTTGGGAGGAAGAAGACATCCATATTTTTGTTATCAAACCCCCTTTTGAGAGCTTGAGCATTCTATGTTCAATTTCTTCTCCCAGACGAAAAACTCTAGGAGTGTGGAGATTCAGAGGATGAAAACCCTCTTCTCCTTTGAGGTGATTCCATCTAAGGATCACATTTGAGCTGAAAGATTGAAGTTTATGTTCAGTCCAGTTGGGTAAGAAGGATTTTTGGAGATTTTCAGTTTGCTACAGTGCCACTATAGTACTTCATACCACTGCTATAGTACTCTGTACTGCTGCTACAATACTTCAGTACTGCTGCAACAGTGCTTCCACAGTAAACAACGCTGTGACAGAACCGTACACCCTCAATTTTGACAGACAGTGAGAGTTTCTATCATATTCTTTACAACATATTATAATAGCAGTCCTATATGCAATACTATCAGTTTCACTCTTTCCATATTCAGCTGTATCCGTAATAAATGTGTGGATTTCAATAAAGTATTTGCATCCGCATATGTGGTGCAGTCATAAGAGTGTAACAACATTGAATGTTTCCAGCTTTATGTGTTAGGCTTTCATAGTTTTTATTTTGTTCTGAGCACAACAATACTGCATGTATGCCAAGTATTTGTGAAATTGCTAGTGAATGGTTCATGTTTACCAATTGTTTGTGAATATGTCAATGAGTACTTGTGATGGTTACAACTGTTCCTAAGTATTTAATAAGAGAAATTCACATAGATTATTGGTTTATTTTGAAAGGGACATTACAGTGGTATCAGAGCTAACATCTTACCAGCCTGTGGGTTTGAGAGTAACATTTAATGCAACTTAGTGATAGAGCAGTCAAATTTTACTAGGGGGAAAGAAGGAGGTTGCAAAACCAAGGAACAAAAGTGGAAATAGAAGAGGTAGAAGAAATGGGTGAAAGAGGAAAGCAGGTGCTAACTGATGAGGAAAAAGTAGAGATCCAATACAATGCAATTGTTAACATGAGTCAAGGACAACAACAAATGAAAAACCTCATGGCTCAGTTATTACAAACAATGCAAAATATGAACACACCAAGACCAACCCAAACCCCTACGGGTGAAGGTAGTTCTTCAGATATTAATAGGACAATGATTGGATCAACACCTAGGCCCTTCCAGCCTAAATTTCTTTAGAGAGAAGAGGAGCAACTAAAGAAGAACAAAATCCAAACAGAGATAATTTTGTAGCTTTGTTTGATGAGTATAGAGCCCTTGGACCCGATTTCCATGCAAAGATGTTTTTCACAAATTTATGCAGTTTGAAGATGAAGAATGGGCATAAAAATGAGAAAAGGTCAAACACAAACCAGCCTCATAGGGATCTACAACAGAGGTTAGGTAAGCTGATTATTCCGGCTTTTGATGGGTCTAACAAATGTACAACTCGTGCTTGGGTGCAGAAATTGAACACATTTCATAATACATATTGAACCCCATGTATGAAGAAGAGTTCATCAAAGTTGCCACAGTACATTTGGAGGGAATAGCACAAGAATGGTGGTACCATGGTCTAGTGACCCGGGACATAGCCTCATTAGCACATAGGAGGAATTCAGCCAGAGGCTTATTGAGAGATTCGATAGGAAAGACCCTGAGATTAGAGAGGTAGCACAATGGAGACAATATGGTAGAGTGGATAGTTATGTGGTAGAGTTCCAAAGACTATCGGTCATGGTTCTTGATATCTCCAAAAGGAGGTTCACTGTTGTGTTCATGGAGGGATTAACCGAACCTTTCAAAGGTTGGGTAAAAGCTTTTGATCCACCTTCCTTATAGGATGCCATTAAGAGAGCTCTCACATTAGAGGATCCAGTGCCCAAGACTAAACTCTATACAAAAACACCACCTTTGGGACAGCAAAAGAAACCTTTCCAAAAGGGGGGATTTCATCAAAAGGATGTGCCACAAATATCAAGCAAGGAAGAAGAATCCGGAAATGAGCTTAGGAGGAAGAAGCTTTGTTTCACTTGCAAGGATCCATGGGCACTGGTCATAGATGCCTTGGCAAAGGCCAAGTTCACTACATAGAGGTAATATTTGATGATGACAACGGATGAAGAACCCGAGCCACGAGATAATAAGGGAAGAACATGAACATGACAAGATTAAGGCTGGGGGCACAAATGGGGGCACACTTGCAGCTCTTTTAGGAGCACCTAGATATCATCCATCTAGGGTCCGCGGAGTGCCAGTTGGACAACGAATTGCGGTTCTCATTGATAGTGATGCTACCCACAAACTCATTGATGAAGGTTCAGTGGCTAAGAGGGGACTAAAAGTTAATGATTTTTGGAAGTTTAAATGTTATTGTTGCTGATGGTTTCACCATCCCCTGCACTAAAATAATTCAACAACTCAACATCACTTTGGGAGACCATAAGGTATGTGATGATTTTTACATTGTGGGATTAGGATAACTGATATGGTGTTGGGTGTACAATGGCTGCATACCTTTGGCAAGTTTTCACAGAATTATCAGACTATGGAGCTTAAGTTTAAAGATGAAGGGAAATATATGGCGCTTAGAGGCCTCTCAAACGGATCACTAGGGGTGGTCACAACTAAAAGAATGGAGGGAGCCTTCCACAAAGAACAAGCGACATGGGCAACAAGTTGTTTGGTGATTCCTACAAATTCATTCATGGGTAAAAAGGGCACTCACCAGGATGATAAATAGATCTTGAATAAGCATAGTGTGGTATTTAGTGAATTGCCTCCAAGTCTCCCACCCGATAGAGGATTTCAACACATCATTGAGTTGGAACTAGGATAAGCCCATCATGACTACTCTCTACTGCCATCCAAGAATGTACAAAGAGGAGATTGAGAAGGCCATCAAGGAACTCTTGGAGATGGGACATATTAGGCCTAGTTCTAGCCCATTTGCATCATTAGTGGTTGTTATGAAGAAGGATGGTACTATGCGGATGTGTATTGATTATAGAGCCCTGAACAAGAAAACCATCAAAAACAGGTATCCTATCCCTAGGATTGATGAATTGATTGATGAGTGCATGCACGAAGTTGTGTACTTCTCAAAGATTGATTTGAGATCAGGATATCATCAGATTCGTGTGAGGGATGAGGATGTACACAAAACAACCTTCAGGTGTCACTGTGGGCATTATGAGTTCTTGGTCATGCCTTTTGGCTTGACAAATGCACCAACCACTTTCCAATCATGCATGAATTAGGTATTCTGGGAGCACTTGAGAAAGTTTGTTTTGGTTTTCTTTGATGATATTCTGATTTATAACAAGACTTGGGA
Organism: Taxus wallichiana var. yunnanensis; assembly: GCA_018340775.1. Taxonomy (NCBI): domain Eukaryota; kingdom Viridiplantae; phylum Streptophyta; class Pinopsida; order Cupressales; family Taxaceae; genus Taxus; species Taxus wallichiana. Next base: position 503,505,952 of record CM031236.1, read on the forward strand.
AGATCATCTAAGGCATTTGGACACAATTCTGGGTATATTAGAGCAACAAACTCTCTTTGCAAAAGAGTCCAAATGTGAATTTGGGATAACAAAAATTTTGTACTTGGGCCATGTCATTAGTGCTCAAGGAGTTCAAGTGGATCAACAAAAGATCGAAGCGGTCTTGGATTGGCCTCCTCCTACCACACTGACACAATTGAGAGGATTCCTTGGCCTTTGTAGCTATTATAGGAGATTTGTTAAGGGATTTTCATAGCTTGCAACACCCTTGACAAATATGACCAAGAAAGGAGCTTTTGCGCGGACAAAGTTAAAATGAGAAGCTTTTGATAAGTTCGAGGTAATGAGTTCATGCCCTGTGTTAGCTGTTCCAGATTTTTCACTTCCATTTGTATTAGAGTGTGATGCATCAGGAGAAAGGATTGGGGCATTTTTGATGCAGAAAGGGCATCCCATAGATTTTGAGAGTCGAAAGCTCAGAGAATTAGAAAAAGGATTCTCAATCTATGACTATGAGATGTTGGCTATAATGGATGCCCGGCCATATTCAGCAAGATCTAGTTTGTGATTAAGATTGACTACAACAAGTTGAAATTCTTCCTTAGCCAAAAGAGCTCTGAATGATAGACAACAAAAATGGGTGAGTAAGCTTTAGACTTATGATTGAGACAAAGTATGTTAAGGGTAAAAACAATGGTGTAGATGATGCCCTATCTAGAAAACCAAATTTATGCTCTCTGTCTGAAATATTGGAAGGTTATTATAATATTAGAGTATGCAAAGAATGCATTTTCTATTGATGTCCTTGATGACAAAATACATGATGACATGTATAAGGTAGCAAATGATCTCAACCTTTACAAGAATAGGATTTGTCTCATTCTAGAATTGAAGTTGAAGTATAAAGTGTTGAGGGTAGTGCATGATACAACATTGGCTGGTCACCCAACGTACTTCAAGACTTACAAGCAAATCGGGAGAGATTTTCTTGGAGAGGACTCAAGGGAGATGTCCTCAAATACATCAGAGAGTGTATTTCCTTGCCACTAAAGAAAACAAAGCAGGCATTCCAAGGAGGTTTATTGCAGCCCTCACCGATTCCCAATAAAAAATGGGAGAGCATCTCTATGGATTTCATCACCGGTCTCCCAAAAGTTCAAGGTAAGGATTGTATATATGTTAACAAACTTACTAAATATGCTCATTTCTTTTCTGTTCATCTGAGATCAAGGCACCACAAGTGGCCGATTTATTTTTCAGAGAAATATTGAGGCTTCATGGGTCCTCTAAAAACACAATGAGTGATAGATATAACGGGTTCCTTAGCTTATTTTGGCAGAGCTCTTTCATTTGATAGGAACCGAGTTGGCGCTTGGAACCGATTAACACCCTCAAACAGATGGGCAAACAGAGATTGTGAATAAGTTGATTGAGGGATATCTGAGGAATTATGTAGTAGGAAAAAAACATGGATCAAGTGGCTCTACACTGGGAGCATTGCTCTGATACATCACATCACGTGTCCATTAGTAGGACTCAATTCGGGGACTTGTAAGGTTATAATGCTTTTATTTTTGTGGATTTGATCATCACAGATACAATAGGCGCTAGGGGCAAGAGACTTGGTCAAACAAAGTCAAGAAATTTTGGAGGCACTCAAGGAAAATCTCCAACGAGCACAAAATCAGCAAAAGATGTATGCAGATCAGCATCGTATTGAGAGGACTTTTGAGGTTGGAGACATGGTTTTCTTGAGGTTATAGCCTTACCAAAAGTCTTCTCTCAAGAGGTGTGGAGCTGAGAAACTCAAGCCTCGCTTCTATGGACCTTACAGGATCAAATGCAGGATTAGGGAGGTTGTTTATGAGCTCAACATTTGTCCAGGTCCCGTCTTGAAGTGAGTCGAGGGCTCGTGCCACGGAGAAGTATGGTGGTCTTAAAACAGTTATATCGGATCTTGTGAATCACAATCCACTGCAAAGTGGGGGAAATTTGGACCCGGATTCATAGGACGACTAAGTGGCTCAAGAAGAATGTATCGAGGGCTAGCAATAGTCATCTGGTGTGTGAAGAAGCTTGGGTGGCTTGGGAGAATAAATTCAGGCTCTAGGGTTCCCTAAGGTTCTACAAGGAGTCCAAGTTTGGCGAGACTCAAAGCTTCATCAAGCGTGCGTAGAGGTTCGAGAATGTGTCGGTGGAAGGCATTTCTTTGGCTCCTCAATGTTACGGTGGGTGGGATTGTTCTTAATGGTTGTCTTTGCTTAGGTTTGGGCCGTTGGATCCAACTTTAGGATGTGTGTGCCCATTGTGTGGGGATGTCGGAGGGGACTCTTTTACACCTCTTTGTTAAGTGCCAGCATATCAGGTTGTAAGAGACAAGATCGCATGTCGGTTTTCAAAACGTATTGTAGGAGATTTGTTGCCTTGCCCCTGCGGATGTTAGTGAGAAGGATTTGCTCTCGATACTCCTTGGTGGGGAGTGTGGCGGACATCGTCTATTGTATTGGTTAGGCGATCGCTCGCATCGGAGGGGAACTACAAGCTTTGTGCTTGTGGAAAATTTCCTTGTTGTGGCATTACCTCTCTATCAAAAAGCCCTACAAGGTTGGATGATGGGGAAAAGTGTCATAGTTAGCCCCTTTGGGGCATCGGGATACCTAACCACTAATGAGCCGATGCACAGTCATGTAGGGCAAAGCCTTCTTGTCAGGCGTGTTGTTGGAAGAGTTTCTCCTCCACTTAGTCCCTGTTCCCAGGAACAAGAGAGCCTACCGTGAGGCCTCCTTATGGCTGAGTGGAGAACAACGACTTTCACTAGGAGTATTCCCTGGAGACTCTAACCCTAAGGGGCGGGGTCGGCATCGCTAAGTGCGATCACCATATGGTTTTGATGCTTGATATCTTTCGCAAGAGGAGCTTCAAAGACCAAGTCCCACTGGTGGTCACACTATTAGACTTGAAATTGAAGTCAAAGGGTGATTCCCGAAGACTGTGCTTGCCCCTGGCCGGCTTGAACAAGGGACTCTTCCAATTTAGGAAAACTAGGAAAAAACTTTATGAGCCCGAGTTGGCGAACACAACACGATCCACAATGTATTTCATGTTTTCGCCTCAAAAGGGCACTTGGGCAGCACATCACTCCTTCAACGTATTTGCCTCCTCTAGATGATGAAGGTAAATTGATCTTGGTTCCAGAGGCCATCATTGACATCAAAGAGAAGAAATTGAGAAACAAGCATAACAAAATATCTGGTGCGTTGGGAAAATCTCCCAACTGGAAGATGCTACATGGGAAGGTGCAAAGATCCTTGAGCATCCCAATTTGCAATTGCTTGAGGGCAAGCAATTCAGGTAGGGCGGACTGTCATGTCCCCTTTCAAAATTAAAATAATAGGGAGTCCCGTAGCCTATTTCTTATTTCCCGTAGGCTAAGGGATAAAGTTAGGGAAATAATTTAATAATAATATTTAAAGTTGTCCTAGTAATTTTATTTTTATAACATTGTAAAAGGGCGACTTATGTATTATTATTATAAAAGGGCCTAATGCAATGTTTTATTAAAATTGTTTCTAGACATTCCTGGAAGGAACACATTAAAAGGGTGATTATAAAATGAAGAGCTGGGAGGAAGAAGATATTCATATTTTTGTTATCAGACGCCCTTTTGAGAGCTTGAGCATTCTATGTTGAATTTCTCTCACGGGACAAAAACCCTAGGAGTGGGGACTCAACGAAAAACCTTTTCTCCTTTGAGGTGATTCCATCTAGGGATTGCATTTGAGCTGAAAGATTGAAGTTTATGTCTAGTCTAGCTGGGTAAGAAAGACTTTTGGAGAATTTTAGTTTTCTACAGTGTCACTACAGTACACTGTACCACCACTATAGTATTCTGGAGTCTGTACCTCTGATATAGTATTCCAGTACTGCTACAACAGTGCCGCTACAGTAAACAGCACTGTGATAGAACCGTTCAGCCTCAGTTTCAGCATACAGTGTGAGTTTCTATCATATTCTGTTTACAACAGTTTGTAGTAACAGTCCTATATGCAGTACTATCAGTTTCAATCTTTCAATATTCAGCTGTAGCCATAATAAATATGTGTGGATTTCTATAAAGTATTTGCATCCGCATTTGTGGTGCAGTCATAAGAGTGTAACAGGATTGAATGTTTCCAACTTTTTGTCAGGGTTTCATAGATTTCATTTTGTTCTGAGTGCATGTCAGCCAACTATTTGTGGAATTTGCTGGTGAGTGGTTCATGTTTGCCAATTGTTTGTGAGTATGTCAATGAATACTTGTGATAGTTACAGCTGTTCCTAAGTATAGAAATAAGAGAAATCTGCATAGACTATTGGTTTATTTTGAAGGGACATTACATACTCTTGAGTCTTAGCTCATCGCAGTCCATTGTAGCTGTTAAATGCCCTTTGGATACTGCTCACATGCATACGGGGACAGGTTGGTGAGAGTATTTCTTCTCTTCGGAGCTGCTGTTAGGGTGCTTGGCCCTCTCGTTCTCATTAGGAGGCTGTGTACATGTTTTCCCTCAATGTTGAAGGCCTTCTTGTTATCTTTGATCTCAGCCCAGGTCTCGGGGACAGCCGCATATTACTAGTTTTATCTCTAGCTCTTGAGTTCCATTGGCCTTGGGTGTTAGGAGAGGTTCTAGGGAGAGTACCCTATGTCCTCCTAGTATTGTCCAGCTTGACCCTGTTAGCTCTGGACACTCCCTATATAGATATTATTAGGTCTTGCATTTGTGAACTCTTATGGTGGTGGTTTATGCCTTTGGTTCTTCTAGCTCAAACCTTGCTATATAAGCATGATAGCGCTCATTTCCAGCCTTAGTCTTCAACTCGAGCTTTGGTTTTCATCAGCTTTATGCTTCTTTGAATGGTGTTTCCCTCGCATGGTTTGTTGTAGTTGTACCTGGATCATATGATTTGGGTTTACCCCTAGGCTTAGTTACACGTTTACTTTGTTGTAGTGTTCTATTATTTAGTTATTTTTCAGAACCTAGGGTTCTTTTTACTCTGGCATATTATTGACTATAACTGCATGTACTGTCGATTCCCATTGATCTTCTTCGGTAATCCATGAACATTAATATATTTTTATTTATTTGACTATTTTTATATTACGCTTCCTTGCTATCCATTCTACACAGTACTGACATTGTAGTACACAACCATTTATAATTGATATTATTTCTTTTGCTGACAAACAATTAGTAATATTATTTCACTACTACCAATGGATAAAAATTTGTCATTACATGTGTCTCACGATACTATCTTGATCAAGTTAGATGAATGATAAACCAACAACTCTTAATGATTCTTGTAAATACTATCTTGATCAAGTTAGATGAATGATGTACCGACAACTCATAATGATTCTTGTAAATGTGGAATTTAGCTTCATCAAACAAATTTTGGAAAGGACTTAACAAAAGATTTTCATAGTTATGTAGGACTAGTGAGACTTGATGGAAGATGACTCTCTTTTAACCAGTAATGCCCTAGAACCACTTTTTAAAGGACTCTTAGACAATTTTTGCCCGTCAAAGATGTTGGTTGGATGGATGTTTAAGGCTTTGAGCCTACAATTCGTGGTTTTTTTTTCCAAAAAACAACAAACCATCTTTATATTATACGAAAAAATTTATGTACAAACTCGCCCATGCCAGGCATGAAAGCTATTAGCCATGTCAGTAGCCCCATAAGCCATACAATCAATGTTCCTATTCATTAAGTAGAATCTAAAATAAGAATTTTCCTAATATCTTCTTGAATCTTATTAGACCACCATAAAGGGGGTGGTCCGTAGCAAAGGATATCAGTCTTGTCCAAAGCCCAATTCGCTAATCCATCTGCCACTTTATTCTGTTGTTGAGGAATATGTTGGAAAAGAATTTGCTGGAATTTATACTGCAGATTTTAGATTTGATCAATTTCTTTTGCAAGACGCCAATTAGGGGAATTTCCAATATTAGAATTGCTAAGTAAATTCACCATGATCTTGGAATCAGACTGAATCTTGATCTTTTGCCATCCAATTTTAATTGCTTCCTGCACCCTCTACGAATAGCTCTGATTTCAGCTAGATTATTCGTAGAATTACCCATATTTTCAGCAAAGATAAGGCAAACTTCTCCTTGACCATTGCATCCTATTCCTCCCATGGCCGTTCTTCTAGGATTACCCCTAGAAGCTCCATCAGTCTTGAGAATACCATGATAATCAGCCATATCTCTATCTGAAACATTACTTTGTGTTTTGTTTTTTTGCTTGAAAGCTAGGCATAGAAGCTTCCTTAGGATCCGAAGAAATCTATTGGTAAATATGTTCCCATTGTGGCGTTGACTGGGCTGGAAGCGAGATTTTATGTTTAAGGCTTTCATTAAAATTACATTTAATCCTCTCCCAAACATAAATAGCTTCTCTACTGCTTTGTCGAAAAATTCTGTAGTTTCTTTCTTTCCATGTATTCCATAAAACAAGGGTTTCCACTCCATATAGCAGGAAGCATATTTTGTCCTTTAGGTATAGCTTTCTTCCATGTGCTGGTTATACTTCCAAGAGATTCACTATTGTTCCATTGAAGGTTGAAAACAGAAGCCAGTTGTTGCCATAAGGGAAAAACCAAAGGGCATTGAAAGAATAGATGTTCCAGAGTTTCCTCAGCTTCTATGCATAGCTCACATGTAAATGGACCAGTAAGTCCTCTCTTTTTAAGCCTTTCACCAGTTAGGATCCTTTTATGTGTGAGCAACCAAAGAAAGAAACTAACCTTGGGCCATAATCTAGGTTGCCAAATATACTTAAATAGAATCTGATCTGGATGTGGTTGTGGTTTCATTAAAAAGGCATATCTTGAAGATACTTCATATTTCCCAGATGAACTGCATCCACAACCAATTTCATCAGTATCGGAGGAAAAAGGAAGAGCACGCTCCCTCAAAATCTGGTTCAAAATAATTTGTTGTTCTTGGGTGATCCTTATAGGCCATTCAGTTATAGGAATCCAACAAATATCAACTCCCCAAGGTTGAATAGTTTGTTGGGTATACTTTGCTATCTTAATCCATCCGTGGGTTTGCATATTCTCTATAATTAATTGAAGCTGAGGGTGGAGTGTAGTAATTGGGGGCTTTCCATTCCAAGAATCTGTCCAAAAGTTTGCTAATTTGCCATTATGAACAATCCAAAACAGCTGCTTTTTAATTAAATTTTCCCCTCTTTTGATAAACATTAATGCTGGAGAACCTTTATTCGGAAGAGCTGTTCTAATAATCTTTTCAGGACAGCTGTTTTCCGCATATTTACCATGGAAATTTATAGCCCAAAGGTCATCAGGATAAACAATAAGTCTCCAATAGAGTTTTGCCGCTAAGGCTATATTCTGATGATTGGAAGATCTAAAACCTAATCCCCCTTCTTTTTTGGGCTTACAAAGAGATGTCCATTTGACCAAAGACCACTTTTTCTTTTCCTGAGTCCCACTCCATAGAAACCTCTGACAAAGAGAATCTATCTTTTTTAGGATTGTACCAGGAATGTTCACCACAAAAGCAACATAAATCGGCATAGCTTGAAGGACTGATTTGATGAGAGTCATCCTTCCTCCTGTTGATAACCACTTATTTGTCCATTTCTGCAATTTCTGTTCAACTCTATCAATAAGCCATTGCCAATCCCTTAGCTTTCTAGGAGATAAAGGAACACCCAAATATCTGAGAGGGAATGTTCCTTTCTGGAATTGGAGAATATTCAGGATCTGATCTTCTTGTCTTTCAGAGCAATAGAAAAAGAAAATATTGGATTTTCCATTATTTATAAGCTGACCTGTAGCCGAAGAAAAAGTATGGATGATCTTTGAATTTGTTTAGCTTCTGCCACATTAGCGCTGCCCATCATAGAGGAATCATCAACAAATTGTAGATAAGATATTGGTTTATTTGTTTTAGCCAATTGTATTCCTTGAATTTTTTTCTCCTGACAAGCTTTTTTGCTCAACCTACCAAAGCATTCTGCGAGGATAATGAAAAGAAAAGGGGATAGAGGGTCTCCTTGCCTTATACCTCTTGATGCACCAAAATATGCAGAAGGAGAGCCATTGATTAAGATTGCAAAAGATGCAGTAGAAAAGCAGACCCTAACCCAATGTATCCATTTAAGAGAAAACCCAAATCGTTCCAAAACTCTACACAAGATATTCCAGTCCACCCTATCATATGCCTTTGATAAATCTAATATGATAAACATAGCCGGCCTTTTCTGCATTTCCATAGAATGTCAAGTTTCCTGCGCAAGAACAATCTCATCATTAATGTCTTCCTGGGACAAATCCCCCTTGTTCAGGGGATATAATTTTTGAGAGGAGTGGCTTTAATCTTTCAGCTATCACTTTTGTTATTATCTTATACACCACATTACAGAGCTATAGGTCTGAAACCCGAAATTCTTCAACCTCTCTAGTTTTAGGTATGAGGGCTATGAATGTCCTATTCAACTCTTTAAGCAGAGTCTTCGCAGTCCTGGCTTCTTCCACCATCTATACCAAGTTAGTTTTTATAATTTCCCAAAATTCTTGAAAGAATTCTATAGGAAAACCATCTGGGCTAGGGTTTTTACCTTTCTGCGTGGAAAACATTGTATGTCTAAGCTCCTCCTCCGAGACTGGTTGGATCAACTTGTCATTATCCTTGGAATTAATATGTGTGGGGATTAAATCTAACAATTGTTCTTGAGCATTTCTATCCAACGATTGTTCCATAAAAAGATGTTGGAAGTATTGGCTAGCCACCTTCTTCATACCATTCATTGAAATTTCCTTAGCTCCTCCTTCTGTGGAAAGACATTGAAGGTGGTTTTGAGCTCTCCTAGCTAATAAAGATTTATGGAAGAAGGCTGAGTTTTTATCTCCTTCCTTCAGCCATTGAATTCTGGATTTTTGTTTACACATAATTTCCTCTTTAATTTCCCACTCATTCGATCATCCTTCAATTTACATTCTTGCTTGAAGAGATCCATAGACATACCTGAATTTCGATGAATATCATTAATTTTCCCAAGTTCACTTAATATTCAAACTTTTCTTTAGCAATATCACCGAATCCAGTCCAGTTCCAGTTGTGGAGTTTATATTGTAGGTACTTTAGTCTTTGGGAAAACATACACATCTGTGTTCCGTGCCTAGGCTTCCCCTTCATCTACCATTTACTGACTAGATCATGAATATCAGCATGACGAAGCCACATTAATTGAAATCTGAATGGTGCTTTGGGATGGATAGTCTTTCCTATTTCCAAGCAAACAGGCCAGTGATCAGATCCATTATTATTAAGAATTCGTGCTTTAGGAGCACATCCTCTCATCCAACATTCTTTAGAAACAATGAATCGGTCCAATCTTTCAAGAATACATGCTTGTCCCTGTCTTCTGTTTGACCATGTCATTATCCCATTGTCCGTCAAAACATCCACTAGATTATGAGTCACAATAAACTGTTGCAACTCTGTTGAACTTGCATCCAGCTGATTATTACCTCCCTGCTTTTCTGAAAGGTTTAAGATGGTGTTAAATCACCTCCCATGATAAGAGGGATGTTTGTGAAAATTCTTATGATGTGTTCCATTCCTCTCCTATGCTGCCATTTATCCTCCACTGAAATAGGGGCATATATGTTACACAGTATGAACTGCTGGTCCTCCATCTTATCATGCACATGTAAGCAAATAATTCCTTTCATGGCACAAGAATTAATAACAAAAATTACCTTAGGATCCCATAAAGAAATCTGACCCCCTGAAGCTCTAAATGAGCTAATAGATATATGTTGAGATTGGGGCCACATATTATTTAAGAGAATATAAGTAAATCCATAGAAGCTTTTGTTTCCTGAATATTTACCATAGCTGGCTTATTTGACGCAATCATCCTTTTAAGCTCTTGAAACTTAGAAGGGGAACCCTTCAAGCCTCTAATATTCCATGTAATAATTTTCATTGAGCTGGGTGTTGGAGATATTGGGACAAGTCCCTAATTGCTCCTGAGCTACTTAACTTTTGTCCTTCCTGCTGAATTTTAGTCTGGTTGGGTTTCCCTCCACTTTAGTGTTATTGTCCAATTCATTTTTTTGTTTTTTTCCTGTTCCACTCCAAATACGAGATGTTCATTTTGTATTGTGGATTTTCCTTAATCACTAATGCTTTGCCCAAATCTTCCTTTTCCATTGACTTCTGATTTTCTGCCCGCACTTTATCATTTAACTTAGTTTTCCTTTGATAGCTTTTAATTCCAGTTTGGACTGCATTGTTATAAGGACCCTGAAAAAGAACCAACTGGTTTTGAGTATCCATCTGTTGCTTGTTTATTCCTTCTTGGGGCTTTTCCAACTGTGTTTCTAGAACTTGTGATTCCATGACATCATCTATCTGTTCTTCATTTTCTTCCTGTAGACTAACAAAACAATTTGAATTGCTGATTGCCTGTTGCTCCTTTCCATTTTTTTGCAGTTTGTTTCTTTTTTGGGATGCTGAATTCCTCAACATTTTTCTCAGCATCCTTCGGCTCTGGCACTCTAGCAAGACAATTCTTCACCAAATGTCCATAATCGTGACATAGACGACATCGAAAGGGAATATTCTCATAGTCCAACATTTGCTCCCATTCTTCATTATCAATAACTAATGAGATTTTGGCTGGTAAAGGATTGGTCAGGTCCATGAGAACACAAATCCTAGCATAGATCATTTGTTCCAATTGGATAGAGGCATCAACAATCATCATGAATTTACCCAGGTTATTACCAATAGCCATAAACACCGTTTGATTCCAATATTCAGCTGGTAATCCATATAGTCTCATCCATACTGGAACCACTGATGGTAATTCTTCCTCTGGTTTAAACATGGGATGCCAAGGCTTCATGAATAAGCCCGCACGACCCATAAACCAAGGACCTCCTTGAAACACAAATTCCTTATCTGCAGCAGTATCAAAAAAGATAAAAATTATCCATTAGGGCATACTGAAATCGCAAACTCACCTTTTGTTTTCCAAGATTTTTGAGCCCATTCTTTCATGGCTGTAAGCGATGGCCAAAATCCCATATATTTGACAATTAAGCCTCTATTTTCCAATTCCCGAAGATTATCCTGCACATCTTCTTTCTTTATTTGAATGACTGGAGTGCCATCAGCCGCCAACATACATCCTTTTTCATTCTTACTTGGATCAATCTTTGGCATCCTGAGAGGGATTTTTTGAAAGTTCTTGTTGGAGGGGTTCGAGGATAATGATCTTCGTAACACATCCCTAAAAGTTGACTTCCCATTATTGACCAGAATGTTGGATTTCCTAGCGTTTTCCATAGTCGCAGCAGCTAGGAGCAATTACCAGACGCACAAGAAAGGAAAAAAATAAATAAAATCGATGGGCAGATAGAGCACCAGCAGATTCGCAGCCCTTTCCCGACCCCTAGGGATCGAGATAAGGGGCGACAAAGTAAAACCGGCAAGAGAGGATCAACTCCCTTGACGTTTCACTGAAATCGTGACTCTAAATAAACAAACGCTGCTTCCTGAAACAAAACTTTGATCATGGACGATTGAATCGTGAAGTTCCGTTCAAAAACTTCGTGCCTCTACACCTCTAAGAAGTCTTCAGACAACAACTTACTTATCACCTACAATTCATGGTTGACAAATGAGCAATGTAAATCTTTATTGATAACAAAACAAGCATAAAAGAATTTTTGGTGGCCCTTGAATATATTTTTCCATGTGGCATGCCTGCAAATGATTCAGAGATTAACTATGCCGAATATATAAATTTTTTGCTAAACCTAGAATAACACTTGTGGTTGTGTTGTCATGAAATCAATAATTGCAGAATTTTGAAGTCAAGGGTCGAAATGTTTGGTCACGAAAATCACTTTATCCCTTCTGCAAATTCCATCTTGTGGGACTTAGTCATTTTCTTAAATTTTGGGGTCTATCAACAAAGTTGACTTTTCATAGAACAAGAGGAACAATTCCTTGGTTCTTCAAGATCCCCATTTGGGCAGATTCATTGATTTGAACGCGTTTAAATTGGGCGTTATCCAGCCGGGTCGGCCCCATGTGGAACCACAGAACAATTCTCGTGATCCTCATATTCCTTGCATCCTCGCATTTGCCGATTTGCATTGAGTTGGGCATTTCTTTGGCTTGATCAGTTTTGGGTAGAACCAATGAAATAGTTCCGTTGTTCCCACAAACCCCGCTTCGCCAAATACGCTCGACACTAACTTCCCGTCAGTTAAGTCTGTTTTGAATGGAACCCATGGAATAGTTCCATGGTTCTTTGTCGATGCCGATAAGCCTACGGGAAGTTTTAAATGGGAAGTTCCATGGGCATTTAAACTCATTGCCCACTACATAAACCCGTGACTCGTCCATTTGAACCCATTTGTGAATCGTGCCCACTAAGTTTTCCTCTCCCCCTATGTTTTCACACATCGTCCTAGCTGTTATTTTGCCCCCTGCACAGTCATTCTTTGCCAAAATTCAAAATTTCAAGAATCAATGGAACCGTCTTTTGGAGCTCTTCATTTTCATCTGCTCGGTGAGTGCTTTCGTTCCTTCTCTCCTTGGTTTGAAACATTCTTCCCTTTTGGGTCTTCAAGTGCTAATGTGTTTGCCTATCCTTGTGTTCATCTATTCCTTGTTGATTATATCCATCAAAATGAAGTTTCAATATGCCGGATACGGGCATGTCTCTTCCTTGGAAACCACCGTCCTTGAAATTGGGGACAACAATATAAAACAAATGGACTTGAATGAATTCTAGAGCAGAATGGAGGATGGAAAGAGGTTTTTTTTGGCTGATTGGATCGTCAACAGTGTTTTAGCATACGTGAGTGGATTTTCTACTTTTGTTAAGTGCATTGACACAATATTAGCCTGTGCTTCACATTTTGATCCCCAAACAAGGAGTCGAAAGATCCACAACACGAGGTTATCGCTCAATTGGATGCCTATCATATCAACCTAGCCCTCAAAATAATTTGTTGGAGAGTCAGCCTCCCAAGATAATCTTTTTCTGACTTCAAATTCATTATCACAATCTTCCTAGTACTTTTCAATAGTTGGGATGTGAGAATATGATAACACCAAATCAGTAACGAACTATGATTGCTAAGTCTTGGTTAAAGCTAAAAAGAAAGGACCCTCTAAGTTGGCTAAGACCCTGTATAGGAATGATTTCATTGAAGAGTTGTCTGATATTATTACTCTACTGGCTAGAGTAATGGGTCTTCCATCCACGAGAGAATTTCATGATTGGATGAGTATTTTTATCAACCTGATATGCGAGGAAAACAAGCTTTGAGCTGGGGGAATAATCTATGAAAATTTAACCAAGCAACTCACTCAAGTGCATAACACTAAGTCATTTTATATGACTTCCTATCTAATGTATACCATTGCAGGATATAGAATTTGGGTTGGCCTTTCAAATCAAGGAAGACAAAACCTCTCTCGACCCATCTATGAATGTTACACCCAGTTGACTCTTGACAACAACAAGAGTCATTTCAGAAGGGTAAATGATGCATTTACCATGTTCATAGTCAGGTTATTGGAAGGATGCACATCCAACAGAATTTCTCAAGAAGCAAAGCACTTGGTAACCAAGTTTGGCAAATTCTTCATTCAATTTCAAAGGTTCTCCTATATCAGAGCTGCGGGATTTGAAGGAATCCCATACAAACTTCCAATTTACTGGAGTTATAAGCTTATCTTGATTGAACTATGTAGACAATTAGACATCCTTCACAGGAATTGCAGAGATAAGAAAGTTTCAGGCATCCAATTCCCTTTGTCTCTAGGAAACTACATTTGCAGATCAAGTATTGATGCTCAAAATGTTGAGAGAACAATTGCTCCATTCAATATGCATCCTTTCCATAAGAGAACATCATTTGATAGCAAAAACTTCATCACTAATATTCGGTTGCCAGCCTCATATTCTCATGTTCCAACTATTGAAGATTACTGGGAAGATTGTGATGATGAATTTGAAGTCAGGAAAAGATTATTCGGGAGGATGACTCTCCAAAAATTCAGGATTTTTAGTTGTATCAGGTACCTAAAGGTATGGTAGATGATGGATCAGACATGTATGAACCTAAATTTATAAATTCCATCCAACATGCTCCTCTCCCTATCATTGATTGGTCCCAAAAGGAAAGGGATAACATTGATGATCTCACTGCACCTGTTCTCCTGAGAACCAAGAAGTGGTTCATGAAAAAATTTGCAGAATTCAATGCTTCTGAGAAAGCTATTGTTGCACAAGATGTACCTTCTTCCTCAATCCAGCAACAACCAAGTACAAAAGTTTGTGCAGACTCTAAGAGCTGATCCCGAGATTGAAGAGGCTGAAGTTAAAGAGGAAGAGGAGGGAGTAAAGGAAGTAGAAGAAAAATCTGCTGAAATTCCCGTAGAAAACATAACTGAAGGGGGTAGTTCAAGACAAAAACTGACTATAAGAAGACCCCCGACTTCCCCCAAGTTATTTGCTAAGAAATCTTCCTCTGTGGAAATCATTCCTGCACCAGTGCCCTCTCCTCCACCCCTCGCTCTCAGTGTACCTGTGGCAAGTTCATCGGCATAAGATATCACTAGTACTTTTTCATGGGTTCAACCTATGGTTGAAAAAGAGAGAAAACTCAATCTGAAATAATTTTTCCTGATTACGATGTTGTAGCTGCTCTCCTTGGTACTCCTACTCCTAAGAAATCTAGAACAACTTCTCGCCTTGTGACTGATACCTTGGGACAATAGTTTGTTGAGATTGCAAAGCCAACAATTGATAAAAGTGAACATGAGATCACTGCAACAGATTATGAACTTACAAGAATATCACTTGGAGAATCCACTCCCGAAGGAGATGTGCATAACTTGAGAGAGACAATTTCTAAGGTTATTGAGAGGGTAGAGAAAGGGAAACAAACACAAGAATAGTTGGAAGAACAGGTCCAAACCCTCTCAACCTATATCAAAGCATTTCTCTCTCTAGATCCCACTCCTCTTGCATCTCTCCCATCTTCCACCTCCGTGAGTGATGTTGATATCAAAGCTGTTTCAGAGGTCCACAAGCACACTCTACGAGGTAAAGTCATTAAAGCATGGGTTGAGAAATTGTTGGTAAATGGATTGAAATTCATTGTGAGGGATGAAAAGTATATGAGAGTCTAGTGGTTGCCCGCAAGCAAATAAATTCTAGAATTGAAGACGTTGAAAAAGAGGCCAAGTTGTGGGCTGATGTGATTCAAGATTTGAGGATCATGGCTGTAACTGATGAAAAAATCCTCCTAAGTGAATATTTTTAATGATTCAAAGGATAATATTTCTCAAACTTGGTCCCATAGTGTAGAATGGAGGCTCAAGATTCTAGAAGAAGCTTCAACCGATCTGCAAAATTTCATTCAAAAGGGTGAGTCTTTAAAGGCTGAATTTTTTGTTGATCTCAATGCCCTTCATTGCGACCTCTTTCAAGGTGATAAGGAATACAATGGATAAAATCAAAGAGCAATTTGTTGAATATATAATGAACCGTATGGTTCATAATTAGTTTAGGAGGTGTAAACAATTGTGAATCAAGACAAATGTAACTATCTCTCTCATAATAAATACACCATGTCTGAATCATTTAATGCAAAGTGTAGTTTTCCTTCTGTGAGTTCTTTCTTCTCTTTGCATATGCTAACATTGGTATCATAGCGATTTGCCCGAGGAAGCTTGGAGGGTATGAGAGATTGACACAAAATTCGAGGAAGCCCTAACAGGGTACACGGAATGGAGGAAAGTTAGGACATTTGAGGGTAGAGAAGGTAGTCCTCCATTCGCAGCAGGACAAAAGCAATCGTTTGATGGAGCCCAAAAGAAGTGGTTTGTGGGCAGTTGAACCAGTCGAGGCTATGGGCACGGGGCTTTTAACATCACGAAGGGCGCTTCGAGGGCATAGAGTCGTAGGTCGTTGTTTCGGAAATCGTAGGTTCCTGTAACTCCGTCGGTAAAGGAAAAACGTGGTTGCAAATACCCGATCCACAAAGCCCACACAAATCCGGTGGGCATACCCGGTTGTGGTCAAAGTGCCATAAATCGTGGGGCAGAAAGGATACCCAGTATCTTTGGTGTCGACAACAAAATCCTGTTTGTGCGAAAGCCATACCCAGTCGCAAATGCAAAATCCCAAGTCGTGTGGGAGGAAAATGCGAATAATGTGGAGGCATAAGCAAAGTCGTGAGGGCAAGATATAATATTTGGGCATATTAATATTCACTTTTTCCAACAAAGGTATTCACCTTGCTTTTGAATAATCAATTTGGGAGGAATAAGTAATAATATTTTTAATATCAGCAAATATAGTTGGAGGGGTGATTTGCATAATTTAATATTATTTGTTGGAAAAAGTAATATTGTTTTATTAAGTGTGGGCAAAATTTTATTTTATTATTTCCGTTATTTTGGAATAATAAAATGGCAAATATTTCACACTTGACTTTCTATGGAGACACGAAAATTAACGGGCACTAATTTTAATGTATGGAGTCATAAGATTTTAATGCTTGCGGAGTTTCGTGATTGTGATAAAATAATCACGGGTAGTGAAAGTTGACCATTGATTTAACTTCGCGGATTATGACAAGTGTCATAAGGAAGTGTTATTGCTTCTCAAGTTGTCGGTGTCGGATGATATGATACTGGAAGTGCTGAATGCTATTGCATGTAAGCATGTTGTGGGCCACCGAGGGATAAATATCGATGTCGAAAAGAGTCAGGTGTTATACCTGAAGAATATGCTCTTTTCCATAAAATTACAAGGTTGATCGCTGTTTGAGCACCTACTTTAGATGAAAGATCTCCGAGACCAGTTATCTTCCATCAACAAAAAGGTGGACGGCGATGATATGGTGGTTCTGGTTTTAAACAACTTACCTTCTTCGTATGAGTCATTTGTGGAGGCACTCCATTTAATGGCTGAAAGTCAAACACTCACGTTTAACAAGGTGAGTTCCCACCTATTGCAAAAGGAGCGGAGACAACTTCAGGCAGAATCTAATTGTGACCAATCCGAGAGTGCTCTTGTCACTCAGTCAAAGGGAAAGTGAAAACATCATTGTGGTGAATCATCCACTTGGTATCATATCACATGCTATTATTGTCACAAGGTTGGGCACCTTAAGAAGGATTGCCGGAAGCGGAACTATGATCTTTCGTAGCAGAACAAAAAGCCATGTGATGAGGGACATGTGTCAGCAATTGTAGAAGAACAGGATTCAGATGACGGGTATGCTCTTTATTGTCTTACGACATCATGCTTGCATGGCAGTGGTACCAAATTCTTTGGATCATTGAGTCAGTGTATCTGCACATTTTTCATGTCGCAGGACTAGTATGTTTCATTTACTGCGCAAATATTTGTTTTGAATCGGTAGTACTAGCAGAGATGGTGAATCACTTGCGGTAGAAGGGATTAGAGATATATGCATTGTATTGAAAAATGCTCATAAACTGTTGGTACGCAATGTTAGATATGTACTTTCTTTACAAAAGAATCTTCTATCTATTCGCCAATTAATTGAAATTCCCAATATTTACGTGGATTTTCGTGGGAAGAAGTGTGTTGTCTCGATGTGAAACAAAGATGGATAATTGCCCTTGGTCTCGGGAAGGTGGTCAATATCGGCTTGTTGATGCGGCTACGATCAACATGAATGCACGTGTGGAGGACAAGTACACCATACGGGATGTGCGGGAAGGGTGCAGTGCCTTGGGAGGAAGACATTCCTCACGCATTTGTTGACTTGGATACATCAACCTACATGCACCTATTTTGGAGGGAGTATCCACTATACCACCGCACAGGAGGCGGACACGCCTTGGGAGGATAGATTTCCTCATTTTGGGGAACAGGTTGTTGTGATAGAGACTCCACTATTCCAAATGCACCGACGGTGCATGTTGAGTCGGCATGCCCAACCACTCACTCGCAGGTACTTGCTCGAAGGACAGAGAGCATGAACAATTTGCTCATTTTGTTGTGAACAATCTTTCCCAACAGAGGGGATAGATGAGCAAATAGATGAGGAGTTAGTTCTCACTCCTACGATCCGGAGATGGTTATTTCTCCCATTCTGAGACGAATGAGACGAAGATGGTTATTTCTCCTACTATTGCGGAGTTAGTTCTAACTCCTACTACACAGATGGTCACATTTCTTTTATTGAGAAAGTTGGAAAACTACATGGTGTTGCAAGGACATGATCGAGGTGACTTCGATCACGGGATAATCGAGTCTTTGTACAGACTCCGGTAGGCTACACAAGCCTAGAACAAATTTCTTAATCCACCTCTCGAGGTTCTGATTTCAACACTCTGTAGATGGGGCTGACACTTTCAGCCATTAGTGATTCATCACTGGTCAATGAATCACGTTACAAAGAACTAGTGGACCACTTGCCATATCCTTTGTTCACACGACTAGATTTTTGTTTTGCGGTTCTTCTCCATTCAACAAGTGCAACACAATCATGGATGTAGATGTAATGACTAAACATATGGGTTTTAGGACATTTGTAAAATTTCGGGACAAACTTAGTATTGTTTCTAGTTTAGTCATTAAGAGGGGGTGTTGAATATATAATGAACCGTACGGTTCATAATCAGTTTAGGAGGTTGTAAACAGTTGTAACTAAAGATCAAATGTAACTACCTCTCTCATAATAAATACACCCTGCTTGAATCATTCGATGCAGTGCAGTTTGCCTTCTTTGAATTCTTTCTTCTCTTTGCATATGCCAACACAATTTAATAAAATGGTTAAACAAGAGTTGTTCAAAGCAAATGACTTCAATCAAGACAAAATGGACGAGCTCTCCAAATTAAACAATGTGGTGGTAGAAGCCTCCAAGAATTTGGCTCAATTTGGTGGGACAAATATTGAAATGGAGAATGCTTTGAGAAGCTGGATGAACAACTTGACAAACACTGTGATCCCAAGAGAATCAGATATTGCTACTGTAGTAACAAAGTTCAAGATGCACATGCTCAAGCTCAAAGTTCCAACTTCCTCACTTCCTTCTTGAAGTCCTAGAAAAAGCTAATTGTTATATTTTTGCGTTGCACTTTTTGTTTCGAGTTAAAAATGTAAAAGTCACTTAAGTGACTTAATTAAGCAAAAGTGCACTTGTTAAATAACAATTAGTTATTTTGAGGTAGTCATAGCTCATTTTTGCCTATAAACGGTATTTCCTCCTTTGTAAAAGAGGAGGTTGGTTGATCTTTGTAAAAATAATAAAAAAATATTGGATATAGAAGAGTGTCCTTTCCTCTCTCCTTCATTCATTTCTATTCTTTTGTCTTGCAATTGCGTATAATAGAATCTAAAACTTTGTGTTCATTCTTGTCTTTTATAAATCACTGAACTTTGTGTCAGTATTTAGTTTCTGGGTAAGAATTTTCTGTTATATAATATTGCACATTCTTTAAGTTACTGACATGCTTGAGTAAATTAAGATTTGTTTTTGCTTTCCTAAAAATGTTGTCGCCCCTTCTCCTCCTTCCCAAACTTTGATTCCTAAATCCAAGTACCTCCTCTTTTCTGGGTTTTCTTTGACACATCTGTACAAGGCAACCAACACCCTAAATCAAGATAGTGTTAGTGTGGATATTGTAAATATCCTTAGTTTTTTTTGATTTTAAATAAGGGAACCTCTCCATCAAAGAGGAGGGACTTCTTGTCCTCTGAACTGTTGACAATTTGCCCTAGTGTAAATTTTCCTGCCAACAGTTTGAAAAAGCTCATTTTGATGGTTTAGAGATTTACTTATTGTTGGAAAACAAACATCTGACAAGTGTAAAACATGTTTGGTTGGTTCTCGAATACTGTTGTACAATACAACATCTTAGGGGTGGTTAACAAACATTATTCATGTATGGTTTGAGATGTAGTTTGTATGACCGTACTGAAAAGGCAAATGATAAAAATAAAGAGAGGAAATATTAAGATGTACATGGAAGGTGATCCGTAACAAACACCGAGGCTAACAAGGCTGATGCATTGTTTTTTTGGGACCTAGTTTCAGGATTTAACATGACAAATCTAAAGTTAAGAAAGAGGACAATTCAGCGCTCATTCAGGTGTGTAAAGTATTAAGGTGGAAATGATAATTGTGTCATGGAAGAAGATGTCCTTACCTTCTGAAGTAAACATTATATCATATGCATGAGGGCACAACTGGAAAAGCTATTATGATGTGGGGATTTTATATGATAAATGGATCATAGCTAGTGCTTGAACATTAGTAATTTTCTAAAAAGCACCTGTGGTTAAAGGTGGTGCTCAATAACATTTAAGAATGCACCCAAAGAACCCTATAAATTGGAACTCAGAAAAGGGAAAGGGTTTAATGATTTGAATAGAAGATTACTCGAAGGTTGGACCTCATTGTTTTCCAGGTTTATAAAATTATTGAGACTGAGGCTACCGTGGAGGAAGGAACGGTGGCCAGATTTGGAAGGAATACCAATTTCATAAGGAAATTGTCCTACTCAACTTTAAGGTAGGTTGTAGACGAATGATGTGTGATTATGTATGTGAATCATAAAGGTCAACTGGAACTAGTGTATTTGATAAGAGACTGCAAAGTCAATTTTGCTACGCATTGAAAATCAATTTAGAACTTCTTGCTAACTGAATTTGTAAAGAGAAGATGAGGCCAATTTGTGATATTCTGATGTTTTGTGTCAAATGTTTAGAGGAATTTTAATACTGCTTTGAGATGAATATGGAGGGCAGGCTGAGAAGAATTTTGAGACTTAAGTGAATGTCTGTTGTCTGACTCGGTATAAAGTGAAATTTATGATATATTATACACTCATTATCTTTATGAGTGACACCAGAACAGGAGGCAAGGGATCTAGGTGACAAGTGGAACACGAAGGATAGAAAGGCTCATGTACCATCCAATTGGGATCTAGATTTCAGAGTTGACAGATACATGCTCAAGAAGAACAAAGAGGACACATCCAGCATACAAAATTAGCTTTGTGACATTTTTGTGCTAGAGAATTTGAATCGATTAGTGGAAATGATGGTCAAGGAAAGAAGATCTCCTTGGCTGTAAAAAACGGAAAGATATTATTGAGTGAAGGTAAAATTGGTTAAAAGGTTATTATTATTATGATGTTTGGAGTCTGGACATATAATGCTATTGTTATTATTATTATGATATATGGAGATATAATACTTTTAAGTAGATAAAAACTACATCATCTAAAAGCTAATATGGAAAGGATGTTCTTCATTAATTGCATGTCCTGCTGTAGCAGATCAACCCAGCATTGGGACCATGGATACTGTGGATAAGAGGTGGTCAACCAGTTTTTTGAAGGAAGGCCAGTTTTGTGAGAAAATTGTTTGAGCTGATTTAGAGGACCACTGTGATCGATTTTCTGATTTTGTATGGGGGTCCTTAAACATTAATGGCAAGTCTGATCTGGTATGAAATAGGAAGCTGATATGGGCAAGTCGAGGACCAATTTCGAAAATGTCATGCATTCAAAGTTGTTAAGGGGAAAAGGTGGCCGATTCAAGAGAAATATGCATATTACTTGACAAGAATATGCAAGGTGGACAGCTAAGATACTAGAGGCTGAATTCTTAGTGCCAGCTGTCAGATCTAACCAATAATTGTAGACCAAAATATTGGCTTGCATAGGACAATTGAATGAATTTGAATTTGAAGGCTAAATTATAAGCAAAAGTAGTGCAGGTTAGTTGTAAGCCTTTTGGAGGCTGATGATGATCTCACTAAGAACAAGTTGAACAGTTATCCAAGTTGATCTCATGTGAGTATATGTAAATGCCCATAATAATTTATACTTAGGTCTAGTCATTAATAATTATAGGCCGTATGGATCGTTGATCTATTTGGAATATCTTGTAGTCTGTACACGTATAACATGCAAGCCTAGTATTCATGGAGAAGCAGGCTGAGTTTGACTTAAGCTGTAGATAAAGTGTATGTATGCAAGGTGACTCCTTACATGTTAAGACTGAATTCATGATAGTAGTCTCTTTCAATTGTTGCGTAACATTTCTTGTATGTGCAGGCTGTCTAAAGATAAGTTGAAGATTTGATTACATGAATTTGAATTTGAAGGCTAAATTATAATCGAAAGTATTGCAGGTTAGTTGTAAGCCATTTGAAGGCTGATGATGATCTCACTAAGAACAAGCTGAACAGTTATCCAAGTTGATCTCATGTTAGTAGATATAAATGCCCATAATAATTTATACTTAGGTCTAGTCGTTAATAATTATAAGCCAGATGGATTGTTGATCTATTTGGAATATCTTGTAGTCTGTACATGTATAACATGCAAGCCTAGTATTCATGGAGAAGCAGGCTGAGTTTGACTCAAGCTGTGGATAAAGTGTATGTACGCAACGTGACTCCTTACATGTTAAGACTGAATTCATGATTGTAATCTCGTTCTATTGTTGCTTAACAATTCTTGTATGTGCAGGCAGTCTAAAGATAAGTTGAAGATTGGTTACAAGAGGATTATAACTATAAGCACATATATGCAATCAAAGGGAGATTTGTATGCTAGAATACACGAGGATGGTTCCATGTTGAATCCTTGAAATCACAAAGCACATTGATCGAGATGAAAAGTAAGGGATTGGAATCTAATTAACAGAGCGGTACCTGGTGAGAATTTGGTTTCTGACTTGTTGTCAGGCAGACATGTGGTCATATAACATTGAACCTCATATGTGCATGTAGTGACCAGGGAGGAATGAGGCTACCACAGCACACACCTAGAAGTAGTTGACTGATGTGAATCGAGTAATTCAGCATCTTAGTTCCAGAAAGAGGAAGATCAAGTGATTGAATAGAAGCTTAATGCTAAGTTTTAATGACTATATATATATATATATATGTATGTATGTATGTATATTCTTACTCTTCATCATATGTTGATGCGTTGAATGCTTTATTTGTGATTGAAATGCTTGCTTCAAAGCATGTTCCATGGGAGGAACCCCTGTAAACCTTTACTGTGTCCCAGTAAAGATGAAGATCAATTCTCAAAGAGGCATTTTATAAGGAAAAAATTAGATCCATAGAAAATAATGTCATCATTTCTGTATGACTGAATCCTTTTTCTCCTGCACTATTACTGCACTATTGATTTAAAACTCAGATTAAACGTTGCATCACGTTGCTGAAATATTTATTAAGTGAGCATCATGAGAAAACTACGCATGCTGGCACTTACACTCCTCTCTCAGTATGCATCACTGATTTGAGTAAAGAAAATTCATAGACAACATCTATTTTTTCCATTTTTTTATATTGTTGTACTCTATTTTTAATGCATTGGTTGGAGGAGTTCAGGAGACTTGAAAACATTCATCCTTGATCTTTATTTTGTTTTCCTGTTGAAACTCTGAGCCAGTCCTATTAATTGGTCGTCATCAGTTTCATATTTTACCATTAAATTAATTGAAGAAATATGTATGATGAACTGTCACATGCCTTGAGCAATAAGGTTGTACTTGAATTTTTTTACTTTCCTGGTTCAGGTATGTGCTTGTAAAGGGGGTCACTTGCAGTCTGTTGGAGATGTTATTGACATCCTCTATGATGGTAATTCAAAGCACTATGATCGCTTCATTGTGAACTTTGAAAGATGTAAATCTGTGAAGAATTTCAGTGTTACATATTTGAGGGAATTGTTTCTGTTTCAAGCTTGATTAACAAATGGTCATAATTCAACATTAGTCTCTCTTATGTTTCTTTGAACTTTGTTGTTTCTCACAAAAATAAATTAATTTAGAAGTCATTGACTTGCTACTGTAGGAGAAGCCTATCATGAACTACGAGGACCGCGTATACATACTCGCAATACTCACGGGACAGGGTGCTCTTTGGCCTCCTGCATCGCTGCTGAACTTGCAAAGGGAAATCAGATGCTTCCAGCTGTGTTGGTAAATATATTGGTCTTTTCTGTGTTATATGATGCATTTCCTGTCGGCATTAACAAAGGGAATTGATCATGCTGTATGCATTTAGGAAGAAGTATAAACCTGAGACTCAAAATTATATTGCAGAGTTTTTATTATATCTATTTGAGACATATTATGGATATGATGAAATCACTGTAGAAAACAGAGTTGCATCAAATCGGTTGATGTGTTAGAAATTTAGTTGCTAAATCAACAAGCAAATGTTCCATTATGATTTTTTTCCATGCACCAAGCTGGAACTAGAGAGACTTTTTTAGTTCTAACACGTACTTTCAAACAAATTTACTGTATTAGTCCTTTGTAAATGACATACCACTAAGTTACAGCTATATTCACCTGAAGATGTAGGGGTACATGTGCAGGGATCCCCTTCCAAATCACGGTCTTGGAGTAAATGAACAAGGGCACAACTAAATTATATATAAATAATTATTAATAGCAAAATATGTGGGTACAGGTCCTCATCCTTATACTAGAGTTTCAAGGTGACTATGGGCATAGGGGTTTCCGATGATAATCTGAACTTGAATATGTTCCTACTGATGTTTAGTTCCTGACACTAGCTGAGAAATCTTGACAACACTTTTCGAGTTGCAGAAACTGGAAATTGTAAAAATTGTCACTTAGTTCTATCTCTTATCAAACTTAGGAAAACATCAATTAAAATGTTACTTCTTATGAATTTGTAATTACATTAATATAATAAAGTTTACTAAAAAGTAGTATACTTTTTCAGAAAGGAGAAATAATACCATCTAGTACACTTGTAAATAGCTGAATAAATTCTAAGAATATGCTTCTAACATATAACCGACCACAGTTGGTTCAAACATCGGGCTAATTGCAGTTTCAAAGCATGTTGGATCTCCATGAGAGTTTCTATATATCAACGTTTAGTAGTCAGGAAGGAAAATTGTTATACTCCACACAAAACATTCAAACTTCAATAGATGACTGGAACTATGACTGCTGATATACATACAATTATCCTTTGATGATCATTTGGGTATTTTATTTTGTATTGCAATTCAAAAGCATGGTATGACTGGAACTATGCCTGCTGATATACATACAATTATCCTTTGATGATCATTTGGGTATTTTCTTTTGTATTGCAGTTCGAAAAGCATGGTATCAGGTTTTCAATCTCTTACCCTTTTTGTATAGGATTCTCATAGGTGAAAGGTTTATTGAGCATGTTCTATTGAATTACAAGAGTCTGTTAAAAAAAACATACAGGGAAATAAGCCATAGGCATGTTAGAGAATGGTATGCTTCAAAATACATGAGCTTTGCTATTAAGAAAATTGAATAAACTACATTTGGCATTTGACTTTGTTTGGACGAGGATTTAATTAACCAATCAAATTAAACATTGCAA
Organism: Taxus wallichiana var. yunnanensis; assembly: GCA_018340775.1. NCBI lineage: Eukaryota > Viridiplantae > Streptophyta > Pinopsida > Cupressales > Taxaceae > Taxus > Taxus wallichiana. Next base: position 503,531,429 of record CM031236.1, read on the forward strand.
TAAACATTAGAACATGCAATAAATAAATAACAAAACACAGTGACACGAATTTACATGGAAAACCCCCGAGGGGTAAAAACCACAGTGAAAAGAGATATTCCATTTATGCGAGAAACATTATTATAGTCCAATAAATCTCCCTCCTCACTTCTCTCCACCAATCCACACAAGTGAATTCAAATTACAATGATCCATGATCATATTTATTTGACCCCATGGGTCACGAACCAATTAAGTGACGGGATGTGACCTTATAAAAAGGCACCCCGATTTAATATTGATTAATAATAATCAATTAACATAAACAAACTTAGTTTATATTAAATAATAAAGAATATAAATATTCTTGATTATTTAATTATAAACTAAGGTTTATAGGCACTTAATATTACGTTCTAACACTCCCCCTTAATATTAAGTGGGGAACATATGCCAACATTACCTAGTTTATACAACATGATTTACAAATCCATAAACCATAGTGAAGGTTTAGGTTAGCATATCACATTTGAAGGATTTATACACCATCATGCTCATCTTACCTTTTGGTACAAAAAGATTTGGAATCCATAAATCAATAGTGAATGATTTAGGCTAAGCATGATTTGTGAGACTACATCTCACAGTTTCTCATGGAAAAAATCTCAACAAGCATCTCTAGGAGCCTTTTATAACACAAAGACCTTGTTTACAATAGATACGACACACTGGATTGTGCATTGTAAACTTAGAGTGATAAGTTTACAAAGATTATAAGGATCTTTTTACAATACTTTTACAATGGAGCAAAAATATAGAAGAGAAGGAGATAACAATCGGCCGGCCATTAGGAGGTGGCATTGCCATGCACACTCCCCCTCAATGGCAACTTTGAAAGGTCAAGCATTGCACGAAACTTGCAGAACTTTACAGCACACAATGGCTTTGTAAACATATCTACAACTTGATCTTCAATCGGGCAATCAAGATCTATATCACCATAGAGAACCTTCTCTCGGATAAAATGCATATGAACCTCTATATGCTTCGTTCTTTGATGTTGAATTAGATTCTTAGCAAGAGCAATGCAACTCTGGCTATCACATAGAAGAGGAGTACTTCCTTTAGCTTCCATGTGTATCTCTTCCAACAACTGCTTTAGCCACAAAACTTCTTTTGTTGCTTGGTGTCCCCGAGATTTCACCCTGAAATCTAGGACTACCCTTTTTAAAATTTTTCGTTCTTTTCAAGTAGCGGGTCATGTTGCGTGTTTTGTTTTGTCTGCAGTTGCTTGCATTGCTCTAAGGTATCCCTAGAGAATCATAAAAGCCAAATTTGACAAATACCCACATGCTAAAACTCACTCTATCCCTTCGCTAGGTTTTGTCTGAAAGCGTTTTATTTATTTATTAAATAAATAAAGTTCTTTTAAAAATAGTTTGTGCTGAAGTTAAACTTCGTCGTCGATTTCCACACCAGTATTAGTTTCATCTTTGAATGGAACATTTGCACAGGGATGCGTTTTTGAGACTAGTTAATTGACATGTTATTTTCGAGCAATTGTATCTGCGACTCCTGGCAAGTTTTTCGCTTTTTATTTATTTTTCTTGTCTGGTTTCAGTTTTTTCCGTAATTTGTTTGGCAATTCCCCTTGATCTTTTTGTTCATTTTGCATAACCAGTTCAATTGCCCAGAGTTTTTAGAAGTCATCCATGGCCTCAGACAAGCGTGAAGTTAATTATGGAGTGCTGGTTTTTGACGCAGTAGTTTGGAGGCAAGTCACACTTTTTGGGAAGAATGATTTCTTCATGCCAGTCGCATTTTTCAAAGCTGCCCTTCCACTTGAATTTCCACGCAAAACATAGAAGCAATCCCTAGTGCAAGTCGTGGAAATTGGAGCTGCCCAAAGAAGGAGGAGTTTAACGTTTTCACTTAAGTGAAAACGTGAAATTTGGAGCTTCCCGGCAGGTTGTAATTTAACGCTGCCCTTCCATCATGCTTTTCACACAATATAAGTCAATCCACTTAAGTGAAAAACGTAAAATAAGGAGCTTCCCGACAGGTTGAAGTTTAACGTTGCCCTTCCTTCATGTTTTTCACACAAAAGTTAGCCAATTCACTTAACCAAGTCGCACTTTTTGGAGCTGCCCGGCAGGGTGGAGTTTAACGTCACCACTTAAGTGAAAAACGTAAAATAAGGAGCTGCCCAGCAGGTTGTAATTTAACGCTGCCTTGCCTTCATGTATTTCACGCAAGCATTAGCCAAAAAGTGCGACCCATGTTAGCATGATTTCATGCTTAAAAAGTAATGTCTTTTATTTATTTTTAGCAAATTTTGGCGCCAAAGTTAGGGAGAAAGTCAAAGCAAAAAGGCATGCTAAAAATAAGACAAAGTAGCTTGCTAAAAATAGAGGAAAGAATTGCAAAGAAAAGCATGCTAAAAGCAAGCTAAATTAGGCAAACTTGGGCACCCAAAGAAGGAGAAAAAACACAACTTATTATTGGAAATTGCTAAAAATAAGAAGAAACAATTGATAAAATTAGCATGTAGTTGCTTATATAAGAAGTGGATGCCATAAGTGAAGGGCAATTAATTCTTTTGTGGAGCATGCTGCCCTGGAGAAGTTTGGCGCCAAAGGGAGAAGTTGTTAGCATTAAAAAAATATTTTTAATTGCCGGAAGCATCCAGTTTTGGCGCATAAGGTTGGGAGAGCTTTCTTTTTATTATTTTGGCTATCTGCATGTTGATGTGAGTGCACAAGTGAATAAAATAATATTTTTAGCTTGCTTGGCATGCAAACAAAGTCTAAAAATAGAGGGTAGTAGACTTTATAATTAGATTTCGGTGAAGAAATTAGATATTCATGCCATAGACTGCATGCTTGTTTGAATTATTTGTAGGAACATTTCACTGGTGCACATACTTGAGAAGAACTGCAAAAGCTTCAAGGATAAGAGGAGAAGACAGGTCAGAGGCAACACCCGCAAGCAAATCATGGTCAGCTGCTCCTAGATCCAGTTTGGTGAGAATCAAAGGAAAAGAGTCAACCGCATGTGGGAGAAAAAACATCTCGGATATAAGGCGTAGAGATATCATTCAGACCATTCATTGCTAAAGCGAGATGAAACAAAAGTACAAAGCATGTTGGATCAGCATGCAAAGTATGGAAGAAGAACAAAACAAAGAGTGTTGTAGCTGGAATAACTTCTTTTTATTTGTCTTATTTTCTCGACAAAGTAATTGCATAATCAATTAAATTGTAAAACTTAGGTAATTGACTTTAAAATCAGTTACTTCAAGTTCTTTGGAAGAAGTCAATTACTTAGAAATAGGTGGCAGCGACATGCATAATAGAAAGTTCTATTTTCAATTGTAAGGCATGTATGTCATGTAAAAAGAAGAGGAATTCTAGGGAAATATTGCCAATTGTTTCCTTTACGGCTTTTACACGTAGTAGTTTATTGAAAATTTCCTATTTGTAATTGCCCTCTATGCACTATAAATAGAGGAAGAACCTACGGGTTAAAGGATCACAATTTGTTTATCAAAATTTGTTTAGCAGAGCATTCTTGAGTTTTCAGACTTTGTGTTGAAACCCTTGGTGTGATTTCTGTGAAAGTGAGGGATTGAATAAAAGGTGGATTTCTGGAGAACTTTGTGTCTACAGTGTTTTGCTAATCACTTCTACTTGAGGTTTTAGATAAACTTTGTGTTATCTTAGATCTAGGTTAGAAGTTGTTTCTTTCCCTTACTACTGAATGTTGTGATTTTTCTCTGTTTATTTAATTTGTGTGGATGAGACCAACTCTGATAACTATTGGTTGATTCAACACATCTTCCTTTCTTCTTTTCCTACTTCTATTTTTCCCCTTCTGCAAATAACCCATCATAGCTGCTTACTTGCTGCCAAATTACCCAACTGTGGTTCACGAGATGTGGGAATTAAAGTAAAACCCCCGAAAATAGTTATTAGGATTCACCCTTACCAAATTAATAAACATCTTACACGGGAGCCTCACCGTTAAATGAGGGAGATTTATCTCATGATTGCCTAGGTTTTATGTTGTGCATAAAATCTAGCCAACACTGCTTCCATTGCACTTCTATACTCTACCTCAGTAGAAGAAATGGAGACTGTTGGTTGCTTTTTATTGCTTCAAGTAATGGCACCTGCACCAAACTTGAACACATATCTAGTTGTAGACTTCGATTTATCACATCACCAACATGGTTAGAGTCATAATATCCATATAGACATCATAATAAACATAATATAAATCTTTATTGATTTCACTTTTAACCATCTCTAAAACTTACATTTGATAGGTTAAACACAAGTTGTATAACTTAAAATAACATTATGCTTAACAACTAACCTCAAATATCCCTTGTGGGATACCACTCAAAATTGCACAAAATATATAGAAATTGCAGCAAAATAAAATTTCTGATTTTTGCAGAAAATAACCAGCTAGGGCAGCAAACTGAATTTAATTGATATCTCACAAAATACTTGCCCAAAATGCATGAAATTTTAAAGAGAGCTTGCAACAATGATAACAAACACTAGAAAATATTTTTTTGGAATTTTTTGATTAATATAAAATTGCCAGAAAATTTCAGAAAGCCCTAGATAGCTGGAAATCTTCAAAAATTCATATCTTTTCAAATACAAGTGATAAAATTATGAAAATATGGAAATAACATCTACAAACAATGTAAATGAAAACCCAACCTCCAGATCTGAAAATCCTCCAAAAAAATTGCAAAATCCCAAAGTGAGACGTTCCCTTGGAAAAAGACCAAAAACCCTAAAAAATGTCTCCAGAAATGATGCCAAAACTTGCTTTAATTGCTGCAATAAATCTGATCTGAAAACCCTCGATTTTTCTCCACAAAAAGCCCAAAAATCCTCAAAACCCTTCTCTGAAAACTCTGAAAAACAACCTTGAATCAACTCCCAAATGACAAACTAGGGTGGATCTTTCACCACCGAAGAATGCCCTACTAGCTAGGAATGGATCTCTCACCACCGAAGCTAGGGATCTTGTGGGATCTTACTCCACAAGCTAGAAGATTGCAAACAACAGTTGCTCAATGAAAACAATATGTGAGTGTGCAAGAATGAGCTCCCTTTCTCCCCAAACTCCTTTTATAATTTTCCCCAAGCAACAAGAGGCCCAAAAAGACCCAAATCGACCCCTTCTAGGGAGAACCACAAAAACATTAAGTAACTTAAGTTACTTTTCCCCTCTAGTCGCCATAGGGACTTAAGTGACCCCCAACGAAAGATTATAACATTAAAGTGTCATGAGACTCCCTTAACGACAAAACATAACATTTGTTCCCACCAAGCCACTTTAGCCCAATATGGTGGTAAACAAGGTGGTAATAGTCATCCACACCCAATAGCCTCCAGTGTCATTAGCCCCTCGGGTATGACCAAGGCTAAGACGAATGAAAACCTCCTAGGCCAACTGCTCGAAAATGGGGACATTACAATCCTCCCCTCCCGAGAAATGCTTGACCCCAAGCATTATCCTGTCATGCTACAAAAGCTGAATACCATAAAGTAAGTTTCTCCACCTCACCCTGTAGTCAACCAAAGATCGGTGTGATCCGAAGTAACCAAGACACCCCATGTAGTCATCATGACCTCCATGTCGTATAGAGAACAATGTTGTCCCTGAAGTAGAATGATGCCCAAACCGACTCTCCTTTGATTCCCACACTTTGGGGCTGCCTTTTTGTCCAATCCTCGCGCATGTGAGGTCAGTCATCATGTGATCACTCACTACCTCTCCAATCAACTCCTGGGTACGAAAGTCCACTCTGAATCCTATAGAATCCCTTGGATCAACCTGTGAAACAACTTGTATATACACAAAGTGTGCTAACTCTCCCACATCACCCACACTCGTGTGAGAGTAAGGCTCCTCATAATGTATCTCAATGTGTCATGTGGGGAAAAATCCCAAGACTCCAGTAAACGGTCAACCGGCAATGTCAACTCTACATAGTTCACCTCCTGTGATGAGTGTGAACCTATTGAATAACTAGGTAATTGAGTCAACTCCGTCCCTCCACTGACTAGCACATGGGTGAAGTGCTCACCGTGCATAGAAGCAATAAAATACATAGGAGTGCTATCCCATGTCGACTCAGGCAATGATGAACCTGTATACTCCGATTTGTCATGATGACAAACCGCACATCCCTGTATAAAGTTGAGGATATCCTCCCTCAACCCATGCCATATGAACCTCTCCCATATGAACCTGTAGGTCTCATCGAAGCTCAAGTGTGTAGTCGTGGTAGAACAATGCACATGTCGCAAGATCTCCAACCTCAACTAGGAATCTGGCACAAGGTACAATCTTCCCTGATAGAAGATCATCTCATCCTCCAATCTGTAGCTATCATCCTGTATACGACTATCCAGAATCTCACAAGTGTGTCGGTTCTTGGAGTACTCAACAAGCAAATGAGATCTCCAATCTACTAAAACATCAGATAACCAACATAATGATAAACTTAGATGATTTGAGCCTGTAACCTTAATCTCTGTAATTGTCTCATGTGCAACACTACTGATCACACCCACATCCATCAAACTCCACATCAACCCGCAGTAATAAAACCCCTCATCATGCCGGAAAGTCCTCTCCATCCCCTCAGTTGCAACCACTTTAGGTGCTCCTGTAGATAATCCCCTCAAGATCACATTCCCGCCTCGAACTTAAACTTTAGTTCCATCGTCTGAAAGTTAGTCTCGAAACTCACCAAGAGAGTGAAGCCACTACACTCCTAACACTATGTTGGTCACTCCCATACCAACAATGTGGAAATCATTGGTAACTGTGTAGTTACCCATGGTGATGCTCAATTGTGGAACTCTCCGTGTGCATCTCATATACTCCCCGTTGGCTACAACAATGTTGAAGCCCTCAAAGTCCTCCGTCTGCAAACCTCGTCTCTCAACCAATGATGCATCAATAAAGTTGTGGGTAGCCCCACTATCAATGAGTACCACTACTCGCTGACCCTGCATAACTCCTCTAATCCTGAATGCCTTGTACATCGAGTACTAGACAATGTAGCTATAATCTCCCGAGGAAAAGTCTCCTCCACTCCACATCAGCACTGTCCAACGCAACTCCATCTCCATCATCCATCTTGTGGGTCTCTAACTCCTCACCTCTGTCACCCTCACTCTCCTCGAAGACCTCAATGAATTGGGCCTTCCCCTTTCCTGTGCAATCATGCCCTGAGCCCAAGGTGTACGGCAATCGAAACATAGTTTCTTTCGCCTCAACTCATCCCTAAGCTCTCGGGAAATGATTGGCTTCTTAGCCACCTCCTGCCTCGGTGGAGGCTCCTTCTGCTGAAGTTCGTCTGATCTAGATGGAGGTTCCTTTTGTTGAACTCGAGGTGGAAACCTTGACTTTGGAGTGGCTAACTCCAAATCCCGTGCTCTCCTAATAACATCATGCAATGAAGAAGGCTCAAATGCCTTCACAAATCCTGCTAGTGCATCCGTCAACCTTGCTATGAAAAGTGAGGTCAACCTCATCTCCGAAACATTAGGAACCATGACTGATAATCTCTGAAAATCTGCAATGTATGTGTCTAAAGAACCTGTTGTCTCAAATGAGTCAACTCTCTAAAATACCAGTCAAGGTCCCTCCTGTCAAAATCTGCTTATCAGTCTCTGTGTGAACTCTGCATAGGTATCAATATGCATGTGCCCCTGTAATAAGGCCATGATGCCACCAATCATGTGCATCTCCCTCAAGATGTAGGATTGCAAACTTAATTGCATCCTCTTCGTGCATGGGATTCAAGTCAAAGTATGTCTTCAACTTCTGAATCTAGGACTGTATGCGGTACACTTCTTAGAACCATCGAAGTGTGGAATGGAGATTTGTCCCAATCTCCTCTGTAACTCAGGTACCTGTGGTTGATGATCTCTCTTGGGTTTGCTACCAATCTTCATTCTGCAGTACTCTGTGAAGGGCATGTTATCTCTGAAACCCTCGCTCAAAGATTGGTACCTTTCCCAACAAGATTCCTCATCCAAAACATCTGCTGGCTGCCTTACCTGTGAAACTTTTGGATCCTTCAAGAAAGAGGGTTCGTGAAGCCCCAAATGCCCGGTAGAAGAATGGGGAGATCGCTGCCCTGTGTTTCCACTATCACCTCTTTGAGCCGTGTGTCCCCTATTACTGGTTTCCCCTCTCTCTGTATGAGTCTCAATTCTGCCCTGTGCTAATCTCTCAGTGAGCTGGCTCAAATAGAGATTAGTAGTTTCTGTTGCTTCACCATGTTGGTGAATAATTGTTTCATCAAATCAACACCCAAATCTTCACTGTCACCCATCTTTTCAACCCAACAGGCTAGAGAAACAACTACTCTGATACCACTGAAATATCCCTTGTGGGATACCACTCAAAATTGCACAAAATATATAGAAATTGCAGCAATTTTTTTTTTTGATTTTTGCAGAAAATAACCAACTAGGGCAGCAAACTGAATTTAATTGATATCTCACAAAATATTTGCCCAAAATGCATGAAATTTTAAAGAGAGCTTGCAACAATGATAATAAACACTAGAAAATATTTTTTTGGAATTTTTGATTAATATAAAACTGCCAGAAAATTTCAGAAAGCCCTAGATAGCTGGAAATCTTCAAAAATTCATATCTTTTCAAATAAAAAAAAAAAAAAAAAAAAAAAAAAAAAAAAAAAGAATCAATCTGAAAATAATGAAATGAAAGAATGAGATGGGTATGGTGATGGTGTCAATTTTGGTGCATAAAAATTTCTTTGTGAAGAAGGGGAAATTTGGATCGATGGTCATAATAAATGGAGTGATTTTCATTGTGTAAAAAGGTAAAAGATATTGACAAATACTATTGCTTTATGTGTACCTCCTTAAAGAAGAAAAATAACTTAGGAAGAAAAAAACGATAAGAGATGAATATTAATTACAATGATAAAAAAGAAGTGAGGCTTTTGAAGCAGTCATACTTAAAACAAAAAATTATTTAAAAATGAACCAAACACTAGACACTTCGGATGAGTAGAAAAGTTGAAATGCTTGATCGTTAAGGAACCAAGTGAATCGTTGAAGATCCTTTCAATAGGAAAAGCGATTTGATGTTTTATAATGGAAGTTGAATAATCATATAACTTGGGTTAGAATTGTATTGTTATTTTGTGGATAAAACACAACATTATATAATACAATTCTTATAAAAATATATATTGATGACTTTGTTAGCACTGTGCAGATGCTAGTTCTAAGAAGCCCAACAAAGCACAACAAAAATGTGTTTATCATATATATAGAGAATGTGCTCTATTTTCTAGGGATGGGGATGACTCCCAAGAGGGTGAGTGTTGTGGTATATATATATAAATTGTCTTGATTTATTAAGATTTTTTTCATTAAAAAAGTTAAATTAAAATATTATAAAATGCTAATAATAATACTAAAATATCACTTATATATTTTTTCACAGTGATATGATATGATAGCATTATTTATGTGAAATAATTTCATCGTGCTGTGCTAAACAAGATATATTTTTATGAGCAATTGACCATGTGGGGTTGACCGCCAATGTGCAACTAGGTTGCATTTGTTGTTTATTGGTGTGGAACACCAGTGTACCAATGGGTTGTAATTGTTGTCTGTTGGCATTTGCATTTGAACTTTGGAAAGACCAAAGAAGCGCTTGGATGGTTGATTGATGAAAAAAATTATTTATAGACATAGGATAGCGATGAGATGGAGCTTATAAAGGTTGCTTGGCATTGGGATAGTTGTCCAATGATGGTTGAGTTGATGAATTTTTTTATAGACATAGGATAGCAATGGGATGGAGCTCTTAAAGGTTGTGGCATTGGGACAAGGACTATCAATTACGTCCAACCAAGGGCACATGATGTACCTATGAAATTGTCTGGCTAAGCTTAACGTGAACTAATTTTTGGGCATTATATACTTGCTCTCCTGATGCATGAATTGTTAAACTCTCTGATTGATCCTTAGGCTGCCAAATATTTTTGGATTTTGATCAAGTCTTGGTAGTCTTGCTTTTTAATCAAGAATACACATTTAAATGAATAAAGATTATTATGATTAATGATGATAAATCATAAAACCATGCTGATATTTTTTGGTATTGTTTGTAAATTGAAAAAATAAAAATAAACCAAATGATTTTGACTATTTGGAAGATATGAAAAATCTATCTATGAGATGATGAAAAGAGTTATTTTAGAGTTCTCTAACTTTTGACTAAATTTGAACTCATTAAGGAATGTATTGCCTGCATATCCTCATGTGACAGTTGAGGAGACCCATTTTGTCAATATTGGAGATGCCCAAAAATAAATCACATCCAATGCTTTTGGTGTGTCACTAATAATTATATTAGATTTGTTATCACTCCAATAAGATTGTCCTGAATGAGCAGAAAATTTGGACAAAGGCTCTGTAACTGGCATATCAAGGCAAGAATAAGAAAAACCAAATCAACCGTAACCGTATACTGTTTCTAATTCTTATTTTGCCTCAATTCAGACGTTTGAAATGATCTGTGATTATCTATAAGCTAATTGAATTCTTACATCGCAATTCTGCAACTTTTGATTATTGATAATTTTTGTGCAGGCAGCAAAACGTTTTATTGAAGAAGCTCTTGAACGCAGTCAGGGATTCTTGATTGGAAATGGACCTCAAGGACCTTTCAATCACCTCTTCAAGTTCTCTCATCCAAAAATCAACCCCATCAAAAGAATGTTCAAGCCAAATGATCTTCTTTTGTATGCAGTCACAGATTCGGGAATGAATAAAAATGGGGTCGTTCTATGTCAGAGGCTGTCAGTGCTGCTATTGAAGGAGGAGCAACAATAGTGCAGCTGAGGTTTGTTTATTAACAGCATTCTTGAATACTTCATTCTTTTGTCTATCAATCCGTTTAGGGTAGAATGAACTTGGCTTTTGGTTTGCAGAGAAAAAGAGGCTGAGACCAAAGAAATCATCGATGCAGCTGAGGAATGTTTGAAAGTTTCACGGTCATATAGAGTACCTCTGTTGATAAATGACCGTATAGATGTGGCACTTGCATGCAATGCAGATGGAGTACACCTTGGACAATCAGATATGCCAGTGAAATCTGCTCGAGCTCTTCTTGGACCCAACAAAATAATTGGAGCATCATGCAAAACTCCAGAGCAAGCTCAAAAAGCTTGGGAAGAAGGTGCAGATTATATTGGTTCTGGTGGTGTTTATCCAACCAATACAAAGAAAAATAACCAAACTATTGGCTTGAGTGGTCTCCAAAGAGTCTGTGAGAGCAGTTTACTGCCAGTTGTTGCAATCGGAGGCATCAATGCTGAGAATGCACATGAGGTCATGGAATTGCATCTGTCTAAATTGAAGGGTGTAGCTGTTGTTTCATGTTTATTTGATCGAGAAAGCATATTTGAAGAAACTCAGAAATTGCGTTTGACATTAGCAAAATATACTCAGATGCAAAACTGATGAGTTAATATTACGTTTCTCTTTTCCCAACATGATTGAAATTATTGTAGAGGATAATGTGCCATTATTGGCAAAGTTTTGTGCCAGAATATTTATAATAAAATATTATGTGTATATACCAAAAAAATCCATTTAATGAAGGCTTTTTGTTGATTACAAATTAAAGTCCATTTTTTTGAGAATTTCTCATTGATCTGTATTTCACAGGCCCTTTTTTAGGGCAACGGGACAAAGTTATAGTTTTACATATATGTGGTGATAGAGAGAACATAAAATTTTGTTCAAAACTTAAAGAACCAGTTGCAAGTAGAGGATAAGACACAAAAATATCTAAAATTCATTTGCTATGGCAATGAGACCCCATTTCAATAAACATGAGCTATTGTACAAGGCCTGAGCTTCCCCAGCTCAAAATAATTCACTATTTGGAATTTTTAAAGAACCAACTACTCATTATGGGAGGAAGATGAAATGATTTTATCATTTTTCTGTAATTCAAAATATATATTGTTATTCTAGAAGAATTTATGACAGTTTGAAACACTGTTATCTGGATCAGAGACGATTTCATCATTGAATGAGATTATTTGTAGAATTGGAATGGGTGGTAGTAGATAATGTCTTGACCAAACAACCTCAATTTCCAGCCAGGGAGGAAGCATCGGAGCAGTGAAGAGTAGTTGAAAACATGTTGTCGTTATCAAATTCTTTTAATATCGCAAATATAAACATTCATGGAAAGCATTTATTGTGGGTTGGTACTTCACTATGATATCTAATTCCAATATTGAGAGTTCATCTCTCACAAATTATATATATATGCCGTAGTTATATGTTTATGGATATTTATTTACATGGCTGCATTTGAACTTAGTCTGTATGTATGTATGTATGTATATGTATCTGTATGTAGATATATGTATATCTTTCCAAATTAAGTTCAAATGCAGCTGTGTACATAATTTTATTTCAATCAAATTTTAACACAAATATCCATAAACTTATAACTTTGTCTAGAATATATGCAAAACAGTAAATCAGACCTAACTAATACTCTCAACACCAAAGCAAAAAGAAATATATACAGTTTAAGCTTATCTTGTTCCCAGGAGTGATTGATAGACATTCACCAAATTTTAACAATGCAAACTAGGTTTTCTGGGCAGTCATTTTGTCCAAACATTTTGGACAAATTGCTCCAAATTTAAATTTTCTTTGATGGCTAGAATTTTATGTTTCTCCCTTTTAGAAACCTCGCTTAGTGTTTTAAAACTTTGCTTCGATCATTAGGAAATCAGTCTTCTCCCACCTAACTCTAATTGGGCAATCAAATCAGAAACTGAAAGGAAAACAAGATGTGTTTTGGGGTCAGTGTTATACCACAAAATCATTTTAACTATATTTATATTTGTCAAACCCTTGACTGTTGCATAATATAAAAACAACACACTAATAATGCAATAATTCATTGTTTAGGCAACCCAATGCAATGCAATGCATCTGTAAACATGAATTTATGTGTTACAATGAATGGTTGATGCTCAATAATTGTTTTATCCAATTTCCACTTGAAAACTTCTTGAATGCCTTATAAATAATGTACGATTCTCTTAGATTTTTTGGTGCTTAAATGAACTAGGCTACTTTGTAAACAATTGAAGTACAAATTAGGGACTTATTTGTGTGCAACTCGACATATTAATTGTAAAAAACAAAAAAAGGGACCATGACAATTGGGACACCATAGTTAAACAAAACCGCACAAATTTACCAAGAACATGTATTGCATGTTCCTAGCATGCCAAGAATGTGAATTGCATGGCCCTATATGAACTCACCAAAAAGTCACACAATCAAAAGGGTAGAGAGGGAAGAAAGAGAAGAGTGGAGGAGAGAGAAAAAAGGGGAAGCGACATGAAGGATCACAAACGACACATTAATAATGCTTGATTTGGACCAAAATTATCAAGTACACAAACACCTTCGCTTTCTTTATCACTTGTTTAATTGCTTTGTCATGTGTTTGATTTGATTTCTATCTTCTACATGCTTTTACTTTGACATTGACACGTTTTCACTTATTTTTATAATGATCAACATTCCTTTAGCACTTTAATGTTGATTTGACACCTACATATTACTTGATGCCGCAACACATACATGGGTTCGATGTGATTGTTGAGGGAATCATATTTTACCCATGTTAGCAGAGGTCCCTGGATCATGGCTTCAAGACATGCAACATGTTGTAGTCTAGGCTAATTCATGTCTCAAAAATAGATTAAGCCTCACGGTTCACAATAGAACATAAATCAACAAGGCAAGATCAAGAACGAGAAAACATAAAGCAAGTAGAATTACTCGTAGGTTTAATCTGAACACATAAAATGGAAAGAACTTGAAATAACTTACTATTGGGATCCAAGATCAACCTTTTGCACAATGCACTTACATAGTTTTATACAAAACAACATGACTATTAAGTTATTGGTTCTTTTAACTTCTTCTCGTACATCAAAGATTTCTCATATTCTATATCTATTCTTAGTAGATGTTATATATTCTACTTGTCTTATATGAAAATATGCTTATACAAGGGGTTTGCACAATCATACAAATTATATCCATGTTGGATTTCTAAGTCATTTTATACTCCACTTTCCCGAACTTAAATAGTTGTCTTGTCCCGAGACAAAAACAACTTCAATGATCCGGAAAGTCGCTTTGTGATCTCTTGCTTTGAATATAGAGTGCGTTGCGTTGAGTGATGCTATCTTTACAATTGACACAAAGGATGGTGTTTGCCGGTTTTCATCCTCTGCGCACTACTTAACCACCCTTTCGGGCTTTCGATCAAGTAGACTTTCCGATAAACTCGCCCTTTATTGGTTTTCAATTTGTGGAAACTCCTCATGGACCGCCCTTGCAAGTTTTCAATCTATGCGGGCCTACTTATAGATATCAAACATTTGCACATTCTATACTTTGATAAAAATTAATATTATTTGCCACAAAATTGTGGTGCTTCGCTTGCTCATGTTTGTTGCTCTCGCTATTTGGGAAATTCTATTTGCTCCGGCTAGGTGCAAGGGTGAACGATGGAGGTGACATTATCTCGTGCTACTTTGATTTTGTGGAGGAGTATGTGTGGAAGCATAAACCTTGGTGTGTTCTTCATTGTCTTCATAGTTGGTAAAATTCCTTCTAGGTCTACCTTGTATGTATTCCAATATGCGAATGCTTCATTTATTCTCCCAAACTATATATGCAATTGCAATAAGATCGCAAAAAGGAATGATGCTTTGGATTTTCTGAATCAGTGTTTCCAACGTATCCCGCATTTATTGTGTCTGAACCCCTGCAAATGTATTGCGCGGTGCATTGCGTTCCCATTCTTGCAATATCTCAATAACATTTCTCGGGTTTAAGGATGTGGTGCAATGTATTTTCTATATGCTGGTCATATGGCCTTGTTATTATCCGAGCTTGCATTGTACTTGCTCGTGTCTATATCATTTTTGTTGTCTGTAATGGTAGCTTGCAAGTGTGTGTTCCAATCTAGAAGTTTGAATGTCAATTATTTAGCTTGATCTTCGACATGCTTTGTAGCATGACAACATATTCTTGTAGAATTAATACTTGTCATCATTGACTTCCTTTTTCGCATTAACTACCCACACCTTTATTTTCTTTTCCACCTCATTATCATTCCAATTGTCCACCAACTTTCCTACCAACATAGATAATTGCATTTGCTCACTCATTACTTGTTTGCCTATGGTATCGGTGACAAGTTGGGGAAACTATTTTGAATTTATACTTCTATATTGTGCAAATGTTTGTTCTAAATTTGATTTTTGCTTAGCCATTATAGTGTGGTCGCCCAATGTTTGCTTGTAGTGAATGCATTCCTTCAATTTGCATTTGGAGTGGTAAGTGTTCCAAACCAACCTCGACAATGTTGATTGCACTCTGCAATGTTGTAGCTTGCGCACTTGTTTGGGTGAGTTGGGAAATTATCGAACAAATAGGGGATGAAGGTAAAATTAACTTACATCTTCGTGTTGGTGCAATTAATTGCGTTGCATTCCAAAACATTTTCCTATCCCTTGTTTTGGTTTCTTGAATTGGCTTCTTCACAAAGTGGATGTTCCCGCTTCTATGATTGTTTGATTTGTTTGTGGCTGTTGCTGAGCAATATCTACTTGTGCCACATACTTTGTGATAGATTGTGTAGTGTCTTTGCTCTATTCTCGTGACATTTTGAGCTTTTGCTTTTGCATCCTTAGTGGCCTCCGCAATTTTTCTTTGTGTCTCCTTGGCCTTTTGGCTAGCTCCTATTTGGTTAATTCATCTTTCTACAACTCTATCCTTTACTCTTCTTCTTTTCTTTTGTCTTTTCATATTTCTTCATTTTCTCTTCCTCTCTCTTGATGCTCTCTTCTTTTTGTTTTGCATACTCCTATGTTTCATTCTTGGCCTTACTGCTTCAACTTCTTTTTGTTTCTCTTCTTGTTGCCTCCTCTCCTCTTCTTGCATTTTGCGAGCTTCGATGGCCTCCTATTCTTTGGCCCGCTCCATTGCTATATTTGTTTGTTCCCCTTCCTATTCCTTGCGTTCCTTCTCTTTGTCCTCAACTTATGCTTTTGTAGATTCTATTTTTGCAATTGTGCGTCCACTTCTTGATGTGAAATTGTTTATGCTTTAGTTGTGCTTGTGTCCCATTCTTTCTTCTTACATGCTTCGTCTTGTTGCATGACAATTGTTCTTCCCCTTCTAGTTGTACGGTTGCCTCGAATTCTTCCATAACCAACTCGTACATTGGTAATTATGGGCTCTTCATCTAGTTGTATAGGCTACACAATCGTTTCTGTCCTTTGTGCAGGCTATTCCATAAGGGGTACCTATGTCTTGCGGGGATGGAGGAGGGGAAGGTGTGCTTGATGTGGGTTTGAGTGGTCTTTGTGCCTTTGTATCCTGTCTCTTTTTTCACTCTTTTCTCTCTCTCCTCCACAACTTTCTCCTTTTTTGTTTGTAATATAAGTTGTGGTTCTTGCATTTCTTTTTATAATGGTGAAGCCCTTCTTCATGTACTAACTCCCCACCCTAGGAGTGCGGGTTCTTCTCTTACATGTAGGTGCACTACTCTAAATGGACTTACCTTAGTCCTTTTCTTGTGCGGGAAGGTTGTCATTTCTTCAAACAAATTTGTGACATCTAGTCCCTATTTCTGAAGCCCTTCATTTCTCGTAGGTTGAATCGGTGGCATCTGCGCGCACCCAAAATCTATTCGACTCTTTTTCCAGCTTTATGATGTGGTGGATCACTTCACTTTATATGTGCGAGAATTGCGGAAATACCCATGTCCTCCTTGAAGTCACCGAGCGAGAGGAATGTGATGCCTTGTTCTTCCATCATGCCGTGAACCCTAGGTCCGATGCGTTGGTTGAATGGATCCTCCATGACTCTCTTATGGGTTTTGTCACAATTTTTTCATGCTCGCTTTGAAATTTTTCACACTTTTGAGTTGTTTCTTCCTTTGTTTCTATCTTTTCTTCCTTTTTTTTCTCACCTTTTGTAAGACTTGTTGTAAGCTTGATATGGTATTCCTTTCCAACATCCTTTTTGTAGTCTATGCTTGTCCATTCACTGCAAATGATATAATGTACTTTTGTGGTGCACAATCATAAAATCTTTTGTGAGGATTTTGATGGTATTATTCAAGAAGTGTGTTCCCCTGTCACTAACTAGTTTTTGTGGGCACTCGTATCTAGTTATGATATTTTCATATAGGAATTTGGATGTCTCTTGTTGTGCAATTTGGTGTAGCTGCGGCTTCCACCCATTTTGTGAAATAGTCATGTGTTGTAATGATATATCTGGCTCTAGACCTTTTTGATGGTGGATGAATTGGACTAATGAAATCTATCCCCCATCATTCAAACAAATGTGTGCCTAGAATTGGGTGAAGAGGTATTTCATCCTTGTGGTTGGGTGTTTCCCACTCCTTGACAAATATTGCAATGTTTCGCAATGTGGTGTGCATCTTGGAACAAAGTTGGCCACCAATTCCACTTTGTAAAATTTTCTTCCTAGTTGATTCTCTTGCACAATGTCCCTTGCTATTCATTCATGCACTTTTCATAGTATTGAATCCATTTCATGCTCCAACACAACTCTTCGCAATACCTTATCTTTCCCTAGTTTATACATGAATTCGTTTATAATGGTGTAAGCCAAGGATTTAATAACCAAGTGCCTTTTCTCTATTTTGTGTAATGATCATGTAGGATGTTTGTGTTGCAGAAAGTGCACAATTTCTTCCAGCTTCTTAGGTATTGCAATGACCCAAAATAAGTGCGTGTCCAGGGCATCTTCGTCCAATTTTTTTGGTTCTTCCCATGTATTTATGTGGCTCAAGTGGTATGGTCCCACATTTTCTCTTCCGGGCTTCACATTTATTTTAAACTTGTATTCTTGGAATAACATAAGCCATCTTGATATCCTTCCTCCTAATAAAAAATTATTCATAAGGTATTGTAATGCTTGATGATCCGTAAAAGCTCAAGTTCAACTATCGGTAGATATTGTCTCGAACTTTTACCATGGCTAGAGCCTTTCTTTCGGTGGTTGTGTAGTTTTTTCTACTAGCCACAACTTCCGATTTGAAAAATGAATAGGGTGATTGATCCCTCCTCATGGTTGTGCTAAGATTTCTCCAATTGTGCTTCCTGATGCATCAACATGCATATGGAAGATCTTTTCCATTCTGGAAAAACTAGTATTGGCACACTGACTAACTTTTGTTTTAATCACATGAATGCTTTCCATTCAAATTTTATGAGTTTCATCAATAGTTTCTCCATCGGTTGCACAATGCTAGCATATCTCCCGATAAATTTCTGTAATACCTAGCGTGGCCTAGAAATGCACAAAATTCTAAGGGGGTTATAGGGGATTAAGGCCTATTGTAGCTGTGATTTTTGATTGATCTACTTAAATTTATTCTTTACATTCAACATGATCAAGTGACACTCTAGAATGCGTAAATAAAAAATAATTATTCAAATTTAAGGTAAAGCGTAATTCTCTACATCGTTCTAACATTAATCATACCTTGAAGATATGTTCTTTGAGTAGAGAAAAGACTTCTCAATCATCCAAATATACTTCGAGAAAACATGAATGAAGTATTTAAATGCAATAACAATGACTCTAGAGAAGATTACAGGTGCTTCTTTAAATCTAAACGATATAACCTCGTATGCTGAGTTACCCCATTCGGATGTGAAAGCGCTTTGGTATGATCTTGTTGTATAATTGGAATTTGGTGATATCTGTGGAATCCATTTGTAAAGGAATATACCTCATGCCCCGCCAAGATGTATAATATTTCATATGTAAATGGTATAGGAAATAGATCGTTGACACATGCATCATTCGTGTTCCGTAGTCACCATAGATTTTAATTTCTCTCGTTTTCTTAGGTTGGGTGACTATTGAACTTACCCAATCTGATTTTTCTATTGGATAGATTAGACTTGCTTCTACCATGCGATCCGATTTTTCTCAACTTTTGCTATCATGTTTGGATTTAATCTATATGGTCTTTTATTGATAGGATTTTCTCCTTTAAATTCAATACACATTTCTCCGAGTTAGGGATCCACACCCTTTATTTTATTGAATTTGGTGGAGAACACATCTTCATAATCCCGTAATAGTTCTAAAATTTCTAACATCTCCTTTTCCATCCAACAATCTCCAATAGTGGCTAGCTTTATTGTTCTTGCTAGCCCAATGTTTTCTACTCTTTTATGCACCGATTCATCCTATATCCCGGTCTCTCCCTTATTATAGATGTTTACTTCCAATATGAACTCTTCTTTTTCTTCTATATTTAAGTTGCGTAAGTATTTTTCTTCTTTATTACACCCTTCTTTCTCTGCATGTATATTTTCCAGACATTCTGGTTTAAGTATTCCAACCAACTCCATATATTTGTCGTCTTCAAGTTTGTTGTTTTCATTTCTATCCCATGCTTTGTGACACATTTTTATCTTGTACTTTTCTCGAGTTCACTATTTCAGGTCTCGGTGTTGTCCATTGTGCAATTCTTGTGCTTCCTTTCTCTAGGGTCTAGAAATTCAGCTCCTCCTTCGAGTTAATAGTTCCATAGCATATAAATGCTTGATTTTTTAAAGGGTTGTATCTACCATGAGGTTGTTATCTTCAAAAGTAAATATTTGGATAAATTCTATTGAACATGTCCCAAAGTGTGACATTTCTCTCCTCCTTTCTTGATGGAAGTACCAAGCCTTTAATAATGGTGTCAATGTTTCTGGAAATATATGCACCCAACACTTTGGTTCTATTTCATGTACTTTCCAAGCCTCCATACGATTCTAGATCGTTTCTTTGAAGTATTGACCAGGAACAAATAGGGTAATGGGCGTAGGAGGAATACCCGCTGAGATGCTGGTTGATGGGTTGTTGCACGCGTATGACTTCCGAATCCACATCTGATCGTGAGAGCTTCCTTTTGGCTAGGAGGAACTACATGTAATGCAAAGCAAGACCACCAGAAAGAGTTAAACAATATGTGCAGTGAATTGCCTAGCATGTTCTAGATCCGGGAAGTGTGATACTTCCTAGATGGTTGTCAGTCCACTGTTTTAAACAATTTAATGCGGTAAATAAGGTAAAACCTATTGTAATTCGTAATGATTTAAGTATTTCACTTAAAACACAATAAGAAATAGATCTAATCTAACAGCTAGGTTAGAATAGGATCCGAAGGTCAAGTAATTGATTCTGGGTCTCTTGCAGGTCTGACAGAGGTCTCAGGCAGATCACAGGTGAATGAGGGTGAGGTGGAATTAGGTGGGTAGGTCACTATTCTGGGTTGTATGGGCAAATACAGAGACCGATGTCGGTTAAGGGACTGATGACGGTTAGGTGTAATGTGTGCCATTCTTGTGGAAATCTGGAATGCCACAGAATGAGATTTAGGTCTCCTTTGTGATTTCACAAAGGACTTTGGTTGGTCGGGATGAGGTATTGGGTGATTTAGGTAGGATTTGGGAGGTTTTAATGGGTATATGGAGGGGTGAGTGTTGGAGGAGGTCAATGGGTGGCTAGGTAAACAATAGATGATAATATAATGATGAAATGGAATGAACCAGAGAAGTATAAGTTTACTTACTTGGATTTTGGTCTTAGATGCCTGTGAGTGAGTTATGGAGGTGTTGATGAGAGGTTGAAGGCTACAGTGATCAAAATTGAAGGAAAGCTTCGCATGGGCTGCATGTACATTCCTCTTTGCTTGGCTAGATTAGATCCTTGCTGGGATGGTCTGTGCAGGAGAAAATGCTTGATCTCCTTCCTTGCATGCGTGTTCTCGCTGAAATTCACTCTCAGAAGATGCGATATCTCTCTGGAATGTGCTAATGTTCGCCAACTTTTCCAATCTTTTTCCCAACCTTCTACCAACCTTGAGAATAAGGTTGTTTTGGGGTTAAAAGGGTAACCGACGGTAGGTTCCGCTTAACCGGCGACGGTTAGGGGTAACCGGCATCAGTCAAGGCAGGATTTCCTAGGTTTACTAAACTAGGGAGATCCTCTTGATTTCCTCGGATCTCGTGCCGTTAACCCACGGATTAGACTAGGAGCTTCTTGTAAGCATGCGGGAATGTGGTTAGAGAGAATGTAGGCATTGATTTTTAGGGTTTAGGTAAGTCTTAGTTAGTTATGACAACTTACTAAGAATAGGTCTTAGGGTGAGTTGGCTTGGTGAGGTGTTTAGGTGAAGTGTATGTGTGGATATTATTTAAATTAAGATATTTAAATAATAAATATAGTGAGGATAATGAATTAATTTAATTAAATTAATTAAATTAATATTAGTGAGGTGAAAGGGGCCATGGCTAGGTGAATGTGATGAAGGGTGTTTATTTGTCGAGGGACCAAAGGGGAGTGTGACCTAATTTTAGTCTCTACATTTTGCGCCTTTTTTTCGGGTAGCTTGTATTGGTAAGCGATGCTAACAAAAATAAGATGTGGTTTCCCCATGTGTGGGTGAAGGTGATCCCCCTCAAACCAAGAATTGACAAGGCTGAAGGTAGAATTGGTGAGTGGTTTGATAAAAGGTGAATGTGAGGAAAAGGTAGGTGAGCACGGGGAAAAAGATTGAAAGGTCTACTTGGGAAATTCTAGGTAATGGGTCTGGGTCAAAGGTAGCAAATAAAAACACACACATGTATAAACTGCAACACGCTACCAAGTTGAAGAGCAGGCAAACTCTACATCGTCTAAGGTCGATAGGTTTATCCAAACAAGGTTGAAGTGATTCCGGTATCCAAGGTATAAGATATGGTCAGAAACACAACGTAGGTTAGGTGTAGGAACATTTAGGTATGTTCCGGTACACCAAAGGTAGGGTCAGGATAAACGGTCATGACAATAGGCTAGGTAAGGTCATTAGGTCAATAACATAGGTAATAATGCCGCAAGGTATAACGAACACATGAGGTCAAAGGTCACTAGTGATGGTCCAAGTCCAAATATCTAGGTCACGGCATGGGTAAGGCCAAGGTAGGGGTAAAATAATGAGTCCCCAAAGGAGGACAAAGGGAGGTAGTAAATGATGAGGTCGGAAAGGTGAGGTAAATGGGTAGGGTAAAGGTGGGGTGGGGTAAATGATCAGGGTGAAGGTTGGGTGAGGTAAAAAAAGGAAGTAGGGGTAGGGTAAAAGGGTAAAATTTAGGGCAATGTGCAAGTGAGGGTGACCGATGCCGGTCAAGGAGAACCGACGTTGGTATAGGTCAACCAACGATGGTTAGGTAGGGAATTCGACCGATGCTGGACAAGGGTAACCGATGTCGGTTAGGTGGGGTTTTTTATATAAAAAAATCTATGTGTTTTATTATTCATTTGTTATTTTGCGAAGTGAGAAAACGACAAAATAGAGAGAAAAGAGAGAAAAGAGTCGGGACGTAACGAAATAATGAGCTGGTGGTGTGATTGACGAGTGATTGGTTGGTGAGCAGTGAGGTCCATAGGATCATTGCGAGGGATTCAATTGGGCAGAGGTTACATGTAGCTATTTGGTGATGGCGGAGGCCGGAGAGGGATCGGGCGGGCCACCGTGATAATGGGCCGACGTGCCACCGAGATGGTGACAACGCGACGAGGTAAGCACTCTACCTTACGTGTAGTTGATTTGATAGATTAGAGGATTATTTTATTGTTGGTTGTAGGTTTGCTGGTTTTTCAGTTTGGTGGGTGGTGAAAAATGGAATTTGGGAATGGGGGGTATAACAGGTAAAAAGAGGAATGGGGAGGGTAATAGATGGGATAGGGGAGGTGGGTGGAGGTCCAAGGGTAGTTTAGGTCATTATAGGGGGGTAAAAGGGGCAGGGGAGAGTTTTTTAGAGAGGGGGTTTTGGGAAATCGTGGATTTTCCGCGCGACAAAGACCACGCGGTCAAGGTTGGTCGGCGGTTAGGTGGAACTGGTATTGGCCACCAAACAGGTGAATGATGTCGGTTAAGGGGTAACCGGGGTCGGTAAGGGTGAACCATCGGGTCACCAAACAGGTGACCGATGCCGGTTAAGGGTGACCAGGGTTGGTTAGGATGAACCGGTATCGGTCGATTATTGGGCACAAGGGTCCAAAAGTGATGTGGGCTAGGTAGTTGAGATGGGTAGGGTGAAAATAGGTATAGGAAAATGATAATGGTTGAATATGGATGATACATGTAAATTAATGTTTGAACATGGATGGAGACATACATATGTAAACCTAATGTCGTGCTTCTAACCCCATGTGTGGAGGTAGTGGGTTGAGTGGGGTTTCATCACATAGACATGTAGTCGGGGCCCGTTTGATGGTCATGCTCATCGATGTGGGACTCCACCCAACATGTTCCACCTACCGATGGGTGAGATTACTATCACCTTGGAGGATGTGTTCCGATTCTTCGGTTACCCATATTGGGTGCACAGTTTATTCTATCTCCTTCGAGGCCTCCGAGGAGCTGATTGTAATTGTTTTTGAAGAGGGGATGGCCGATATGAGATTCCATAGCACCATCTTGAGCTATGGAGATATGTACCTAGCCCATCCGAAGGAGGCGAGGCTAGTGGTTCTCAGCTGATGGAGGCAGCAGTGTCACATGCACCGCGCACCTTTGCCGAGATGTGGAGGTGGATGGTTTCCCCAATCACTGATGGGGGTACTCCATGACATGATGGTGGATGAGACCCACTTTTCCTGGGCACCAACATTCCTGGTGTAGCTATACATAGAGTTATGGGCATATGGGTGGTTGCGTAGGTTCAACCTATGTTGTACATTTTTACTGCACTGCTTTGGGCGTACGAGCACATAGTTTGTGTGTAGCCTATAGGGATGCCTCGAGAAGATGCATTCCTAGTGAGATTTGTGTGGGTGGGGTACAGGAGATGGGTGCCGGTGATAGGAGCGGAGATCTGAGAGGCCCACACATGATGTGGCCCATTTCTGGCAGTTACTTGGAGGGGTTGTCCAGTGGACATTATATGGAGGCCATATGTGGGATTCCCCTCATATAGGCATATGCATGAGGAGCTAGCTGAGCTCTAGCTAGAGAGATGGATATAGGGTCACCATGCCGGGAGTACGAGATGATCCCGGTAGACAGAGTTCGACGGTAGTTCAGGCTAGTATAGACATTCCTCCGCCCTTCCCACAGTACCAGAGAGATGACGTGGAGAGGCCCTTACCTCTACCACAGCCTACAGTGCCCATAGGGCAGGAGGAGCAGGTAGTGGACCGGCGGATAGATGACGCTGGATGCACAAATAGCAGTACATGTAGTGTGGTGGGCAACTGGCTTATTTGAGCCATACCACCTAGACCGGGGCAGTTGGATCTAGCTACCATTACGGTTCAGAGAGACACCCTACAAAAAGGGTAGCTACGCTACGTTGATTACCCAGTTAGGTATACTGCAGACACAACTAGAGGGTTCTGAGGCAGAGGTAGCAGAGCTACACGTATAGGTGGCCAGTCTACAGGCCCAGATGGTGATGGAGGAGATGGAGATGGAGAGGAGGGGGATGGTTAGGTGGTAGCCTTACAGGCTCAGTGGCGGGGTTTACAGGGCTAGTTGGCCACAACCCAGGCATAGATTAGGGTCTTACAGCCCAGATACAGGCACAGGGGTAGGGGCACCACCACAAGCACCGGGAGCAGGTCCCAGTTCACAGGTAGGCATGGGGTAGGGTCTTGCAGGTAGGTACAGGGGCCGAGACCTATGGGACCACCACAGACCATGCCTGTATCCAGGCTATGGGATGCCCTAGGTGAGGCTAGATACTATCAGGACCAGCTGATGGTGGCCGGGATAGACTTCATATCCTATGCCAAGTACAGGGCACAACAAGCGTCCAATGAGAGGATGAGATCCCGCACTCACAATGTGGAGAGCACAAGGGGTCAACGAGCTCTGAGGCCCGATCAGGCAGAGGCTACTAGCGCACGAGACCAGCTCTAGTTGAGGCGCCAACAGGGGACCCAGGAGGCCGAGGGTATAGGTGATATAGAGATGGAGGACATCCGCCGAGATGCTTGATATGCGGTCACCTGATTTTTGATGTATGATAGTTATTTTGTGATTATATACCGCCTACGTGCCGAGAGATAGTGAGGATGTATGAGTGATTTTGTATATTTTGAGCATATACCGGTTTGTGTGCCAAAGATATTTTGTATTGATTCATTATTTTATTGTATATATGAGACTGCTGTGACATTTTGTATGCGATGATTTTTGAGATGATGGACATGATGAGATAGTCATGTATATTTGAGATACACATTGATTTATATGATGAGATACATGCTATGATTTGATTTGTTGATGTGTTTATGAGATATGGATTTGTTGTGTTGATATGGATGGAAATTAGGTGAGTTAGGCATGATGGAGTTAGGTTGGTATAGGCATGAATCGAGTCAAGTTGGTTTAAGAATGGATCGAGTCAGGTCGGTTTAGTCATGGTTGAGTCATGTTATAGGCATGGATTGAGTCAGGTTATAAGCATGGATTGAGTCAGGTGATAGGCATGGATCGAGTCAGGTTGGTTAGGCATGGATTGAGTCGGTCGATTTAGGCATGGATTGGTTGATTGGTTAGGCATGGATCGATTCAGTTGGTTAGGCATGGATCGAGTCAGTTGGTTTAGACATGGTTGAGTTAGGTTTTTTAGGCATGGTTGAAGTTAGGTTATAGGCATGGATCGAGTCAGGTCAGTTTAGGCATGGTTGAGTTAGGTTTGTTTAGGCATGGTTTAAGTTAGGTTGATGTAGGCATGGTTGTGTTGAAAGTAAGTGAAGTTGTGATTCATTATTTCATGCAATGAATGATAATATGGGTCATATGTGAGATGTGGTATAATCTATGCATAGTGATGATAGAGAAATGGTAGGCGTAATAAATGTATGCTTGTGATAATGTTTAAAATATGAAACAACTTGTTATGTATGTGGTTTAATTTCCAATTTTGGGTATAAAAGGGAAACTAAGTGAGGTGTGATGTAATGTGAGGAACATGGAAGATGAATTGTTTAGGGTAAAGGATTGGCCGAGCTAACCTCCAAGGGCCCCATGCCCTCGGAGTGCTGC
Organism: Taxus wallichiana var. yunnanensis; assembly: GCA_018340775.1. Lineage (NCBI taxonomy): Eukaryota > Viridiplantae > Streptophyta > Pinopsida > Cupressales > Taxaceae > Taxus > Taxus wallichiana. The sequence continues at coordinate 503,557,633 of CM031236.1, forward strand.
CTACATAGTCCGGCGAAAAGGGACCTCAGGCCGATGTAGTTCTCCCATGAGCTAGGGAAGAATATGAGGGGTATGAAAATGAGTTGGTAGGTTTTTGGGCATGTTGTGGGTTTAGGTTTGTTAGGTGTGGGTAGATTATAGGTAAAATGATGTAGGTGAGGGTGATTGTGGCGAAAGAAGAAGATTACCCCAAAAGTAAGCATCGAGGACCAAGTCCTGTATAAGGTAATCAAAACGTAAACAAAGATGGTTAAAAGATAAGAGGGGGCAATAAAGCCACCTGATTGGGTAGGATCATACCAAGTAGATCATACCTTGGTGGAGGTGATGAATGTAAGACCCTAAAGACATTGCATGATGGACTATTCTACGGTGAAAAGTAGTCACATGATCACCAAATGTCTAAGTTCCAAGAAGTCCCTTGAGGCAATAGGAAATGAGAGTGGGAATGGTAAGAAGGGTGAAAGGTAGTTAATTTTTATATGGTATAGGTAGCATGCATTTCGAGCAAGAGAACCTAGATCACAATGGGCAAGTCCATGACAAAAGGTTGAGTGTTTTGACTTATAGTTGAGATAGACTGATCGATGTGGGAAGTCTATATGGGATGAATAAAATTGAACTCCTTGAGGTCTTCATGAAGCTGATCGATGCGGAAGCTTCGGTTTCTCTCATTTTTTTATTTTTATTTTTTTGAGCTTTACATAGCTGTCCTTCGAGGGAGCATTCTATTTATAACAACAATTGTTTGAGAGGAAGATGTCCTTTTGAGGGAGTCATCTTTTTATTAGAAGTTTGACTCAAGGAGTTTGGTCCCATGTGAGGTCTTTGAAGTCATGGACAAGACCAAGGTGGAGAATAAGACTCTTGTTCAAAAGGCAAGGTGAAATGACCATGGGATCTCATCTAAAGGTAGATGAAAATTATCCATGAGAATCATGCTATGTGCAGCGCCGTGGTACACATATTCAAGAGAAGATAACAAGTGATGGGTACTCACATGATTCTTGTTTAATCATTGGTGAGGTGTATGGAGTGAATAACGCTCAAGGGATGAGCATGGAAAGAGACAAAAAGTGAGGTAGGACTACAAGTCAACAATAGAATGGTCAAGATGCAAGGCATTAAGGGGCTTAGGTTCGGGTTTACCATCAAGTGAAGATAAACGATAAGCACCTGATCCATAGGTATGAGTCACGATGTATGGTCCAAGCCAATTAGGAGAAAATTTTCCCGTTTACTTTTTTTCTGCTTTGGTTATGTGTTGATTTTCTTTCAGGACAAGGTCACCGACTTGGAAGGTTCGTTCATGGACATGTTTGTCGTAGGCACGTTTGATATGTTTTTGGTAAACTTGAAGGTGATCCAGAGCGTTAAGACGACGTTCGTCTAATAACTCTAGCTGTGCTAAATGGTCCTGACGAAAGTCATCATCATTGAGCATGTCATGGAGAGAAATGCAGAGTGAGGGAATCTAGACTTCGAGAGGTAGGATTGCCTCTGTACCATAGACCAGAGAAAAGGGTGTGGCCGCAGTGGAAGTGCAAATACTAGTGTGGTATGCCCACAGGGAAAAAGGAATGTGTGTATGCCAATCCTTCCTAGTATCGTCAACCACTTTCATAAGAATTTTGTTGAGGGTTTTGTTAGTGGATTTAGCTTGGCTATTGGTTTGTGGGTAATAAGGTGATGAGAAACTAAGTTGAATGCCAAAGGCATCATGAAAGTTTTTGCAATGTTTTGTTTTTGAATTGTTTTCCATTGTCAGTGATGAGGCGATGAGGAACACCAAAGCAACAAATGATGTGATGATTAATGAACTCACATATTTTCTCAACTTTCGTGGAGATGAGTGGTATGGCTTCCACCCATTTTGTATAGTATTTGGTAGCAGTGATGATCCATTGATGGCGTTGGGAAGAATGAGGATTGATTTCTCCGACAAGATCCAAACCCCATTGAGAGAAGGGCCAAAGGTCTCGAGCGACCTGTAAGGCATGACTGGGTGTATGATGAAGATTGGAATGTTGTTGGAATTTTACACAATGTTTGACGTAGTCACAACAATCATGGTTAAGGGTCAGCCAGTAATAGCCTAGGTGAAGAATACACTTAGCAACAACAAGGCCACTGAAGTGACCTCCACATATGCCATCATGAACTTCCTTAATGGTATAAGGAATTTCAAAACTTGTGAGGCATCATAAGAGAATACCATCAAAGCCGCTCTTATAGAGGAGGCCCCCAAAAATGAGATAACGAGAGATATTTTTAAGGAAGGCGTGCATGTTGTCTTACAGGTGAGATCAGGAGGTAAGATGGAGAGAGAAAGGTAGTCGAGTATTGTTTATACCAAAGGTCACTTAGGTTAGGGGTAGTGGGTTCCGATCGAGTAAACATCATGAGGTAAATAAGAAGGTGATTGAGTCATTATATGGTGACAAAGATTGTAGAATTGGCAGGTGAAGCGGGTATTTGGGAAGCTAAGCAGGCCATGGTATTTGTAAACTTGTTGGTTGAACGTGGGATGGTTTGAAGGGTGTAATCGATCAAAGGTGGTCAAAAGTATGTCTACATGATGTTTATACTTTTAAAGTATCTCGTTACGACATTGGTACATACCATTGACTTGGTTTATGACCAATTGAGAATCACCAAAGATGTTGATTGATTTGACATCTAGGGCGTAGGTGGCTCGAAGACCTAGTACGAGCGCTTCGTATTTGGCAATATTATTGGTACATTCAAAATCTAATTTGAAAGACAAAGGCATGGGTTCACCATCAAGAGGAATGAGGATAATACCAGCCCCACCCCCATGCTAACACTTGGAACCATCAAGAAGAGTGTCATTTGGTAAGGAGGTTCATCCAGGAAAGGGTAGCAATTGACTCATCTGGAAAGTCAAAATTAGAGGGTTGATCCCCAAAAATAGGTGTGTCATCGCCAATTGGTCAGCGATAGCTTGGCCCTTGATGGAATTTTGATGAATGAATTCGAGGTCAAGATCAGCTAAAAGCATAAGCCATCATGCGGCACGCTGATTTTGATAAGGTTTGGCATACATGAAGTGTAAGGGGTCGGTGTTGGTCACAACATAGGTTTTGTGGTTGAGTAGGTAATGACGGAGTTTGGTGGAAACAAAAACTAAGGCTAAGAAAAAAATTTTTTGGGATGGGTGTATTGGGTTTCATAGTCCAAAAGAGTACGACTTATGTAATAAACCACCTACTCCCTATGTTGTTCATCACGATGAGCGAGCATGGCTCCCAAGGAATGATCGGTAGCTGATATGTATAGGTAGAAAGGTTGATCGTCTTTAGGTGGGATGAGTACGGGTGGTTAGAGAAGGTATTGTTTTAAGGCCTCAAAAGCTTTGTGGCAGTCATCATCCCATTTAAAGGAGACATCCTTCTTGAGCAGATGATGAAATGGTTGACATTGATCAGATAATTGTGAAATGAAACGGTGAATGGACTGCAACTTACCTTATAGGCTACAGAGTTGTCTAAGGTTAGTAGGCGGAGGCATTTCAAGAATGGCCTTGACTTTAGTAGGGTCAACTTCTATACCACGTAGGGAAACGATAAATCCCAAGAGCTTTCTTGAGAGAACCGTGAAGATGCACTTCTTAGGCTGAAGGCGGATGTAATATTTAATGAGACAATCAAAGATGGTTTTGAGGATGGTTAGGTGCTTGGAGTAGCATTTAGATTTGGCCAAGAGATCATCCACGTAATCTTCCAATATGCGATGCATGATGTCATGGAAGATGTAAGTCATAGCCCACTGATATGTGGCACCAACATTTTTAAGGCCAAAAGGCATGACTCGATAGTAGAAGGTCCCCCAAGGGGTGATGAACGAGGTCTTGTGTTGATCTTCTAGGCAAGCAAATTTTGTTATAACCTAAGAAGCCATCCATGAGTGATAGCATCTCGTGACCAGCGGTAAGGTCAACCAGTTGATCAATACCGGGTAAGGGAAAGTCATCTTTTGGGCATGCTAGGTTGAGGTCATGGAAGTCCGTGCAAATGCGGAGTCCCCTATCACCTTAGTGATAGGAAAATGTTAGAAATCCAATGAGGATAATCAATGGGTAAGATGAAGGAAACAGAAAGAAGGCGCTAAAGTTCTTCTTTGACGAGAAGAGCAATGCGAGGGTGCATTTTCCTTAGCTTTTGTTTGATGGGTTTGGCATCGGGAATGGTTACGATATTGTGGACCACTATGGTGGGGTCAATACCGAGCATGTTTGCGTAAGACCAAGCAAATGCGTGGTTATGATATTTGAGAAAAGAAGTGATGGCTTCCTGTTCAACAACATCTAAAGATTTCCCAATCTTTAGGATGTGCGGTCATCCTGAGTATGAATGTTGATCTCGATAGTCGATTCATTCAACATGGTTTGTGTCTCGTAGGGTAACGATCGATGAATATATGAGTCTTTCACTAAGGTAGGTGAGTATAGATTCATCATCCTAACATTGAATGACGTTAATCAAGGTGTATCATCATCATCATTTCGGATACAGAAGGGAAGAGTGGAAGGGGCCTCGCCCTCGTGTTGATAAGTTAGAGGCCCAAGGAAATGGTGTTTATGAAAAAAAAAAGTTAGGAGGGATAGATTCAGATCCATCGACTTCACGGTGAGGGCAGTGATGAAGGTGGAGCGGGTGAAGAAGGTGGAGAAGAGCTAGTGTCCTTAATGAGTTCAATACGGGCTTGTTTGCTAGGTGGTTTGAGAAAACTGATACCATTACGGTTGTTATGTTTGCGGGTGGTACACAGAATAATGGTATGGCGACCTTTCTCATAAAATCTAAAACCAAAACCCTTCCATGCACATATGTGCAGGAAGGTGTGGGTGAAACGGCGATTGGTAAGTGATTGGAAGTCAAAGCGAAAAGGGGAAAGTTTGTGGCGGTGGTTCGGGTGTGTAAGTGGTAGTATCAAGTCCCCCATAGGTGAGACTAGTACGAAGGTGAGGAGGACCATAAAGGAGGCATTCTCCAATGTGGTGATCATAGCAAGGGTGTTGGTGAAGACTTCCATACTCTTGTGGAGTAAGGAATGTGTTGACACTATATAGGTGGTACTCCCTAGAGTGAGGCATTGAAAAACACCTTCCAAGGGATCAGTGGTTGGTATGTAGGTAGCTGGAATGGATGATGTGTCGAGGTCGATGCGGAGGTGGAGTTAACGGATTGGGAAGCTGATGGGCCAGCCATGGAGGTATGTAAGCGATAGGAATGGAGGAGATATGTGCGGTAGAAGCGGTGGCTGTACTTAGTAAGTGGAGGTGTAGGTGAAGAAGTAGTGGTTGTGGAGGTAGACGGCTTAATAGGTATGAGCACATCATTGGGTCGGTAAAGCATGTTGCATGTTTTGAAAGGTGAGGGTCAGCTGGAATGGTATAAGTGTGTCCTTCATGTTCAAACTTTACACAATGATGCAAAGTGGAAGGAATGCAACCCATGACACGAATCTAGGGTCTACCAAGCAACAAGTTATATTGGAATTCCCCTTCCAAACTTAAAATAATTCTGGAATAGTGCAGGGGGCCCACGTGAATGTGGAGGATGACGGTGCCTAGTGTAGAGGTGATAGTGTCATTGAATGAACGCAACATGACCAGGATGTTTATGCATGTAATTGTCAGGTATGCACATTTGAGTGAATGCATGGGATGAAATGATGTTAATGCTAGCGCCCCCATCAATCATCACATGGTGTACCCGTATGTCATCGATGTGGATAGAGATGAAGAGGGTGGGTCCGGGTCATCATTTTGGTGTGGCGCGATCTCTTCCTCTGAGAAGCTAAGGGAGGCCACTTGGTGAATAGGGTGGGGTGAAGATGAAGGTGGTAATTTGGTGAGAGAGGCTACATGATGAGGTGTGATAATGGAGGCTACAGGTGTAGGGTCATTGGGTAAAACCTCAATAGATTGAAGAACCTCCATGAGAGCTTGATGATGGGATTTCGAGGTTTGGATGAGGTCATATAGGGACATTTTGAGGGGAGACTGGTGTAATTGTTTGAGCATGGTGCGATGTGTGATGCCATTAGAAATGGGGTACATGGGGCCGCGGATAGTGATTTTAGGTATGGGTGCATGATGGTATGTTGGGTATAGGATTGGTTGGTGGGTCAGTTGCCTTTTCTTTACCCTTATCCTTCTGAGCACATGTAGTGACGTGTATCATGTTGATATGAGGGGAGTTGGAAAATAGAGAAGGTGTAGGGTGAGTGGTATAACGACACGATGGGAAAAAACCTACCGAGGAGAAAAACCTGTGAGGTGAGTTGGGCGCAATGACATTTGGGTGGTGGTGTGGCAAGTTCTCTAGATGTAAACCATGTTAATTTCAAATCTTGGGGTGGCTCTAGGAGCTGTGAGGGTGGAGGTTGTGGTTGTTGAGTGGGCAGTGTGGGAATGGGTGTCGGTGAAGTAGGATCCTCATCGAGAAGGTCATCGTATCAAAGTTGGTTTCAAGTGGGCACAACTAGATAAGAATGGTTTTCAAGGCCTTGTAGTTTTCCACATCGTGCCCTGGCACACGATGGTATGTGTAAATTTTAGTATCATCAAACCCTTTTGGCTTGGGTTTGAGGGGGTCATAAGGTCTAAGTGGTGGTAATGTGATGAAAAAGTCTCGAGGAGGTTGGTTAAAATTTTGGCATAGGACCCTATTAGTGGATCACAATGGGAAGTGAATGTGGGTTTGGGTGTAGGTGTAGTTGATTGTTGAGGAACGGTCTTTGGAAGAGGAGGAGCGGATTGAGCTATGATTTTAGGTGTTGGCGTGGTTTTGGGTGTCGGTCATGTTGGTTTAGGTAGGGGTATAGTAGGTGAACGGGTAGGAGGGTGTGTGGTTGTTTTGACTACCTTATTGTGGGGTAGTGGAATTTTGTTTTTGGATTGCACCTTCTTGGGTAAAGGTGATATGGGTGTACGAGGTCTAGAAGGAAAAGTAGATGGGGGAAGAGGGCGAGTTACCCATGGGGATAATGGGGGTGCTGTGAAGGTAGATGATGCGGTCGTGCTTGGGGTGTGAGAGACAATGACTGAAGTGTAGTGGGTAGTGAAGCAATAACTGAGGGTATTGGAGGTATGGGTGGTAAAGATGCTGCAGGTGTGGGTGTAAGTCATGTTGGGCATCTGGGTAGGTTAGAGGTTTGTGAGGAAGGAATGGGTTGTTGTGTTTTGGTTTATTGATGGGTGGAGGTTTCTTGACCATGTTGGGAAGCTGAGATCCTAAGACGGACGGGACAGGTGCAGGTGTGATTGGCGCAGCTGGGGTATGAGTTCTATGGGTTTGGTGCTTCTATTTGGGTGTCGGAGTAGGTGTGGTGTTGTCTTTGGAGGATGTAGCTAAATCTAGTTTGATAGGTGGATGAGTAAGGTTGGTAGTCGGGTGACCCCTAAAGTGGTAATAGGTTTAGTCGAGGATGATGTCATAGGTGTGGGTTTGGGTTTAGATATAGATTGGGCTATGGGTAAGGATGTGGTTTGAGCTATGATAGGTGTCATGGAAGGAGTTGTGATAGAGGTGGTTGTGTTTGGTTTGATTGGTCAAAATATTTTTGGGTAGATAGTGGAGGTATCAACAAGTGACCTCTGCATCTGCATTGAGACAGAAGTAAAAGGCATCCCCATAGTAAGGCTCTATCCACATAATCTAAGTGATCGCCAAATGTGAGAACGACATGTTTGTAGGTGGAGATGAGGACCTAATGGAAATTCCCATAAAATGTGTCTTAGAGATGGGAAATTGGCTAGCTTTAGCTTCCGTGGGTAAGAGAGCCAAAGTAGGTCTGCAGGATTTTGGGTAGCGGATGGAGAATGCTCACCAAGAGGCAAAGGTATCTCAACTAGGTCTATGGTAGGTGTAGAAGGTGATGGAAGCTCCTCTACAAGTGGAGGAATGGATAGGTGCTCCTCTGTGGGTGGAGGAGGTAATGGGTGCTCCTCTATGGGTGGAGGAGGTACTGTGGGTAAAGGTTCTCTAAGTGGAGAAGCCAGGGGTGAGATGGTCTCGATGTTAGTGGAAGACTCCTCCATAGGTGATGAAGGAGATGAAAGATGTTCCTCTAGTGGGTGAAGGAACAGGGGAGGTTGGTTTTGATGTAGAAGGAGGATTTTGGGCTAGGATTTCCTCTATGGAAGGAATGTGAGGTAATTGGGAGGTGACAGTATGTCATTAAAGATAGCATGGACCTCGTGGGTATGGGTATCATGAGTTGAGGTCTCACCGGTTTGATCAGACGAAGGGGCATGGTTAGGAAATGGTTTCTTGAAGATGTGTAGGTTTTGGTTGGCAGGTGCATTAGGATTATCCATGGTTAACTCACCTTTCTCGAGCATTTCTTGAACAATATTTTAAAAGTGATGTAGTTGCTATCACTATGACCCTTTACTCGATGATAGTTACAGAAGTCATGTTCTTTATACCATGCGGGCATGGGGCGAGTAGGGTCAAAACCAGTGTGTGGTTTTATGGGTGGAAGAGTGATGGCTCCGCTTTGATAAGATTTTCTAAGACAGAAGAGTAAGGTTCCCCAATTGGGGTGTATTTCCACTTTCTCTCGTCTGAATTGAAAAGTTTGGATGGGTGAGAGATTAGATGAGGGGGTAGCCTGATTTGATGGATGAGTGGGACGACCTTGAGTATCACTTAGTTAGCGGTGCCCTTAGCCTTTGAATAATTGTTTTGTGGTTTGGAAGAAGAAGAGGTATCATTTGACTTGAATGCCGAATTCTTATTACGTAATTGAATTTTCTTCTCTTCATGGCCCGAATCTCTAACTTTCGTGCCATAGTGAATGCTTCATCGAATGTTTGGAAGGTTTGGACCTACAAGGTCGGTGAGATATGTCTAGCACAAGCCTGTGTGAAGAGCTCGATGAGTTCCGTTTGTGGCAGTTGGAAGGTGAGTTGGTTGATCAAGCTATGCCAACGAGTGACAAAATTTGTGATAGATTCATCCTCATACTTGACACGTGGAGTATAGATCGGTCATGGTAACCTTCTTGATGATATTGATAGAGAAATGATCCAAGAAGGCTTGGGATACCTGATTGAATGAGAATATAGAGTGTCTAGGTAACCCACTATACCAATCTAATGCAGGTCCAGTGAGGGACATGGGAAAGGTCCTCAAGAGCAAGGCATCATCGTGAGCGATTAGATAACACCCATGTTTGAATGACCACAAATGTCTGCTGGGGTCTTCTTTCCTATTGAACGATTGAATTTAGGAATTTCCCAATGCACGGGTATGGGTAGATAGGAATGGATGGGTGGATGGGCTCATGCAAATCTCATCATAGGTGAGAGTGTTGCAGAGCCAAAAATGATGCTCTAATGTCTACATCTTGTTCAACATCAATTTGATTAGGTCATGTTGGTAGGTTGCGATGATTGGGTGCCTCCTGTAGCGTGAGAGGGTTGGTTTTGGGCATATAATGGGGGTGGCACTCCAGTGTATGGTGCTGCCATGTAGGTTGATTGGGAAGAAGGCAAGTGAAACAAGAGGTACATATCCAGAGGAATAATAGATGAAATGGGAGGTGGCTGATAGTATGTATATGGAGGTGGAAGGGTCATGGTGACCCTAGTGGCAATGGGGGGTAACGATTGTGGAATGGAAAGGACCACATTCTGAAAAGGGGTAGGGGTCACCGACACCGGAGGTGGTAGTGTAGCTATGGGTATGTGTGAGACATTAGGGGTGGATGAGGTTACATTTTGGGTAGTCGTCAAAGGTATGGTGGATGTGGCGGGTGCCATGAGGTGGCAAGATACGGAAATCATAGTGGGTATAGGACCTAATTGTGAAATGACTGGGGGTAAAGTAGATGCGGCAACATAGATCTAGATGGGGCTGATGTAGGAATAGGAGTGAGAGTCGGGGGATAGATACGGGCATGCCGTATATCAACTGACCCGAGGCATCTTGAGTGGACGAGTGGGAAAGGTAAAACTACAAGGCAACAGGGTTTTGGTCAAGGAGTCATGTGAACTCCTCATCTCCGGTAGTGATAGTGATAGGTTGGATGGGATCCATGGCTGGTGATAAAATGGAAGGTGGTGAAGGACTAGGTGGGAGTGGTTGACAACTAGCGTGAAATACGAGTGCACTTTCTTGTCTTTGGGTCAGCACCATGTGAACCAATACTAATCAGGTAGGGCTATTTCTTTGTAAATGACATAAAAAACAACAAGAACAAGTGAATTTGGCAGAAAAAAGTGTATTTGGTACCAAATGTTGGTTCGTTGCGAATCGAGTGAATCAAAGTTAACTGATGCCGGTTAGACCAAACCGACGCCGGTCAAGGGTAATCACCATCACACTATAGAAAATGGTCAGTGAGTGAAAAACTAGGTAGAAGGTCAAATCTGACAGGTATGCCAAATCTGATGGTGTTTTACAATGTCAATGGGAATGATGGCAGTGATAGGGACTGTGAAAAGTGGAAGAAGATGAATAAAATGTCCTTTTGGGTAGGTTAACAAAAGGACCTAGAACCGATGTTGGTTGGGTATAACTGATGACAGTCAGAGGGTAACCGATGATGGTTACTGTGAAATTGAAACAATGATGAAAGAAAAGTGGTTGTGAATTAAAATTTGATGTGGAATCAGACCCAAAATTCTGAGAATGATGATAATATGGTCCAGCACACTCAAGTGAAGCCGAATACACCAAATGTGATGAGGAGTGTGCAAGGATGAACAAGAAAAATGAAGAATGTGATCTCTCACCTCAAAACACAAGCCAAGCAGAAACACTAAGAAAAATGTGATCCTAGGAGTGCCTTTTCTATTATGTTTGTTTAGCTTATGCTATTTAAGGACTGACACATGAATTGTGAAATAGAGTTTTTGGTGAGGATGGCTTCCTACAAGAAGGAGATCTAAAAGGTGAGGTTTCAGGTATGTTATGGTGGGGGCGGGCTTCACTCTGAAGTATGACTCGACAGAGCAACGAGCTGGGGAGTACCTATCAATCCTCATATCAGTGCGATCATTGACAGGCGTTCCCAAGAAAGATGTTGTTTAAGAATATGTGTTTGTTTTGAATTTGTGTAATTTGGCAAGACTCAGAGAGAGAGAGAAGAGATGTGCTTTCTATGATTCGTTTGTCAACCATCAGCTGGTCATGACTTCCAGCGTATAGGTTGCCCTCAATTAATGTGAGCTAATGTGATAAATCAAATGGAATGCACTTATTTTTAAGCCCAAATCAAAGTGTGAAGTTGAATGACATAATAAGATGAAGAGGAAGAGGGATTCTCTTTCACTACAATGCAGAAAACACGAAGAAATGGTTCTTTTTAATTACACCAAAAGAAAAGTTTCCTTTAGAGCAAATAGAAAGAAAAGGTGGGTTACCAAGGAAGAAAATTAATGTGTATGCTTTTCAGAAGGGAAACAAACACACAACTTTTCCTAGGAATGAATGAAATGCAAGGAACCCTAGATGGGTCCCACCGGCGTGCCAAAATGTTTCACCTGATTCTAGATCGTTTCTTTGAAGTATTGATGAAACAGATAGGGTAACGAGTGTAGGAGGAATACCTGTTCAAATGTTGGTTGATGGGTTGTTGCGCGCGTATGACTTCCAAATCCATAGCTAATCATGAGAGATTCCTTTTGGCTAGGAGGAACTACATGTAATGCAAAGCAAGACCACCAGAAGGAGTTAAACAATATGTGCAGTGAACTGCCTAACATGTGCTAGATCCGGGAAGTGTGATACTTCCTAGATGGTTATTAGTCCACTGTTTTAAACAATTTAATGTGGTAAATAAGGTAAAACCTATTGTAATTCGAAATGATTTAGGTATCTCACTTAAAACACAATAAGAAATAGATCTAATCTAACAAGCTAGGTTAGAATAGGATCCGAAGGTCAAGTAACTGGTTCTGGGTCTTTGCTGGGTTTGACAGAGGTCTCAGGTAGATCACAGGTGAATGAGGGTGAGGTGGAATTAGGTGGGTAGGTCACTGTTCTGGGTTGTATGGGTAAATACAGAGACCGATGTCGGTTAAGGGTGACTGACGGTGGTTAGGTTAAAGTGCAACTAATGCTCAAGTTATCTGTGAAAATATGGGAATGCCATAGAATGAGATTTAGGTCTCCTTTGTGATTACACAAAGGACTTTGGTTGGTCGGGATGAGGTATTGGGTGATTTAGGTAGGATTTGGTGAGGTTTTAATGGGTATATGGAGGGGTGAGTGTTGGAGGAGGTCAATGGGTGGCTAGGTAAACAATAGATGATAATATAATGATGAAATGGAATGAACCAGAGAAGTATAATGTTTACTTACTTGGATTCTAGTCTTGATTCCTGTGAGTGAGGGATGGAGGTGCTGATGAGAGGTTGAAGGCTGCAGTGATCACAAATTGAAGGAAAGCTTCTACATGGTCTGCATGTACATCCTCTTTGCTTGGCTAGATCAAATCAAATTCTTGCTGGATGGTCATGCAGGAGAAAATGTTTGATCTCCTTCCTTGCATGCGTGTTCTCATTGAAATTCGCTCTCAGAAGATGCGATATCTCTCTGGAATGTGCTAATGTTCACCAACTTTTCTAATCCTTTTCCCAACCTTCTACCAACCTTGAGAATAAGTTTGTTTTGGGGTTAAAAGGTTAACCGAAGCGTAGGTTCCGCTTAACCGGTGACGGTTAGGGGTAACCGGTGTCGGTCAAGGTGGGATTCCTAGGTTTACTAAACTAGGGAGATCCTCTTGATTTCCTCGATCTCGTGCCGTTAACCCATGGGATTAGACTGGGAGCTTCTTGTAAGCATGTGGGAATGTGGTTAGAGAGAATGTAGGCATTGATTTTTAGGGTTTAGGTAAGTCTTAGTTAGTTATGACAACTTACTAAGAATAGGTCTTAGGGTGAGTTGGCTTGGTGAGGTGTCTAGGTGAAGTGTATGTGTGGATATTATTTAAATTAAGATATTTAAATAATAAATATAGTGAGGATAATGAATTAATTTAATTTAATTAATTAAATTAATATTAGTGAGGTGAAAGGGGCCATGGCTAGGTTAATGTGATGAAGGGTGTTAATTTTTCAAGGGACCAAAGGGGAGTATGACCTAATTTTAGTGTCTCCAACTCGCAACCAATCCTTTGTTAACTTAATATATAATGTGAATCATATCTCGCATCATACCTATGAATTCAATTCATTTAAGATTCTTTGACTTGTGCACAACCCACCATGATGCTGCAATTCCTTTTAGGGCATAGTCTAGTGCACTAATCCTCATTTATTTTTGAGGTACATGTTTTTGAAATTCAACTAAAAATGCACTTAGATTAGAGGTCCCGAAAAACGTGGAGTTTGTTTTTCTTCTACCTGCACCATTCTCATTGGTCTTATTTCATTCTCTCTGCACATCCAATGATTCAAACCTTCATTAGAATTTGAATTAATCTAAGATGTGATTTCCCATGGAATGTGACTTTCTCCATTTTGGTTAGTGTAATCCTATTCATGCCTTGCAAACTCCTATAGTTATGATATTTCTGATTTAGTTGGAGACCAAATGTTATATTGAGATTCTTCATCTACAAAAAAATTCTTGGTGTGTGTTTTGACAAAAATTTCATGTTTGTAAACTCCCCTATTTTTCTCTTTGTTTGGTTTTGCTGAAACTATAGATTTTTCTTGATGTCCTACCTTAAACCAACTTTCAACATCATACACATATGGAGACATTGGTTCTTTAGGGATAGTATAGGGTTTCTATTCAAACTTATTCATTGGAATGACAATAATAGAGTCATTGAGGTGTGCTTCCATCTAGTTGGTTATTGTGTTGATTGTCATGTTGCCATCATACACCCACTTCTTTTTCCATCATACACCCACTTCTTTCTAATCAATATTGGGTAATGTGTTCCATTAGTTTTCATATCAATAAATTCAAAATCCCCTTTCAAAATTAAGTCTCATGCTTATTTTTTTACATCAATCGGCCAAATGGATCTACTCTTCTATAGTATACGAGGCCGAGAGTAGTAAAGGCTATATGCTAGAAAAAGGGCTCCCATAACTTCCCAAGTGGACATTTTTATCATGTTTATTGTACTTCCAAAGTCAAATACTGCATATTTTATCTCATAACCTCCCATAATTATATTCAATCGGGTGTCCACATCCCATGTTTTTAGTCTTTACATACCATATTAGTTTTTTTGCTTGCGCTTTGCTTCTCCCGATGCACTTTATAATAGTGTTATGAGAAAATTAGATGTGTTTTGTAAAATATCTTCATTTCATAGGACATTACCTATGTTCAAGAGATCCTGTAAAGCCACAACCACTCCTTGTTTTAATATTCTCATCATTTATTTGTAAATTTTGGCTTTGAATTCACTCGTATGTTGTACATTCACATCTATGTTCGGATCGAGTGAAGCAATCCTTAGTTTCTTCAAGTAGTTCCTTATCTTTTCATGGGTTTGGCTAGGTGTATTTGGATGCTAGCTGAATTTGGGGCTCCATAGGGATCTCTAAATGCTCCAAGACTTGTTATTTTCTTTGCGTTCTAGTAACAAATTGCAAGCTACTAGTTTCTCTGGGCATCACGTTGATCATCTTGGCATTGCACAATTATTTTTACTTCCATTTCTTCTCTTGTGTAGGAAAATCTTTTGTATTATTCTATGCATGCACCCTACACTATGCACAAATACTTCCCACTTAGGATTTGATGGACAATTCTGCCTAATGTAGTTTGACTCTCCACAAAGATATCAAATCACTCCATATATCTATGGTATGGGCCCTATCCTTCTTTACTAGTAACCACCCTAATATCCCCCTTACACACATCGTATGGTCTTTGTGAGGCATTCCAGGACTTGGTTTAGGCCCTAATAACTTTCATGTGGTGCATATGGTGCTAGTATGCTCCATCCCAATGATTTTTGTGGTGAAGGAGGTTCCCATCTATTCTATTTTGCAGATATGATAGAGCTCGAATCGAACTAGATTGTGGGGATTACGAGATCCATTGTGGGGTTATGTGTGGCGAAGAATGATCCCATTACACAATTGGTTGAGGGGAGGTGGTCATTTCCACCTTTACAATAGTTGGTCTGTATGTTGGTGGCCAATTGAGTTTGTACTATGAACACATTCCTAGCAAATTCCTCCTTTAAATCCATCAAAGCCATGCAGTCCTTAACTTCATGGGTAGTAGCTTTATAAAAGGTACACACCACATTTTGAGGCTTTCTCGACACAACATTGTAATGTGTGGCAACTAATAAGAGAATGGCCCCATAATCTACATACTTCATAATACTCTTCTTGTCTTCCCGATTTTGCCTTCGTATAATTGTTCTTATGGTGTCCCTTGTCTCCGCGTTCAATACAACATATGGTGATCATAGGTTTCTTTCCTTCCCGTAGTTCTTCCAATCTTTACATTACTATGACCAAATTTTATTTAGTTTTATAGTTATAGGTAATTAGTTCACCATAGTACTCAATATTTTCTACTCGAATAAACACTTCAATGGCCTCAAATTTCGTTTGAAATTTTGTTTGTGCAATTGTAAACCGAATCTTATTGCGCAATCCTTCCACAAACCAAGCATCCTTGTTGGATTCATCAAAGTTAAAATTGGACTTGTTCATTACAATAAAAAAATATCATGTCACCTAGATTCTACTACTTTATCTCCTTCCACAACTAATGGTTTCCCTTACACATTTCTCCCTTTTGAATTCTTGGGTTAGAGCATTGTGCATGTCCCGCATAGATCGGATTGCACACTCAATTTGCTTGAATATATAAAATACAAGGCTCTTCCATGAAGTGATCTTATAATTTCACACTTTTTGGTGCTCTCATATGTAAGTCCTTTCCCCTAATATATATCACAAGTTAGGAGGTAATGTTCAAGACCAACAAATCCCATCATAATGCTACAAACTTGCAAAAGGATTAGAGAATTGATCCATATTCCCTTTGGACTTAACTGGTTTCCTAGTCAACCTTGCACAATACTATAATTCAGCCTTTGGATTGGATTCACTACGTTCATAATTGATTGATACTTGTATCAATATTTACATTGGCCTCATTGGGTTTTGGTTTCTCTTCTTCTAATTCTTTGGACTATGGAAAAAATAACTTGTATTTTCAAACTTGTAAGACTATAGTTATTGTCTTCCCCACTACTTTCACAATTTGCAATCCTATGCAACAAAGGGCTGCATAATGAAAAATCTACTTCGTTAAAAAATTATTCCATTCCTATTTCCCGAGCTATTGATCGCAACACATGTGTTGCATATTTTCATCTTAATATTATTTGCAACTCTTGCAAAATTTAAAATCATTCCAAATCATTTTAACAATCACACACAATCAATTCTCTATCTAGCTCCAGGGATATATATCCTAGAAGAGGGGTACTATCATCTTCTATGGGCATTTGTGGACAATATTATGTTTCTTTCCTACAACATACATTTTCTTAATTGTCACAATACTATGGTATCCATGATGGGTTTTCTGGTCTCGTACTAAATGCTTCATAAATCTCATTCTAAATACTTCTAGTCCCCTCTCTTTCGGTTATTATATCTAGTTCTCTAGTTTCCTTCTCGAATTTGTAATTGGTGCCCACACCTTGTAGCTACACCTTCTTGGTCACTTTAGATTATTTCTTCAACAATATCTTTGGTTTCTTTAGGAGGATCCTTTCCTCCTTATACGAAAACCTTCCCTATGTTATTCCTACTTACAGCTTGCCTTATATTCCCTTCAGAATTACCATAACCTCCCCATCTATTTCATTGTCTATCTTCTCTCTAAAGTTTTTCAATCCTTCTCTTTTCTTGTCTTTGCTCTTTTGAAAAATGTTCAAGATTCCTCTTTAATTATGGTCCCTTCCCCTTCATCTTCTTCTTCTAGGTTTACATCCCTTTTACCGCTGACTACTCCATACCGGGTGGAATCTACACCATGGCCTTTTCCACAACTAACATCTTAACTAAGAATGACATTTGTTTAACAAACTTTCCCCTTAGTCAAACTAGAAAACGTGCTTTAGTAGAGAGGAAAGAAATAATTTTTGGCCAACAATTTTAGTTACGCACTCGTTAGTGGTGGTTTGCATCCAATGGTTGACAACACGAGTCCACGGGACATCTTATTTTCCTAACTCGTCAATTATTTCATCTGTCCATTCGTATTCCTCTCTACATTCATGTCTAAAGTAATACAATTCCAATCGAGATAACCAAACAACTAACTTTTTAGGGAGCTCTTCATTTTCACCCTTTTTAGATTTGATTAAGATTTACACATAACTAAAAAAATGAAATATAAGATAAAGGGGGTTATTCTAATTAATTAACTTCCAACATTAAACATTCAATATCATAATAATGCATTAATACTCATAACAAATGTACACGATATAATAAAAGTTCAAAAACACAAGGGCTTGAATACAATTAGCTAATTAAAAATGATTATGGATTGACTTGACTAATATGAGTGATGGAACATGGAGATCTAGACCTGAGAGTGCCTCAATACTAAAATTTTAACATGAGGATTCTACTAGGAAAGACCATATAGTAGGGGCAGGAACATCCATACGGTCTTGACATATTTGTATAGTATTGACCTGTTTAGAACTATGATATATATAACTTTTTAGTTTTGTCAATTTTATTAATATATTATTTTCTCTTTGTTGGTCACTTTGTTGGTCGACTATGGGGACCTATGAATGCTCGCTCAATCTTTCAAACCATAACCATGGATGATAAGTCTTGCAAAACAAGCATTAGTTGGGTTGTGGGCACCCCATGCAATGTTGATGTTAGCATCAATATGAAGAGGCATCAAACCACACATCATTGTCCACCTAGAATGTGATATCTAGTTGTAGTGCAATAATATTTGACATTGTTCATTTGAAATTTTTGACTTGAGTTTATCTCTTGCGAATATACTTGAGTGAGTGATTTCGAGTGATTGTAAATGTGGGAAGTAGAACCTTAGACCTAGTGGGAAGCTTCAGACTTGTAGATGTTGTTTCCCTAATTATTATGCAAAGGTATTTCGTAGGGAGATTTGGATGCCTTTTGTGCTAACTTTTGCAATAGGAGTCTCTAAGAGTGCATGTTTTGAATGAGGTGGGTTTCACTTTCTTATATATGCTTCCGAAGATGATTTAAGTTACAAATGATGACTGATGAGGAGTAAATGACGCAAAAATAATGTACAAATTAAAGTTCAAGATCGAAGTGAGCAAGGGAAAAACCGTACACTAAGGTCGGAACATATGGATGTCCCTACCATTGACGTTTTGACCCTAGAGAGATAATCTAAAGTGTGAACTTTGGAAGCCGAACATAAAATTTTCCTAATGGATTTCATGCATTCAATTCTCTAATCTTTTTATAGATAAGAGATGTACCGAGTGAGAATGGGTAAAGTTCACTTGTTTGAGAAAGAGAGAAATGTCAAGAATAACAATGTCAAAGAGTAGAATTACCAAATTTGAGTGTCTACATTCCCCCTTTTAAGTATGAAATGAAATTACATGCTTAAAGGAAAATATACATGAGTGTGTAGATACACTTTTTATTCACATGATACTTGTTTTGCATGATCCTCGCTATATTGGTGTTGGCATGATCCATGATGAAACCTGCAACACAAAGTGTAGTCAATTTCCATGATAAATAATTGAACTTTAATTTAAATGTAATGATGTAATGTAAATTAAATCTAAAACTAAAAAGAGTGAAATAAAGAGATGCAAAACATGGAAGGAATACACTGTTTGTTTTACATAGGTAAGAATTTCCCATTCTTTGCTTGTATTTGGATTTTTGGGTTGCTGAAATTTGCTAAAGAATTGGTGGTGATTTGTCCTCAATTGTGCTGAGGAGATGAAAAAGTATTGGGTGTATGGAACCCAACACACGAATACCAAAGAGAGAGAAGAATAATTAAGAGTTAAAGAACACCGTGAACGAATAAGACCGTGTATCAAAGTCATTCAAAAACTATGATATCTTACCCTTTAGGTGTAAGAGGAGAAGAAGGATTGCCTATGAAGAACTTATTTATTTTGATACCTTCCATGAACCCATGAACCACATCGCTGTAGATGAATCTAGGCCTAATTTTACAAATTAGGACACATAATATAAAAGAGAATGAATTGCCCCGTACTCTCCCCATGTTCCACACAATTGTAGAAATTGAATAAATACATAATTTGTTAAAATGAGTCGAGAAAGGAGACCTATACCCCCAGTATCCATGAAATTGAAATTGAAATCGTATGCTACAAAGAAGAAGGAATGAAACATCTCATGCCCCCCGAAACTGATATGAACTGAGTCATTTGAGTATGAAACTATGGAAAAAACCTGTATGTAGGTGAAAATATAAAAGTACTGAGAAATTTTTTGTAACTACCCTTGGGCAAAATATGTATAAATTGGCCAGAACATCCGTATGATCCTAACCATAATGTATGTTTTTGAGCATTTTCTTGCTTTGTTGAATTTCGTGTATTATGCTATTTCGAGTAGTTTCTATCTATTCCTACTTGTGTTTGGGCACAAAATTATTTCTATGTATGCCATACGTGTAAAATATACCTAGATGAATGCCCCATTTTTTGAGGTGTGTGTGATAAAGAGTTTGAGTGCGTGGATCAAAATAATAGATTTGTAACCATGTAATATAAATATGATAATTTGTGTAGAAAACATAGAAAGGGATGATGTGGTGGCCACCAAGAATAACCTGTACCTACAAAAAGGATGCACATGGTGGAGAACATGACACACAACAAGAGAAATAATAACAACAATAATGCCAACAAGAAAACTAGTAGTAATCAATAATAGTCCATATGTAAGTGCAATGATAAAAATGAAAACTTTGTCACATAAAAGGCGTAGAGCCTAAAAACATGGGATACCCATGTTGTCGTAAGACAATCAAGGCCCTTGGCCTACAATTAAGAGATGCAATGTCACACAAGAAATGCATGATGCCACAAACATGGGACACCCAAGTTATCACAAGACAAATAAGGCCCTTGGGCCATAAACAAAGTAACAAGTAACTATACACACAAATAAAAAACATGTATAGAAAAAAAGAGTATCATAATGTGATGAAATGACATAACAAGTGATATATAAGAGCATATGAAATAACATTTTTCAACACCACACAAGACACATGTGTTAGTCCTATTAGTTCAAAAGATAGAAAATACAAAAAGCATGTAATCAAGCGTAATGAGGAAGTGAAAAGACAATATATTGAAATAATAACACCTAGTTTGTGTGGAGGGATGACCCTAGAAGAAGCATGCAAGGAACCACAAGAGCTCCCATGATCATGTATCGAACTATATGTTTTACATCATGCTCAATGTATCATGTGAAGTTATGTGTGTAAATAATAAAAATGCTATCTATTGAATCAAAAGGATAAATAATACGTATAATGTAAAGTGCTAACAATGTATGCTAGAGAAACAAGTCCCGATTTTTACATTTTTGAAAATATTTGAATGTTTTTGCTTTTTGTGATTATATTAGTATTTTTGTATTTTGTAGTGCATAACTATGTACAAGAAATGGGATAACATGAAAGGTATCCAATGAGAACCTTCTCAAGAGTTGAATCAACCACTATAGATGATGGAGGTCAGACCTCAAATGTGCTAAATAATGTGACTCAACTTACAATTTAACGGTGGTAGTAATATTTTCCAAAGAGGGCCTCGGAGAAGAGAAATGTATAGCAATGCAACAACCAATATGTGATGTATGAGATCTGTATGTTGGAATAAGTGTTTGACTATGCCTTATTAGTGATATTCACATAACCATGGGAGGACACATTACATAGATTAGGCATAACCCTTATATAAGTCCATGTGAGCATATAGGATGAGGAAACCTATTCTTAAAAAATAAGGAAGGGTGATCCGTAAATATTCCCAAAAGAAACTTAGGTGAAAGGGTAAAGAACATGAGAAGTGTGGATTAGGGATGTAATGAGTAAAACATTGGATGTGAAAATACTTTGTGCGCTTGATGTTGAGTAGTCATCTAAGGTATTGAAAATGCACTAGGAATTTAAAAACAAATATTTAGCTTGATGGGATGCATAATGTATCTATCTGAAGGGTTTGTTGAAGTTACATGTGCAACTTTTGGGATAATCCCTTGGTCCTTGTTGATCCATTTGTAGATGGGCTTAGATTGCCCATGTGTAGGAAGAAATTTGGTGTGAGAAACATCTCTAGATGCAAAAATATAAGAATGCTAATCAATTGTAGCATTTTCTAAAGGATTATGTTGTGGAGGAGGTGAATTAAATCTATCTAAATACCATGTCTCATAAGCTATAATGCCTTTGTATTCTAATAACTTAAGTTTTTGATCCAATGCATAACAATCATTATCACAATGTCCATTAATATGATGAAAATTGTAAAAGGGATGGCCCTTTTCTCACTCAAATGATGAGGAGGGTGATGATCATTGGGTGGTAACCAAATTAACCTCTTTTCTATTAGTGTTAACAAAATTTCATAAGGTTGATGAATATCTTTGTAAAAATAGACGGGTTTCCTTTTTGGAGGGGGTGGTGGCTTAAATTTTGGTTTAGGACTAGGATGGTAAAAAGTGTCACCATGATGCAAGAATTTGACTATGTGGTCATTGGGTATAGATTCTTGTATGTCATAATCATGTGTAATAGGAAGGCTAATGATGTGGATCCAATGCAATAGGTTGAAATACCTCCAAAACACACATAAACAATTTGCAAAAAAATAGAATCTTCAAAATAGTTTTCTTCTCATTTCGAATCCATACTAATCTTGTGCAACCTTACAATCTTCCTTTTATTTCCCACACTCTCTAAGAAAACCTTAAAACTTAAAAAACCCAAAAATTAAAACACCTCGGATGGACCCCAATTTTTTCGTACAAAATATGCCTTTATAAATTAAGGTGTACATCAAATCTTGAATTATTACATAAAAAAACAAAATATATTAAAACACTAAGTGTTACACAAGTGTTAAATGAAACCACCAAAAAGGTTCAAAGCCAATTTTAGACCACTAGATGAATGAATTGGGCCCCAAAAAATGTCAAAAAGTCACCAACCTTTCTAGAAACATTGGCGTGGCATGTTACTAATAAAAATATAACACCACGAAAAATTTCAAGATGATTCATCGATAAAAATTTATGGTCTTTGGAAATTATGCTCTCGTATCATTCTCTCCCTGGTTGAAAAGAATTATGCTCATGGGAATTCGGTTGATGAAATTTGTAAAATTTTCCAATGTTGTTGGCTATGTTTTCTGCACAGCTGAAAACCTAGGCAGTCATGAGATAAATCTCCCTCATTTACCGGTGAGACTCCCGTGTAAGATTTTGTCAATAATATTTCCTAATATCTATCTGTTGGTTTTACTTTAACTGCATAGCTCATGAACCATAGCTAGGCAATTTTGCAGCAAGTAAGCAGATGTAAGTAATATGTGTAGGAAATGGAAATGATTAAATATGAGAAGAAGGAAAGGAGATGTGCAACCTAACCAATAGTTGATAGAGTTGGTCACATGCACATAGACGAAGCAAATAGATCTTGAAATGCAAAATTTGAAGCAAGGGAAAGTTTCAGATCTAGATCTAAGACAACACAAAGTTTATGCGTAGATTTAAAAAGAAGTAAGAGATGAATGCATCGTTGACACAAAGTTCTCCGGAAATATCTTCTCTATTCCTCTCGCTTTGCAAAAACTATCGGGGGTTTCACTCAAAGTCTGGAACACAAGAACGCTGATTACAAATTCCCATCCTTTAACCCATAGATTCTTCCTCTATTTATAGTGTATAAATGGCAATTACAAATAAGAATCTTTAAATTAATTCTCACATGTGGAAGCTATGAAAAGGGAAAAAAAAGCAATCTTCCTCTTGGAATTCCTCTTTGCTGACATAGATGATTTAGAACTGAAAAATAGAACCTTCTATTTTGTATATCTCACCACCTATTTCCAAGTAATTGACTTCTTCAAGTAACAAATTTTAAACCAATCACTTAAGTTTTATAATTTAATTGATTGCTCAATTACTTTATCAAAGAAAATAAAAGAAAGAGGAAAATAAATAAGAAGAAAGTTCAGCAACCTTCCCAGTCTTGTTCTTCTTCCATATTCTGCATGTGGTTGACTCTTTTGCCTTTGATTCTCACCAAACTGGATCTGGAAGCTATGCATGACTATGATTTGCTTGCAGGTATTGCCTTTGACCTATCTTCCCTTTTATCCTTGAAGCTTTTGCAATTCTTCTTCAGTACATGCACCAGTGTAATGTTTGCCATAAATAATTTAGACAAAACTCATCATTTTTATTTTTAATTGCATATGAGCAATTAAAAATTCTGGAAAGCACTCCGGGTGAAGGAAAGTACAAGTAAATTCAATGAAGGCTTCAACTGGAAGCTTGGGAGCACATGCACAAGCTCTTGAAAGGAATTTTCCATGCACTGACTTCCACACAGGCTGCGATAGAAACAAGAGGATGAACTTTTGCCAGAAGCCTTTGCAATTATGAGATCTGGATATGTCAATTAAATTGGTGATAGGTTCAGGGCCTCTGTCTATATCATTGACTTCAGCAAATCTGGAAGCTATGCATGATTCTGCTGATCCCTTTCTTTCATCATGCTTCATCATGGTTGGAACAATCTTTTTCTGAGCTCTTTTTCTTTTAATTATGCTGGAATCCCTTGCAATTGGATCAATTTGTGCAGATCTGACAATTTCTTCAGAATCAGAAGATATATTCAATGTACTGACATTGATTTGAACTCCCCGTGATAAATACTTTTAATTTTATTTAGACAAAGATGGAGTCCATTACACGAATACTTGATTTTTATCACCAAAATATGCATATAAAGTTTGCTGCCCTAAAATTTGAGGCTTTGCTTGCATACAAAACAAGAAAAATATTATTTAATTCACTGTGAGCACTTTTACCAACATGCGAGATAATTATCATAGCAAAAATCAAGCCATTCCAACCCTAGGCGCCAAACCTCGAAGCTCCTTAGCAATGAAAAACACCTTTTGATGCAAAAACCTCCTTTCCTTGGTGCCAAAACCTTTGGGCTGCAATCCTTAGCAAAAATAATTAATTGCTTCTTTATTATGGAATTTCATGCTTATATAATCCTCAACATACTATTTTTAATAATTTTCCTTCATATTTCTAGAAATTTAATTAATAAACAATCATGTTTATTCACCCAAATTGGGCGCCCAATTATGCATGTTGCTGGTTGCTTTTAAATAAATTTATTTTATTTATTTTTAGCATGCATCCTTGACTTCTCTTTAGCTCATCCTTTTGCATTGAATTTCCTTCTATTTATGGCGTCAAAATTGGGTGAATAAACCATTAATAAATATTATTAATTGCATTGTTATTCACCTAAGGTGGGTCGCACTTTTTGGCAAGGGTAGTTGCTAAAAATAAGAAGTCAGCTTGATGGGAATTTCCACCCTACACTGCAGTTCCAAAAATCCACTCTTCCACTTAAGTGATTTGACTTTCATCATGAGAATTTTTACCTTGCAAGGCAGGTAAGAAATTACCGGTGCTTTAAGTATTTTTTTTTTATAATGAGAATTTTAACCCTACAAGGCAGGTAAGAAATTCCCACTTTCCCGCCACCTCTACTATTCCCATCATAGCCTTAAGTGACTTTGAATTCATGGGAAAAAGTACCTGCAAGGCAAGGCATGTAAGAAATTCCGCCTTCCTTCCACTACCAAAATTCCCATCATGCAGCTTAAATGACTTCGACTTCATGGGAAAAAGTACCTGCAAGGTAGGTAAGAAATTCCCGCTTACTGTCCGTCACTACCGAAATTCCCATCGAACTTAAGTGACTTTGAATTCATGGGAAAAAGTACCTGTAAGGTAGTTAAGAAATTCTTGCCCGCTTGCCACTACCAATATTCCCATTGCAGCTTAGATGTATTTATTCCAAAAAGTGCGACTTGCCTAGAGAGGATTTTTGTGCTTGACTTCATCTTTTTGGTTAGAAGTTCACTTTCTCGAGGCCGATTCCTTCAGTGCAAAGTGGCCGTAAATGATCTCCATATGTTCCAGAAATTAAATAGACTATACAGATAAAGAACACCCAAGGGAATTAAACAGAAAGACCATGGGGAAAACTAGAGAAAAACACAAAAGAAATAAATAAAAATGAAAACGCTTTCCGAAGTCACATACAAAGCTCAATTCAAATGTGGTGAAAACCCTATTGAGAGGTGTGAATACTAACATGTAAAACTTCAACATGATTAAACCGGAGCATAATTCACTTCAAACAAGACATTATTTATTTAATAAATAATTAAATAAAAATTTCCCATAGACAAAACTTGAGAGGGATAAAATGAGTTTCGGTATCTGGGTATTTGCCGAAATTGGCTCATATTATTCACTAGGAATATCTTAAAGTAATACATACATCTTCTGGCAATAAAAACACAAAAATACCCATTATTTTAAAAGTACAATTTTTAAAAAATGGGTAGTCCCATATTTTAGGGTGAAATTTGGGGACACCAACTGTCAATCTTCTTCAACTCACACTCGTAAATCCAAGCATTTTCTTGTTGTTGCAAATCTTCCCATTGTACCAAATATTTTTTGTAGCTCCCATGCCAAGTAGTGACTGTCTTTTGGTCCCATTTTATTTCTTCCTCCTCCAAGACATTTTCCTCATGAATTGAAACTCATATAAGTTAAAACCATTAAAAACTAGTGAAATAACAAAGTTGTCAGGTAGCTCCACCTTGTAGACATTATCACTCATTTTCTTCATAATCCTACATGGCCCAATCTTCTTATACTTTAGTTTATTATATGTCCCCTTTGAAAACCTCTCCTTTATAAAATGAACCATCATCATATATCCTTCTTCAGTAAATTTACTCTCCTACTAGTGTCTGTAGCTGCTTTATATTTTGCATTACTAACTTTCAGCTTCTCCCTCACTTCTTCCTGTAATTATATCATGTGTTCTGCAAATGCTTCTGCATCATCACTGGTTTTTTATTCACTAGGTAGCACAATCATATCCAGGACTCCCTTGGGGTTCCTACCATATACAATCTGGAAAGGAAACCTCCCTATTGACTTGTTTACCGAGTTGTTATAAGAAAACTCAGCTTGTGGTAAAGCCAAATCTCATTATTTTGGATTTTTTCCAACTATGCAACGTAAGAGATTTCCCAAGCTTATGTTCACTACTTTTGTCTACTCATCGGTCTGGGGGTAATATGCACTACCGACTATAGTTATGTCCCCATTTTCCTCCACAAAGTCTTCCAAAAGTGACTCAAAAACTTTTTGTCCCGATCTGAAGTGATCATTCTTGGAACTCCATGCAACCTAACCACTTCTAAAAAAACAAATCTGTAATTCTGGAAGCATCATTAGTTGTATTGTGAGCAATGAAATGTGCCATATTAGAGAATATATCAACTACAGCAAAGGTAGAATCATTCCCTCCTTGTATGTTAGGAAGTCCTAACATGAAATCCATACTCAAATCAACCCATGGCCCTGTAAGGACATGTAATGACATATATAACCCATTATTATGTGCATGGCCCTTAGCCATTTGACACACTCTACATCTTGATACGATCCTACTTATGTACCTCTTTACCTTCGGCCAATGATACTTTTATACGACAAGAGTAATTGTTTTACTTATACCAAAGTGTCCATCTAATCCAACATTATGCAATTCTCTTATAATATTTTCTCTCATTGAACCAATAGGGATGCACAACTATTTTCCCTTGAATAAATAACCATCTTGTATCAAATAATCAAGAACCACTACCCATTATAGGGTCCTTACATTGTCTCACAACATCACCAAAATCTGGATCACCTTCATATAATTCCTTAACTACCTAAAACCATACTACTTCATTTTCCATTGTTATCAAAAGTGCTACACACCTACTTAAGGCATCAACAACTTGATTCTTCTTACCCGATTTATGCTTTAAGAAAAAAATATATTCTTGCAAAAATAAAATCCACTTTGCATGCCTAATATTTAGTTTCTTCTGTGTGTTTACATACCTCAATGCTTCATGGTCAATAAAGAGTAAAAATTCCTTACCTACCAAGTAATGTATCCAATGCCTTAATTCCTGAACAATAACATAAAATCCCACATCATAAGTAGAATATTTCCTCTTTACTTCGTTAAGATTTTCATTGAAGAATGCCACAGGCCATCCTTCTTGACTTAGTACAACTCCAATCCCGACATGCGAGGCATCATAATCAACCTCAAAGACCTTGCAAAATCTAACAATACCAAAAAAGTGCCTCTGACACTTTCTTCTTCAACAATTGAAAACTATCTACTGCTACCTTGGTCCATACAAACTTCTTTCCCTTTGTACACTCCATTATGAGTGCAGAAATGCTACTAAAATTCTTGATGAACTTCCTATAAAAAGTTTCCAATCCATGAAAAATACAAAACTCTATCACATTTATGGAATAGGCCATTCCAAAATTTCCTCCAAATTTTCCTCATCCATCCTCACTCCATCTTCTCGAGATGACAAACCCTAAAACTAGCCTTTTCTGAAGAAATCTACACTTCTTTAAGTTTTCACACAAACTCGTTTTTCATAACAATTCTAACACCAATTTCAGATGTAACAAGTATTCTTTCATTTCTTGACTAAATATCAAAATATCATAAAAATAGACAACCACAAACTCATTATTGTATTCTTACAAAGCTCTGCTTCATCAACCTCCTCAATGTCCTAGGTGTAATAGATTGCCCAAATGACATCACCATCCAATCATAGAATCCATATTTTGTTTTGAAATTCATTTTCCATTCATCCCTTAACAGATTTGAATCTAGTAGTACCCACTTTGGAGGTCAATCTTACTAAAATATCATGCTCCTGCTAACACATCCATCATATCATCTAATATTGGAATTCGGAACTAATACTTAAATGTGATTTATTTATGGCCTAACTCACAACACACATTTTGTAGTATCCATTCTTTTTAGGAGTCAATAATGCAAGATTTGCACATGGACTCATGCTTTCTCTCACTAACATTTTATGTATTAAATCTGTCACTTTCTTGTTCAAATCCTCACTCTGTGTCAGACTCATCCTATAGGCTTCTTGATTTGGAAGGGCCGATCTTGGGATACAATCAATATGGTGTTGTATATCCCACTTCGGAGGTAACCCATTTGGTAGCTCATCTGGTTGGACATATTTTTATTCTTGTAGTACCTTTGCTACATGCAAAGGTGGGTATATCAAAGGCATCTATTTCCACATTCTTTGACATCATGCATAACACAAACCAACTTCTTCCATTTTTGTAACAAACTCTTTCAGCCAACACGCCCTCACTCTTATCTTCTTACTAAAAGGTTAATAAGACCACATTTACACCATCCTTCCAAAAATTATAAGTATTTTTCCTCCATCATGTGTAACCTTTCTATTATATTGCCAAGGCCTCCCTAGTAATATATGACACGCATTCATTAGGATAAGAACACACCACACATCATCCTTGTAGGTATCCCCAATCAAAAAATTTATAAGGCATCTTTTATCTATGTTTACCTTGTTCCCTTTCTTGAATCATGATATACGATAGGGATACATGTGCTTCTCACATTTCAGTTCGAGTTTATCAACCATCACAGTTGAGACCATAGTTTCACAATTACCACCATTAGTAATAATTTTACATACCTTTCCTCTAGAGGTGTATCTTATTCGAAATATATTTTTCCTTAGACAATAATCAACACCAACACCATCTTGTTCTTTCTCCTTCCTCGGGATGATCATCGTCCTCCTTATCATGAGGGTTTCACCTAAGCCTGTAGCAACCTCCATCTCTTCTTCATCTTTAGCTTCAACTAGGTTTACTCATGGTTTTTCTACTTGTCATCTATCGTGTGTAGGATAGTGTGGACACTTAAAAGCTTTGTGCCCTTCTTCACCACATCAGTAACATGTATACTAACTTTGGGTATATTCCAACCCCATCCTCCATTATAACCTCTTCCCCTCTAAAATCCCCTACCTCTTTGGTAGTTACCATGACTTTGACTAGATTCTTCATGCCCTTCTGCATTAGAGGATTCACATTTTATTGAATCAAATATACCTCGTCCCGTCATTGGAGATGATGATGGCCCTCTCTTCACACCTCTTCTAAAAGTAATCATCTTGTTATTTTCTTCTAATTTTAATGTGAGTCTATAAGCATCATCCATGCTATAGATTCAAATCATACTCAGCTTCATCTTGTATGGTATAACTCAACCCATTTACATAACTTGTAACCTTTTGTTCTTTAGACTCTCATTGTTCCACCCATATTGATAGCTTGTAAAATTCATTTGTATACTCTTCAATGCTGAGATCCTTTTTTATTATGTTTTGAAACCTTCAAAATAGTGTCTGAGCATAATATAAATGAAGAAAATTTTCTTTTAATTTCTTCACCATTTTATTCCAATTTCAGATCTTTCCCTTTCCTTACCTTTGTCCTTCATTTTGTATGTGATCCCACTAGATCAATGCATGTACGATTAACTTAGTGCATGCAAAATTAACCTTCTTCTCCTTTGAAAGGGTTTTCCATACAAATAAATTTTCCTTGTGATTCAACTAGTCAATCAACTCCTCTCGGTCGCAACCCTCCACCATAATCGTGGGACATTAATCTTGATGCCGTCATTCTTTCCCTCTAAATCTTGGATCAATATCTCCTCAAATGGTCTCTCACTCAAGGTTTCTTTATATCTATCATATTATTCTTAATTTCCTCCATTAATTAATGGAGGTAATTCAATCAAGATCACTATTTGGGTGTGCATCCCCATTTGTATGTCTCTTTATAATGCGGATAACTTTTCTTGTGAGCTTAACAACTTGTCTTTGTAGCTCCCGCATATTCCTATTCATATAGGCATAACCTCCACTACCTCATCTAGCTATGATTATATAAAATAGAAGTAATAAATTAAACATAAAAATGTAATAAATATTACCCCAACTGATCCTACAAGATCGAAATCCTGCTCCGATACCAATTGATGTAGATCCAAATTGTAAGAGGTTGAAATAGATCCAAAACACACATAAACAATTTGTAAAAAAACTAGAATCTTAAAAATAGTTTTTCTCATTCTGGAATCCACATTAATCTTTTACAACCTTACAACCTTCCTTTTATTTCCCACTATCTCAAGAAAACCCTAAAATGCAAAAAATCCTTAAACTCAAAAAACCCTAAAAAGTAAAACACCTCGGATGGGCCCTAATTTTTGCATACAAAATATGCCTTTATAAATTAAGGCGTACGTCAAATCTTTTATTATTACATAAAATAAAGAAAAGCATAGTAAAACTCTAAGTGTTAGACAAGTGCTAGAAAAACAACAAGAAAGGTTCAGAGACAATTTTAGACCACTAGATGAATGAATTGGGCCCCAAAAAATGCCAAAAAGTCACTCAAATTTTCAAGAAAGGTTGGCATGGCACATTACTAATCAAAATCTAACACCTTGAAAATTTCAAGATGATCCAACAATTGGATCAAAAGTTATGGTCTCCAGAAGTTATGCTCTTATATCATTCTCCCCTAGTTGAAAAGAATTTTGCTCTTGCGAATTCAGTTGATGGAATTCATCAAATTTACCACTGTCAATCTTCTTCAACTCCCACTCAGGAATCCAAGTATTTTCTTCTTGCAAACCTTCCCACCGTACTCAAATATCTCAGAGCTCCCATTCCTAATAGTGATTGTATTTTTGTCCAAGACACACATTGCCCTCTCCTTTTTATTCTTCTCGCATATGCTGCTCCTATTTTATTTCATCGTACTCCATGAAATTTCCCTCATGACCTGAAACTTATATTAGTCGAAACATTAAAAACTCGATGAAATAACATAGATGTCGTAGCTTCACCTTGTAGGCATTATAACTCATTTTCTTTAGAATCTTACATGGCCCAATATTCTTATACTATAGTTTAGTATATGCCCCTTTGGAAATCTCCCTTTCTAAGATGAACCATCACCATACCTCCTTAAAAAAATGACTCTCCTACTAGCATCTCGTAATCGCTTTATGTTTTAAATTACTAACTTTCAACTTTTCCCTCACTTATTCCTGCAATTATAACATGTGTTCCACAAATGTTGTTGCATCATCACGTGTTTTATCCTACACAACTAGCACAATTAGGATATATGAATCCCTTGGGGATCCTACCATATAAAATCTGGAAAGAAGACCTTCGTGTTGACTGTTTGCTGAACTATTATAAGAAAACTCATCTTGTGGTAAATTCAAATCCCATTATTTTGGATTTTCTCCAACTATGCGACGTAGGATATTTCCAAAGCTTTTGTTGACTAATTCTATCTACCCATCAGTATGGGGGTGATATGTCCCCAATTTTCTACACAGAGTCTTCCAAAAGTGACTCAAAAACTTTGTGTCCCGATCTGAAGTGATCATTCTTGGAACTCCATGCAACCTAACCACTTTTGAAAAAAACAAATCTATAATTTTGGAAGCATCATTAGTTGTCTTGTGAGAAATGAAATGTGTCATATTAGAGAATATATCAACTACAAAAAGGTAGAATCATTCCCTCCTTGTGTGTTAGGAAGTCCTAACATGAAATCCATACTCAAATCAACCCATGACCCCAGTACGGACGAGTAATGGCATATGCGCAACCCATTATTCTGTGCATGGCCCCTTGCCATTTGGCACACTCTACATATTGATATGATCCTACTTATGTACCTCTTTACCTTCAACCAATAATACTTTTCTACCACAAGAGTAGTTGTTTTACTTATACCAAAGTGTCTAATCAATCCCCACTATGCAATTCTCTTATCATATTTTATCTCACCGAACCAACAAGGATGTGCAAGTGTTTTCCCCAAATAAGTAAACATCTTGTATCAAATAATTAATTAAACCACTACCTACTGTAGGCTCCTTACATTGTCTCACAACATCACCAAAATCTGAATCACCTTCATATAACTACCTCAAACCCTACTACATTTTCCATTGTTATCAAAAGTGCTACATGCCTACCCAAGGAATTAACTACTTGATTATTCTTACCCGAATTATAATTTAAGAAAAATTATATTCTTACAAAAATGAAACCCACTTTGCATGCCTACTATTTAGTTTCTTCTCTGTGTTTACATACCTCAATGCTTCATGGGCAGTAAATAGTAAAAATTCCTTAGCTACAGAGTAATGTCTCCAATGCCTTAATGCCTTAACAATAACATAAAATTACACATCATAAATAAAATATTTCCTCCTAACTTATTTTTGATTTTCATTGAAGAATGCCATAGGCCTTTCTTCTTGACTCAATATAGCTCAAATCCTGACATGTGAGGCATCACAATCAACCTCAAAGACATTGCTAAAATCTGGAAATACCAAAACAAGTGCCTCGACACTTTATTCTTCAACAATTCAAAAATATTTGTTGCTACCTTGGTCCATACAAACTCCTTTCCTTTGTACACTCTATTATGGGTGCGGAAATGCTATTGAAATTCCTGATGAACTTCCTATAAAAAGTTTCGATCCAAGAAAACTACGAACCTCTACCGCATTGCTTGGAATAGGCCATTCCAAAATTGCCTTCACTTTTTCCTCATCCATCCTCACTCCATCTTTTGAGATGACAAACAAAAAAACTATACTTTTATGAAGAAATATACACTTATTTAAGTTTGCATACAAACTCTCTTTTTGTAACAATTCTTACACCAGTTTTAGATGTAACAAGTGTTCTTCGATTGTCTTACTGAATATCAAAATATTATCAAAATAAACAAGCACAAACCTACCATTGTATTCTCGCAGACTCTTATTCAAAACCTCATGAATGTACTGGGTACATTAGATAGCCCAAATGACATCACCATCCACTCACACAATCCATATTTTATTTTGAAAGTCATTTTCCATTCATCCCCTTCACAGATTCGGATCTGGTAGTACCCAAAATGTGGGTCTATCTTACTAAAATATTGTACTCCCACTAATACGTCCATCATATCATCCAATATTAGAATTGGGAACCGATACTTAATTGTGATTTTATTTATGGCCCTACTATCCACACACATTCTCCAGTCTCCATCCTTTTTAGGATTTAATAACATGAGTTGCACATGGACTCATGCTTTCTCTCACTAACCCTTTATGTATTAGATATGTCACTTTCCTATTCAACTCCTCACTCTGTGTCAGACTCATCCTATAGGCTGCCTAATTTGGAAGGGCTGATCTTGGGATCAAATCAATATGGTGTTGTATATCTCGCTTCAGAGGTAACCCAATTGGTAGCTCATATGGTATGACATCTTTGTATTCTTTTAGTGCCTTTCTTGCTGCATCGGGTATGTCAAATGCCTTTATTTCCACCTTCTTTGACATCAGTACATAACACAAATCAAATTCTTCCATTTCCACAACAAACTCTTTTGTAGCCAATAATCCCTCACTCTTTTCTTCTTACTCGAAGGGTAACAAGACCACCTTTACCCCATCCTTCAGAAAAGTATAATTATTTTTCCCTCCATAATGTGTAACCTTTCTATCATATTGCCAAGGCCTCCCTAGTAATATATGGAATGCATGTATCATGATAACATCACACCCTACCTCATCCTTATTGGTATTCCCAATCAAAAAATTTATGAGGCATATTTTTATCTATGGTTACCTCATACCTTTCTTGAATCATGATATATGATAGGGATACATGTGTTTCTCACATTTCAGACTGAGTTTATCAACCATCATAGTTGAGACCATATTTTCAAAAATACCACCATCAATAATAATTTTGCATACCTTTCCTTTAGAGGTGCATATTATTTGAAAGGTATTTATCCATGGCCAAGAATCAATACTAGGACCATATTGTTCTTTCTCCTTCCTCAGGATGATCATTGTCCTCCTTATCATGAGGATTTCACCCAAGTCTGTAACAACCTCCATCTCTTCTTCCTCTTCAATTTCAATCAGGTTTACTCATGGTTATTATGCTTTCCATCTATCGTGTGTAGGATAGTGTGGACACTAAAAAGCTTTGTGACCTTCTTCACCACATTGGTAACATGTATACTTCCTTTGGGGGTATTCTAACCCCATCCTCCATTATAACATCTTCCCCTCTGAAATCCCCTACCTCTTTGGTAATTACCACGGCTTTGACTAGATTATTCATTCCCTTATGCATTAGAGGAATCACCTTTTATAGAATGAAATCCACCTCTTCCCCTCATTGGAGATGATTATGGCCCTCTCTTCACACCTATTCTAAAATTATTCCTCTTGTTCTTTTCTTCTACTTTTAATGCGAGTTGATAAGCATCATCCAGGCTATGGATCTGGAGCATACTCAATTCATCTTGTATGGTATAACTCAACCCATTTACATACCTTGTAACCTTTTATTCTATAGACTCTAATTGTTCCACCCGGATTGATAGTTTGTAAAATTCATTGGTATAGTCTTCAATGCTGAGATCCTTTCCTCTTAGGTTTTGAAATCTTTAAAATAACGTCTGAGTATAATCTACAAGAAGAAACTTTTTTCATGTTATTCACCATTTTATTGGAATTTCGGATATTTCCCTTTCCTTTCCTTTGTCTTTCATTTTTGCAGTGATCCCACTAGATCAATTCATTTTCGACCAACTTGGTGCATGAAAACTTAATATTATTCTCCTCTGAAAGGGTTTTCCACTCAAAGAATTTTTCCATGTGATTCAACCAGTCAATCAACTCCTTTGGTCATAACCCTCCACTATAATCAAGAACATTAATCTTGATGCCATCATTCTTTCCCTCTAAATATTGGATCAATCTCTCCTCAAATGGTCTCTCATTCAAGGTTTCTTCATCTCTCTCATTTTATTCTTCATTTCCTCCTTCATTCATTAACAGAGGTAATTCTTTAGTATCACTATCTAGGTTTGCATCCCCATTTGCATGTCTCCTTCTAGGCGGGTAACTTCTCTTGTGAGCTCAACAACTTATCTTTGTAGCTCCTGCATATGCCTATTCATCTAGGCATAACCTCCCCTCCCGCATCTAGCCATGCTTATATAAAATAGAGGTAATAAATTACACAAACAAATGTAATATATATTACCTTAACTATTCCCACAAGATCCAAATCTTGCTCTGATACCAATTGATGTGGATCCAATTGCAAGAGGTTGAAATGCCTCCAAAACACACACAAAAAAATTGCAAAAAATAGGAAGCTTCAAAATAGTTTTCTTCTCATTCTGAAATCCACACTAATATTTTACAACCTTACAATCTTCCTTTTATTTCCCACTATCTCTAAGAAAACCCTAAAATGCAAAAAAACCCTAAAACTAAAAAAACCCTAAAAAGTAAAACACCTCGATGGACCCCAATTTTTGTGTACAAAATAAAACTTTGTAAATTAAGGCGTATTTCAAATATTGGCTTAATAAATAAAAAGGAAAAAAATATGAAAACTCTAAGTGCTAAACAAGTGCTAGACAAAAACACCAAAAAGGTTTAGATCCAATTTTAGACCACTAGATTAATGAATTGGGGCCGAGAAAATGTCGAAAATTCACCCATCATTTAAAAAAAAGGTTGGCTCGACATATTACTAATCAAAATTTAACACCCTCAAAATTTGAAGACAATATGACTGCTTGGATAAAAAGTTTCGGTCTTGAAAGTTACGTGCTCGTATCATTCTCCCTAGTTGAAAAGAATTTTGCTTTTGCGAATTCAATTGATGGTGTTTGCCATTGTGTGGTTGTGTTGTCATTGATTTCAACCCCATTTATGGAAAAGGGTGTCACGGTCTAGTATGAGTCCCCATATCATGTTATTCAGGCATCTAACATGTAGATTGAGTGGTTGTGTCAAGTTTGGTGAAGGTCTATAGTGTCTTGGTGTTTGGTTGAGTATGTAGAATCATGGTTTGAGTCATTATGAGTTATTTTGATGTTTTCATGTGGTAATTCATGGTCCATGGTGTGTGTTAAAGGTGTACATGAGTCTCGCATAAGGCCATTATGGTAAGGTCATGTGGTTTTATGGTTGAGTTAGGTCATTCCACACTTGTTTATAGTCCTGGAACATACAAAATGAGGTAGAGGTATGAGATTTGGAACAAATAAGTCATCTTAGATCTTGGTAGTAGTATGGTGGTAGTGTACCTGAGGTGTATGGTGAGTTTCAAGTCTCAGTATTATGTGATTCAAGGTTTCATGAGGTAATTGGGAAGCAAACAAAGTGGGAAACAAGAAATTTGTCACATGAAAATGAGATTGGATAGAGAGTTATAGGAATATTTGGGCCACATGGTGAGTATGGATAATTAGATCATGTTTTCATGGTGCTTCATGCCAAGTTCTAGGTCAAAAAAATGAATATTTTGCAAGTTATGCAAGTTTTTGTGAAACTAAGTAACAATGTGTTTTTTAAGAGAAAGTTGGACCTTCCGATGCTCGTTGTGAGTTGTGTGTTTTACATTGGGACCTGAGATATTTGGCATAGATTATTAGGTCAGTTATGTAAATTTCACAAAAATAATTAGGTGGTTTTATCGTCACATTTTTATGAACGATCGTTAAGAAGGAAAAGTGGTTTGAAACCCTAGCTAAGAGAAACTTGTAGAAGAGTCAGATATCATCCCCATTTTGATTGTTTCCTCAAAATTTATGATTGGATGTTGTATATGACTCTTCCATATTTCTAGAAATGTATGATATAGCATGTGGTGATATGTGGGCCCCACATGAAAATAATTGTTTCTAAAGAGTTGTAGTTTGAGAAGAAAGTTACCAAATGCGGTGATGACTAAATGAAATTTATGAAATCCCAAGAGGTTTTCTTGATTTTCCATGAAGGTTTCAGGTCATGGTTTCAGTGAAAAAGTGCAAAGTGTGCCCTATTTATGAAGACTGATTTTTGGGGCAGTTTGGAGTAGTTGTTAGTAAAATTGACATTGTAGGAGCTACAAGGGGGGTTAGGAATCCATTTGAGTTTTTTTTGTGAATATGATTAAGATAAATTTCTATTGGTACATAAAAATTGAAGTTTAGAGATGAAATGCAAAATTTATGACCTATTATTTGAAGGTAAAATTTGGAAGGTTCTCATTCTAAATAGGTGTATATAAATACATGAGGCAAAGTGACGAATCTAAGTTCTTCAATCTTGGTAAATTTTTTTTATGGATTAGACATCATGTTTGAGTGTGTTCCATTATTTGGTTCAGTATGTAGGTTTTTTTTGTGTGATGGAGCATGTTGGGCTAGTCTAGTTAGTTCTTTAGTCTAAGAAAGGTGGAAAATTAGTTTGGAGAGATGGACCTATTTGAAGGCCTTCCACTTAGATTAATGAAGGATCTATTATATATTAAGGAAATGTGATTCATATATATTTCCGATGGGGTATGGATTGTCTCATGATGAGGTGTTTAGGTTGGTCATTTAGGTCATTTTGTGAAGAATTTTGTAGTCATGTTATTTCAAGACGAGTTGGTTATTGTTGAAAGATTGAGTTGTTTGGAACATGAGATGGATGAGTTTAAGTGTAATACCACCTGAAATATTAAGAGGGATGAATTTGGCATCTAATGAATCCATTTTGAGGTCTTGGAAGTGACATAAAGGGTGTTTATCATCTCGAGTTTGGAAAATAGGTTTTTGGGCAACTTGATTTGGTGAAGACAAAAGTAACAGTGGTTTGAGAAAGTGATAGTTTCATGAGATATAACTTGTTTTTGAGTGTTATAAATGTATTTAAATTTCCATAGAGGGGTGAAATTACATATTTGAAGTGTTCTTGGGTGGACTTGAGGCCCAATGATGAAAAAACACGTTGTTGAAAGCAACTATTTGGTGAAGGTAATGAGCCATTGAGCCCATTAAATGAAATAATTTGATTGGTCCATGATAATTGTGACCATGTATGATGTTTAAATTTTATTTTAAACATGTGTGGTTATTTTTAGAGCTTGGATAAAAATAGTTTTGGGATTAGGAGATTTTTTCATCCCAATGCAAGGTTTTGAGGATTTTTGGTGCACGAATGAAGGGTTTTAGCTAGGCTGACCTATACGGGTCATATGTGACCATTGTAATGAATGTTATTAAGGTTTATGGGTTGAATTTATCATGAGGGAATGATCTCCTTTGGGTTGGAGAGAAGATTTGCGTATAAAAGTGAAGTTTAAGCTCATTTGGTGAACTAGTCTTGTAAGGGGGAGAAGTGTGACCTAGAGGAGATTCATTTGCAGGTATGAAGGCATGTATTGAAGGCTGATAAAGTGTGTTTTAGATAGAGGAAGGTGTGACAACATGAGAACAAGTTTTTAGAGGAAAGACAAGTTGAGAAGGAAGAAGATTGTGCAAGATTGAAGACCTAGGGTATGAGCTAGGGTTGGTGAGCTAAATACATGATCTCGATTAGTTGTGGCAGTAGAGAAAATTAGAGATCAAACATTTTCATGTGGATGAGTTGGTGCCTGGTCATCCTTGTGGGTTTTAGCCTCCTTGTGGAGTTGGTGCTTCACTAAATCAGGGGTTGACGCTCTTTGTAGGTTTAGTGTTCTACTAAACTAGGGGTTGGTGCTCCTTTTGGGGTTGGTGCCTCACTAAATTTGAAACATGCCAATATAATTTTTGTGTTTCAGTGAGTTTTATTCCCCATGAGGGTTTCCCAGCTTAAATATTGTGTTTATGGGCTCTCTTTCATGTGTTGTGGTTCTTTGAATGCATTGTGCACACTTAATATGATATGGTTGAATGTATGTGAATGGATGATTTTTATTGATTACTGAAACTAATGGTAAATGAACTAAAGATTTTGTAGGGCCGATTCAACCCCCTCTCAGTCCATTTTGCTTCCAACAAATGGAATTCATCAATTTTTTTTTCTATCAATATTCTTCAACTCCCGCTCAGGAATCTCGGCATTTTCTTCCTGTTGCAAACCTTCCCAATGTACCAAATATATGATGTAGCTCCCATGCCTAGTAGTGAAAGCATTTTGGTCTAAGACGCGCATTACCATCTCCTTTTTCTTCTTCAGCATTTTCTACTCCCAATTTATTTCTTCCTCCTCCACAACATTTTCCTAATGGCTTGAAACTTATATAATTTAGAAACTTTAAAATCGGTAAAATAGAAAAGTTTTCAGGTAGCTCCACCTTGTAGGCATTATCACTCATTTTCTTCAGAATCCTACATGGCCCAATCTTATTATACTTTAGTTTATTATATTCCCCTTTGGAAATATCTCCTTTCTAAGATGAACCATCACCATGTCTCCTTCAAATACATTTACTCTCCTACTGACATCTATAGCTACTTTATATTTTACATTACTAACTTTTAGCTTTTCCCTCACTTCTTCTTGCAATTGTAGCATGTGTTTTGCAAATGCTTCTACATCATCACTGGTTTTATCTTCAACACATAGCATAATCAGTATATAGGAATCCCTGGGTTCCTACCGTATATAATATGGAAAGGATACCTTCGTGTTGACTGTTTACCTAACTATTATAAAAACTCAGCTTGTGGTAAATCCAAATCCCATTGTTTTGGATTTTTCTCCAATTATGCAACATATGATATTTCCAAAGCTTCTATTCAATACTTTTGTCTACCCATCAATCTAGGGGTGATATGCACTACTAAACTATAGTTGTGCCCCCATTTTCATCCACAAAGTCTTCCAAAAGTGACTCAAAAATCTGTGTCCCGATTTGAAGTGATCATTCTTGGAACTCCATGCAGCCTAACCACTTATGAAAAAAAAAAATCTACAATTATGGAAGCATCATTAGTTGTCTTATGAGCAATGAAATGTGTTATATTAGATAATATATCAACTACAACTAAGATAGAGTCATTCCCTCGTTGTGTGTTAGGAATTCCTAACACAAAATCAATACTCAAACCAACCCATGGCCATGTAGGGATAGGTAATGGCATATACAACCCATTATTCTGTGCATGGCCCTTAGCTATTTGGCACACTCTACATCTCAATACGATCATACTTATGTGCCTCTTTATCTTCGGCCAATAATACTTTTTGACCATAAGAGCAGTTGTTTTACTTATACCAAAGTGCCCAACCAATCCCTCACTATACAATTCTTTTATAATATTTTATCTCATTGAACCAATAGGGATGAAAAATATTTCCCATGAATAAATAACCAATCTTGCATCAAATAATCAGAAGAACCACTACCCACTATAGGTTCCTTACATTGTCTCACAACATCACCAAAAATTGAGTCACCTTCATACAATTCCTTAACTACCTCAAACCCTACTACTTAATTTTCCATTGTTATCAAAAGTGCTAGATGCCTACTCAAGGCATCAACTACTTGATTCCGCTTACCCAAATTATGATTTAAGAAAAAATTATATTCTTGCAAAAATGAAACCAACTTTGCATGCCTACTATTTAGTTTTTATCTCGTGTGTTTATATACCTCAATGCCTCATGGTCAATAATAGTTACCAAGTAATGTCTCGAATGACTTAATGCCCGGATAATAACATAAAATTTCACATCATAAGAATAATATTTCATCCTTAATTCATTTATATTTTGAGACATCATAATCAACCTCAAAGACCTTGCTAAGAATGCCACATCCACAACTATCTGCTTTGCTACTTTTTCCATACAAAATCCTTTCCCGTTGTACACTCTACAGTGACAAAATGAAAATACAACTCCAATCCCAACATCTGAGGCATCACAATCAACCTCAAAGACCTTGCTAAAATTTGACATTACCAAAACAAGTGCCTCTTTGTTCATCAACCTCATGAATGTTCGCACTTTCTTATTCAACAATTCACAACTATCTGCTCACGCTGTCCATCACCTTTTTCCATACAAAATCCTTTCCGTGCGTTGTACACTGCGAATTATGGGAAGGCCCTTCTAACAATGTTACTAAATTCTGATGAACTTCCTATAAAATATTGGTTTCGTGTAAATCCATGAAAATTATGAACCTCTCGCTCCTGTTCGTTGGGGCTATTCGTCACATTCCTTGGGATGGGTTGTGTACAGTAGGGATAATTGTTGAATGATGAGAGGTGGAATCAAACATGCCATTCAAAAATTTCCTCCAATTTCTCTTCATCCATCCCCACTCCATCCTATGAGATGAAAAACCCCCAAAAATAGAATTTTCTTAATAAATCTACACTTATTTAAGTTTGCACACATCTTTTTAAAGTAAAATCTAATTATAACACTTTTTGATTTTAGATATAACAAGTGTTCTTTCAATATCTTACTAAATATAAAATTATCATCAAAATAGATAACCAAAAAACTTAACATTGTATTCTCACAATACTTTGTTCATCAACCTCATGAATGTACTTAAATAAAGCGTGTATTAGATATCCAAAACTGACATCACCATCGACTCATATAATCCATATTTTTTTCCGAAAGCAATTTTCCATTCATCCCCTTCACGGATTTGGATCGCAAGAGTACAGCTGGTAACACTCACTCGTAGTTCAATCTTACTAATATATCACGCTCTTGCTAGCATGTCCATCATATCATCCAATCTTGGAATTGGGAAATCTAAGAATTCTAAGCATCTACTTCAAAACAAACTTTGAATTGTGATTTTATTTTGTATGGACCCATGCATTTATAGGAATCCAAACATGCAGAGATCAAATCCAAACCGTCCAAAACACATTCTCTAGTCCCCATCCTTTTTTCAGGGGTCGCGTCCAGTCAAAACGCGCATCGTAGGAGTTACACATGGACTCATGCTTTCTCTCACTAAACCTTTATGTATTATATCTTTCATCTTGCCTATTCATCTCATCGCTTTGTGTTGGAATCATCCGATACTTAATTGTGGGACCTACCGAAACACATTCTCCATTCCCCATCCTTTTTAGGAAGGGGGAATCTCATGCTTTCTCTCACTAAACCTTTATGTACTTTCATCAAAGCAATATGGTGTTGTTTGGAAGGGGAATCCTATATCCCGCTTGGATGTAACCCATTTGGAAGCTCATCCTGGTATGACATCTTTGTATTGTTTTTGTACCTTTTCTGCCATAATGGGTATATCAAATGCCTCCATTTCCTCCTTCGTTGAAATTCGCATAACACAAACCAAATTCTTCCACTTCGCAATAAACTCTTTTGTAGCCAACAAACCCTCACTCTTCTCTTCTTCCTCAAGGGTAACAAGACCACCTTTACACCATCCTTCCAAAAAGTATAAATATTATTACCTCCATGTATAACCTTTTTATCATATTGCCAAGGCCTCACTAGTAATATATGACATGCATCCATTGGGATAAGATCACACCACACTACATCCTTTTAGGTAATTTCAATCGAAAACTTTATAAGGCATCTTTTATCTATGGTTACTTTGTTCTCTTTCTTGAATCATGATATAAGATAGGCATATAGGTGCTTCTCACATTTCAAACCGAGTTTATTAACCATCAAAATTGAGACCATATTTTCAATGCTACCACCATCAATGATAATTTTATATACCTTTCCTCCGAGGTGCATCTTGTTTGAAAGATATTTATCTACAACCAAGAATCAACACAAGCACCATCTTATTCTTTCTCCTTCCTTGGGAAAATCATCCTCCTTCTTATCATGAGGGTTTCACCCAAGTCTACAACAACCTCCATCTCTTCTTCCTCTTTAGCTTTAATCAAGTTTACTTGTGGTTTTTCTTCTTGCCATATGTCATGTGTAGGATAGTGCAGACACTCAAAATATCTGTGCCCTTCTTCACGACATTGGTAACATGTATACTACCTTTGGGGGCTATTCCAACCCCGTCCTCCATTATAGCCTATTCTCCTTTGAAACCCCCTACCTCTTTGGTAGTTACCACGGCTTTGACTAGATTCTTCATTCCCTTCTGCATTAGAGGATTCAACTTTTATAGAATCAAATCTACCTCTTCCCCTCATTGGATATGATGATGGCCCTCTCTTCACTCTTATTCTTAAATTATTCCTCTTGTTATTTTCTTTTGATTTTAATGCAAGTTGATAAGCATCATCTAGGCTATAGATCTGGAGCATACTTAGTTCATCTTTTATGGTATAACTCAACTCATTTACATACCTTTTAGCCTTTTTTCTTCAGACTCTCCTTGTTCCACCTGGATTGATAGCTTATAAAATTCATTGGTATACTCTTCAATGTTGAGATCCTTCTGTCTTAGGTTTTGAAACCTTCGAAATAATGTCTAAGCATAATCTACAGAAGAAACTTTTCTTTCATCTTCTTCACCATTTTATTCCAATTTCATATCTTTCCCTTTCCTTTCCTTTTTCTTTCATTTTGTAGGTGATCTCACTAGATCAATGCATTTCTGA
Organism: Taxus wallichiana var. yunnanensis; assembly: GCA_018340775.1. Taxonomy (NCBI): domain Eukaryota; kingdom Viridiplantae; phylum Streptophyta; class Pinopsida; order Cupressales; family Taxaceae; genus Taxus; species Taxus wallichiana. The sequence continues at coordinate 503,601,305 of CM031236.1, forward strand.
CCAACTTAGTGCATGAAAAATTAACCTTCTTATCCTCTGAAAGGGTTTTCCACCCAAATAATTTTTACATTCAATTCAACTAGCTAATCAACTCCTCTTGTCATAACTCTCCACCATAATTAGGGACATTAATCTTGATGTCATCATTCTTTCCCTCTAAATATTTGATCAATATCTCTTCAAATGGTCTCTCATTCAAGGTTTCTTCATCTCTCCCATCTTATTATTCATTTCCTCCATTCATTAATGGAGGTAATTCTTCAATATCACTATCTGGGTCTACATCCCCATTTGCATGTCTCCTTCTAAGGCAAGTAACTTCTCTTGTGAGCTCAACAACTTGTCTTTATAGCTCCTGCATATGCCTATTGATATTGTCATAACCTCCTCCCACTTTTAGCCATGATTATATAAAATATAGGCAATAAATTACACAAATAAATGTAATATATATTACCTGAATTGTTCCCGCAAGATCCAAATATTTCTCTGATACCAATTGATGTGGATCTAGCTGCAAGAGGTTGAAATACCTCCAAATAACACAAACAACTTGCAAAAACTAGAATCTTAAAAATATTTTTCTTCTCATTCCAAAATCCACACTAATCTTTTTACAACCTTACAATTTTATTTTTATTTCTCACTATCTCTAAGAAAATTTTAAAATGTGAAAAAACCCTAAAACTCAAAAAACCTAAAGCGTAAAACACCTCGATTGACCCCAATTTTTGCGTACAAAATAGGCCTTTATAAATTAAGGCACACATCAAATCTTTTATTGTTTATAAAACACAAAAATATATTTAAATTCTAAGTGTTAGACAAGTGCTAGACAAAACCACCAAAAAGGTTCGGAGCCAATTTTAGACCACTAAATGAATGAATTGGGCCCATAAAACATGCCAAAATTCCACCCAACCTTTTTATAGACATTGGTGTGGCACATTAATAATAAAAATCTAACACCTTGGAAAATTTCATGACGATCTGACAATGAGATCAAAATTTATGTTCTTCGTAAAGTTATGCCCCGCATCGTGCACACATATTTGTATCAAAATGTTGAGGGTTTTGTGGCTGCCACATATCTTGCTGTAAATAAAGAACACATGATCACAAATCATTAAATGCGTCACATGTATCATAAAGTAATTGATCTTTGAGGGATCATGCGAGGCCTCTATAGAATATAAATTGCATTTCTAAATCACTTGGATGATATATAAGTAAATGCATGTTGACTTTGAAGCGTAGAATATAATCAACTATAGGCTTGGTCTCACCTTGATGTAAAGATAGATGCTCATATGTATATCTCCATAAATATAATCTAAACATATCTTTTCAGATGGTATTCCCATCGAAATCTCTTTAGCTTTCGTAAATTGTTTCATTTTATCTCGCAACCACATTTCCACATATCTTTTCCCCGGTAGCCATCTCAACATTTTTAGGTCCTAACAATGGAACCATTGTTAGTAGAGGTCCCTGGATCATGGTTTCAGGAAATGCAACATGTTATAATGTAGGCTAATTCATATTTGTCTCATAAATAAACAAACCTCATGGTTCACAATAGAACTTAATTCAACAAGGTGCGATAAAGAATGGGAAAACATAAATTAATTAGAATTACTTGTAGTTTTAATCTAAATACATAAAATGGAAAGAACTTGAATTAACTTACTATTATGATCCAAGATCAATTTTTTACACAATGTGCTTACATAATTTTATACAAAACAACATGACTATTGAATTACCAATCCTTTCAAATTCTTCTTATACATCAAAGGCTTCTCCTATTCTCTATTTATCCTTAGAATATGTTATACATTCTACAACTTGTCTTATGTGACAATATGCTTATACTAGAGGTTTGCACACTTGCCCATTCTTATATTTTTGTAGATTACGACCATTGGAATCTTGCGTGTTTTATTCAAGATTTATATACTATGTACACTTATTCAAAAAGAAAAAAACAAATATTTTTAAAATAAAAACATTCAAATATTGCAAAGATTTAAAATTAGAATTTGCTTGTCACTACTTGCATTGTTACACACAATTAGACATCATTATTCATCATGATTTAGCACATTACATATCTACTACTTTACGAACTTTCTTGAGCTGATATATGTTTTAACTACAACACATACATGCCGGACATTGCTATAAACACATGTTTCATGACCTTTTTGTCCTACACCCAAGGAAAACCTTTCCACATTGGGAACAAGCCTAAACCGAGGCATATACACACATTTTTTCAAGTTATATTTTTCGTTTCTCTAGTCCATTAGATATATAGAAAGCTACTTATATAATGTTTTGCATTAGCTTATACATTTTGACTTGTGTTTCACTATAGCTATTGCATTGTGCTTTACTTGATGATGGCCCAATTTTATTATGTGTAATGAATTTCTTACTTCATGATTACTTTTCTTGATATTGATGCATTTACTAATTGATTACATGTCTTCTTATGATCTCTTATGCTGCATTATTTCATGTGATCCTATATTCTATTGTTTATCGCTAAAATCATGTTTACTATATGCTTCTATGTGTGAATGTATGATTCTTGAGGGATCTCGTGCTCATATGTGTGACCATTTGACTCTTGATTGATCCACGATTCTATGTGTGACCGTATGATTCTTGATGGCTCTATGATTCTATATGTAATTGTATTATTCTTTATTTATTTTTTCTCTATTCATGATTGCATGATTCTCGATGGGTATATGCTTCTATTGTGATTATAGGATTGTTGATGACTTTATGCTTTTATGCATGATTGCGCATAATCCCCGATTACTCTATGCTTTTTATGCAATTGTTACCAAGATTGACGATGGTCGAGTCATCTTGTTGTCAAGTTGTCATGTTGGTCGAGTTATCATGTTGGTCAAATGCTTTGAGACATGTCTTGTCTTATTATGTGCCTTCATGTCATAATATGTGTTTTAAAGGATCCTTTGCATTGTTTCATGGTTATAGTGTTCATTACTTGTGTTGGTATAATAATTTGTTTAGATTTTTCCAATATTCATATATTCTTATTCCTTAGAGAATACATTATATACTTATTTTGTAATGACCATATAATTTTAATTTTAATTTTTCCAATCATGTTTATTGGTCGCGCTTAATATGTTTTTGCACTGTTCATATAACCATTTTTCTTTAAGATGCGTGACTTGCAAGGACATCTCTCATTGTAAAATGGGGGGCATATTTTGGGATTGTTCAAAATTTACACATATTTTATCCAAAAGTATAGAAAAACAATCATATTTTTGATATTCTATGATATATTTGTTTAGATACACATAAACATATTCTATGACATTATTAATCTAACAACAAGGTCATTAAGGAAACAATATTGCAACATAATTAGTTTTACATGACACTATTAGCAACCAACGTGGATTTTGAGCTAGTAATATTTCAACGAGTTGGTTCATGATGGAACTATATGCTTTTTTTTTATTAAGGGTAAATAGTTTTGAAGGGACTATACCCTGTATACAGAAAGGCTCAAAAGCCAGATATCCAAATAGGTAGAAACAACCCAAAAAGAGCAAAACAACCAACACCAAAGGGCTCAATAGCTAGATAAGACAACATAGTAATAAAAAGGATCAAGATGTACAGTGATCCGAAAAGTAGCAGAAGAGCAAAAAACTAACAAGAGATTGGTCATCTCAGCCAAAAAATAGCACCAAAATGTAAATGCTAATAACAACAACTTCTTCACAAAATAGTAAGCGGCAGAGCGCCGCTTCACTTGATAGCCCGATCAATCTTGGCTTTGATAGTTTGAAGTGAGACAAAGAATGCAATGGTGGTGGCCTGGGAAGGGTCTTTCAGATCCGCCTGAGCAATTGCAATATCTTTTTTCTCCTTGGAGCCCCAAGTGTCCTCAGTAATCCCGCTGAGACTGCAGATACTATGAACGTGCTGTTCAATGAAATTGTAAATACTTTTAAGGGCAGAGAGGATACAATCATTACGTCCTTTTACATTTCCAAGTCTACCATCTAGAGATTGAAGCTTCTTGAAAATCTCAACAGTGACATCCTCTTCTTCATCATTTTGCAGTTTCCTTTTCCCCTTAGCTTTTTCCATATCTCTAATAACACTCTTAAGCTCTTGAATTTCCTTTTCCATCTTTCCCACTCTACTCAACAAGTCCTCCTCCTTAGGATCCTCCACCGATGGCTAATGTGTAGGAGATTCTCAGCAAGCTCTAGGTCTTTGTGACTTCTAAGAACCCTCTGCGAAGTAGGGACCTTAGTTTTCATCCCCTTCCTTTTCTTGCTAGATGAAGCAATGTCAATCTTCCTTTCGAGCAGGGGAGGAATGGAGGTAGTGGGGAAGGGGGAGGAATGAAGGTAGAGGGAGGAGAAGAATCCAAGCAGAGGACAGCCGAAAGTGGCAGGTGGCGGTGAATAAGCAGTATTAACCCTTGATGCGGGGAACCGCCTAGTATGATTTTGCACTTCCCGAACGGATTTCTCCAGTGATTTTATCAAGTAATGAGGGAAGTTGATAATGATGTTTCTACGAAAGTGATTGAGAAAGATCAAATGTTTTAGAGGAATAGTGACAAATCTCCCCTCAAGAGTTACATACCTTACTACCATTCTAGCAATCTCAGCAAAAGGCTCGGGAACCGAAGCCAACTTGATGCCTGCCGTCACAAATTCAAGATCTTCCCCTTCATCCAGAATTTCTTTGTCTCCACCTCTCTAACCACCTTCTTGTTAAAGAATTTGGAGCCATCAAGACTGAGTCCGTGACTTGAGCAATAAGCTCCTCCGTAATCTCAACCTCAATGTTGTTGTATTTTACCATGTGATTCCTCCATCCTTGAGCAAATTTAATAGAGATATCCTGATCAAAACCTTGGATTTTTTCAATAAAGTTCACAAGACCCCCTATTTGAAGATAGTTCCAAAGAACCGTATCATCTTTCCAAGCTGGATTATGGGTGGGCTCTATCTTGCAAGGCGGTCCCCCCATTTTTCCAGTGGCTCTGCCCGCAACGGTAAAAATTTTAGAACTATGCGACCCAGCCTCAACTCTATTTTTGAATCTCTCCCAATCGTGCAGAAAGATATAATTATTAGACCTTACTTTGTAATTAGTGACTCGCTCCTTATCATCCGCCCTATGACTAGTAATGATGTCCCTCCAGGTTGCACAAATCTTAGGAGATGTCATCATTCTGTACTTAAAAATCCGCTCCTTTGCATCAACATCACAACCATTAGTGATTACTTGCCAAGTCATGTAGATCATTGATGATGTCTTCATTAACTTGATGGAACTATATGCTATTGAAAAGGCTATTGAAATAGAAAAAATTAACAAATTGGCATATGATATTTACCCCACAACACTATAAATTTAGCAAGATTATATGCTACCGACAAGGCTATTAAGTTAGCAAGATTTTAGTATCATAGTTACACACTTTGGGTTTCTTTATCTCGCAACGGGATCCACCGGCCTTAAAATTCCACAAAGTTGATCATGGTCTTAATAGCCAAACAAGTTGATCCTTTATGCCATTCTAAGCTACCGGAAAGGCTATTAAGCCAACAAGATTTTGACATTTAGTATTGAGAAAATTTGGGGGCATAGTTTTGATGGCCACAATTGTAGTCGTTCTTATTACAAATATTTCAAATAGGTGGGAACATGTAAACTCCATCAAAAAGTGACATGGAAAACACATAACATAACATGACACCTAAGATCAATGCCTTACCTATTGAGTAAAGAGTTCACCTATACTGATTGTACAAGAAATGAACTCATTGATTACCAAGGACAACCTCATCACAACATTGAAATATTATTTTTAAAATCTTGGGTCCAAGCATCTTGCCATTTTGAATTTCTTGAATTTATCTAGTGACTCCATCAATCTTGACTCATCAAGGAATAAATGAGGAGAAATTCAAGTCTCATAGATGAATTACATTTTGATCTGCTTCAAAATATTGGAATGAAAACAACCTTTGTTACAGTGCAAGCAAAATAAAATCCTACCAGGAACCATATGAAACTTCACCATTTACTCTTCCAAGTCAGTGAACAAGCTTTACAGCTTTGATGAGATTGTAAAGAGTTAGTACTAAAATATGTCGAGGAAGAAGATCAATTCTTGATTAGATTGGTCAATTTCTCTTTGAGAGATTGCACACGAAGCTCCTTTGATTGTGCTCGTTGATGAAATTGCAAGGAATTTCTTCAATGAATTCCTAGATTGCACACATGATTGATTCTCCTTTGTATTTTACATCATCAAATTGTACCTTGACATCATCAAGCACCATTTTCTTGAATTTGGAAAAATTCAACCATTCAATGTGAAGCCCACGATGTTTGAAATCTAGGATTCCTTCGGTGACAAGAGATGAGAAGTCCATTTGTGCAAGTTCTTGGATGTTGGGAGAAATCTTGTCAAGAGTGGTCATCATGATCCTGAGAGACTCTTTGAAATGCAGAATTGAATCTAGATAAGTATGAACCTTATCATAGATTCTCATAGCTTCGTCAATGACCCACAAACCCTGTATTAGAACATTCTCAATCCATGATTTGGTTACATGACCCATACTAATTATTTATTATTAATCATAATTTTTTCCTTAAGCCGGATTGTATGAGATTTTTACTTTTCCATCTATCGTAAAATATATCAACGGATTCTTGAGCCTGGAAAACATAATTTTGCATGGTTTAATTGCCAAGAATTAATTTGGAGACTTCATCAATGGAAACAATCATCTTCCTTTTTCCCTTATCAACAATTGGTGCTGCTATGTCGGCATACCGAATTCCATGCTCGTTGACTGCAACTTTGGAGATGACCTTGGGCTTCTTGGGAGTGGAAGAATATGTCATTGATGTAATAGCCTCAATTTCAATTTTGATGGGTTTTACGATTATTTTCCTCTTCTCAATTTCTCCACATAGCCAAGTGAGTACTTCTTCAATTAGCTCACCACATAGAATTATTGCATAGGGTGGGAGTTACTCTTATACATGTGGAAGATATTCAAATTTAGGTAGGGCCCAGATGAATTCTTCATGTTAGAGATGAGGAGTTTCCACAACATATTCATGATGTATGGGAGGAGGTTGTGAGATATATTTAGGATGCAAAGGCTCGGTGAGTTGGAGATTTGAATTAATGGAACTTGCACCTGATCTGATTCCATGAATTACATAGTAGTGTTCTTGATCAACCCTTGAGAACTTAAATTGGTGTGAGTTGATGAATGTTGAATTGATTGTGAGATCCCATAAACATTTTCCTTCCCCTCATCGTCTTCTTTCCTCCATTCAAATTTACTAGTCACAAAAGGAAGATTATGAGATGACTTTGGTTTCCATTAATTTTTACATACTCAAGTATGTGATGAAGATTGTGTGACGAGATGAGAGGATGATTAAGTAACTTTTGAAATTATCTTAGATCATTCTATTTGGCTAGCCTATGATCTTCATGTGTGTTTCTTTCATTTGTAGTACACTTGGCCAATTCTCTCTCATACCAAGCGAGACTTCTCTTGATCACTTGTTGAATTTTGTCTTCAAGTGATGTATCATCTCTCTTAGACCAATTGATTTTAGGAAGAGGTGATGAAGCAATCAAATCATATTCAGGGATTAATCATTTCTAGGATACTATTGGTAACTTCTTGTGGGACATATTTTAGTCTGAATGTCATTATTTGACTCAAGGTCATTTGGGAGTAGTCATGATACTATGCCTCAAATTCATCTCGCGCAACCGACCAAATAGTCTTTAACCTCTAGACGATGTCTATATTTTGGGGAAAGAATTCTCTTCATAAATATAAAAATGTCAAATTACCATCTTCTCACGAATGGGTGTTTGTAGTGCCCACCCATGTGGGACCCAACACATGACCAAAATACCAAGATATATATTTTTGACTATCACTGTACTGATACAACTATGCAACACCATAAATACTCACAAGAGATTTCTCAACACTACATGCAACGTTTACACCAATGTGAAGGACATACAATATCAAGGTGACATAGGATACAAACCAATGTCACACTTATATATATATATGAGAAAGTATGAAACCATGACCCAACCAAAACACGAGCTTCATGAATAGATATATTCCACAATATCACATTTTTAGGTTAAACTCTTTATTGAAATCACATTCCAATTTTAGCCTTAAATGTTTGAAGACTACTTGACATGAAACATACATTTTCCTCTTTCTCTAGATTGCATTTCCTTTATTTCGTTTAACACTTAATTTAAGATGGTTCCGTCTTAACTGGCATTCAAATTCCTTATTTAACCTTATAGGTCGTGAAATCATTTATCTAGTATACTTTCTTATTCACCACACTACATATTATTTATTTCATTTCAGATTCAAAACATAATAATTATGCTTAATCTGGTTCCTTTCTCCATTACAATAGTTTTCACTTCAAATGCATACTAGTCCCCCAATGCTCATCTTAAGCCAAGGATTTTTATCCAAAATAAGATTACTTGACATATTTCCTTGCTTTCATTACGTAAGGGGAAACTAACATGAGGTCAAGGGGGAAAAATCTTATGATCAAAATGGGGGTAAAATTCAAGTTTCTTTCTTTTGTTTTCTTCCACCAGCTAGGGCACATTTAGTCCCCTTTTGGTAATTATTATATTCCAATACTTGGTTAGAGTTATTTTTAAATAGTTATGTGCCATAAGTTTTGTTTTCTAGACAAGAGATTAAGTTTCTCGAATGCTCGAACTCATGTGGAGCAATTTATAAGAACTTTCAAAACCAAAGGAAGACCTAACTAAGTATAATGTAATTCCAAGTTTCACTTATATGTCATTCCTATATCAATCACGTTTACATGAGTCATGATTCTGTTTGCGGTATTAGGTGAGGTGTCACCCCAATTTATGGTTTGCCAAGGTATACTTGATCACATTTCAAAGAATAAGCATTACCTTCCTTATTGCTCTTATGATCCCATACACGAACAATGATTATCCCTTCCGGTGAGACTTAGCATACTAGGAAACCATCTAAAATTTTTGATACACAATACATCAATCATGACACAATGAGGTATTGCACCCTTAAATATAATAACAAGTATACTTTCACGAACATAAGAAACCTTGTATGGTGAATGAAACACGAGAAAACACAATTCTAAAGGAATCTAAAACTTGATACAAGATAACGTTAGAGAAATTTAACCTCCCATAGGTCAATTAGATGTGAGGGGTTAATGGAGTCAAATAAGAGGATTTGACGCAAAGATAAACAAGTATTGCCTTTATTCACGATGCTTAGATCTCACAATGAGATCATTCAAGGGTAAAAGGAAAGAAACAATATGAGATATGTTTAAGTATTTTCTATAATGATATGGGGTATTGTAAAGCTATACAAGACTTGTTAAGATAGAGATACACAACAAGGGTTAAGAGCACAAGTCCTTTTGATAGTTTAGGAATAAGAAGTTTCTACCATCAACATAAGTATTAAGGGAGAAAACAATAATTGACATTAAAGAAGCTTGTTTCAAAACATCTAAACCATAGAACAACATACAAACTCATAATCAAATTCATACCCAAATAAAATACATGTTTTCCCAATACACCAATATAACACAATTTCTTACTCATCACAAAACAATCAATAAATAACATTCATGTTCATAAAAATAGTGTTGATACATATACTTAATATTACATGTATATTTCAACGATATTCCATATTACAAAAACCCCAACAATGCTACCATTTGCTTCTTATCGCGCATACCTAGAACCACCGCATGGTCAACACAACTGCTAACATGACATCAAACCAAAACCAAACATGATATACGATTTCATAGTTTTCTAACAATAATAAAATTATATTTAACAAACTTCAAGGGGGAGTAAGAAATGCAATGCCATTTCATTTCATTTCCAAAGCCAATGAGAGAAATAGAGAGAGGAGAGAGAAAACACCATTTTCCACAATCAATTGCTTTACAAAAAAGTGTTAAAAAAGTTTTCTACAGTCATGTATTCATGTTTACAAGGCTTCTCTATCGTTATTTTGCTTGGATAAGGTCATATGACAATTTTCCCCAATTAGTCACAAGTTTCCAAAAGCATCAAAATTTAGACAAGTTGCTAAAAAATCAGTGTTCAAAAACCATCTTCGAGATGTAAACACACAAGGGAAAAAATTCATCCCTTCCACTATATACAGGGAAACACTTAGAGCTGACAAAACCCCAACTGGCAAACTACGTTCAATTGGCGTTTGTCTTTCCGGAGCTACCGGTCGTAAATGCACTGAAACAACCTCATTACCCAACGACCAGATGCCTAAAAACATATCGAAAAACTATCTTGCGGGATGTTTTTCTCCAAACTGAGGATTGATAGTGATTTTTCCATACAAATACTAAAGGTATGCGGAAGCCAGAATCCATTTCTACACTAGGTCCAAAATGGCGGGTCAAAACCAAACTATAATTTTAACTTTCAGCACTATTTAAAGCTAGGAGCTAGCCTCCGATGGGATCCTAAATACGTTATGAAATAGGACCAAACAAACATATGAAGGAAAACACATGGTTCCATTGAACACTCCACGTGACAAGGTACACGAATAAAGTTTATTTTTTTTTCATTTTGGGGTTTACAATGATGTTTTGCACCTCATTGAAAACATGTTTTATTTAGATTTTACAAGGTCGCCAAGGAGTAGTTTTGACTAACATTCAAGTTTAAAATCTGCCAATTGCATGGCTTCCGTAATCGATACTGATATCAAAGTTTCTACAACCATCTTACGAGGTAAAAGAGTGTAGTGTTTACGTTCATGGTTATTTATCTAGTTGTGTACAAAACAAAGACAAAGTTTACTAATAGATAACATGTCCCATTTAATTCACCTAACCATTTTTTTCTTTATAATGATTTACAACTCCATTTAAATTAAGAAAAAAAGATGTTAAAATCATGCAAGAGAGGGTAAGATGACCATGTCTGTTCGAAAATCAAAGAGACACGAGGGACTCCAAGTGATCCACATTCACGATCCACGAGATCACACAATGTGAAGATTTTTTTTTTTTCAACCATTTTGTGATCGTTGTTCTTACCTCCACATTTTCAAACAAGCTGCCAAGTACCTGAAAATTAACCAACAAAGAACTATTGCCCGATGTTTCGCGGGTTGACTAAAGCCTATTCCATGGTTCCCAATGGCACATTTCATTGTCACAAACCAACACATTAAAGCACCTTGCCAACATAAGCAATTGAACACCCTTTTCAACGAACCCATTTTGCATACAAAAAGGACTGCACTCCTCTCAAACAGTTCAACGAACCTCCTTATGCTTCCATTCTTTTATTTTATAAATATCTTATATATATATTTTTAAAACGCTGCAAAATCTAGGAGACTGCTGGAAAATGTTATTAAAAAAGGATTTACACTTACAATTGGATTTGTTTGAAAGAAACAAGGGTCTGTTTAACAAGTCTTTTTGGCGTACACACACCTCAACATTGCTACATGGCCTAATATCCTAGCTAGCACATCAGATAGTTCCAATACAACAATCATGCGTCAAAAATATGCCTCCTAAGCGCTCCACATACCTTGAGCCATCCATTTGAACCAAACACCCTCCACGTTGGCCTAAGCGCTAACTAATCAAACTATAGCACATTTCCTTTACAAACAAAAGCGACCCCAATGGCCTTTTCAACGCATGGTGTTCTATGAGATGCATTTCATGTGGCATTCTGTAAACAGTCCATGTTCCTTGTGAATGCTACTCATGTCACCATAATTTAATGAGGTATTTTGTCAAACAGTTCGTGAGCTTCCCAGATGCCAACGCTTATCCACTAGGGCGCTTGCAAGTATCACCGTGTGACAAAATCCTCCAATTATGCTGGGAAGGTGTCCACATCTACTAATAATATTTTCTTTCCAAAAAAAAAAAAAAAAAATTGTTGAATACTCTTTAAGTTCCCAATTTGACATTGACAAAAGAGTATGCTAGCAAAGGTTGTGGAGTTTGGCTTCACACCTATCAATTGTGTGTTTGAATTTTCCAAAGCCATTTTAACCATCCCAATTTTGTTTTGCACAAACAGAAATCAAACAGGCCTATGAGGCCGCATTCCCACAAGGCATTTTCCAAAAAAATCCAAAACTTCTACATTGCAACAAAAACAAACAAAACTCCCCTTTTCAAATGATTTTGAAAACACCCAGAACTATTCCAAAGGCCACACTGGTGCATTCATGGAGGATACTGGAAAGTGACCAAGAATTCAACTTACACCTGACAAATAGAATAGCTCGGGACTTTCAAAATCCTATAAATTACACGCAAACTGAGCAATACCTGAACTACAACCTGCCCTCACTATGAAATTCCAAAACAAAACCAAAGAATTTTCCAAATGCATCCTGTGACTAAAATCCTTCATTTATTCACTCACACACAAAAAATTCTCTCACAGATGAAATCTCACATTAACCAAAAAAATTATTAATTCTTTCTTGGTGGTATAAGGTTGATACATGGTCCAATTTTTTTTTCTTGAGGAATTTAAGAATATTAATTCTTTATTTATATTTATAAGAAATCTCATTTATTATTTAAATTTTATGGTTTATTTTATTATTTCAAAATTTATTTTAACCAAATCCTCAACTATTCTCATTAAGGCACTCTCCTATCGCGTAAGTATCCACATTTGAAAATTACGTGGATTACTTTTTATCGTTACCCAGATTACAATTTGCTTAGATCGACTTTAATGTTAAAAACAAATATACATATATATGTTTCAAACTTCAAGATTCACAAATGCTCTCGAGTTGAAGGGATCACAAGAAAATGACATCACCACACAAATCGAAGACACGACGACGCTCCTAGGGTTCCAAAAGGTTTAGTCCGCATAAGGACAACTTCAAACTTATCCTTATCATTTTATTATCTCAAATGTTTAATTTATTTTATTGCTATTTTTTATTTACAATTGGTTTGAACGATGCCAAAACGATGAATCGACACGAGGTTTTTCAACAATCTACGAAAATTTTCAAGGTTGGGGCAAGGTGAAATTTCTACAAGCCGGAGGGGCACTACAATGTCGTGTTACAATGGTCATCTCCTTATCTATTGTCTCCGCACCGAATAATGAACACATGTACAAGCCAATGGAGATAGATAAATTTACACCGATTTATGTTTCTCCTATTGAGAAAGTTCCATGAGGGCCCACCTATCACTTACATATTTTGGAAACTTATACGACACTCCATTATATCCATAGACATAGATGTATGAAAATGTGGGAAATTGAATGAACCATGTCCCCAACTTGAAATCTCCGAGCTTTGGCACGATGTGAAAACCTATCCCGTGGCTTATTCTCAAGTATTCTGATGATATAGAAGAAGAATGTATCATTGACATGTTAGAGGTGATGCATGCTTGTTTTGAATTCTAGTTGCGGGTAGTAGTGAAAAGCATTGTTTTGACCTAGTGCCATTATGCCTCTAGTTCCTGACCAACGAAGATTCTTCTTCGTGGCACACCATAGATGAGGTAATAAGTCATGTAGAAATGGACTCCGCCATCATCACTTCAATCAACTACTTATGCAATGTGTCATTTATGATTTTATCCCGATCCAATGTAAATTTTTGATCTAGGATAACACAAATGAACTTGTACATCCATGGTTGGAATTAACGAGCGTAAGGGATTCCCAACACTCTACTCAGTAAGGTGATCACATCACCAATTTCACCTCGTAACTCAATGCGAGTAGTTTTTTTGGGGAGCCAATTGGCATGATTCCTCTTGGTGACCAACCAGTTTTTTTTCATGACTTTGGAGCATCATAGTGGGTCTTCATCCCAATACTATTATGTAAATTCCTCTCGTGTTGTTAGTAGTTTCTTCATATTCAGGGAATCAAAGAATCTCTTCAACATGTTCAGGGGTGACTAGGAGGATGGACTCATTATTGTTGTTAAAGAAACCTCTTTTCTCTAGGTCATAGTTTGAGGACATTGAAATGACACCGAGAAGGTTGTTGTTTGTGGTAAACCACTACAATATAGGAATTGGGAAAACACCGTATGATCCTCAAGCAAAATTGACCCATATGGACATGCTTGAGGTTCATGTCGTATGTGGTCATAGTCCAAACATATGCATTAGACCTTGGAATTCATATTTTAATGTTGATTTGTTGGATGTTGACATTTTGAAGCAAAAGTGAGGAAAAATAAACAATAAAAACATGATAGTAGTGTTAGGCCACCATCTTCAAGTCCACCACGAAAGAGGAAAAATGATATTATTAAATTTATACTTTTACAATATAAATTTTATCTCATTTTTAATCATATGAAATTTGTATGATTTTACAAATTAGACCATTCACGACAGCCGTGCTCGTCCTTTTGTTCAATACTCGCTTTGGCTTGATTCACGATTTCCATGGTTTGGATACTATCCCACAACATGGTCGTGGTGGTGCCTTGGCTATGATGTTTTGCTATACTCTTCTTGGTTTCCATGTCACTTTGGCTTGAGCCCAAGCTCCACACATTTTCCAAAATCCTCAATCTTCTTCCACTGGGATGGTTTAGAGTTATTCCACATGCTACATGATTTAAATTCTTTTTACCATGAATTTTCTTGTCTCATTGCCTAAACGTTGGTTATGTGGCTTCCTTTCCTGAATTTCCCATCACTTTTTTGCACAGGATTTATTCTTTAATATCACCTCTACCTCTCTTGATGATGACTTAGCTTTGCTTGCACGGTCTACTTTGTTTGCTTGTTCTAGTATTCAATGCATTGTCACCAAGAATTCAAGGTAGAAACAATGAAATAACTAGACCGCCTATAATAAGAGTAAATGCATTGAATAAAACACCAAAGACCCCACGTAAGAGAGAACTTCATAATGTGGAAACCATGGAAAAACACATGATGACAATGCATACCTCCTCTCGTTGAATGCATTGCTTCATTGGTCATTCACTTTTCATTTATATTTCCTCGCTACTCATTTCTTAACCAAGCTTTATAAGCTCTTTCAATATACAAGCTTTATTGCTTTGTTTACATGAGCTTTGAATCTCTTCTTTGAATAGGGAGAGGACCTATAACCGAGCATGCAAAAACATGTACATCTCTTTTCACCATAGGTTGTTGACAAACGTACCAATAGTTGTTCACTTTTTGTTTAGTGACACTTTTTTAGAGTTAATGAGAATGTGACACATAGGGCGTTCGGTCATTGGTCCCTCTTTCAAATGCTTTATATTGATTTTCTTCATATTAAATCAATTCAAAAACTACTTTTCCCTCCAAATAAACACATGAAACAAAAATGTTAATATGGCATGATCATACGCTACATGATGATATAATTTTTCTACGCTACAGACATACCTACATATATCTACGTGCCCCTAAAGTTAGGTACACAGTTATAGGGTCCTCTCCCTAGATTGATGCCATGAAAATATTTTGTTCTCTCTTTCAAATTGTGCCATTTAGTAGGCCGTAAATATGTGCTTCTTCAACATGTGAAGCCTAAAGAATAGAATGAAAGAAGAATATCAAGTTTTCTTGTGCTTGTGCTTCTTTTAAAGAGTTTTAGCATTTTTCAATTTTGGATTTTGGCAATTTCTATAAAACAGGACAGAGGCTTGTAGTATTTATTAATCAACCAAATAAAGCTTACAACAGAGTGCTGCAATTCTTATAAGAATTATACAACTAAATATATACATGGAAATATGTTACATAGGTGCAACAACAAACATATTCGCATAAGCTTCCTAAAAGGTCATTCAAGAAGCATAACTGAATTAAATACAAACATACGATTTGCAAAAATAATGCAACAAATAAACAATACATAAGGTTATAAATAAATATAACCATATAAAAATTAAATAATCTAAATATGTGCAATGCATAATTAACTAAGGTAATAATATATTTACCATAACATTCCCCCATTAATTTTGCATTGCCTCAAGGGATGAGGAGAGGAACTCTTTGAACAAATTGAACTTGTCATGTACAAGTGACTTTGTGAAGATATCTTCTCGTTGTTCATCTATTGGACAAAACTGAAGCTGTATATTGTGCTTCAAGGCATGCTCGCGTATGAAATGAACCTGTACATCAATGTGGTTTGTTCTTTCATGAAAAAATAGATTGCGAACAAGTTTGAGAACACCTTCATTGTCTATATATATGGTGGGTGGTTGGTTTGTCCTGTGGTATTCCAAGTCCTTCGAGTATGTGACGTAGCTATATCGCTTCACAGAAAACTTCACCTGTAGAACGATACTCAACTTATGTGGAAGAGTGAGAAACAAAGTGTTGTTTCTTGATTCCCCATGATATTGGTCCAGATCCCATAAAGAACGCAAACCCTGAAGTTTATTTTCTATCATCAATGTTGCATGCATGATCTGAATCTGAATATCTTGACAAGAAGAATTTTTCGTTCTTCTTGTATTCTAGACCAAGATCTACTGTTCCTTTGAGATATCTCAAGATGCACCTTGCTGCTTTCCAATGACAAAATTTGGGTTCCTGCATGAACCTGGATAGATAGCTCACTGCAAAGCTAATATCTGGTCTAGTGTAGGTTAGGTAAATGAGACTCCCAATCAACTGCCGATAAAGAGTGGCATTTACCGCAAGAGATGGATTTGAATGAGATAACTGCAATCTGTTCTCCATAGGTGTAACAATCATGGAGTGCAATCCATCATCCTAAATTTCTCGAGTGTTTTATTGGTATATTTCATCTGAGAAACAAAAATGTGATTCTCTTTTTCCATACTTCTAATCCAAGACAATAATGCATCAACCTGAGATCTGTCATGTCGAATGATCAATTAAGATATTTCTTCATTGCATCGATCATCCTCACTAAACTAGTCAGTGATGACTAGATCGTCGACATAGACAATGACAATCAAAATCTCCCCCTTGATTTTTAAGGTAAAGATTGGGATCGTATGGATTTCTAACAAATCCATATTGTACGAGATGCTCATTAATTTTGATGTACCATGCCCAGGGTGCTTGTTTGAGGCCATACAAATATTTCTTGAGTCTAGCATACCTTTGTTTCTTGACTAGGTACAACATATCCCTCAGGTTGAGTCATGTAGACTTCTTCTTATAAATCTCCATTTAGGAAGGCATTTTTATGTCCATCGATGGAATTTCCAACCAAATCACAGGAGCTTCAGAGCAAAGATCATCTTGATTGTTTTGATCTTAGCTATGGGAGCAAATGTCTCCTTGTAGTCAATGCCTTCTTTTTGTGCATACCCCTTTGATACTAGTCTTGCTTTGTACTTGTCTACTGTCCCATCTGCTTTGTACTTTGTTTTAAATATCCATCTGCATCTAATGGGTTTCTTCCTTGGTGGAAGATCAACAAGCTACCAAGTGTTGTTTTTCATCACTGAGTTGTATTCAACATCCATGGCATCTTTCCAAGATTTTGACTATAGGGATTCCTGAGACTGTAGAGGGCTCATCATATTCAATAACTCTACTCATCAAAGAAAAGTTCACTTCTTCTCTTGCTTTACTGTGAGTCCATGGTCCAAGGGTGGATGTATCCGGTGGAGCATCCATTCTTGCATCTTGTAACATGCTAGTATACCACTTGGGCATACACTGAGCAATTCTCGTGGGTCGTGGTTCTATCATATCATCACCATCATCCCCATCATCACTTTCATCATCTACGGGAACATCAACTTCAATTTTTATAACTGGTGAAGAATCTACATCAAGTGAGTCTAGAGGAGGAGACTCTGCTTCCTTCTTCTCAAAGAACTCAACATCTATGCTAGTGTAGACTCTCTTGGTCTTTAGATCCATCAATCTGTACCCAAGAGTCTCTTCACTGTACCTAATGAAGATGAGTTTTTGTGATTTCATATCCAATTTCTTTCTATTCTAATTGGGTATGTGCATACTCGCTTTTGACCAATACTCGAGGTGTGCAACAGATGGTTTCCACTTTGATCATGCTTCATGTGGCGTTACTCAAGAGCAAATCAGGCAGGCACTCTGCTCAAAAAATACACTGTTGTCTTTGCTACTTCTACCTGGAATGTCTTTTCTAGTCTAGAGTCATTGATCTTACATCACACCATTTCCATGGTAGTACGATTTCTTCTCTCAACAACACCATTTTGCTCCGGTGTGTGTGGAGGAGGCATTTGTAGATGAATCCCGTGAGCTTGTAGGTAGTATTTGAACTCGTTACTGGTGAATTCCCCCCCTCGATCTGAGCAGAGAGTTCTAATGTGACGACGGATTTCATTCTCAACAACCACATTAAACTTCTTGAAGGTTTCAAAAGCTTCACTTTTCTTGCAAAGATAAAAATCCACATTTTTCTTGAATAGTAATCAACACAAATCATGCAATACTGAAATCTAGAATGACTCGGTTGCATTGGACCACAAATATTGGTATGAACCAGGTCAAGCTTTCCATGAGCTCGAAAATTACTCTTCTGGAATGAAGCTTTGTGTTGCTTTCTGTTTGGCAGTGAGGAAACTTGTTTGTATCCTTCTAGAGAGATGGTAAACCATTTACCATATTGCGTCAACAAAGTGTCTCAAGATACTTGAAACTTATATGACCAAGTCTCCGATGCCACAACTATGCATAGGTAGAGTTCTTAGCCATAAGTTCCTGATCATCTCTATGAACAAAATCAAGCTGGAACATGCGTCCCACATTGGAGGATTTTACAACTATTTTCTAGCCTCGTGATTTGTCTCGAATTAGACACAATTTATTGCCGGAATGACTATTAAAGTCAATTTTTAAGTTATGATCATCGAGTTGACTGACTGATAACAAATTTTTAGTCAACCCAGGGACATATAGAACATCTGACAATCTACAATTGCGTGAACCAAGAGATAAAGAAATGTTCCCAATCCCCTGAACTGTGTATGAAGAATCATCACCTAACGAAACATGGGTTTTTGAAGGTGTGTCCCTCATTGAAGTAAAATAGTTTATGTGGCTGGTCATGTGTCGAGTGGCTCCTAAATCAACATACCTGTAGTGCCCATTTAAACAACCACTTGAGACCAAAGAAACAACCTAGGGTTAACTAGAAAATTATGGGATAATTTTTTTATTTATTTGAAGTGTCTACAACTAAATTGCAAGACTTCGCCACTAATAGGTTCTGGAAAAAAGTTGTTTACTAAGGCACAAGTTTCCTTTATTAACTTATAACAAGTTTACAAGGTTCAATTTTTTTAGGGTTACATGTTCTCAAGGTTAGATTAAGGGAGTAATTTTACCCCATGCCTTCTCCCTAACAGCTCAGAAATTCAACTATATTTTTCTCATATTTAATGCTTCCAAAATTTTCCTAAACCATTCCCAATGGATAGGAAATTTTCTCACCTTTCCGATGATATAAAGAAGTCCTCCTAACTCCAAGTAGAACTCAAGATATAAGCGGGCGAGTCTTGGGGTCAAATTTTCCTAGAGGGACATGTGGCAAGAGGAGGAGTGCACCTTGGGCGGGTTGGTGGGTCGTGGGGCAGCATTGGGAAATTTTCCCAACGCATGGCTCAAAGTAAAAACCACTCCATTCCCCCGTGGGTCCCTAGGGGACACGTGTTGAGATCTGATGCCAAGCGGAGAAGGGGGAAGGGAAGGGTGGAGCGGCGGGTGTTTTGCGCTTTGCGCCAATGAAGGGGAACAAGGGAAAGAAACGGTGCGCGGGTCCGCACACCCGCAGGAAGACAAAGGAGAAAGGGGAAAGAAAAGGGCAGGGTGGCGGACCGATTTAGCTCCTATCGCCCAAGGGGAAAAAAAGGAAAGAAAGGACGTGCGGGTCCGCGCACCCGCTGGAAGAAGGAAATATGAGGGAGAAGGCGGAGAAGCAGGCCCGCATGGAGGAATTTTAGAATTTTTCCCCAAAGGCCCAAAAATGAAATTTCTCCCGAACCTCCGCCACCACCCCAAGGTGCCACGTGGCACGCTTTCATCGTGGGCCGGTGGGGTCAAAATGGAAAATTTTCCCCAAAAACATTTATAAAAGCTAAGGGTTTTAAAAGAACTGCGCCTCCGCCATAGCCACAAGGGGACACGTGGCACCCTCTGATTGGCTGTGGGCCGGTGGAGGGAAAAGTGAAAATTTTCCAAATTTTTTCAAAAGGTTTAAGGGGTAAAATTTATCTCGCGCCTCCGCCTCAACCCCTAGAGGACACGTGGCAGCCCCTGATTGGCTACGGGGTCGGGCGGAGGAAAAGTGAAAATTTTCCCGAGCCCAAAATTTTGAAAATTTTCTAAGGGCAATTTTGATGGGAAATTTTTGGGTTGCGGGCCCACCAGGGAAAATTTTCCCAAATTTTCCCGCCAAGGCACAAAAACTTCAAAGTGTCATAACTTGAGCTAGAAAGCTCGGTTTTGGGAAAATGAGGACTTTTCGGAAATCTCTCAAGCCCTCTTTGCACAAGGAACATAAAATTTACTTTTTGATGAAGTTTTAAGGGTCAATTTTGTAAAAATATCTGCAGGCCTTTATTTGGCAAACTGACAATTTCTAACTTATAATTTTGATAAAATTAGAACTCCTCCTTCGCTCAACATGTCAAATAGACATGGAGGATTGGTCTAGGGATGGTTTAGAGTGTTTTAGGGAAGTAAATTTATCCAATCTATTCAAGGTTGCATTTTTCTGGCAATAGATGGAAAAACGACTGAGCAAGATCCGAATTGAAATTCATTCTTGACTGTTATAGTGAATTTGAGTTCCTTAGGTAGTACTAAGTCTAATTTTCAATGTTTTATAACTTATTGTTTAGTGCAAGTATGAACTGTTCATTTTTATTAAAATGTGAATTGCCAGGATGAAGTATATTACAGTGAACTGTTTCTTTAAATTAGAATCTCCATTTTGTCATTTAAATGTGCATATGATTCCTAACTTAGTCAAATACATTGCTTATTAAATCATCCATCTAATTCTAAATGAAACTACATCTCTGATTTCAGTTTTAATATACATTTTGCAAGGAAAATAACATTGACTTTCATTCCATATGTATTCTTTCTTTCTTTTCTTCTTCAAACAACAATTAAATTTCAACAATAATTCAAATCAAATGTGCAATACATTTTGGAGAAGGGAATGCAATCCTTTATTGATCATCAAATACAATTTTACAACTTATCACTTTTCCCATTTGATTTGGTTTCAAATTACAAAATACAAAGTATGGAACATCATTCACATTTTCTTTCCAAAGTAAAATAGAGAAGTATAATTCTTCTTGTACATTTCTCAATTCAAATTCAACTTCCATTTACAATGCAATCACTTCTCATTACAACATTTATACACTCATCCACTCAAGGTGGGAAAGGTTACAATGAATTGCTCAAAGGAAAGGGACTGTCAAACTGTGAAATTATTTCTCCAACAATAGCATGCTTATTTCTTCTTCTTTGCAACTTTGATCACAACAAGGAAGGGGAAAAGGTAATGCTCTCCACCCAACCAAGACATCCAATGAGAAAGGAGAAGTCATCCTTTCCTCATTGGCCCCCGAGCCCCAACCATATTGAAATAAAGTATGAACATCAACACATGGCAACAAGGCTTCTTCCACAACAAACAAACATACTTCACATTTCATACAAATAATACAATACACAGTCCAAACAAGACAGTAGTTCCCAACTGCATTTGAAAACATACACACAATACATAGGCTTGATCAAGCAAGCCAACAAGAGCAAGGACTATGGGAAATCCTTATGCCTCCCAATTTGGAATTGGGTATCCACCAAAATGCATACCGCCAATAAATATATCAAACCCATAAAACTTATATCTCCCAACCCCTCCTTATGCCCCCCAGTTTCTCCTTTATGCCCCCAAGAGTAAGAAATGCAAGCGCTTTATTTTCCAAGGTGGATGCCAAACCAAAACTCCTTCCACAATAAAACAAGCCATTGGCAATCCCTTATGCCCCCATGTGAAATCCCCACAGCCTTCTCCTACACCATACCCTAAGCATTCTACCCAACTAGCCAAGAATGCAAACACAAACACCATTCAAACATGCATGCAAGAGAAGGAAAAACATTTAAAACACACCAAGATGCCTACCCCTCCATAATGGAGTTTGTTCCAAGCTCACAAGCTTTGCACAATGTCAAAGTGTAGTTTAAAACTAGCAAGGTATAAGCATGCAAAAAGACTCCAAGCTTTCTCCACAACCAGCTCCAAAACAACAACAAAAATGCGCCCCCAAGAGGAAATAACAAAGTTTCAACAACCATAAACAAGCAAGGAGTTTCATTTTTATAGGAGAAGGAAGAGAAGAGGATGATGTGGATCCACGTGGGATGCCACATCATTCTTCCTCAACCCCAAGGGGAAAGTCAACATCCTTCACCAAATCATAATAAATAAAAAAGAAAAAACCACTTACATACTCCAAAATGCCCATACTCCAAAAGGACCAAATTTAAAACATGTAAGGGAAGTGCAATTAAAACTTACATATTGTCACTTCAAAATGCATTATAAATGCCTACATTTAACCTCCAAACCATAGGCATGGTTGGTGGATCATTTTAAGAGGTGTGGGACAAGTTTAACTTGTCCCACAAGCCTCCAAATTTGGCCTCCAAGGACAAATTCGAATTTCATAAAAGATGGAGTGCTTGACCTTCCAAAATCTACCTTACAAGACTCTTACAAAATTCTTACAACATCACTTACACACTCCTACCACATTAATATTTATAACAACAACTTTATTTATTTCATTCCATATCCCAATTTATTTTAAATAAAATTTAACTATATGACTATCACATTTAAATTAGATTACAAGAAGGAACACATTACTAAACAAAATACATACAACATTAATTCAAAAAGGAACACATAAATAAAACACATATCCCATGGTCACATATAATGGAAATCCCCCATGGGAATTCCTAACATAACTCAACACACAAATGAACAACACAGTTGCCATGGTGACCTTGTTGATTTCACCCGAATTTCAATATGGTTAGTCTCTAGTCCCCCGACATTGTTGTGATTTTTAACCTGCAAAATGCAAATACCTCCTTCGGCCTCGTGGCCATATTAGAACATCCAAAATGATATAAACAACATTTCAAGATCATCTAAACATATGAATCACAACAATATCAAGAATTCAACATTATCATTTTAATTAAATAAATCAACTATATCATCATCAAAATCTACCATACTAGATCTACTCAAAATATCCAAATGTCATAAGTCCAGATCAACATCTATAATATATCCATGTCAAAAGTATATCATCAATCACATATCGAAATGCCTCTAGTAATCATCATGTATAATAACTGAATCTAGATCAATAATAATCCATGATCTAACGTCTAACCATCATACTAAAACAAAACATAATAGTGTCCATAATATGATCAATAATATCAAAATCAGTATCTAAAAAGTGTCAAAGGGAAGTGGGTACTACAATACCAGATATCACTAGATGACATGGAAGGTTCACTTGATTGAGAAGTGTACAAGTAGTCTTCAGTATCTAAATGTTCTTCTTGCTCAGCAATATTGCCTTACTGATGGGGTCTTCTTTTCTAGTTCCCCTTTTTCTGCCCTTGATTGTAGTTTGAATGTCCCTTGTGAGATTTTTGGTGTTGAGGTCCAGAGTTTCTTGATGAACCTTTCTTATAAGTGTTATACCAACAATCTTTCAATTCATGTCCTCTTTTACAGATTGGACATTTCTTCTTCTGTTTCTTATCCCCTTGTTGATTTTGATTCTGATATTGGGGTTTTTGATAGGAATTAGGTTTTCCTTTCCCTTTTCCTTTCCATTTTTGATGAGAAGAAAGTGCCTACTCCTCTTCATCATCCTTATTATACATGGCTTCCTCTTGTTGCAGTAGATTTACTAACTTGTCAAAACTCACTATTATATCTGACAAGTTTAGGGTTGTTACAAAAATGTGGTATGAAGGGAGAGCTATCAGAATAATGGGAATTGAGAGCTTCATTAGTGACTGCTTCTCCCAGGGCTAGAAGTGAAGCCCTAAAATCTATGACTCTTCTCAAGAAATCTTTGATTTTCTCATTTTTCTTAAAATTCAGTGTGTGTAATTGACTATGCAAATTCATAATGACATTCTTGTTTTTGGCCTCATATACTATGCTTAAATTATCCCACGCTTATTTGGCTATTTTTGCATCTCGAATGTGGGGTTGCACATCATCGGACACTCCAAACAAGATGATTAGTTTGGCCTTCTCGATTTGATTCATCAAACTGCCACCGTTGTGTTGTATCGATGAGTTGATCCGGCCGAGTACCATTCACAATAGTCTAGATCTCTTCAAACTCAAGTTGTGTCTTGATTTTTGTCTTCCATGCAACATAGTTGTTTCCTCTGAGTAGTTGTGAATCTGGAAGAAAGAATTTGGGGGCATTGGTGCCCATTTTTCATAAATCCACGATAGGGTTAGGCTCTTATCACTCCAAGTATAAGGTCTCCCAATCTATATACAATCAATCCGATATACTGAGCCTTTCTATATACGCGTTTCCGATACACCCATCGGTACATAGAAGAAGCTCATCCTTTCGATATACCTAATGGTATGTGAAAGAGTGGTTAACGTACGCAAAAAAATTTGATACATGGTACCAAGATAATACTGAAAGGGGTCTGTGTGATTATTGACATTGGCTCAAAGAAATATCATCATACGCATGCGTGACTTCGCTATATACTCGAGATAATTTCTCGGTCCGTATTTATGTCGTGCAATCATTCATAGATGAATGGGAGGGCTCAGAGTGTGTGCACTATGTCCTTGTTACTCCTTGTCAATTTGAAGGGTCGATGCCCGGATGATGTCATTGCTGCTATATTAGGCGTTAAGTGTTGTAGTAGTTGTGACGACTTTACCCGTAAGCGCTTCCTAGAGGCATTGTATATACCAAATGTTGTGAATGAGATCTAGGATCTCATGAGTGTTTTAGAACTAAATTTCATGGTTTTTTATTACAATTCTCTGCCAGTTTTTGAGAAGTTACAATGTTTACGGTTGACTATGACAACTTACAAATTAGTATAATATACAGAAGCATACAATTACATTCATTTTTTTAAAAAAATTGAATGACAGACAATTGTTTTTTTGTTTTTCGGGGCCCTGGTGGCCTCCGAGCCCAATATGGATTTGTGAGCAAAAAACCGTAAAAAAGTGGCTCAAAATTATGTTTTCAGCTACCCCTCCTTTGGAAAAAATTGTCCAGAATTAAAAATTGAGCAATTTTGGAGAATTTTTTTTGACCCTTTGTAGGGTTTTCTCTGCTAAGTTTAGTGGTGGGTTTAGTTGTAACTAGGGATTTTAAATGAATTTTTACCGTTAAATAGGCTTCTATAGTTGGCGGGGGCTGCTAAACTTCAATATTGATTTTTTTTGTGTTGGGGGTGGGGAACGAACCCAAAACATTGTTGCCCCAAGACTATGCCAACAACCAACCTCACACGATATGTGCTTATGCAATTAAATGAAGTACTTTATATTTTAAATACTTCAAAAATGACTAACCTTTGAAAAAATGTGACTTGGCTCTAGCTCGACACGTCAACATGGTTGTGTGGAAGGCGTGAGACAAATTTTGGGAACGTAATAAATAGATCTGATATTTTTCAAATTCATTTTAATATTTTCCTCCGCCACCACTTGAGATATTGTTCATTTTTTTTGTATTGTCTCCACCGTTTGTTTTGGTTGCAGGCTCCCTGAGTGGAGAGGGCTCGATTTGGAGCAATGGAAGGCTCAGACACCTTGTTTGTTGTTGTCTCAACTTTGTTGTGTTGCAGGGTATACTTGACGGATTTCTTAATGCATAGGAGACTTGGTCGAATGGCTCGGTGGAGTGGTCTATGTGGCCACTATGTGGTGGGATCTACTGTTGTGGGAGAGAGGATCCGCTCGACCTTTGAATAGAAGGTGCACAACTTTGTATTGCGTGTAAGGGGACTCGACCCATCCAAGCAACACGTCCACAACTCGTCGTTGAATGGGCTCGGAAGCTTCAAAACTGACACGGCCTCTTCAATGATGGACTCAAAAATGTAGGGGTCAATAGATGACTCAGTCTCCAAACCAATGTTTGACCTCACCCAAGTTGGTCGATCTAATGTCAATGCAGGGATCAAATTGTCTAAGAACCCGAGGGAGAGCTCAGTTTATTACTCAGAGTCACCAAATCACAACTAGCTCGTTGTTTGGATATGGGCTCGGTGGAGTGCCCTCACAACTTACCAATACAGGAGCTCGGTCTTCAATGAAGAGTACTATGACTCAATTTACCAAACATAACTCTTTCTACAGAGTTAATGTGAATGCAGAACCCTCAATGGGGAAAATTGATTTATTTATTTATTATTTTTTTAATTTTGTGAGTGCCAGGAAGCAAACTTTTCTAGTGCAGAGGGCACCAAGGAAAAAAATTTGCTTTACATTTACCTAGATATCACACAGAAGGTTGTGGGACTACAGGGAGATCTGGGAAGCTGTTGGAGGCAACACTAGCTCTCCGATGATGCAGATTTCTTCTCCATGATTTTTCTTCCTCTGTAACCTCTCTCCAACCTTGTCAGGAGCTTCAACCAACTCTGGTACCAAATGTAAAACAAGGACGAAAGCCTGTAGTATTTTATTAATCAACCAAATCAAGCTTACAATGTTGTGCTGCAATTCTTATAGGAATTGTATAGTTGAATACATACACGGAAAATGTTGCGTAGGTGTAACAACAAAATAATTCACATAAGCTTCCAAAAAGGTCATCCAGAAGCATAACTAAATTAAATACAAACATACAATCAAACAATAATGCAAAAATAAACAATACATAAGGTCATAAATAAATATAACCATATAACAATTAATAATTTAAATAATCGAAATTTGTGCAATGCATAATTAACTAGGTAATAGTATATTTACCCTAACAATTTCCTCGCATGCATTTCATATGGGGAAATTTTAATCTTTATCCATCAAATAAGTGACACATGGTGAAGTGGAAGTGAACTTTTACTACACTATCTCGTTGATTATAAACTTAATTAATTAAAATTATTAATAAGATTAACGTTATGAATTTTAATAATTAAATGTAAAGTTTTAATTTATAAAATTAATAACATTATAGTTTACTTGGTTCAAATTTCGAGCAAGCATCGACAAAGTCCTTAAAGGCTAGATTGTGTTATGATCTCTTAGCAACACACTTTTGATTTGGACGGTAACCAACATTCCTTAATTACCGTCCTGTGGGTGTCCTTTTATCTCGACCACAACCCCATTTCTTTCAAATTACAATGGAGTGGGACCCTTTTAAGGTGCCTAACAATCAATTCTATCTTAATGTTTCTTTGTTGAGTCATGTTGGTGTCATCTCTCTCATTGCTAGAGTTTTGAATATGGCACCACGTCCACCCTAAACTGTCAGACTGGGTTGATTGGTAGAATTCCGCCATTCAACGTACTGCCAAGTTTCTTTGCCATTTTAGAAACTAGGTTGCTTGAATTTTGAAAAGGGTGGATTCCACACTTATTCAAGAGTTTTAGAAAAAATCCACTCTACTTGAAGCTCAGAACCATTTTAAATCCCTACCTAGCTTCGGGAAGCTAAACTCATGCACGAGATTAAGGTTATTTAAAATCATAAGGCCAGAGGTGCTCAAATCCGTGCTAGACTTCACTAGATTAAACTGGGAGACAAAGCTTCCAAAATATTCTTCAATTCCCTTTGGGATAAGTTTTCCAAAGAACAAATCAATTCCATTCAGTGAGCTCATGATTATGTCACGAGTCTTCCGTATATTGTTAGAACTTCATGGATCATTACACCTTGATTTTCCAGGCTCAACAACTATCCAAATAAATTCAAGCTTCTCTGCAACAATTTGTGGAAGTGGATCATCATGCAAGATGTCTCTACAGGATAGGAAACATTGTGATGCTCCTCTACAATTGGATGAGATTTACAATTCCCTCCTTTTTCTTGCTAATGATAAATCTCTTGGCATTGATGGTTTTCCATGTAAGTTTTATAAGGAAACTTGGTATGTGGTTAGTAATGACCTTTTTCAATTCTACAAAGAAGCTCTGTAGAATCATGCTCTTGGCAATGTTATTAATGAAGGAAATATTAAGTTTATTCCTAAAGCTAGGAATCCATATCTCATTACTAATTGACGGCATATTACTCTCCTTAATGTGTCTTACAATATTTTTTCCAAAGCTCTTGCTCTCTGTATTGTTAACCTTCTTCCAAAAGTGGTTCATCTAGAGAAAACTAGTTTTGTTAAGGGTAGATACATTCTTGATAAAATCATTGCCATCTAGTAAGGTATAAAGTGGTCCAAAAATTCTCTAAACTGAGTTATTTTCCTTAAAATTGATTTTGAGAAGGCTTATGATCATATTGAATGGCCCTTTATTCTTGCTATGCTTCAAGCCCTTGGGTTTGGACCTTTCTTTATCAATGTTGTTCAAAATTTGTTTGCTTATGATGCTTCTTGCCTCACTATCAATGGAAATCAATCTCAAGCTATCAACATGTTCAAGTATATCAGGAAAGGGTGCCCTCTTGCTCTTGCTCTTGCTCTTTTTTGTTCTTGTAGCTGATGCCCTTGGAAATCTTTTTCCGATAGGGAAGAGTGGGGATGCATCCGAGGAATATTTCTTCCCGATCATGCTACTCAAATTTTCAATGGGAATTTTGTAGATGACTCTTTCCTCACTTTAGCTGAGAATGAACAGAACATCAAAGAAGCTTTCTCTTGTTTAGACACCTTCTGTCAAGCTTCTGGCTCTAATGTTCAATTAGCTAAGTCTCTTGGCTTTTGATAGAGTTATTGGCCTTTGCCCGATTGGCTGACATCGTACCCTTGGTGTTGGATAAATCATGGAGAAATATTCAAATTCTTGGGGATTCCTTTTGCCTTCAATAGCGATTATGCCACTCTTTGGAAATATGTCATTGATTGGGTGGAGCAAAAAGTTCAATGTTGGGTCTCTAGGCCTCTCTCATTGGCCGACAAGTTTCAAGTCTACACCAAAATTTTGGCTGCCACCCAAGTTTATTATGCTTCCTGTTGGTGCCCTTCATAGGCATCATTTGAAAAACTTGCTAAACTTTTGCGGGATTATCTTTGGTATAAGAAACATCGGGTGGATTTTATTGGGTTGCTTAGGATATTTGTACCCTTTCGCATGATCAGGGTGGAATGGGATTTATAGATGTTTATAGACAATATATCTCTCTATGTTAAATGGGTTATCGGATGCATAAATGGAAACCAAATCTAGAAAATCTTGTTACGTCATTACATACATCTCCTTATCATATATTGAATATCCCTTAAATGCTAAACTCGAAAGTTTCGAATGATAACATACTTGGCTTACCTCCTTGTAGCAACATTTCTCCCATACGTAATCACCGACAGATGTCTCTACTTCAAAGGGTTGTTGCAAATTAGGAAGAGCAAGTACTAGATCTTGAATAATTTTTGTTTTAATAACTCAAAATCCTTGTCTTGTTCCTTAACCTACCAAAACCCTTACTCTTTACACCGTTGTGTGTAGAGGTGTTGCAATAGCTTAGAATCCTGGAATGAACTTCATCATGTGTTGTACTACTCCCAAAAAATCCTAGTCTCTGTGGCTTCCATTGGTGTTGGAAAGTTGGTGATGGCTTTTACCTTCTTCAGATCCACTTGTAGCTCTCCTCATCTAACCATGTGCCCAAGATAGAAAAGTGAGTGTTTGGAAAATTCACACTTCTTCATGTTGTATAATAGTTGTATCTCCTTGAGAACTTGCTGTAAATGTGTTAGATGTTTATCCCATGTGCCATTAAAAATCATAATATCATCAATGTATACAATGATATATGAATCTATGAATTCACGCAATACATCATTCATCAATCTTCTAAATGTATCATGTGCATTACATAAACCAAATGGAAGTACGAACCACTCATACAAACCCTATTTTGTTTTGAAGGAAGTCTTCCATATATCATCCTCCTTCATTTTGACTTGGTGATAACCGGACATGAGATTTAAATTAGTGAATAATTTTATGTGTGAAGGTCATCTAAGAGATGATCTATGCATGGGATTGAATATATGTTATTTATGGTAATCTAGTTCAAATCACGGTAGTCGATGCACACCCTTCAAGAACCATCCTTCTTTGGCTCTATCAAAATAGGTGAACCACATGGCAAGGTGCTTAGGTGTATTAGCCCTTGATCTAAAACCTCATGGAGTTGTTTCTTTATCTCTATACTATCCAACAATGATTGCCTATACAACCCGATATTTGGTAGAGGGGACTCTAGCAACATTAGAAGATCATGCTCTACCTCTCATTTTGGTGGTAATCCATTGAGAGTCGTGAAAACTTCCTGAAAAGAATGAATTATTATTCATCCCTTTGTTAGAAATATCTAAATTTTCTAACCCATCATGCTTATATTTCAATAGAAGTAAACAAAACTGATTATGATTTTCCCCGAATGAGTCTCTTTGCTTAGTTAGCACTTACCATAGCAAGTTTTGACTTATGCTTTGGTGTGCCTAGATGTTGTGAATCGACTATATCCTTGACCCATCTGTATCAATTCTCCCTTCTCATGAATATAACATCCTTGATATACAAGTAAGGACTCCAAAAAACAACATCAAATGCATCAAGTGGAATTACATCATCTTCTAATACATCTATATATTGAGAATTTATCCCAAACTTGAACTTACATCTTCTTGTTACCTGAATTTCTACACCCTTCTTCACCCATCCAAAAGGATAAGGATGTGGATGCTCATAAGTTTCACAAACAATATTATTTACAACCACATCAAAAATCAAATTAGATTAAGAATCCGTATCAACCAAAGCATTTACTTTAGTCCCTTGATTTGGATTTTGATCTCGAAATAGCTTACTCATATATTCCTCTTATTTATGGATGTGCATGTTGATCATTGTGCATCTTGGCCTTTCTTCTACATCGAATCATCCTCCATCTCTACCTCCCCATCTATCCTTACAACTGTCATGGAATTCTTAGAGTCCTTGGTTCGGTTCTTTGGATACAATTACAGATGTAACTTCCAACATGTAGTATCAATATGACCATGAATATCACAATTATTACAAAAATATTAGGATCTTTACAAATTTTCAAAGTGGTAGTGGTATTTTTACCTTTGGTACTCATTTTCCCCTACTCTTTATTTGGATGATTTGTCCTTGACTCCACTTATCCTTGCTTCTTCTCATCATCTATGTAATATGTTTGCACACATGCTTCATTGAGATCCTTGGGATTCATAGAGATGACATTATTTTGAAGGTGAGTGTGAAGTCATCCAAAATGCTTGATCAGAATATCTTCATCCTCCAAGTCCATATTGAGAAACATGGCTCGTCTCGAAACTCCGAAGTGTAATCCTGTATACTTTGATCAACGCTTTGTCTAAAGTATTGACATTTAATCATTTGTCAGTCTTATGGCCAATAGGATTAAAATTTTCTCCAAGAAATTCTTTAAAACCCTCCTAAGAACTTACAATAGGATGTTTCTTCTTTTCACAAGTGGATATATGAGTTTCCCACCAAAGCAGAGCATTTCCTTCCATATTTAGATGTGCAAAGGAAATCCTTTGCACGAGTGACATTGTGAAAACTAAAATAAACCTCCAATTGCTTTAACCATTTATCTAGAAATTCTTGCATCTACTTGTCCTTCAAAGATTTTAATCTCAACCTTAGTTTCAACTTTAAAAGGAGCATGATCAGATTTTACCTTCTCTCTTCCAACTGGAGTTTCCTCTTCATGATCTTGCACTTTTTTTTTTTTTTATTGTGGCTCTTTCCTATGCCAAATTTCTTAGCCAATGCTTGAACCACTTTGAGTGTATGGATTATTTCTTAACTGTTGTTGTCCTTTGTTGATATGAGAGTTCTCTTTGGTGTTGAAACAACCTATCCATCATGCTTTCCAACATCTCAATTCTACGGACCAAGTTCTCTTCTTCCATTTGATCTCTAATCCTTTGTTTCCACTTCTTTATAGATATCTATGGATCACAAGGTAATACTTCTTCACCTTTAGACCTTGTCACTGTCATACAAATCACACAAGAATGAATACCACAATCCCTTAGATAATATAGTCAGCTCTGATACCAAAATTATTTGTAAACCTCTACTTTCAAAATTTACGAGACCACAAAAATTACTATTCCTACTTCCAACTTATTTGAAAATGAAAGTTCTTAATGCTAGTGAAAGGAATATGAAACTTAGAACTATTTTACAGAAATGAAAGATAAAAAATTCAACACACAACACAATATTTTATCCTGGAACCCCCAATTTGAGGGAAAACCAGCCAGAAAGGAAATTGATCTTTCTTCCCAATATTATATTGGCCAATTCAAAGAAAATATAAATTACAAGAAGCTAAAGGAAGGAAAACAATGTCACTTCCACCCTTCTCTACTTGTTTGTTCTGTTCTCACACCTTGCTTCTACAAAACAATTCCAACATCAATGGTTTCTTTCTCACTTCTCTTCATCAAATATTTGATGCCCTAATTAAAAATGTTCCTATCACTTAAATAGATTTCTCCCCATGTCCTCTTGTGCACTAGAGAATGGGAAGAGTCATCCAAGGAAGAGACACGACCCAGACGTTGCAAAATCCGTGATTTGTTTGTGGATTTTTTTTTCATTTTCATTAGTAACAAGACCATCGATGAATGCAGATTGGTGATTATGCAACCATCGATATGTGTAGAGGGGAGCTTACGCAACCACCGGGCGGTTACACAACTGCCGCTCTGTACATGATGGCGGTTCTATAACTTAATAATCTGCTCTCCTTTCGATTTATTTTCCTTCGATTATGGTTATTTTGATGAAATGGTGTTTCTTTAGATCCCTATGGATCAAAATGGTTCAATTACACAGGAAGATGACACTATTAATACACACAAATGTCACTTTCTTGACTAACCTAACCAATAAAATATGCTTATGAGTGATGATTTATTATAAGATTGTAGCACCCACCCATGTGGGACCCAAACACATGACCAAAATACTAGGATATTTTTTTTGACATACATTTTACTTGATACAACTATGTGACACCAAGAAGACTCGCAAGAGATTGTATGTCACCACTTGTGATGTTTACATCGACATCCAAAAGACATGCAATTAACAAGGTGACATAGGATGCAAACCAATACCACACTTACCACAACCCGACACAACATGAGTTTCACGAATTGGCACTTTTCACAATATTACATTTTCGTGGTTAAATCTTTGTCGTATTCATATTCTTTTTTTCGCCTTAAAGGTTTGAAGAGCACTTACCAAACAAACATATAATCTCATTCACAAGGCTACACATTATTCATTTCAGTTTAGAACTAACTTATAACAAATACACTTACTTGGTTATTTTCTCTATTACTATTATTTTCATAACTCAATAATAGATCAAAACATTTTATCACACATGTGAGAGTCTCTTAGCTCTCGGTCTCCAAACTAGAGTTTCTGTTTCACCTAAAATCACATTTTCCCGACATTTTAGTTGCCATGGTTCAATAATCAATTAGTGTCGATTCCAAAAAATAGTTATGTGCCCTAAGTTTGGTTTTCTAGACAAGAGGTTAAGATGATTGAATACTCGAACTCTCGTAGAGTAATTTATAAGAACTTTCAATAACAAAAGAAGGCCTAACTAAGTAAAAAGATAATTCTAAGTTTCACTTGTGTGTCCATTTTATATCACTTGCATGTAAGAGAGATAGGATTTTAATAAAGGTACTAAGTGAGGTACCCCCTCACTTTGTGGTCTGCCAAAGTATACTTGAACACATTTCAATAATAACCATTACCTTCCTTATTACTCTTAAGATCCCATACACGTACAAAGATTGGTCCTTCCCGGGAGACTTAGCATAAAAAGGAAACCATAAAAAAACATTGATACACAATACATCACTCATGTCACAAAGGGGTATTGCACCCTTAACTACAATAACAAGCATACTTCCACGAACATAAGAAATCCTTTTTGACACACAAACCTAAAAGTACTACTAAGCCTCAAGGCACATCACTCATGCCACAAAGGGGTATTACACCCTTAACTACAATAACAAGCATACTTCCACGAACATAAGAAATCCTTTTTGACACACATGCCTAAAAGTACTACTAAGCCTCAAGGAACACATGAGAAGATTTGTTTCAAGGCATATCTTGGAGGAAGAGAGGTGGTTTCTAACACTAAGACTCTATTAGCAATACAATCCTTTTGAGAACCATATAGAGATTGAAACTTCTCTTAAACCCGACAAGGAGGATGACACACAAATAACCCAATGCTCAAGGGTAACCTTCTTAAGGGTTGATAGATTGGGATCAATTGGGTAACGTTTAAATAATAACCTCCTAAAAGTGGTCAACCATAACCATTCGTAAATAAGGTAGTTTCATTACTTCTGAGTGTTTCAAGCATTTTAGTAACACACACAAGAATACAAAATCACTTCATTGACATAGGAGCACAATTATAACATTTTCATTTCATTTCTAGTTAAAATGTACATCCACACCATTAACAAGATATATACCTATAATCAAAATCACCCTTAAAATAGAATGTCCATTTTCCCAAGATACCAATACGCTACAAGATCTCACTCATCACAACATAATCCATAATTAACATTCATGATTATAACATAGTACTAATACATCTACTTAAAGTTACATGTATATTTTAATGACATCCCATACTACAAAAGCATAAGAAATGTTGTCATTTTCTCTCGATCTCGTGTACCTGCAACCACCATATGGTCAACACAATTCTTGCGACATGGTATCAAACTACAATAAAGCACGATTTATGTTTTCACAATTTTCTAACAATAATGAAATTATACTTATCACACTTTAAAGGAGATTAGGAAAATATTCTTGCCATTTCATTTCCTTTTGAAGCCAAGGAGAGAGATAGAGAGAGGAGAGAGAAAAACACCATTTCAACAATTTATTTCTTTTAAAGTAAGTGTAAAAATAAAAAAATTTCCATAGGGATGCATTTGTGTTTACAAGGTTTACCGATCGTTATTTTTTCTTGGATAAATTCATATGGATTTTTTTGTATAGAATCACAAGTTTCCAAAAACATCAAATTTAGACAAGTTGCTCAAAAGTCAGCTTTCAAAAACCATCTTCGAGACTCAAACACACAAAGGAACCAATTACTACCTATTCCCATATATACATGGAAACATTCGGAGCTGATGGAACCCCAAACTAGAAAACAACATGAAAATGGCTCTTGTATTTCCGAGCTACCGATCGAAAATGAACCCAAACAACCTTGTCGCCCAACCACTGCGAGATCTATAAAACTTGTCGGGAAGAATAGCTTGTGGGATGTTTTCATCCAAACCGAGGGTTCATATCAAGTGTCTTAGCTAAATATTAGAGGTATGCGGAAGCTAAAATACGTTTCGACACGAGCCAAAATGACGGGTCAAAACCAAACTACAATTTTCACTTTCAACAGTTGTTTAAAGCTGCGAAGTAGCCCGTTGGGATCCTAAACCCATTATGAAAAAAAAAAGCGAACATCCGATGATCCGAAAAGGAAAGTATTCAATTTTCACTTTTAACCATTTTCATGGATCTTAAAATTTTAATCAAATTTAAAGGATTAAATACTCCAAAACTAATCAATAATCTGATTTAGAACTGATTTAAAAACATAAACTTAGTTTCCAATTTACTCTAAATTTCATTGTTCATGAAAGCCCCAAATTATAATGTTTTCGATTTAACCGATTTCTCTGAATTTTGAAATACTAATTAATTAATCATACATATTCACATCATGAACTTAAATACTTGCAAGTAATTAGAAAGCTGGAAATAAAAACTAGAGAAACACCACTAGATTGTTTACGGGGTTTGGAATTCCTACGTCCCTAGGTTCGTTTTGAACCGATCCATTAATAATGTTAAGAAAGAAAATACAATCACCTTTACATTCAACCAATAATGAATCAAAACCTACAAAATTGTGTTTCGGACCTTCAGGACTCGGAGTGTCCAACAATTTTTGAGAATGGAGCTTAATTGCTTCACAAGAAACTTGATTTTACATGTTCTTTGGTTTTGGCAAGATGACGCTGCGTCGTTCGGGGTGTAATTGGCGTCAATCGAGGTGTAACCGTGTCGATCATTCAGTCGTCGAAGTGACCGGCACCGGTCAAGCGATGTCGATGTGATTACACTGTGACACAATTTTTGTTTTTTGACGAAAATTAGAATAAATCAATTATTTTAAAGATGATTTATTGATTGTAAAAGCATAGTTAAGTTACCCAAAATAGATATATATGCATGTATGCATTGTATGAGGGTAAGTAAGAAGGAGAGAATATATATAGCAATTTTTTTGCATGTAAGTTTTCTTGGTGAGCAAGAAAGAGTAGCTGAGTGAGGGAAAAGCATTGAACATCCTGTGAGGTGTTGGAAGATAGTAGATCTTCATTGTATTTCCTCTGTAAAGCACTGAATAATAATATTGGCCGTTTCTTGGTGGACGTAGCCCACACTGGGTGAACCACGTTAAATTTGGTGTAATCTTTCTCTTGTTTATTTTATCTTCTGGTTATTTCCACATTCATTGCTTGTATGATTTCTTTGATTATAGATCAGTGCAACAATGTTATATGGTTTAACTCCAACAACAATTTCCCCTCACCTTCCTGATTCACTTGTAGTTGTGTCTCTCATAGGATCAATGCCTTCGTGTGACTTCAATAGATAAAAATTCTATCACAAAATGGGAAAATAATTACACCATTGTGGACTGTCTTGAAATTCTCGAACAACTTTCATATATAACTCAAGCTCTGGTTTTGAGTAGAAGTGCTCCAAAAATGGTATTTTCTGCAAACTGGTCAATTCTACCCATACACAGACCCATCAAAAGTCTCTTTAATAAAATTTACCTCCTTTTATTTCACTTCCCAATGGTTGGCGGGTTGATGAGGCCACCCTTCTCTTTGTGAGGAGGTTATGGGTTTCATTCCCCATATGGCATATTTTGTTTTTAATGTGGAGATAAGTCCCACATTCACGGATAAGCTTTCTTTTTAAGCCTTTTAATAGACTTTTTCCACCCTTTTTACTCGTGGCTATGGCCACACTTATCATATATTTTTCTACCACGTTGATTTGTTGGTGGGTTTGTTTGTTTGAATGACCATTGCTTTGTATAGACCATCCGAGTTATATGTGGAACCACCGAACTATGTTTACACTACCCATTGGTCGAGCCTTAGACTATTCCAATGAGATACATGTGGAGGACGGTATATTGACCGAGTTATGTGGGATGTGATATGTTTAAATTGGCCTGCCAATTATATACTGCCCAACTATGTTCAATCTATTGACTCACCCTTCACTGAGGTATAAGGAGATATCTCCATACGAGTGGTATAATATTGAACCCAAAAAATGTGGATAAGAGTGTGATCAACTTGGTGGGGAGTTAATCACCCCACCGAGCTAAATAATAGCTTGTTTGAGCCAATATCACCCTGCAATACACAAATCAACTCTCCAGAACAACATAGTCCCACATTGGGAGAGTTATAAAAATATGTGGCATATAAAATCGTAAATATGATAACGCTAATATGAGAATAAGCGGTAAAGGCACTCCTCCTACAAAAGAGTGTGCTGAGCTTGGTTGAGGTTCCCGGCCGAGTAAACCTACAAAAGAGTGTGATGAACCTGGTTGAGGGTTTCCGGCCGATAAATAGTGGGACCCACAAAATTTTTCATGTCTCAAAGACCGGAGGCTTAAAAACACAAACAATTTAACATTTTTCACTATTTTGCCAATCTGCCACATGTTAACTCGTTATTCGCTAGTTGACCATTGTTGACCCATTTTCAAACCACATCTTTGACCCACGATAACTTTTACATCCGAACTCTGTTTTTGACATTCTTGGCATCATCAGAAAGCTATCGGAAATCTCTACAATGTGGTAATGGTTTAGGGAGGTTTAGGAAACTTATAACACCCAAAAAATCCTTCGGATCACTCCTCCCAATTGGGAATGCTTTTTGTCCACAAAAAGTTGTGTATTAACCCATAAAACATGCTAACTCATCCTACAAATGCAAAATCACATACAGGAACCAAAAAAGCATTATAGGTTAATCAAATGCAAATAGTTTATTAGCTAGTCACATAACCAATCAGATAATAACACCCATTTAAGCTAGTGTCCAACTAAAATGTTGCACCACACGACTCTACACACAACTGTGAACTATCAAATCCCTTGTAATGCCATCACAAACAACTGATCATATAATAACACCCATTTAAGCTAGTGTTCAATTGTCACTTTGTGATACTGACCGATTACTGAAATTACAATTCCATAAAAATAGCTCAGTATAAGAGACATCTAAACTGCCCATAATTAGGAGTGTCCATTGTCTATTTGAAACTGTAACAACACTGCAAATATCACGATCTAGAATGTTTAGACAGTTATTAGCTATAGTCAATATTGAATCACATGAATATGCCAATTATATCCATACATGTTGAATTGTAAAAGATAGATCAAACTATAACGTGCTTACCCAAAATGGTGAACAACTCTCTGCTTTGTAAATGATCACTAGGCATACCCGCACACTAGTTTGTTAGTGCACATAATGTACACATCAATTGTAACCACACAGGGTAGTTACAAATAATGCCCTAAAATTAAGGGTAGTCATGAATGTGTAATTACCGGTATAGACACAATATATTTGTATATTATATACAAAATAAAAAAGGTGCCATAGACTTGCACAATGAGATTTAAAAATAGACTAAAAATACATTCCAAAAATTAGACATCATTCACTACATGCCCACTAGAAACTGCATAATTGTTGCTAACAATAGAAAGTGGTATATTGTCATCCTTTAAAAAGTAAGAAGTTAAATCTGAGCATTTTAAACTTGTCTCCCATATCTTCTTACAGTGACCCCGATTTCCAATTTTAAAGAAACAAAAACATGTGAATTTTCCTTTCATCATACATAAAAATCCACAACATTACTCCGATTTGTTTTGCATATTTTCAACACATCTTCTTTATGCAAATGTAAATCTATCCAACTCACACGAGTTTACATTTTCCACATTAAAATAGAATGGACTCATCTATGGTTCAATTGTGGATAGATCAAAGGTTGATTCGATTTTAATTAGTGGTTTAAAAACTTCTTTTACCTTATATACCATATAATGAATGGCCTCGTTGGGTGAAGTTTCCAAAATTTATCAACCACGTGTCCACTCAAACAAAAATGTGTGCAATAATTCTTCTTCTTCTCTTGCTTGAGGTGAGGAATTCTTCTTACCATTTCTCACTTGAAAGCTATGAAATTGGTTTTTCAATTCATCTGGAAAATACTTTTGCAAAAGGTTTTTCTCTTCTAACAAAAGGCCACAGAATGATTAGTACCTCCACAAAAAGTGCATGGAAAAGCATTCATCATTTTCGTATATCATACCCATACTATTTTAAAAGAAAGAGTGGATCATTAGAAGGTTTACCTTTTTTCCCAGGAGGGTTTTAGAAGGGTTCTGGAGGGTTTTAGACCCATGATGTGTTACACGCAAAAGACAAGGTCTCGGGACTTAGCCATATTTGGTGTATTGGGTAGGACATGAGAAAAGCATGACCCGACTACGCATGTGGAGTGGATAAGGTGCCAGCCTGGCGATAGGTTGGCCTAGGAAGGAATATGCCCTGCAATGGAAGCTTCTAGAAGACCATCATGGAAAAGTGGAGAGCTCAGGCCTGAGGAGCATGCTCCCATGGAGGACCACATCTAAACACTTGGTGACGGATCTGAAGCCTCGTAAAGATGAGTTAGCAGCACTTCAAGTGGCCTATAAATACAAGCGCCCATAGAAGAAAATAAGGGGAGAGATCAATAGAGAGCGGAGCTCTACAGAAATGCCATGAGGAGTCATATTGGGTTGGGTAGATGAAATATAGGAGAAGGATGTATCAAGGGCTTGGGGTTATAAAATTTCTTTTTGAGAGATAAATGATATGGATCCAGTTATGATGCATGACTTCGGTTTGCCATAATGTGGTGTTTTGTAGTAAGTCTAATGAATGTAATGAGGTTACCAAGTTAATTGAATATGATCCTTCTTGGTTCGGATTCATACATGATTCTTCATAGTTCCTTTTCATGTATGTTTATAAGATGAATATGAATTCCTATGCATTTTCCTTTCTATTTTGATTCAGTTCTTTAAGTCTATTAAAGTATCTCTGTTTGTAATGACTGCAATGATCTAGAGCCGTTCTGAGCTCTATGATGTTTGCATGTTTCATTCCCACTCACTTCCTTTAAAGTTTGGATCATAGATGATGTTTTCCCACTCAACTCACATAAAAGAGAGACTCGACACCCGCGTGCCTCGTGAGTGCACCCAAAGCACCCATTGGGTGATAGGCAGGACATGCATGGGATTCCCTTGTTCTTTGGTGGGTGTAAAAATGACTACATCTTGGTTCCATTTCCAGGACCTTTTTCAAGTTGTAGTGGGAAATGGCATACATCATGATCTGTGTAATAAGTGATGACAGAATGCCTAACTTTGGAAAGTGTTGAATCATGGTTCAAGAGCACGGAGGATGAATTTTCT
The DNA here is from genome assembly GCA_018340775.1 of Taxus wallichiana var. yunnanensis. Classification (NCBI taxonomy): domain Eukaryota; kingdom Viridiplantae; phylum Streptophyta; class Pinopsida; order Cupressales; family Taxaceae; genus Taxus; species Taxus wallichiana. Next base: position 503,642,378 of record CM031236.1, read on the forward strand.
CAGAGATTCAACACTGACCTAATTTTGATGCACGTAGATGGGTAGAAGAGAACCTCTACCATGATTTGTATGAAACTTTTTTTTGTTGCTTCCCAATAGAGCTATATGAATGGCTCTTGGCATATGCATCTAGATCAAGCTAGTATTATAGATCACACACGTGGACCCAAGAAGAATACTAGAGGTTGTAAGATGCAGATCTGACGTGGACTCATGCTATGGATCATTGGTGGAAAGGAGTATTGGCTAGCTACACTCTAGAGTATGCTATTTCTACATATTCTTGTCTGGAAGTTGCTGAGTTTGAGTTTTGGGAGCCCAGAGGATCATTTCTACATGTTATTCCTCTGGAAATGAAGATCTTGATTGTTACCTTGAGTTTAGAGGCATTTCCAATGGCCGATAAACCATTCTGAGTGTTAGGCGAGGAAGCTAGGTGGAGGAAGATGGCAGACATTGTGACGGAGAAAGAAAGGGAGGAGAGATGACTCAAGTATAGTGAAGCGCATGAAAGGGAGATTGCTAGACAACACGAGGTTGCAAGTGTGATGGATATATGGAGGTAGACATTATGGGAAGGATTTGAGGTTCACACAGAGGACGTGGAACCTGAGCAGTATGTGCTACCCCATCTTGGCAAGTGTGTAAGAGAGACCCCTTCGCTTCTGATGAGAGTTCATCACATGGAGAGAGAAGAGTCATTGGCATGCATCTGAACCCACCTAGTGACCAAACCCTGGTGCTTGGTTTTCCAGATCAAGGAAGGAGTATCACTGACCCAGTTGGTATCAGTGGAAGTGACAGATCTACGCCCAAGAGATACAATTTTTCATTTCCCACTTCTATGGCTATGCATATACTATTCCAGTATTCGGAGGAATTTTTGGACAAGGAGAAAGTATACAAGGCTTGGGTAATGCATCGGGAGTGGCACGGACACACATCTCAGTAGTGGGGCACAATCTCACAGATGGTTGGTGTGTAGTTTAGTGGGACGTTGGGGACCCTAGGCATGACCACTTCAGGCCCATTACTACTATGGATCTGGAGGTGGAACTGTGGATCTGGAGGTGGAACTGGTGGATCTGAGAGGCACAGGACCTGAGTGGATCTAGTGGATCCAATGAGGAGGAAACACTGAGGAAACCAAGGCTCTGGATCAGAGGACAAGGGCCCCAACCACCTCCTCAAGTCTTCTTTGAGATGTCTTTACATTTTCTAGATTACAGGGTATTGAAGATGTTACAGAGCATGTTCACAAGTGTGAGTTGCTATGGCACGCGAAAGGGGATCACAACCCCAGAGCGTGGAAGGCAAGTCAGTTTGCAACGACGTTGTAAGGGCACACACATAGCTGGTATAGGAAGTATGACCCCCATCAAATGGTGGTAGATTACACCACATTGAAAAATGCCTTCCTAGCAAAATTCCACATCCCTGAGTTTGAACAGAAGAGCATCAACGCCTTAAGGAGATTCAACAGGGAATGGCGAGAGTGTGCGGGAGTATGACACATGGTTTAAGACTCTCCTGTCAAAATTTTCATATGACATTCACCCTTCACAACATGCTCAATGGTTTTTTGGAGGGTTGATAACTCCATTTAGAAGAGCTTTATCTCATAAAACTTTCATAGACTTGCACGAGGCATTGAAGCCACCCTATGCCAAGTTTGTGCTGAAGTGTTGATACTAGTGTTAGCCCATTTCTGGAAGCTCAAATCACTGCTATGGCTAAGAAATTGGAAAATTTATCTGAAACTCAGCTCATGAGACTCGTAGTGGAATGTGGTGTACAGATTGTGAAGTAGAGGGGCATGCCAAAGATAGTTTCCCCGGAAGACAATACGCACCATATAGTAGACTGTGAGATTTTTCATGGGGACCATGATGCAAGTAGATGTCCCTTGTTACAACACAATTCGGAAGAATGTGTCTTGCTACTATAAGATCTACACCTCTACGAACCCATGATACTAAGGATTGTAGGCTTATTGATCAATCCATGAGGCCATTGATCATGGTGTGCACCAAACTAGCATTGCCAGTAGTTCTAAGGGTGATGATCACCATTATGAGGAGTGCGCAGATGGAGGTGCACGCAGAAGGGGATTTCACGAGAGGATTCCATGGTCATGGTAACTACTGGAGGAGGAAGAAGTGAGTTCCCATGTGGAACTTGTTTTAATTTTGGGTCTACAGACCACTACAAGCGCAAGTGCCCAAACTTATTGCGTGCTCATGGTGCAGGGAAGAAGCACAAGTATGAGGAGTGCCCTGAGTTGTTTGAGCATATGAATCAACAAGCACCGAAAGACAAGGGCACTATAATGGTAAGCATTAAGAAGGATGACACACAATGGATGCCACAGGTGACACATGATGTAGGCTTGGAACTTGTTATGGTAACAAAAAGAGTAGAGGCCACGCACACGTGCAAAGGAAATGCCAAGGTAGAAGAACCTTGTTTCAAGGGAAGAAGTGGTACATGGGAAGTACCTAGACCCTACGCATCAAAAGGAGGTATATCAAGAAACCATGGATGTCATTCGAGTTTACAAGGAGAAATCCAATGTCTAAAGGAGCAGTCCAGAGGGAGGAGCAAAGAAGGAAGGTCGAGGCACCAAAAGATGACCTGATGAGGTCAAGGAAGTATGTAAAATGCTAAGGCAAGAGAATATTATTCCCTTGCTAGGATCATGGTTGAGAGAGAAGGTACCACCATGAGAAGAGCATGAGAGGTAGGTCTTACATGCAAACCTTCCCCCTCACAACCTTGACTATGATAGGGAGATCACGTTAAATGCGGTCATGGATGGATGGCTCCTTAGTAATATCCTCATTGACATAGGCAGAGAGTCAATGTTCTCACCTTGGATGCATGGCATCAGATGGGAAGACTTGCATTACAACCATCTTCAAATGTGTTGTATATGGTGAAAAAAATGAAGGCAATGCCCATCGGTGTCTTAAAGGATGCAACTATCACCATTCAAGGGGCTAAGTTTACTGGGGACTTCAAAGTCTTGGTGCTCACCGAGGTAGACAATTTCCCAACACTACTTGGGTGCCCATGGTGCTATAAGAACAATGCGGATCTTCGGTTCAACAAGGGATACATAAGCTTTGAAAATGAGGAGGAATGGGTCATCATACCCCGGCTGATGGGAAATCAACACCCTATACTAAACCTTTGGGAGAAGAGGTCCTGATAGAATATATGTGCACTCAATCAGGATCCAGAGACAATTCATCCCACAGAGGAGTTATCCAGTTTGAGGATGCTCAGTCCTAAGTGACACCACCAATATAGCGTGTGATAATTGGGCACATGGAACCTATGAGTTAATCGAGATGAAATTTGAGAGGATCGGTGACAAAGGTGACAAAGGTGCATATCGTTCCGGTGCCTAGGAGGAAAGGAGCTACCTAAGTACTCAGGAGGAGCCTTCCCTGAGGTCTTTTTGTAGGAGATGGAAGCTCAATGGAAGGAGGAAAATGAATGAAGGGGGATGTTAAGTTATGTCCTACTTGGAACTACTACACACTGGTGGGAAACACATCAGGATAATCTCTTGGAATGGCGTGAGGTGAGAATTTCATTCTCTAAGGTTTTGCAGGAGCAACGCACCCATGGCTATAAAAGACTACCATGGTAAAGAGACCACTTCCTTCCATATCCAAGCATGTGAGACATCCTGGATGGGAAGCACGGAAAAGCATTACCACCTTCATTATGGGTTCACAAGTTGTATTCCACCCTACAAGGTTGTGCGTGTGCATGGTACATTCATTTTGAGACACGCCACCAGACAGGGAATTGGCAAGAGTTAGCGGCTGATCTCATTCAAACATTTGAGTATCGGAGTACAAAACCATCAGTGGATAAGGCATTGTAGGTTGTCAAGCACCTTACCATTAGGGATAGTGCCATGGCAGAAGATAGGCTACAAGAGTTGCTAGGTGAACTTGGCCTGGAGGCACACTTTGAGGAGGAAGAAACAAAAGAAGAGATACAACTTGAGCGCATGCATGTTTGGAAAAAGAAAAAGGGAAGATGGTGTATGTTATTGATGGAGAAGAAGTAGAAAACTTGGATGTTAACCATTCTGTAGGGACGTGTGAAGTCATAGATAGTGCTGATGAATGGGCAAGCACACCTATCATGAGCCTTTAAAGATAAAGAAGGTTAACATCAGCTCAGAAGAAGAGCCTAAAGAGGCTATCATCAGAGACTATTGGTCGAGAAGGAAGTCTCCAAGATCATTGATCTTTTACATGAGTTTGAGGATTTATTCCCATGTAGGTATCATGAGCTTAAAGGCATCCACCATTCCTTAGGGGAGATGAGAATTAAGTTGAAGGAGGGTGCACACCAATCTATGGAAAAGACCATACCGAATGAATCCTAACCTGTGCGTGAAGGTTAAGGAGGAAATAGATAAGATGATAGTGTCGAGCATTATTGAAGTTGTTGAAGAGTCGAATGGATAAGTCCAATGGTGATTAGTATCAAGAAGGATGGAAGGATAAGGATCTGTGTTGATTATAGGGACCTAAATGTGTATATCATCATTGATCCTTTCCCAACCCCATTTACTGAAGAAATCTTAGAGGAGTGGCAGGGCGCGAGGTCTATTCTTTCACAGATGGATTCTCGGGCTATCACCAAGTAAGGATCACAAAGGAGGACCAAAGGAAGACAACTTTCACCACTGAGTGGGGAAGTTTTTCCTATACATTCATGCCTTTTGGGTTGAAGAATGCACCTATTGTGTTCTCGCGCATTGTGGTACAAGCTTTCCAGACTTCATCCATAAATTCCTTCAAGTCTACCTGGATGATTGGATAATATATGGGTTAGTAAAGGACCATTGTGACAACTTAAGGCTGATGTTTGAAAGGTGTCAGCAATTGAGGATATCCCTCAACATTAAGAAATGTGTCTTTGCTACCCCATTTGGAACATTATTGGGGCACATCATATGTAAGGAGGGCCTACTAGTAGATCCCACAAAAGTTGCAGTAATTGTGGGATTGAGGGAGCCTACTAGTCAAAGCGCAATGCATGGATTTCTTGGGCATACGGGTACTACAAAAAGTTCATCAAGGGATATGCCAAGATCACCATGTGCCTTTAGAAGAGTTACTTAGACATAAGAGTGCCTTTCATTAGGGAGAGGCACAACAAAAGGCATTTGACACTTTGAAGGATAGGCTTGTCACCGTGCCCATCCTACATGTTTCCCTTCTTGGGATAAGCCTTTCCATGTTCATGTGGATGCCTCAGGACCACCATTGAAGCAATACTTGCACAACCTAGTGAAGGGATTGTTGATCATCCTTTATGCTTTTGCAAGCAAGAAATTGACACCAACGGAGTAGAATTATACTACAACTGAGCGTGAGGCATTGTCAATGATCTACGTGCTTCATAAATTTAGACAATATTTGTTGGCAACCCCTTTTATATTTTACATTGACCATATGGAATTGAAATACTTGGTGAACAAGCCCATTCTACAAGGGCGCATATGTCGGTGGGTACTATTGTTCCAAGAATTTGAGTTCACGGTGGTTGTCAAACCAGGAAAAAGTAATTCCGACCTGATCATTTGTCTAGGATTGATTCAGGGGAGGACATGCAGAGCATTGAAGAGACTATGCCAGATGCACAACTATTTAGGTTGCATGGCACACGCCCTTAGATTTGGAGGACATTGCAATATTCCTTAAAATAGGTGTGGTGCCAGATGGAATGAAGGCCTTAGAGAAGAAGAAGTTGGCCATACATGCATGCACCCCTACATGCTAATTAGTGGAGATCTATACAAAATGGGTCATGATGAGGTTATGCACTGCGATGCGTACTAGAACATGAGTGCATTATAATTATGGAAGAGGTGCATGGTGGGATTGCAGGAGGACACTATGTGGGAAATGCAACCGCGTGGAAGATTCTACTCATGCAGGCTTTGGTGGGAGACCATTTATCAAGATTACATTGAGTTTTGCAAGGCCTGTGACCATTTCCAGCGCCTTGAAAACCTAGAAAAAGGGATGAAATGCCCTTGCGACCAATAGCTAGTGTGGAACCATTTGAGAAGTGGGCTATCGATTTTTTCGACCAATCTCACCAAAGTGTGAAGGACTGGTTCATGGTATATCCTCACTTGCACTGATTATTTAACAAGGTGGGCAGAGGCAAAGCACCTACAAAGGATTGTATAATGGCTACCGCTACTAGATTTTTATGGGAAAACATAATCAATAGGTATGGATGCCCATTGATTTTAACAAGTGATAGAGGTACACACTTCCTCAATGAGACAGTCAGGATTCTGCTATCAGAATTTCATGGTGGCCCATCACAAAACTACTCCCTATCACCCTCAAGCAAATGGAATCTACTGAGGCATTTAACAAAATACTTAGCCACACGTTGACTAAATCTATGATGTTGGTAGATAGGATTGGGATGAAAAAGTATAAGCCATTCTTTGGGCATATAGGACAACCTATAAGAGGTTGAATAAGGCCACACCATTTCAATTAGTGTTTGGTGCGAGGCTATCCTACTACAGTTGAATTTATGTTACCTTCTCTGCGTATAGCACACGCAGGAGGATTAGATGATGAACAAGTGCACTGGAAGAAAGAATTGACAAGTTAATGCAATTGGATGAAAGACGATCACTCGCCAGGTGGAGCCAAAAAACTGAAAAATCAAAACAAAAGGCATGGCATGATCATCACATTAAGAACAAGAAGTTTGAGGTTGGGCAGATGGTGCTACTATATGATTCCAAGTTTTTGTGCCATCCTGGGAAGTTAAAATTCCATTGGTTGGGTCCCTACATCATCTCGTACATCCTTGATTCAGGTGCATGCCAGTTACAAGCACTGGATGGGATGAGATTTCCAGAGACACTTCAATGGGAGTAGGTTGAATCCCTACTATAAATAAGTCTTCTTGGTGTTTGTAATAAGGCAATATTGCTAGTTAGTTTAGGATTTCCTTTAATGCATTTTCTTTTCTTTTGTTTCCTTTCTCATTGTTGTTTTGTGTTGCACCTTGGGCACCAGGTAACCTCATTACTTTTTTAAGGTTGTGAATGCGCAGAGGACCGCACATCATTTTAGTGTGGGGTGGAGTAAGGTGGAAGAAATTGCAAGGTATGAAGCGCCAAGAAGGATTGTATTGGAAAGCCCAGTTGAATGGCCCTGTGAAGGAAGTGCATGGAAGGAAAGGTGAAAAAGGATGGTTGGTGTTAGGGTAAGGCTACATTTTGGATCCACGTACAAGAGAGGAAGAAGCGCAAAAACAACACGAGGTAGGTGAGAAAAAATCATGACAAAAGAAGTGCCTTCGCGCTGGTTACATGCGCGTGTAGAGTATCCTGTCAAGATAGATTGGTTGCACACACCGTAAGGTTGGAGAATTGTCCGCACAAGGTTGGGCGCATGAGTTAAGGTGCTAAAGATGGGTTTGTTTGAAAAATCCACATTAAATGTTGAAGTATAGTGGTAGGTAAGGTAGCATTTAATGTTAAAAATGGAAAAACTATAAATAGAAGGTTGGGCGCTTCATTATTTACATTGCGAATATGAAGAAGAAAGAGATTTTGTGAACTAGGGTTTCCAGAGTTGATCTCGTGTGAAGAAAAATTGGAGGAATTTAACTACGAGTGACTAGTTTGGATCTGCAAACTGGGAGGGAAGTAATTCACGGGCGTGGGAAGAGTTGTGGAGAAGCATCATCTTGTGAAAAGATATTCCAGTTAGGGTTTGACAACTAGGTCACATATTAAAAAAGAGTATTCTTCGTAGATTGAATATTTGAACTTGGAACAAATAGAAGAGCAGAGCTAGGAAGAGACATTGAAGTGTAGAGAAAACCTACACAATGGCACCCAAGAAACCAACAAGAACATCTACGAAGGACGTGGGCAAGGAGTTGGGAATTTTTTTTGACACTATAAATGCTCAAGGAGATGGAATGAGTTTTGGGGAGGTAAGCGCCCTAGTCGGTGACCTCTCCAGAGAGAGCACAGAATAAATTCGATGCCCTGAACAAGTTGGAGGTCGACTTGCAAAAAGATTTTCCTAGCTTGTTGCAATAATGCCATCACTTTGGCATTCTTTCTTCCTTCCTAAATTCTTCATCCCCTTATTCTTTTCCCAAGATGTTAAGTCTATTGTGATTCTTTATTCATTAGAGAAGTGTTATTGCATGGGCGGAGAACATGCGTAGTGTGGGGTGATGTTGGGCCCCTAAAATATTGACTAAGTCCACAAAGGTGCATGGGTGCGCAAGACTGAAGTTAAGAAATGGGTGTGCAAGGAGAAGGTGCCCAAGGTGGGGTTCCAGGAGGGTTTTAGAAGGGTCATGTTACGCGTTGGCAGGAAAGGTCTCGGGACTTAGCCGTATTTGGCGTATCGGGCAGGACACGAGAAAAACATGACCCGACTATGCATGTAGAGTGGATAAGGTGCTAACTCCGCCACAAAGTTGGCCTAAGAAGGAATATGCCCTACGATGGAAGCTTCTAGAAGATCATCATGGCAAAGAGTGGAGAGCTCAGGCCTGGAGGAGCATGCTCCCATGGAGGACCACATCTAGACACTTGGCGATGGATCTGAAGCCTCGAAAGATGAATTGGTAGTTCAAGTGGCCTATAAATACAAGTGCCTACAGAAGAAAATAAGGGGAGATATCAATAGAGAGTGGAGCTCTGTAGAAATGCCGCGAGGAGTCATATTGGGTTGGGTAGATGAAATATAGGAGAAGGATGTATCAAGGGCTTGGGGTTATAAAATTTCTTTTTGAGAGCTAAATGATATGGATCTAGTTATGATGCATGACTTCGGTCTACCATAATGTGGTGTTTTGTAGTAAGCCTAATGAATGTAATGAGGTTACCAAGTTAATTAAATATGATCCTTCTTGGTTCGAATTCATACATGATTCTTCATAGTTCCTTTTCATGTATGTTTATGAGATGAATATGAATTCCTATGCATTTTCCTTTTTGTTTTGATTCAGTTCTTTAAGTCTATTAAAGTATCTCTGTCTGTAATGACTACAATGATCTAGAGCCGTTTTGAGCTCTATGATGTTCGCATGTTTCATTCCCATTGAATTCCTTTAATTTTTTTATCATAGATGATGTTTTCCCACTTAAATCACATAAAAGAGAGACTCGGTGCCTGCGTGTGCCTCGGGTGAGCGCCCAACACCCGCTAGTTGATAGGCTGATGTGCATGGGGTTCCCTTGTTCTTGGTGGGTGTAAAAATGACTACAAGGTGGAATTTCGTTACATCTTCTCCGACCTTTCTTACCATTCCCATTCTCGCTGCTGCTGAGCTAGTGTGGTTTTCAATTTGCTATCGAAACTCGTCTTCCTCCAATGTTCTTAGATGTCTCTCCACTTTCCTTTCCCACACTAGAATAACCCAAACCTGCATAACGAGGATGATCCTCGACCTATATTGGGTTAGTCATACCTTGGTTGTTCTTACCAAGGCTGATTCCGTTAAAACCCATTTTATCTAACAATTTAGATCCAATGCCTCTAGTGTATCTTTCAAAACCACCAAAAGCAATTTTACCTGAATCTGAATCCAAATGGGATGAAGAATCTGATGGTGACATACTTAGAGTATATGCATATGCCATTATTTCTACATATGTATTCAAGGCTCTCTCCCTTTTCTACCGACCATTCCACAATCTAGCCAAGAGTTCATCCTTGGCTTGCAATCCCGATTTCAATCGAGTATTCTCCTCTTCTAGGGAGTAATACATGGATCTTAGGAGAGAGTTATCTTCATGGATTTGGTGATTATACGCTTCAATTTCCTCGATCTTAGCATGTTTCGACATTCTGCCCAAAGTGCACCACCCTATTCACACACACTAAACCAACTAAAAGCAATCATACTGTTATTCGATTTACTGAAGCGAAATATCGAGCTAAACCAACTCGATACCAAATCTTGATCTGAAAAGGCAAGTGTTCAATTTTCACTTTTAAACATTTTCATGGATCTTAAAATTTTAATCAAATTTAAAGGATTAAATACTCCAAAACTAAACAATAATCTGATTTAGGACTGATTTAAAAACAAAAACTTAGTTTCCAATTTACTCAAAATTTCAATTTGTTTAATGAAAGCCCTAAATCATCATGTTTTTCAATTTAAATGATTTCTCTGAATTATGAAATATTGATTAATTAATCATCCATATTCACATTATGAACTTAAATACTTGCAAGCAATTAGAAACTGGAAACAAAAACCAGAGAAACAACACTAGATTGTTTACATGGTTCAAAATTCCTACATCTTTGGGTTCATTGTGAACCGATCCATTAATAATGTTAAGAATGCAAATACAATCACCTTTACATTACCAATAATGAATCAAAACCTACAAATTTGTGTTTCAAACCTTCAAGGGACTCTGGAGTGTCCAACAACTGCCCCTCACTTTCTTGATTCACTTGTAGTTGTGTCTCCCCTAGGATCAATAAATTTGTGTGACTTCAACAGATAAAAAATCTGTCACAAAATATCCAAAATGGGAAAATAATTACACCATCCGACCGTCTTGAAATTCTCGAACAACTTTCACATATAACCCAAGCTTTGGTTTTGAGTGGAAGTGCTCCAAAATAGTGTTTCTTGCAAATCGGTCAATTTTGCCCATACACAACCCTTCCAAAAAGCATCTTTAAATAAAATTTAACTCCTTCTCTTTCACTTCCCAAATGGTTGGTGGGTTAATGAGACCACCCTTCTCTTTTTGAGAAGGTTATGGGTTCCATTCCCCATATGGCATATTTTGTTTTTAATGTGGAGATAAGTCCCACATTCACGGGATAAGCTTTCTTTTTAAGCCTTTTAATAGACTTTTTCCACCCTTTTTACTCGTGGCTATGGCCACACTTATCATATATTTTTCTGCCACATTGGTTTGTTGGTGGGTTTGTTTGTTTGAACGGCCATTGCTTTGTATAGACCGCCGAGTTATATGTGGAACCATCGAACTATGTTTAGACTGCCCATTGGGTGAGCCTTAGGCTATTCCAATGAGATACATGTGGAGGATGTTATATAGACCGATTTATGTGGGATGTGATATGTTTAAATCAGCCCACCAATTATATGCAACCTAATTGTGTTCAATCCATTGACTCGCCCTTCGCCGAGGTATAAGGAGATAGCTCTATACGAGTGGTTTGATATTGAACTCGAACAATGTGGATAATAGTGTGATCAACTCGGTGGGGAGTTGATCACCCCACCAAGCTAAATAATAGCTCGTCCGAGCCAATATCACCCTGCAATGCACAAATCAACTCTCCGAGAAAAATATGTGGCATATAAAATCGTAAATACGATAACGACAATATGAGAATAAGTGGCAAAGGCACCGAGTTAATCACCCCACCGAGCTAAATAATAGCTCGTCGAGCCAATATCACCCTACAATGATACAAATCAACTCTCCAAAAAAACATAGTCCTATTGGGAGAGTTAGAAAAATATGTGGCATATAAAATTGTAAATACGATAACGAAAATATGAGAATATGCGATAAAGGTGCCCCTCCTACAAAAGAGTGTGTCGAACCTGGCTGAGGGTCCCCGGCCAGTAAATAGTAGGACCCACCAAATTTTTTGCATGTCGAAGACTCGAGACTTGACAACATAAAAATTTAACCTTTTACACCTTTTTGTCAATCTGCCACATGTCAACGCATTATTCGCCAGTTGACCATTGTTGACCCGTTCTCAAATCACATCTTTGACTTGCGATAACTTTTTGATCCGAACTCTATTTTTGACGTTCTTGGCATCGTTGAAAGCTATTAGAAATATATATTGTTTGGAAATGGTTTAAGGAGGTTTAGGAAACTTCCAACACCCAAAAAATCCTCTGGATCAACCAATGGACAACTTAGGGTTTGTCCGAACTCCGTGAGGGTCCCCACTAGCAATCTAACAGACCCACCAAGTTTTTGCATGTCGAAAACTCAAGGCTTGACAACACAACAATTTAACCTTTTTCACCTTTTTTCAATCTGCCACATGTCAACGCGTTATTCGCCAGTTGACCATTGTTGACCCATTCTCAAATTACATCTTTGACTTGCGATAACTTTTGGATCCGAATTCTATTTTTGACATTCTTGCACCGTTGGAAAGCTATTAGAAATATCTATAGTTTGGTAATGGTTTAGGGAGGTTTAGGAAACTTCCAACACCCAAAATCCTCCGGATCAACCAATGGACAACTTAGGGTTTGGTTTAACTCCCCACATGACAAGGTACTTAACTAAAATTTGCGTTTCTCATTTCGGGGTTTATACTCATGTTTTGTGCCTCATTGAAAAACAAGTTTTTTTATTAAGGTTGCACAAGGTCACCAAGGAGTGGTTTTCACTAATTTTCACGTTTAACCCACCAACCGCATGATTTCTGAATCCAAAACTAGTATTGTGGTTTATCTATCCTTCTTACAAGGTAAAAGAGAGTAGTGTTTTCATTCCTAGTCATTGGTTTAGTTGCATACAAAAAGAGGTGCAATTTGTAATTGAATAACACGTTTTCATTTAATTCACCTAACAATTTATTCTTCATTAGTTGATTTACAACTCCATTAAAATTCAAAAAACTAAAACACTAAAACATTCAAGGACAGAGTAAGATGGCTATGCTTGGAAATGAGTGGCGAGTGACCGAAGAACGCAAGGTGCGTGATTTGTGGCGATCTAAGCATTTTATCAAAAAAATTTACTGGCATGGAGTAAGTTTCCACATTTTGCAACCATATCTAATGAGGCATTTGCAACTACAACATCCGAAAAAAATTCTCTATCTATCATGCTTTTGACACATGATTTCCAAGGCATTGTTCACTAATTATTTTGTGCAAAACCAGGTCAAATTTTTCAGTCCATGAACCACATTCTTTCATACATTTTGGCACGCTTCTCATGTCCTGCCACTCATCTTACCACGCTGCAACTACACACTTCTCAAACCAACCCAAAGCACAAGCTACCCATAAGTCTTGTTAACATATTCATTTTCTGAATAAACATACACTAATAGTGGTGCATAGGAGGGAGATTAGGATTTAGGTGCTAAATATGAGCCACAAATTGCACTCGAAACCAAATAGACCCAACCCAATACAATGAAGAGAAAAACAAAATAGATTTTCACAACCACACATAGCATTGTAGGGATAAAACCTATAAGAGACATCTAGGTGCATCATCCTTCACAAGGTTTGAGCTTAATTTGCTGGAGAAAAAATAGAAAATCCAAAAATACCTCTATGTTTACTACTCCACCGAACCTTCTCACTATGAATTAAAGATATTTACTTATTTGATTATTTCCCATTTCATTTTTGTCATTTATTATTTCTATTAATATTATAATAATTCAAAGGATTTATATTATAATTATTTTAATTATAGCCACAACTCCTCACTACGCATTTATTTCATCACAAAAACATTTTTATTTGAGAACATACAACTTGCATGTTTGTTACTCGTACCACAATTTTACTAGATCAACGTTAACGTTGTACACACAAATACATATAAATGTTTCAACATCAAGATTCATAATTGCTCTCGAGTTGAAAGGATAATAACAACACCACATAAGCCGAAGGTGCAAAGGCATCTCAAGGGTTCCAAAGGGTTAGTCCATGAAAATAAACTTCAAAACTGCCCTTATTATTTTATTATAGAAAATAAGCTTAATTTAAATGCAACCTTTTTATGAGTTATTCAAAATGTCAACATAATGCTAGAACAACGAACCCACTCAAACCAAGACCGACTCGAGCCCACACAACTAAGATTGATAGGTGGTAACAAGATGGGCACTACAAAGATTTAGCCTCTTTAGAATTTTTACAAATATCAAATTCTTTTGACTCACACTATACAGATAAAGTGTAGAGTCATACCATTTATGCACATCTATAAGTGAAATAGGGCATGTATCCTCTTTTGGTGGAAACACTATTCATCTAGTGATAATAATGACATATAGATTTGCATCCAAAATTGAATCCCCTTACTCATGTGTAGTTTGGTTCTCTGCATGGAGGCTTCTCTTAAATATAGCTCCCATGATTGTGTTAGTAGAGTTTTTTGGATGGCGTAACAATCATTTATGTCATGGTACCTACTCTTTTCTTATCACACCACATTCTTGTGTCTCTTTGTGACCATTATTTCCATACCTACATGTTATGTTATTTCGTGGTGGTGCATGCTTTGCTTGTTGGTTGGTGTTAGATTTCCCTTTCTTTGAATACAAAAGGATCTTTGTTTCATTGATCTTTCTTGAAACTTGACTAGATTTCAATAGGATTTAATGGGAGTATTTGTGTGTGCAAAATCATTCTCTTCCTAGATGTAATATCACAACCCATTACAATATTTGAGAATATGATGCTTCTCGATCCCATGCTCCCACTTTTGTTGAAAGTGTAGGAAACTCATTAGTGAAGCCTTGCACTATCTGAATGTGACCTTGATGTAATTGGTGCATTTTATTGAATGTGTCCTCATAGTTATTCACTATATAATACGCCTCTTTGATAACCTCTACAAAACCACACTATTTTTTTGGGGTTTTATATCAATGTTACATAATCAATATCATAATCTTGCAAGGAGTAAGATTCCCACCATTTTTGACATTTAGAGACACTTTTAGAAGTGTGAACATTACCTTTTCACTATCAAAAAATTTTTGATAGAGAAATATGATTCTAGTTGATTGAGCCATGTATCTAGTTCATCAACATTAATATTTACTTTAAACTATGGAATGCCAAAATTTATTTATACATTAAATGGTATTGGGACCCCAAAGGGTCTACTTGATGTGGGAGTAGTTGTGGAGGTGGAGCTGGTTGCAAGATGACCCTTGAGACGACATCAAAAATTGTTTCATCATCTCCTATTCTTCCTCTCAAGGGATTCATTAATTATTTCCTTGATGGAATCTCCCATTTCCTCTTATGTTGTTTGAGGTCATTTTAAGTGGTAAGAAAGGTATTATGAAGGATCACAAGTCTCAAAACTATGCTTAGATATTATGATCTCATTTGCTCTTACATGAAAGAGTGGAATGAACTTGCTCTAATAAGCATTGATATGGATTGAGCTACATCACGATGGACAACACACTAACGATGGTGCTTTATGTGAAATAAAAATAAATCGATAATGAAAGAGTTGTATATAAAATTTTTTTATTACAACTCGAAAGGTATAAAAAATGAAACCCTCCATAAGAGAGAATTATGCATGGAGATCTATCTCTTTATTTAAAACAAGCTACTTTATAGCCATACAATGGAGAACATGAAAGTATTACTAAAAATAGAATATGAAGGGTTCTAGATTGGAACCAAAAGGTTATATTACATGGATACTATTTGTATCCACCTTAGGGATGGATTCAAAAAGACATAAGTGGAAGAAATATGAAATCTATCCTATTATTAATATTCTTATTAGTGCTCCTTGGTGTCATATCTCTTAGGTTGTTGACTCGATTTTCTAACTATAAGATTTGCTGGAAAGATGACATAATGAACTTAAAAAGACACTATGACAATAGATATTCATTTGTTATTATAATAATATAAGCCCAAAAATTCTTTGAAAGCCCCCAAACATGTAGAATACTAAAAGCTTCCAAAAATGGTACAAATATTTTTTTAAGACTTTCCAAAAATTGCTTTTCAAAAAAATTGTTCTGGATCACTTTATGAAGTATATATGGTGACATACTTGAGAATTATTATAGAGCTAGATTTTTGGTTAGTGGAAGAGAAAAAGAAAGGGATATATGATAAAAATATGCGAGCTCACCTTTTTTCCCCACTTTTACCTCATGCTAGGTTTTTATTAATGTTATCATGTTGAGTTATAATGAACTTGTTTTTATTCTAATACGAAGTAGTGAAATATATATTTTGAATGTGCTCTTGTTTGTTGATACTATGTATGAAATTTGGTTGTCTAAGAAGTTTTTTTATATATATTTTAGAATGGAGATAAATGTAAGGAAATTGAAATAAGAAGATTGTGTTTTAGATATATTTATGAATCCCTCGTTCTTTGTTTTATTGTTAAGGGTGTTTATATTTAGAAATAATATGTACACCTATAGTTAAGTTACATTGGTTCTTTCTTTCAAACACTTGTTTTGGTATGTTACATACAATGAAATTTCTTTCTTGGGTTTTGAGATGTTTTTAGTTATAATAAAGATTAATATTTTGTCTCTTTTGAATATTGGAGTTTGATTTCTAACATCATGAGAATTGAAAATATATTTGAAAATTGCTAGAATTTTATATTCATCAAATGTTGGTTCTATTTGAGAGTGTAAAATGAATTTTGGAAAAAGTGACAACTATGCTCTTCTTTAGAAGTCATAGAAATATAGTTTACAAGAAGCTCAAAAAGTGATATTGGTAATGAAAAGTATAGCTTTGAGTTACTACATTCTATTTTCTAGCTTTGAGGTTGTATTTACAATTTAGTAATTTTTATAGTTGTGAAATTCCTTTTGAGTTTCTTAAATATCATCAATAAACTTAGTCTCTTTGCAGCTTGGATATGATTAAATTTTTAGAGCTTTGAAAGTCACTTTGGTTATGAGATTTAAGTGTTTTTCAAATGAAGCTTATTTGAATATTTGGTTTTGAAGTTAAAGATAGTTATGGAAAGTTAAGAAGATAAATGACCATTTTGAGAATTATGAGATTAGTTTTAATTGCTATTTTTGGTTATGATTAATGAATTCTTTTTCTTCCTCGTGAGATGTGAATAGTTTTGGAAATTTATTCCTTAACATGAACTGAAATCATCCTAGTTTTTAGTCATGAAATAAATGCTTAGTAAATATTTCAAACTATGAAGAAAATTGAGTTGAACTATGAGTAGTAATATTTGTGTGTATTGTTTTAACAATTTGGAGAAATTTAGTGTGATCTTTGATTGAATAGAGTGAAAATTGTGGAATGAGATATATGTATTGATTATTTTGTTTAGCCTAAATATTTCAAAGGCTCATTATATTTTATTTTAAGTGAGTGTATTAAAAAAGTTTTAAAAATAATATTATGTTATAAAATAAATGTTTAAACTTAAGTTTAGTTATAATTAATTCTTTTTTAGTTCAAAAGACATTCTTATGGAATTTGACAATATCACTTCAGAATTTATTTTTACAACATCCCATTTACCTACTCATTAACCAATTTAAAGCCTTATGATCTATCTCATACCATGAGTCCACTATGTCACACCTCTTATTCAACTTAACACTTTAAGCATCAATGCACATTTTATAGAGTACATTTATATATTGTTTCCTATCTCATATTTGATTATAACTTTAGCTAGGACATATTCATGGGTCCATGACAGATTCGGATGAAAAATATATTGCAAGCTATAAATCCATCCTTTGTATTTACAATGGTCACTTTTTTGAGTACACACATTAGCTTGGTCAACCTAAGAGTCACTTTTGGTTGAGTGAGAAATCATTTGAATGGACATTTATATAAACATATGTACCATTACTCATTAGGGGAATTTAGTGATCCCATATATAAAAGAAATTTTTAAGAACACCATTGAGAAAAATCATTGAAGCACCTCTCCATTTGACTACACCACAACAAAGATACTCAAAATTGAATATATCTCTATTACCGTCATAGATAAAAAAATCCAAGTGCTACATCCAAACTAAGTGTCAATTACCAAGTGTTAAGGGCTGAATTTAGGGATCCATCTTGTTTACTTTATATATTAATCTACACCTCATCATAGGTTTGAGAGAATTAAGTATGGCTTGATCCTTCTTTGGATTATTTATATGCAATGCAATGCAATGCTCATCACATCAGTGGACGTGTGGTGAGGTCAATCATAAATGATGACCAAATCCTTTTTAGGTCAATAAGTGAGGATAGTAAATATACATGTACACCACTATCACCACAAAACCATGTCTAATGACACATGCAAAAATTACAGTATTAGATTATATCTTAGATCTCATGAGGAAATATTTCTAGGTCATTGGATAGGTTTCAACTACAAAATTCTAACTTGCTCGAAAAACCTATCCTTCACTCATTTCCAAGTTACCATATTTTATAGGTATCTTGGTGGTAGCCTACCCTAATTCATCATCCAATTATACTCCATTTTCACACCATCTCGCATCTCGGTATCAACTCGAATTATTTTTAAACCCTAATCCTAAATTTGTTTTCACTCTCATATATGTAACTTATTGTGTGATCTAATATCCAAACATAATTTGGGCTTGCTTGATTTGATATGTTACTATTTTGAATTATCATTACACATTTAATAATACCTAATTAGGCTATAATCCTAGTTTTGATATTAAATTTTTCTAATCAAAATCACTAACAACTAAATATTTTGAAAAATAAGTAATATAGATATAATGAGCTCTGAGTTATTCATTTTTATATTATGATTCTTACGAGATTATCACATCATTTTTGGGCTTTGCTTGTGGGGGTTTTAAATGTACTTTCTCTAATGGATCAAATATTTGTTTGAGATAATACGTTGTCCAATTTAGCAAAGATATAGTCTTCATCAAAGTAATTATTGAATTTTTCAATAGCCAATCAAAATATATTATTTGTAATTTAATAAATTTTGACTAAGTTTTGATAGCCATTTATTTCTTTCTTTAGACTTTTTTCTCTAATTCTATTGGCTAGAGATTTATTTCTCATGGAGACAAGGATTTTTCATTAGTTAAAATATTTCTATTTTAACTTCAACTAATCAAAAATACAAATATTTAAATATTGAAATATAATCTTGATGAATAAAATGTCAAAGCAAAATTTATTATACGAAAAATGAAAAAAATCAAATGATTTTTATTTTTTGTTTTATTTGTTTGTACCTTTTTATAATTTTATATAGATCCTTAACTTATCATCACAAGTGTGATTGCGATGTAAGTGGCCAACTTAGTCTATTCCCAACAAGATTAACACCAAAAATTATATTAAACTAGGAGTTTGAGAATGGTGCATGTCGAAGGTTGGATAGATCAAGATTTTGCAAATAGGGCATATGCGTATCCCCTTAAATTCTAGAGATGATTTGCATGCAAAGACATGCCTGTTAACTTTCTCGGGTGACCAATACTCTCGTGTGCCTTGATGGAAAAAAATAGCTTTCCCATTATCTTATACATGGGGAGCTGGTAATTTCTCTGACATCTTCTTACATTTGTAGATGGAATTTACTTAATATTTGCAATACCTTTAACCATTTTGTGCATATCTTTACATCATTGCAATGATGAAACCTCATTTCTTTCAGGAATCTGCAATGACTCCATGCATTTTTTTAAAGCTCTCCAAATGGAATAGAACTAGAGGACCTTGGTGAAAATATTGGGAGTTTGGCTTTACATATGTTGGCAAAATTTGGTGCCAACTTCAAGCAACATTGGGAAGACACAACCATAACAATATAAAACACAAACAATATATATATATATATATATATATATATATATATATATATATATAATATTCAATTTGACACTTCATACAATCTTAGAGATGTTTCTCTTCTTGTCCTATTCTTTGTTTCTTTTTCTTATAAAAATTCTCTATGTTGCTGCACATATCTATTTACGATATCCCCCTTCTATATTCCTTTCTCTATATTTCTTTTCCTATATGTTGCGAATCTTTATTCTCTTCTCTACTTTGTGTATTTCGTTGTATATATTAAGCCACATATATAAGCATATATGCCTCCATGTGTCGCTTATTGACCATGACAGACAACAAACCCAGGACATCCAAAATTTAATATAGACTTCGGTTCATTCAACGGGTTGAAGTCACCCAAGCCCATCGCTATAGAAAGTGGTTGAATCATGACACATGTTCGTTGTTGGATGAAGGAGATCGAACTCGAATCGATCACTATAAAGAAAGTTGAAATTCGCCACCTATCCCTTAATCAAAGCAAACATATATTTGATGACCTCCTCTTACGGACTCAAAAAAATTATATAATGCGGCTCATCCCACGGGGTTGAAATTGGTCGGGAGCCATAGCCCAAATGATTGGTAGAATGTCAATATGTTTCTGCCGAGGACCATTGATCACCTCCCATTGACTATTTGACCAAGGGCCGAACTCGAAACATTATGTGCCACGATTAATTTTGTAGGGTTGAGAGCCACGGGAGGAAAAACATTGGGAGGACAGGTGAAATGTTGCCATGTGTCCTCAAGCATTGGCAGGGGATTCAAAACTCAATGGCCATAAAGAAAATGACCAAAAATATAAATGTCCATCAGTAGGGTAAATAGGAGAGAGGGATATAAAAAATTGAACCTACAGGAGGATCAAGATTACAAAGCCATTAATTTTGACAAATTTCCATTAATCTTGAGCATAACAAAAATTAATTCAAAGACTAATTTTCAAGTTCTGGACATCTATGATGCCCATACTTGCTCCTAAATGCTCAAATCTCTCTTTTGACATAGGTTTGGTAAAAATATCAGCTAGTTGTTGCTCTAACTTGTAAAAATTGAGCTCAATTTCACTTTTCTCAACCAATTCACGAATGAAATGATATTTGATTGCAATATGCTTGCTTCTACCATGAAAAACTAGATTCTTTGATAATGCAATTGAAGACATATTATCACAAAAATAATAGAACCTCCTTGTTGCTCTTCATGCAAAACGAGAGGATTCTCCTTAACCATATCATATGACAAGCGGATGAGTTTTGCAATATACTTTGCTCCAACAATAGACAATGAAACTACTTGACCGCTTTGAAGCCCACAAAATGGTTCCTGATCTAACATTGAACACATATCCAGATGTGCTCTTTCTATCATCAAGACTACCTACCCAATCACTATCTAGTATATCCAACTAATTGGAAATCATTATCAGCAGCATATAAAATTCCATGATTCCTTGTTCCATTCACATACCTAAAAATACGCTTGTCTGCTTGCTAGTTTGTCTCCTTTGGAGTCTCCATGAATCTAGAAATTAAACTAACTACATACATTATATCTGATCTAGTTACTGTTAAATACATTAAGATTCCTACCATACTTTTTACCTTGCAGGATCTACGTTGCTGTTGTAATCATCTTTGGTTAATTTCAAACTTATTTCTCCCGGTGTAGATGTTGATTTTATATCCAACATTCTAAATCTCTATAATATTGCTATTACATACTTTGCTTGAGAAAAAAATGCCCTACTCCATTTTATTGACCTCAATGCCAAGAAAATACTTCAGCAATCCCAAACTAGTCATCTAAAATTCCTTCTGCATGGCTTATTTGAATTCATCTATTGTCTTGTTTGCATTTCTAATAAAAATTAAATAATCTACATACAAAACAACAATCAAGATCTCTCCATCCTTGCTTGTTTTGATGTAGAGTGTGGTCTCACTACTGCCTTTGCTAAAGCAATTGATAATCAAATAGGAGTCTATTCTACCATTCCATGCGCTTGGTGCTTGTTTGAGTCCATACAATAATTTTTTGAGCTTGTATACTTTTCTCCCATGCCCTGTAATCCCATAACTTGGTGGTTGTCCACATACACCTCTTATTTGAATACTCTATTTAGGAAAGTTGATTTAAAATCCATTTGATGGAATTTCCACTCGTGATGAACAACTATGGCAATAATTGTTCTCACTATTTCTATCCTTGCTACTGGAGCAAATGTCTCATTATGTCTTTCATTTTTTCCTTTGAGAGTAGTCTTGGTATTATAAACTCACTTGAACCAATGAATTCCTTTCCCACTAGAAGATCTACTAACTCCCATGTTTCATTCTTCTCTATTACATGAATTTATTCATCCATTCCTTCACACCATTTATAATCCTTAGTTGTTTCCTATTTTTTTTTGTATCAACTATTGAAAATAAAGAAAAATTAATCATTTCATCTTCATTTTCATCATACCTTGACTGCTCATAAATCTCTTAAACACTCCTCATTTGACCTTGGTGCTGATTTGAGTTAGATGATGATGAATATGCCTCATTTTTGGTCCTTGCATGCTTTGTTGGTTGCTGCCATTTGAAGATTCACCCCTTTGTGAAATGGGTGTCCAACTTGGTACATTGTTTACTCTACCATCTGTTGTTTCAACATCAATGATAGGTGAATTTTCCTTTTCTTTTGGCTGCTCCACTTCTTGTGCATCTCCCCAAGATGTTTCCTCAATGAATTGAACATCTTGGCTAGTTATCAGTTCCTTTGTAAGAATCGGATTATTTTGATTGCTCACTATATCCAATGAAAATGCACTTCTCTCCTCTGATTATCCCATTTTGATCTTCTTTTCTTGGGCACATGTGCATATGCTACACACCAAAAAAACTCAAGTGTTCAACACTTGGATTTCTTCCACTCCATGCTTCTTGAGGTATCTTGTTCCTCACACTTTTTTTGGACATCTATTCAAAAATATATTGTTGTTCTAATTGCTTCAACCCATAATTCATCAGACAATCCTCTTTCTTTGAGCATGTTTTTTCCATTTCTTGAATGGTTCAATTCTTCCTCTTAGCTACACCATTTTTATATGGTGTATACCTTATTGTGAATTATTTCTTGATCTTGTTCTCTTTATAGAAGTTTAAAAATTCATATATATTCTCCCCCTCTATTAGTTCTCAATGTATTTATATAATGACAACTATGCTTCTCAACCATGGCCTTAAACTATTTGAATACTTCAAATGTTTCTGATTTATTTTTCAAAAATAAACCCATGTCCTTCTACTGAAGTCATAAATAAAAGTAATAAAATACACAATTTTAGACAACGAATAAATCTTCATAGGACCACACAAATATGAGTGTATCAGCTCAAGAGGTGAGATTTCTCTCCAAAATTTACCTGAGGGAAAAAAAATTGTGTTGCTTTCCCAATACGTAACCTTCACATACTTTGCCTAGTTGTTTAATAGGAGGCAGTCCTTTAACCATTTTAATTTTATAAAGAACATGCAATCCACCATAACTCAAATGCCCATACCTGATTTTCCAGAGAGTAGATTGATCTATAGATATTGTTTTAAATGTTGTTCTTGTCGCTACACTTTGCATTCTCAAAGGAAACATTTTATTTTGTTTCATCTTCATTGTTGCAATTAGCTTATTACTTCCACCTTTATCATATATATGACATTCTCCATTTTCAAATCTCACCTTATATCCATTTTGGACAAGTTGTCTAATGCTTATAAGGTTATAATTCAACCCTAGGACATAAAATACATTATGAATCTACTTCTTATCTCCTTGCTTGGTGAGAATGGATACAATGCCTTTACCCATCACAAGAACCTTTTCATTTGTTCCCATATTCACTTCAGATTTGATTTCTTCATCTATGTTATTGAACATCTCCTTATTTCCACACATATGGTTGTTGCATGCACTATCCAAATACCATATTTGTTTGTTTCCTTTCAACTACATTGTAAGTTAGAAGGAAGGTTCCACTATTTTCATTCTTTTCAGGTTCAACTTCTTTTGCATTAGAGAAGCTTGCATTATGATTATGATTTCTCAAATCATATTATTTCTTTCTGCATTCACTTGCATAGTGTCCATACTTTTGCAATAGTAGCATTGTACATTTGATTTTTCATACCTTTGTGTAGAACCACCTCTAGAAGTGTTGTTGTTCCTTCCTCTACCTCTTCCTCTTGCTTGTGGATCTTGTTGATTGTCATGTCTTCCACCTTCTTGTTAGTTGCTAAATCTTCCTCTTCCTCTGTTGTAGGCTCCTCTCCCCCTGCCTCTAACATTTGTATTTGTTTTGAAGGATTTTTCATTGGAGGAGTTGGCTGACCTACTCATCCTTTGTTCATGGGTTTGCAAAGAACCCATTAACTCATCAACTGTCATTTGTCTCAAGTCCTTAGAATCCTCTATTGTAACCACAATTGGATCAAATATGGTTGGAAGGCTCCTCAATACCTTCTCTATGATCATATGATCTTCAACCACATCTCCATTAGTCCTCATCTGATTGACTATGGTCATTGTTCTTATGAAAAAATCATTTATTGATTATGATTCTTTCATGAGAAGGGTCTCAAAATCTCTCCTCAACATCTGTAATATGACTATCTTCACCTTTTCACTTCCTTCATAAGCATTCTAGCAAGGCATCCCATGCTTTCTTGGAGTTTATAGCTTCTTCTATCCTTGGGAAACTATATCGAGACAATATTTTGAATATAGCTCAAATCCTTTGCATCCTTTATTCTATTTTCTTTCAAAGCATTATTTTGAGCTTGTGTCAATGCATTTAAAGCAACATGGTCAGCTACCTCTACATATCCTCCTTCAACTAGTTCCTATAGCTCTTCAGAGGAGAACAATATCTTCATTTTAATGCACGATATATAATAATTCTTCACATAAAATATTGGGGGTTGTTGTCATGAGTTGTTGCTACTGCAAGCCATTACAACTCAAATCCACAAAATAAAACTCAATAACTCAACAACCTAGAGCTCTCATATCAAGATGTTGGCAAAATTTGGTGCCAACAGTAACCAACACAGGGAGGACACAAGTAGAACAATATAAAACACACACACACACACACACACACAAATATATTCGATTTGAAACTTCATACAATCTCAGAGTCCTTGCTCTCAAATTTTCTTTTGTTTCTCTTCTTGTGTCATATTCTTTGTTTCTTTTTCTTACAAAAATTCTTTGTGTTGTTGCACGTATCTATTTGCAATATTCCCCCTTCTATATTCCTCTCTCTATATTTCTTTGTCTATATGTTGCGGCATATATTTCTCTACTATATTCTTCGAGCTGTGGCTCTCTATTCTCTTTTCTACTCTGTGTATTTCATTGTATATATTAAGCCACATATAAGCATATATTCCTCCACGTGTCACTTATTGACCACAACACACAACAAACTTGGACCTGAAATAATATAGATTCCAGTTCGTTCGGGGTTGAAGTCCGCCCAAGCCCATCACAATAGAAAGTGGCGTAATCATGCCACGTGTTCTCTCGTTAGATGGGTGAGATCGACCACTAACTTGCCTTTACTAGGGGCCATACCCAAAACGCTATTCACTCTAACTATTCTCGGAGGCTTGGCGTCCATTGAGCCCGATCGTTGTAAAGAAAGTTAGAATCCTACCACCGTTCTCGATCGACGACATATATTTGATGACCTCCTCTTACAAACCCAACAAGATTATATAATGTGCCTCATTCTATGGAGTTGAGATCCGCTAGGATCCATCGCCAAAATGAGTGGCGGTATGCGCCGTGTGTCCTGTTGATGATCATTGATAGCTTCCCGTTGAAAATTTGATCGAGGGACGGACCCGAAACATTATGTGACACGATTAATTCAGTGGGGTTGAGATCCGTAGGAGGAAAAACATTGGGAGGAAAATGAAATGTTGCCATGTGTCCTCATGCATTATGGGGGATTCAAAACTCAATGACCGAAATAAAATGACCACAAATATATCTTCCTGTCAACAGGGTAGATAGGAGAGAGAGAAACCAAAAATTGAACCTGTGGGAGGCTCAAGATTACAGAGCCATTAATTCTGACAACATCGATATGTATTTTCAATGATTTTCAAAATTTCCATATATGGATGCTCGCCACCATTTCATTTCATGCATTCACACTTCAATATTCTTCAATGCAACTTCAATCATTGTAAACCCATGCTTCCAAGAGTCCTCACACCCAAAAGAAGGTGTAGTAATTTATAAAAATAAGGAAATTTAATGGCGGCCTTGTTATCTGAATAGTCATACAAATAAGAAAAATTAAAATACAATCATTGTATTTAACTAGAAATTTCTAACGTCCCAACAACCCAAAAGACGACAAATCATGGAAGGAAGCAACCAAAGGTTGTGAAATTTGGCTTTGGGTGACAATTCAAACTTTTCAATATTTTTGGATATTCCAAATATAGTTATGGATCTAATTGAATCTCCTCATTTTTCTTGGATATATGTGATTTACAAAACTATTCAAATACATAGATGCTTATGGAATATTACAAATCTAAGCATGTTTTTGATATTGGTTATTAATGTTTTAAATAGAAGTTTCAACAAACCAAGAGGCTCATCAACAAATTTCACTTTAAAATCTACCTTCCAAGATTTTGTCTTTTCATAAATGTGTAATTTTTATTAATTGATCTATCATCAATTTATTTTTTCCATATTTAGTAGTGCAGTTGAGATTTTAAGTTCTTTTCACAACAAATCATCAGTTTAAAATTAATCACATTAATATTGCCATATAGTTTCATTATAATGTTTTTTAGATTGTTAGAATTATTTTGTATTTTCCCACATTAATCTAAAACTATTGGTACTCTAAATATTGGTGATGAATTCAACGTTGTTTCTTTTGTGTGTTAATTATGTATATTTATTCTATTGTTACATAATAATTTGAAAATTATTGTAATAATGACTATCATTTTATATGTGTTTATTTCACATTTATATTTTATTTTTACATAATAATTTGACAATGGTTGTAATTTGGTGCTATATTTTTCTTGTAGGGTCTATCAATATTCTTTGTGGGTCACCTATATTGGATACATGTTGTCTAATTTCAATATTCCAAAAAAAAATTGTTACCTAATTTTTATAAAAATACTTCTATTTCGGCATGATTCGTCGATCATGGCCTTATTAATTTGAATCATGTTAATTATCTAACAATATTTTATGATTCATTATATGATGATTAAAGGACTTACACTCATATACTTGGAAAATGTATTTATAATTTCTTTTGAACTAATGGATACTTCATGCACTTGCATGCATGGGAGTTTTTTACTTTCTTTTTGTAATTAGAAATATCAAGTAAAATATAGATCATATTCATACATGTAATACTTATCTTTTTATTTATTACTTATCAAAATCAATGAGATTTATTTTCAACCATGTTGGTCTCAAAGAAATGTTTTTATATAATACATTTAGTACACGCATGCTATCTTTTTAGTTTAGTTGGATTTTTATGTGGTATTTTTGTTTTTAGCTTTAGTTGTTGTACCTTCTTTGTTTCAGTCATGTTTGAATGAAATAAATTATTTTATAGGGGAATAATTAATTCAATAAGTACTTATCATTTAAAATTTGAGTATAATTGAGATTACATCAAAGGTCCTCTTCATCTTAATCTATCTAGAAAAATTATGATAGCATTTTACATAAATTAAAGTGATTACAACTTGGTTAGTGTTATTTTCTTTGGATCTTCACAAGGAAAATTCCTCATACTTTACTATATCATTAAATCAGTTGTATTTGACATCAATTCCACTAAGTTGTTTTTTTTTTTTTTTTTGAGATAAATTTAGTTAGTTTCCTAATTCTTCTAATTAATTTCAACCCATTTGTTTGATTCAAAACTTCCTAGAATATGTTAGGTTCTTTTTAAAATCATTTTACAAGGAAATATTAATTTACATAAAAATTAAACTACCCTTCACACTTGAGTTGGTGTACTAGTTTTTAGGTTCCTTGTGATTACAACGGGTTGATATCAATTTAGCCTTCATAATAGGTGAAAGGTTTGATTAGTTTTCTCTTACAAATTTTAGCAAAACAAATTTTGTAAATCTACTATGAGTTTCTTATTTGAATCATTCATTCTTCTGAATGTTTTATACTCTATCTTTCTCTCATAAAAATCATTAGTTGTTTGTAATTACCATCATAGGAAAAGGACTTACAGATACAATGTGTTGCCTAATACCCCACTTGAACAAGTAGATTTTGAATTTTCTTTTGATTATTTTCTTCTTTTACAAAAAAATATCTTGATCATTTTACCCAAGCCCTTGACATCCTTGAACTTGAGGAATAAAATTATTTTGATAGAAAGAAACTTTCACAATCCACCTGATCAAGACAATGACCCAGGTGGCAAATATAGTGGAGTAACTTCTAGGAACCATAAATTTTGCATTGTAGCTCCAATTGACTATGTTTAAAATGGAATGAAAAGCTTGGAATGCATAAAATATGATGTAATGGTGAGGAACTATGTTTAACAAAGTTTTACCCCTGAAATCTACATCTAAAGGCCTAAAATTTTAATTTTTGTAGTGTTGTCTAAAAATACTAAATTTGTGAAATGGTCGCCTATGTAATTCATAGAAGATGAACCACCTCGTCTCCCTCGATATTGGTGACCTTCCACATTCTTCTAGGTTCCTCTTTGTATTTCTAAAATTAGTATATAAATATATGTAACCCAAAAGGGAAAGACAAACATTTCACAGAGGTAGCTTTTGTAATTACGCTTTTGAGAAATTTATACACATCTCTTCTCATAGACATTTGGCACAATTGTTAATCTATCCTTTAATTCTGAAACCCCCTTGAGTTTTGGATCAGTGGTATCAGAGCGAAGTTTTCTTGAGAGTGTATGATTCCTAGGACAAGGTCGGGATATAAGAAGCTTGGGTGGTCCACACAAGATCCTTCAGAATACTTGACTGCTCATTGTAGGAGACCTCAAATGGAAGGCAACACCAAGACAAATGATCCTCTCAAGAAGATGGTGGATGAAGCTCTCATGGAGAAAAAGAGAATATGTTACAACAATTCACCCAAATTCTTCAACAACTACAAATGGGAAATTCGACATCCTCCTTTGCAATCTAGCCCATTCCCCGACACCCTTCAAGGTTCAAGTAAATTTTGATATTCCTATTTTTAAGGGTAAAATAAATGTTGATCTAAGTAGAAAATTGGTTAGACCAATTATCCTCCTATTTTTCTATCAATAAATTCACTGATAAAGAAAAGATAACATTTGCTCTCTTGAAATCGTCACTTTCTGTCAAAAATTGGTGGGGAGTGTACAAGAACAAACTAAATGGGGAAAAATGGGAATTGTAGAGGATCCCACATGGGATGATTTTGTGGATGCCATAAAGGAGGAATACTACCTTGTTGGATCCTATGACAATCTATATATACGGTGGCAACAACTCTGCCAAGGTAAGGACCAGTCGGTTCAAGATTATACTGATAATTTCCATTCTCTTTCTGCAAGATTGGGCATTCAAGACAAAGAAAAACACAAGATCCTCAAATATTGTAGTGGCTTGCAATGGTACATACGGGAGGACATGGACCTCTTTCAATTCCATACCCTTGGCAAGGCATACAAGTTTGTAGTCAAGATTGAACAAAAGCATCGAAAGAGAAATACAAAGAACCAACCTCTGAAGGGGAAAAGTGATGAAGAAGGTCGACATGAGGTCAAGGTTGGAGATAGAAGGAGAAGATATGGAAGTGGTGTGACCTCCATAAGACTAATTGACATTCCAAGGAAGAATGTTAAGCCATCAAGCCTTTGCTTGCTGATTTTTCATCTTCGACACCCACTGCGCCATCGACAACACACCTCGAGGTTAGAAATGAAGAAGATGAAATTATAGATGTTGAACTCAGTGTGATTGTTGGCACCACACAAGTCAAGAAGATGGATGAGAAGGAAATGTTATTTCACTCTAAGCTTTGGGTAAAGGGTAAGCCTCTACATTTTATCCTTGACAGTGGAAGTCAAAAGAATTTAATTTCTGCTGATGTTGTGAAAAGTTTGAACCTTCCTGTAAAGCCACATCCCCATCCATATAGTGTCGGGTGGTTGAACCCAGGAAGAGATCTCCATGTCACACAACAATTCCTCCTCTCATATGCAATCAAACCCTTCCAGGATGAAGTCTTATGTGATGTTGTTCCATTGGATGTTTGTGATGTGCTCTTGGGCCAACCATTCATGTGGGATAGACATGACATCTATGAGTCATGACCTCGAAGGGTCACCATTACCATTGGGAATCAACGCTATTGGATACCCGAGGTCATTCCCTCCAACTCTATTTCCCTCCTTGGTGTCAAACAATGTAAGAAGCTGGTAGAGAAAACAAAAAAGTCCCTTATTATGGTAATCGGGCCAAAAACTTCATTAGAAGTTGTTATAACCACCTCGCATAAACATTCAAAGGTGCAAAAGTAAGCAGATGAAACCAAATCATAATTGAGTATGATTATTTATCTTAGTACACTCAACAATAGGTCCAAAATATTCTACGAAGTGAATGAAGAGCACAAACAACGCCATAATCAACATAGCTTGTAGATACGAAAAAAATTCCAAACTTTTGGTGACCACTTGGTGCAATGGGGACCATTGCTTCTGAAGGAGGGAGGAATGATCCAGACAATGACCCAGGTGGAAATTATAGTGGAGCAACTTCCGAGAACCATAACTTCTGCACTATAGCTCTAATTGAATCCGTTCAAAAAGCAACGGAAAGCTTGGAACACATAAAAAAATGATATATTGGTGTAAACTGTGTTTGAAAAAGTTTGACCCCTGAAATCTGCATCTAAACGCCTAAAAATTCAATTTTTGTAGTGTTGTCTAAAAATAATAAATTATAAAAATAGTAAATTTGTGAAATGGTCACCTATGTAATTTACGAAGATGAACCACCTCATCTCCCTCGAGATTGGTGACCTTCCACATTCTTTTAGGTGCCTCTTCATATTTCTAAAATTAGTATACAAATATATCTAAGCCGAAAGGGAAAAATAGATATCTCGTCATGGAGGTAGCTATTGTAATTACAGTCTTTGAGAAATTTATATGCATCTCTTCTCAGAGATAATTTTGAGCATTTACATCTCTTCTTAGAGATAGATTTTCTATTTACATCTAGCACAATTGTTATTTTGTCCTTTAATTCCAAAACCCCCTTGAGTTTTGGATTAATGGTATAAGAGAAAAGTTGCCTTGAGAGTGTATGAGAGTGAATTTGGATGGGTGTTATTGTATATGCACATGTATTTTAAGGTGGGGAGGCTATGAAAAGTAGTGCACATGAGGGTTCCACATTGGAGTAGCCACTCATTATGGAAGGTAATATCTTGTAATGCTTCCTAATTTACAAAATAAATATTGTTCTTGTAGATGCACATGTGTTGGCATATTGTGTTTTAGGTGTTTTCTTTAATGTAAAATCCCATTAATGACAAAGTGGATGATGGAGATGAGTTAGATGATGCTTAGAGTGTTATGGAGGTTCGGTGTATATTGGTTGCATAAGTTGACTCGGTGATAATTACTTATTCTAGCAATCCTAATCAGGTGGCCTAACTAGCTTAGGTGATGGTGCATGGTGATTGGAGCTTCTTGATATATTGAGGAGAATATTTGAAGAATGGATAAAATTATTAGATATTTTTTAGGCACTCACATGAATTTTAGGGTAAAGATATAGGTGGATGACCAAGATTTAGGTGCTCATTTGGATTAGGTATGGGTGTTAGGAGGCATGAGGTTGAGTTTTGGAGCCATGTGAGCTCATGGATGTATGTATGAAATTTTAGCATGATGTAAAAGGCACGTTTGGGAATTTTGGAGAGTTTCTATGATGTTTTTAAGTTGACCCTTTCCTAAATAGTGCAAAAACCTAAGGGCTAGTCATGCAAGTCCTATTGGCTGGAGAGATGGAGAGCTTTTTGAGATAAGATGATGATTGGAGATGATGAAAATGGGTGTCCTTGAGGTTTGAGAAAAATTTGGAGTCATTATGTAATGGGAATTTCAAGTTATGATGTTTTATGTGAAACAGGGTCCAAGAAAGGGTGTTTTCAAGCTCAAATTGCACCTTCTGATGCTCACCTTGAATTGTGTGATTTTCATGGGACCTTGTGGATTTCAAGGAATTTTCTACATTTAGTATAGAAGGTTTCACAAAAATAATGAGGTCATTTCATCGTTAGGTTTTTATGAACGAATGTTAAGAAGGTAAACAACTTTTTATGTGCTTGAAACCTTAGCTCAAAAGTGGTAGGAGAGAAATTGATAATAAGTGACCAGAATTGTTTTATAGTGAATGGATGATGATTGGATGATTTATATTACTCCTCCAAGTTTCCAAAAAGGTATGGTAGTGGTTGTGGTGATGAGTGGACCCCACTCAAATAGGCCTATTTATGAAGAAGTTCAATTTGGGACAAGGTTGTCCAAAGGATTTGCAAAATAAATGGACATTTTTTTAGTATGTGAGTTTTTATTTATTTCCATGATATATTTAGGTCAAATAAAAATATCAAATCATACCCTATTTGTGAAGGTTAGTCAAAGGATAGTTTTGGGGCAGTTTCGGACAATTTGCAGAGATGAGTTTGGTTGAAGGCCTTCCACTTAGAGTTGGAAGGAGTTCCAATATGTTATGGAAATTTGATTTAGATATATTTATAATGGTATAGTTTTTGTCTCATGATTATGAGATTTTATGTGTCATCCAGGTCAGTTTGTGGAGATGAAGGTTTCTTGGTTTTTAGGACAGGTCCGTTTTTTCGAAATATTTAGTTGGTTGAAGAATGAGATGATTGATTTGATGCTTGATACCACCTAGAAAGTGAATAGGGATGATTTTTTTTTCCTATTTAAGGAATTTGGACATCTTGAAAGTTTTAGAAAGGGTACAAACTAGATGAGTTGCAAAACTAGTTTTTTGGCAGCTTGTTTTGGTTAAGTGTAAAGTTGTTGTGGTTCGAGTATATAGATGTTTCATTATTTATAGATAGCTTATATGTGTTCTACAGGTTCAAAATTTTCCATAGAATGGTCACATGCCATAGTTTAGATCATCTTGGGTGGTCTTAAGGCCCAAAGGTGAAATTAGGATGCTAGAAGTAGTTGTTTTGTGAAGGAAATGAGCCAGTGGGCCCATTAAATGAAATATTTGATTGGTTAAAGTAAATGTGCAACCATGTATGATGTTTTTATGCTAGTTACTCATTTATTGTGAATTTTAAGCTTGAATAAGCATGTTTTTGGCATGAGTGGATTTTTCTCATCCTAGTGATGGGGTTTTGAGGCATTTTGGTGCATGATGGATGGTTTTAGGCATGGACGACCTACATGGGTCTTATGTGAATGTTTTTATGATTAAAATGGGATTTTATGAAGTTAAATTGGTTTAAAAAATTAGGTAAATAACCTATTTTGAATTTTAATCAAGGAGAGCTTATAAAAGTGATGTTTTGGGTGCAATTTACAACTAGTTGAGCATATGTGAAAAGTGTGACCTATGTGTGATTGATTTTCGGTAAAAATGAATGTGTTGGGATTTTAACTTGTGTATTATAGGTTGAATAATGATTTCAAGTGTGTGTGAAATGGTTTGATGCATTGAGAAGTGAATATCATGTAAGTTTGTGTAATATTGAAGACCTAGGGTTTGAAGGAAAGTGAGCTGAAAAAGTGATCTAAAATCGGTTGGGAAGAAACATCACATAAGATATATTCATCATAATGTGGTTGAGTAGGTGCTTTATCATCTTGGGGGGTTGTAGCCTCCCTGTGGTGTTGGTGCTTCACAAAACTAGGGGTTGGTGCTCCTTATAGGGTTGGTTCTCTAATATACTAGGGATTGGTGCTCCTTATGGGGTTGGTGTCTCACTAAATTTGAGACATAAATATAAATTTTGTGTTTCAATGGATTTTATTCCCCATGAGTGTTTCCCACTTATATCTTGCGTTATAGTGTTGATTTCCTTGTTCATGGTTGATTGCATGTTTGGTATTTTATATTGTGCACACTTTAATGGTTAGATAAGTGGTTTGTGATTTAAGTAACTAATATAAAATTTAATTAATTTTGTAAGGACTGATTCACCCCCTTAGTCCATTATTATTTCAAAAATTGGTATCGAGTAAGCCCTTTTGGAGAAGTTTAATCACTTGAAAGGAAATTCTCTTGGAACACAGATCTAGGTGATCAAGATGGGAAAATAGTTCTTTCGTTATGAAGTTCCTAAGCTCAATGAAACAAATGATTCCCTATGGATATTTGAGATAAAGGTATATCTAAGTTATCTTGGTTATGAAGTTTTTGTAGGAGATATTGATTCATCAGATCCATTGGAAGAAATAACCAAGGCTATCATATTTGGTTCTTTGGAAGAATGTGTGAGAACCATGGTGGTGGATTGTGATTCATCTAAGGAATTATGGAATAAAATGGAGTACTTTTTTTAAGATAGCAACAATCCTAGTAGTAGTGAAATTGAAAACAAAAAAGGCATGTACCAAAGATTAAATGAAATCCTTAACAAGCTTAAAGACAAAGAGAATGAGTATACTCAGCTGAAAAGTCATATTGGATTGCTTTTCTAGTCTCAAGACTAAATATGATGAGTGCATCAAGTTTGAAATGGCCATGAAATATTTACAGTCATATTTTGACCTAGCCCAAAGAAAGCTGAAAATATTTTAAAAGTTTTAAAAGAGTACAAATAGTTTAGATGATCTTTTGAGCATCCAAATACATTCAAGTTACAAGTTAGGATTGGGTTTCAAAAATGAATCAAAGAAGGATAAGAACATATTTGAATCAAGTCAAGAAGATGCCAAAGAAAAAAAGAGTTTTAAATGTACGGATTTCACCGATAATGATGTTGTTTTAAGCAAGAATTCTCTTTGATTAAAATATAGATCAGATCAATAACAACTTGAAGAAAAAATTAATCAGAAACAAAATGCTTCAAGGTATGAAAGGTAATTTAATGGTTATTATTTTACTTGTAATGGATTTGGTCATAGGGAAAAGGAATGTAAGATATTTTCTAGAATTGATCATCCATGGAAGGATAGTAGAAGTGAGAAATAAAAGAATATAGTTTGTTACAACTGTCATGAGAGAGGCCATGTTGCTAGGTATTTCTTGTATGAACCACCAAGTCAAAATTGGGCTAATGAAGGATAAAAATGTAAGAATTCAGTTGTATGTTTCAGATGTAGTGATGTTGGACATATTGCCAGATATTGCACTCAAGGGAAACAAAGACAAGGTTGGAAAGATAGAACTCCTAAAGGTATGAATATTATCATTTGTTTCAAATGCAATGAATTCATAACATTGTTATATATTGTAGAACCAAGATGAACACCTATAAGAATGATGATGTCAAGTATACACATGTTGAGAAAGTGAAGGAAGAATTCAAGAAGGAAAAGGATGATTCTAAAGTTGTTGGTACTATTCATGGTGATTCCATTACTCATGAAGGTTTGTTTTCTCTTGTTGAACCTCAGGAGTTGTTGTTGTCTTCCTAAGAATACTATCAAGTAGATGACATAAAAGATAAGGTGAAGAAGTTGAGAAAGTTGATGGAGGACCTTGGTGTCAGGTCTTACAAGGACATGGATGTTCTACCTCTTTAGGTGATCATGGTGTCTTATGCCTCTCTATGATTCTTAGAGGTATATTAGTTCATATGAATCATTGGAGTGAGGGGGTTGTCTAGGTATGTGTTTGAATCCACTATGGTGCCTTAAGTCCCTAAGCAAGTATTTTTGCTCTATTTGTTTTAACAAGAAGTAAAGATGATTAGGTCACTATTCTAGTGTCTCAAGTATGATATGAAAGTGTTATCAAGATTGTATTTGATATGTCATGATGTATGGTTAATATCTAATGTCTCGGTGAGTGTAAGGATCATGTTGGTGTCTCAAAATAGGTTTATAATGTCATGGGATTTACGAGAAGAGACTTCTTATAGTTGTAGTCTATGTCTAGTGTTGATGGAAGACTCAAGGGTCTGTGTCACCTCATGTTGTTTGGTCAAATATAAAAATGGATGTGTCATGGTTTTTTTCGTAAGCCTTATTTCCCATATCATACATGTATAAGTATGTGAAGTCGTGTAATTTCCTCAAAAGGTTCTTAAATGTGCTCAAAATTCATGAAGGATACATTCTCCTTGGGAAGTATGTATTTATCATCATGAGTTGTCTAGGTCTGTATATTAATTTGAGTGTCATTGTGTCTTGTGTCAAACATATCAAAGGGTGCTTATGATTCACTTAGGAGGTTTGAATATGTAATAAATAATCAATCATGATGAATTGATCATACCATTATGTGGAATAGGATCGGGCGGTGTTCTTGAGAGATGATGAGTGTGAATGAAGGTGATTTCAATAAAGTAAGTGGTTTTTATGGTTCTTGATCAATGTAAGAGCTTTAAATTTTTTTGGAAGATGTTTATATAGTGTTGATGGAAAAATTTGAGGTCTTGATATCAAAGTTTGTGCATGTTGAGTGATTTTTAACTAAAATTGGGTCCTAACTATCTATAAGGAGTGGTAAGAAGAAATGTCTATTGTTGAAGGTGCAAATAGTGGATTCCAAAGCCAAAATTTGGAAAAAAAACATCTTGACAGTTATTTCTTCGAGATTTAAGTGGTTTTAGACCCGAAAAAGTCTAAATTCCTTGGGATTCTTGACAGTTCGAGAGTTAGCAGTGAAGAGAGTCAGGAGACCTAATTGACAAAGATGGAATGGAAAACTGGGAAAATATCCTTTGACATCATTCTTCAAGGCTCATGGAGGTGTTTAAATGGGAAAATGGGTACCCATAATAGGTAATATTTCATCATGAAAGTGTGTGTATCAATATTTAGGCATGGATATCATAAGTTACGGTCTAGAGAGTGAATGAGATAGAATACAAATTCTAAGGGTGCTCTTATTGGTATGCAATGATGTTGGTAACTAGTGTATTTGGTCTCTTGATGTCCTTAAAAGACTTATGAGAATGATTGGGATGGAAAATCATGAAAGTAAGGGATCTTAAAGTAATGGAAGCCTACTATGACCTCT
Organism: Taxus wallichiana var. yunnanensis; assembly: GCA_018340775.1. Lineage (NCBI taxonomy): Eukaryota > Viridiplantae > Streptophyta > Pinopsida > Cupressales > Taxaceae > Taxus > Taxus wallichiana. The sequence goes on from CM031236.1 coordinate 503,679,274, forward strand.
AACTTCATAGTTTATGCTTCTTGTCGTTATATCTATGCTAATACACATATAATTGATTAGTTAAGACCGAGAAAAGGGGTTTTAGATGATCTAGAAGGTAATAATTTCTCTCTATATGGTGTCACAGGTATGTCAAAAGGATTGGTTCTTGTAAAAATTCTCAAGGTTGTGAGATTATGAACATAGTGTGCTCGAGGGTCTGTTTTGAGTATCTATAGGTATGGGAATTGGTTTGCACCATGCTTGATGGGTCTGAATCTCAAAGGGCATGAGTATACATATGTATAGAAGTATAAAGGTCTTGAAGAGTGCAAGGTGGATGAAATCAGGTGTGGCAAGAATTGTATGATGTCCTTATTTGTATCTTGAGCCAAATAACAAGCTACATGCTTGGAGAATGTGCTAGAGGCAGTATATGAAGTTTCAACTAGTATGAGGTAGGTCTCGAGATAAGGTGAACCTATTTGGGGTGTGTCTACCAGGGATCCTAAACACTTTGAAGTCTATGAAGGTAAGTATGACAATGGTTGGTGCATGTAATCACTTAAATGTGTGTGTCAATTGCTTGAAATTGCTTATGTTATCAAATTTTAATGCTCTATCTCAGTAAGTGAATAAAGAACTGATAATCCACTTTGGTCAATCATGATTGAATGGTATCCATATTGAGAAGATAGTGTTATATGAAAAGTAATGTCCTTAGTATGGTTGCTAAGAAAAGTAAGTTGGATTGTGCCATGATTGTGAATGATCATTTTGGTTCAAAATTGCATCCTACATGCCTATAGGTGATGATCGTGTATGAAGGAAGTTATTCTTGAAGGCTACATAGTGTCTTGATAACTTTCTAAGGTTGAGTAAGTTAATTTTATAGTGAAGAAGTACTTGTCTAGGCCCGTTAGCTTTTCTTGGGTAAAACATGTGGATCAAATACCTCATTTGGTTTGATATGGTGTTATAGTAGTGCATGATAAACAAAATTATAGCTATAGGTATGCAAGAGGCTAATTATTTAGGGGTAGTTAGCTATAAGATTAAACAAAGTGGTACATGTGTTAAGATGTTATGGTTCTTGACAAATTTGAAGCTAGACATAATGGAAGGTTGGTTCTTGGTTGTAGTTCTTGTACTTATAGTGTGAAAAGTGGTGGCTACAAGTGTAATTAGTGTGTAAGTATTCATGTTAGGGGGTGCATGTTCTTCAATTCTAGGAGTTATAGATGTCTTCAAGGCATATGAGGTTTGATTTGAGGGTTTTTTTCCAAGGACAATCTTGTTAGGATTCAAATTTTCATTAGCTCACTCAAATATGGCTTCAAAGGCTGAAAGTATGCTTTAGGGACGTGCTTAAGTGTTTTTTAATCCTCCAAGACAAGTATGCAAGGTAAGAAGCTTGTTTTTGTGGTCTTCTACTAGAATGGTATAACATGAGTCTAGGGGGGCCATGAGGAGGTGTATTATAATTTTTGTGCTTCTAGGGCTTTGTGAAGGTTATCTAGAATGCACTAAAGGCTCATTTCGTGGATTTCAAGACTAAAGTGATATGTAGTCCAAGAGATATAGTAGTATCAAGTCAAGTTTGTTCCTTGAAAAGTTGTGTAAGCCAAAAATGAAGGTAAGGATGAATATTTATCTCATGTATATCATTTTTGGCATGTTCACATAGTATGTGCTTCGGTATGTTGTCCCCACAAAAATTCCCTACTTTTGAGAAGTTCAAAATTGAAAATTTTGAGTTTATCACCTTTTTGTTGTTACGGTATGAGAAAAGTTAAAGTTTGAAAAAAACTACGTTTCTGGGTCACTTTGTGTGATTTGCGGGTCTGTCAGACATTTTTGTCCCAAATGTCCCAAGTTCATTTGGGCTCCCTGTTCGCCGATCATCCGTTTTACCCAAAGTCTGTTTCGTTCAGGCCCATCAGACATTTTGTACCAAATGTCCCAAGTTCACTCAGGCTCAATGTTCACTTTTCACTCGTATCGGCCGAATCGTGCATTTCGCGTACCTTCGTCCCTCATGTCCCGAAAGCATTTGTGCATCTTTTTCCCGCGTTGCCCGCATCAGTCGAATTGCGCTTTCACGTCCCGCGTGTCCCAAATGAACCAAAGGCCATCTGGGCTAATTTTTCCCACTCTTCCCAAATATCTTGCTTTTCAAGTTGGTAGATGTGTATTTAATGTGCATTTATTACCTTTCTCTCTCCTAAACGGCTATTTAATAAGCTTCCCCTTACGCATTTTTTGCACACTGCTTTCTTGCTATCTATTGCTCATACCCTCGCAATCAAAATTTCTACGCACGCACCTATTCCCCCTACAATTTCATTGAGATTCTAGACTGTGACCTTGTTTTTCGAGTTGCTATCAATATGAAGATCAAATTTCAAGGTCAGGAGCAAATTTCACCGCTCGAGTCTGCCGTTCCCGATATCGGGGACAGTGAAGTTCGTCACCTGGACTTCGGAGATTTCTAGACTCGAACCCCTCTCCTATGGCACAAATGATTCATGATAGTGGCTTGGCATTCACCACTGGTTTCCCAATCTCAATACAATGTGCAAATACGGTACTCACCTGCGGTGCTCATTTCAATCCCGACTCGAGTGAACTAGCGAATTTGCATGGGGAGCTCATTGCCAAGGTCGATGCTACCACCATTGGCACTTGCCCTAAGGATTCCTGAGATGGAAAATTCAATAGTAATCTCTCAAAACTAGGCACAGGCCCTCTTTGACCAAGACAATGAGAAATACAAGGTGAGGGTGGTGAAGTCTTGGCTTAAAAACCCTAAAAAGGGGGCGTCCGTCTATCCAAGGTTCTATTTCGTGCCGATTTCAATGAGGAGTTGTCATATTTTATAATCCTACTAGCTCGGGTCATGGGCTTACCCTCTACCAACGAGTTCCATTTCTGGATGTGCCCCCTTATCAACATGGTGTGTGAAGGAACTCAAAATATCAACTGGGCAGAAATCATCAACATGAACTTCGCAGAGCAGTTGTCTAATGTACAACGCAAACCAAGAAGTTATACATGACTTCATACCTGATGTATACCCTAACAGCATCAAGGCAATGGTTTGGATTCACATACATTGATGCTCATAAGGGAGACCCTGTATATGCCTACGCCTCAATTCACCCTGGACACTAGTAATCACAACTTCAGGAGGGTGAATGATGCTTTTACCATGTGCATTGTAAGGCTCCGGAGAGCGACACTGCAAGGAGATTTTATGATGAAGCCATGAACCTAATTTTGAAGTACGGTGCCTACTTCATCCAGTTTAGGAAATTCTCTTATATCAGGCTTGCAGGCTATGAGAGCACCCCTCTTAAGCTCCCTATGTTCTGCAATGATAAAATGGCCTTGATAGAGATATGCAGGCAATTAGACAAGTTACACAGAACTCTGCAGGGATAAGAAAATTACTAGCCTACACTTCCCCATATCTTTGGGAAACTACACCTGCAAGACGGCTCTAGATGCACAAAACATAGAAAGAGCCCTAGCTCCCATCACTGTCCATTTCTTCAGGCCAAGAAATTGTTTTGATTTGAAGAAATTTATTAAACATAACATCAAAATCAATTACTACCATAGAAAAGGAGACATAGAAGACTATTGAGTGATGACTGTGTTAATGATTTTGAGGCAAGGAGGAGACATTACGGCATATTTTCTCTTCAACTGATTCAGGAGCTTAATTTGTATCAAGTTCGGAAGGGCTTCAGGATGATAATTCGACTGGTTTTCATATGAGTATGACACCTTGATCAAACACACTCCTCTTGGAGGATTTGGATTGGTTCAAAAGGAGAAAGATGATCTGCTAAAATCTTAGCCCCTGTCTTAGTTAGAACCAAAATCTGGTTTGATAGGAGAGTTTGTGAGCTCAAAAGGCATTCAGGAGAATCCTCCTCCAAGGATACTTCAACACCAAGAAAGGAAGCATTGAAACCCAGGTTCGAAGCACTGTGCAGACTCCTCCTGCCTCATCAACTAAAGGTCCTACATCCTCCACTCCTTCCTCATCCACTCAAGTATATCAGAAGAAGATCAAGGAAGTCAAGAAGGATCCTATTGAAGAAGATCCCATGATAAAGCATTCGGAATTGCCTTCAGGACCAAAGAACATTATTGTTCTCAGTGAAAGCAAGGAGAGTGAAGTGCCAGTCTCTACAAGCGCTCCAGAAGCTCCAATGGATAAAGAAAAGGAAGTTCAAAGCACTGAGCTCCCGAGCACCATCGACTCCTCCGCACCAGAAGCCCCGAGTGCCCCACTCATATCTCAACTAGAAGCAACAGCAGTGCACACCCTGAGTGCCATGAGTTCTCTGTCTCTTGGTCCTCTTGCCCCACCTTCTTCTTCCTCCTCTTTTGCATGGGTGCAGCCTCTCGTCGATAGTAGGAAGAGAAAGTCCTCTTCTCGGATCTCGGGACCCAACTTTGATGCTGTGGCGGCCTTGTTGGGTACTACCCCTCCTACTCCTGCCAAAAAGGCTAGGACCACCTCACGAATAGTATCTGATGCTCAGGGCCAAAAATTCCTAGAAATAGCCAAGCCCAAGGTTGACAGGCCAGAGCAGGATTTGCAGACGTCTGATCTAGAGCTCTCAAGGATTCCCATGGGAGAGTCCACCCCTGAAGGTGAGATCCACAATCTTCAGGAAATAATCACCAGGTTCATTGGGAGGGTGGAGAAAGGGCAAAAAACCATAGAGTAGCTGGAAGAGCAGGCTCAGGTTCTTGCAGGTTTCATCAAGTCACTGTTGTCCAAGGATAAAGTTTTAGACCCCACCCCACTGACCACTCTTCCACCACCTGTAATCCTCAGCCAAGATGAAGTCCGAGTATCAAAGATATACACAGATATTCTATCTATGGAAGGGCTATGGAGGCCATGGTGGATGATATGCTCATTGCAGGGTTGAATTTCATTGATGAAGCTTTCAAACTCAATGAGAAGGTAAATAATCTACAACAGAAACTCTCCTCCACTATGGGAAATATAGATAAAGAACTCAAACTCTGGAGCAATCTGTATAGTAGACCTTCACCTTATGGGGCAAGCTGATGAAAATATTTTAATGGCAAGCAAGGTCTTTGATGATGCAAAAGATAACTTGTCGAAATCATGGGTATATAGTGTGGAATGGAAAATCAAGGTGCTTTGGAAGAGGCTTTGGGAGAATTGAAAAATAGTTGGTAGAAGGGTGAGGCCTTCAAGACTTTGGTGGTATCCGCTTTCAAAGATATACATTTCCACCTCCATGATGAGACCTCTGGTGTACCCCTCTCCTTACAAGAAATCAAAGCTCAATTCAGAGCTTTTGTCAAAGATAATTTGTTCAAGGAGGATTCTATTTCCAAGGAAAAGATGAAGGAGATCTACTCTCTCCAGTCTGCTATTGAAGAAGCAAATAAAGATTATCATACACACGTCAAATTTGACAAAGAGATGGAGAAGTGCCTCGATTTTGGACCTAGTCCACTGCCAACACATCGGTCCCACGTGGCAGAGACATAGCAGAGGCATTGAAAAGATTTAGACAACGGATCCTAAAATTAGTGGGCCCCTCTCAATCATGAACGCTTGTCTTCTTCTCCTGACTTTTCTCCCTTCTTTCTTTCTTCATCTCGATTTATTGTAATCAGTTGGGGTTTTGCGTTAAGCAGCCCTTTAACTAAAAGAAGTAGTTACCAAGGGTAACTGATTTGTAAACTATATAATAGCCTCTCCTCACCATTTTTGGGGGAAACTTGGCTTATTTCTGAAAGTGTAAGAAATAATATGGCAATCAATACAAAAGGATCTTCTTTCTTTGTTCATCTGATTCCTTTATTTCACAACTATCTGTTAAATATTATTAGATCATTTGTCTGCATTATACCAAGAAGCTTTGTTTTCTTGGATTTCATTTATGGAGTTATATGTGTTTCTAAATTGCATCTCAGTAATTTAAATACAAATGATCCAATTCTAATTCATTGTATCCTGGCACGCATAAAGAATTATTTTGTCATCTATAATTCTGGAGAATGCTTTTCTGCTTATTTCCGTGTCTTCATTCCTCTATGCTTTTGTGATTGATAATCTATTTTTCACAACGCTTTCATGATATCCAAGTTCCACATCAAAGTAATGCGTTGTACATTTGTAAATAAGTCTTGCTTTAAATAAGGGAACCTCTCCCATCAAAGAGGAGGGACTTCTTGTCCCCTGACTGTTGCTCTCATTAGGATCTTCTCTTGATGACCAACAAGGTATAGGTATGTTATAGTGGTCTCTTGAAGGAAAATTTTTTTTTTTTTTGGGTGTTTAATATCAAGTTTTACTGCTTTGAAAGCTAGATAATGGCATTATAGCTTAAGGAAAAGGTAAAATGTTGCTTTCTTCATGATCATTGGAATGTTTAGGTGTTTTATGTGATTTTCCCATGGGGAGCACGGTGTTTCCATGCTTCGAGTCACCTAGATAGTTCAGTGTCATTGGTCGAGCCCTATATAGACATTCATGATAAGATTCATGCTACGATTATAGCCCTAGTTGCGCCCATATATAGAAGGGCCCCGACAAGGCCCGGTTGTATCTAGTTGGGTTAATAGGGCCCATAGAGTTAGATGGGATGGGGTGGTCTACGATTTTTGTATGATCGGTAGGATCTACAAGGTACCCGATGTGAATGATCAGCTTGATGATCAAAAGTTCAACCACGGGACAAGAGAAGTGACAAATGCCATTTTAGGGGAATCAATATTGGTTGATCCTATAAACCTAGTCACATAGGATCTGCTACAAACTATATATACTATCTCCATCAACAACAGACCAGCCACTCCCTACCATCTTATTTTTTTTGAATGTCGGGGCTCTACTCCATGCCCCCTATCCATACTCCATATGGGGTGGGGGCACTGGCACCAAGAGTCCCGGTTGTATCTAGGTGGATTAATAGGGCCCGTAAAGTTAGGTGGGGTGAGGGTGGGCTATGATCTATGTATGAAAAGTAGGATCTATAGGGTACTCACCGAATGATCAGCTCAATGATCAAAATTTCAACCACGGGAAGGGATAAGTGACAATTACCATTTTAGGGGTATCAACCGATCCTCCTGTATACCTAGTCACATCGGATCCACTGCAAATTGTATATACTATAATTTGCATATACTATCTCCATCAACAATAGACCAACTTCTCCCTCCTATCTTATTTGTTGGATTTCGGGATTTTACTTCATCATGCCCCTATCCATACTCCATATGGGGTGGAGGGTCACCCACAACCCATATATAGATAGGGTAACTAGAACTATCTTGAATCGGAAGGAAATGGAGGTGGTGAAAAAGTATCCCTCCTCCGCTCAAAGGTAAGTGTCGAGGGTTGATTCCACATCTTGGATGGGGGCCTATATTTATTGATCTTTCCCATTTCCCACTTTTGATTTTGTTGTCAAATGTTAGATGCCAAGAAAAAGGGTCCTGGTCCCCTGCTCACCATCCCACCTATATAGTTGGGCCCTATCTTTGAGGCGCCATATATGATCTCTATAGATGGGGATGGGGCCGAGGGGTGGGGGCACTCAATTGATTGGGGTAAATATTGAGACCGAGAAAAGAATGTTTTACTCGGCGAGGAGTAAGCCTATCGGGGAAAGTTGACCAGATTCTCCTCTCGCTCGATCAATAGTTCGTTTGGCGGAGCATAAATGCAGATAAATATAGTAGGTTGGTCCCTCCTCCACCATATTAATAGTAGAGTAGCTTGTCGGGGCCTTTTGCCTAGATCTAATCTCTATAGATCGGGATGGGCTTGGGTTGGGGACCAACTAAACCATACCATATATAGTCGAGGTCCCCTATCTATATATGGTGCTCGATTGCATCTATTTTAAGGTGGGGTCGAAGGAGATTATTATCTATGGGCTCAACGGGAGATGTTGATTTATGGATCGATCGATATCACGTATGTAATAATGATATCATTATCATTTACCTCACCTTTTGTCATGGTAGGGGATAGAAATGATGCGCACATCAAGCTTTAGATCAATGTCCTCAGAATGAGAAGTGCCAATAACATCTCATCTATTTATGTTTCGACGAGAACACCAACCCCAACCGCCTATACCTATCTAGTTCAGGATAAGGGTAGGGGCAACTCCACGTGAGATTACCCAGCTTAAGCAATCGGCATGAGGTCTCTATAATCATTCATTCTCGAGTGAATTCACTAGAAAGTGATGGTAATGGCAATGGTGATGAGGTAAGGGCCGAGCCTACGAGAAGGAATGGTTTGTCCCATTCATGCTTTGGTCCAATTCCGAGATCTATTTATTGTCCGAGATGAAGAAAGATATCATATCATTATCGGATAAAGGAATTCATCCCGATCGGGATGGTGCCTGACTTGTACCATCAATGTAGAAATTCATAAGCAAGGAGTACGCCCACACATTGAACATCGGCCCCGAACTCCATATAGGGAAGTATGTAATACAACAGTAGCAACTAGCAACTAATTGATATGAATAGAATAGTTGAGATGGTGGAAGGTCATCTCTCCCCTATCACCGAGTGATTGAGGAGAGGTGTGAGAAAACAACTCCACTCAATTGAGTGATTGAGAAGAGGGCCCCTCTACTCTCTATTTCGGGTGGGGGCACTCTCCCACCCCATTGAAACTCTCTATTTGGAGGAGGGACCCCAATTTGTCTATCTGCAATCACCCACCCCTTGAACTCTAAACTCTCTCATCTCTCTACTTGAGGGTGATGGCATTTGGGCACTCACCGATGAAAGAGGGTGAGGGTGAGGGGTAACTAGAGGGGGAGGGGTAGTTGATCCGTAAAATGCCTAACTTTAGCATTTAACAGATCACTGTGCTCATGAATATGAATGAAATATATAAGTTCTTTATTAAACTAGTTATTGTGCAATATCAACCACAATTAAACTGAAAATTGAAAGGAGAAGAGACAAGAATGAGACAAGATTTATCTTGGAGAAACCCGAGGTGGGAAAAACTCCAGTGGGTGAGAAAATTAGCTCCCCTTCACTATGTAATCTCAAAATGATACAACTTACTGCCAATTGGCCTTCAAGAAAGATGAACTCCTAATTGTATCTACTTGCTCTCAATTCTCTCAAACAACAAGAACTCTTCAAATGAACAAACAAGAATCCAACTCTCTAACTTTGCTCACACTTAGATTTCACCCAAAACACTTGCTTGAATCCTTGGAAAGGCTTGTATTTATAGATGCTCATCTCGGAAGGCGTGGAAAGGTGAACGAACTACTTAGAAAGCTCAAACATTTGTAACTATTGAGATATCACGTTTTTGTTCCATCAGTTATAGGAATGTCGTTTAATGCAAACCGACGATTTGCGTAACCATCGGGGGATGGTCGTGTAATCGACATAAAAAATCCCCGAGATAGAACATAAATGGCCCAAAATGTCATTTAGATGTGTCCGGATCACCCCAACCTAACTAGACCATCTTGTGAAGACATAATGAGCTGAGATCCTATAGAGCAAGTATCAAATATAGAAAATACATAGAATTGGGCTATTCTTGATCCATTTTTGGATCATACCTCCCCAATTTGAGGCTTTTAAGTCCCTAAAAGCTTCAAGGACTGATGAGGTGAGGAAATTTCTTCCCCACATCTTCTCTAGAATACCACTTGGCTTTGGTAGGCAACTATCCTTTCAACCCAATCAACCACCTGTCTTGCACTCCTCTCTATGTTGTTCTTTCTTTCTATTGAAAAACCACATCTTCCTCCAATTCTAGTTGATCTGTCCGAGCAAGATCCTCAATAGATGGAAGCAATAATCCTCCATCATCTAACATGGAGGGATAAAAATACGTAAGTTTTCAACATTCACAACTGAATAAATCTTCATATAAGGAGGCAAATCCAAGTGAAATGCATTCTTACCCACTTGTTCCAAAATTTCAAATGGGCCATAACGAAGAGGTTTGAGTTTCTTAGCTTTTCCTTGTAGTCTATCCTAGCTCAAATATAACCATACCCTATCTCCAACAAGGAAGGAATGCTTAGTCCTATGCTGATCATGTTGTGTTTTGTACTTAGCATGTGACTCTGTCAACCTCTTTTGTACCTGAAGGTGTATTTGTTGAATCTTTTCAATAAACTTCTCAGCTTTGTGGACCTCCAGTTCCACTTTCCCATTGTCTCTGCATGGTAATCTCAAAATAACATCAAAAGCACTCTTAGGCAAATAACCAAAACATGTTTCAAAGGAGTTCTACTAGTTGAAGCATGAACTTCCCTATTATAAGAATGTTGGATATACACCAAGTTCTCATCCCAGGTCCTCGGATGTTTCCTATTGTACCCTCTCAAGAGTTAGACCAAGGTACGGTTCACCACCTCTATTTTCCCATCTGTTTGTGGATGAAAGGTGGTAGACCTCTTCAGCTTCGTATCCATATTTTCCCACAAAGTAGACCAAAACTTCCCTACAAACCGTGAGTCCCTATCTGACACAATAAAACTAGGCAAACCAAAGTGAACCCACACATTAGCAAAAAATAACTCAGTTGCATCACTGGATTTAATGGTCTTTTTACAAGGAATAAGAATACACATTTTACTAAATCGGTCTACAATCACAAATATATAATCATGCCCTTTTTTGGTGGTAGGCAAACCACCCACAAAATCCATGGAGATACTTTCCCATGGTCAAGAAGGAACTGGCAATGACATATATAACCCCAACTTCCTATTATTAGTTGTATAACTCGGTTGTATCACTTGCTTTAATGGTCTTTTGTAAGGAATAAGAATACACATTTTACTAAATTGATCTACAATCACAAATATATAATCATGCCCTTTTTTGTGGTAGGAAAACCGCCCACAAAATCCATGGAGATACTTTCCCATGGTCAGGAAGGAACTGACAACAACATATATAACCCCAACTTCCTATTATTAGGCTTGTTTGTACTACATAAAACACAACCCCTGATGAATTTAGCAACTTCATCTTGCATGTTTGGCCAATACACATACCTCTGCAAGTGCGCTACAGTATTTGTCACACCAAAGTGACCAACTACCATGGAAGTGTGTGCTTCTCTCATCAACTGCACTCTTTCCCTCTTAGGCACACAAAGTTTTTGTTCTTGTAGAGAAACCATCCTGGAAATGGTATTCCCATAGGTGTAAATCCCTCGCTTGGAGGTTTCTGCTGAAATATCTCTAGAAAAGTCCAGATCTTGCTCATAGCCTTCCTGATATGCTTCACACACAAAAGAAGAGTTAACGTGCCCACAACTGAAATCAAAGGAGGTCTAAATAACATGTCAGCTAATTTTTTAGTCACCCATTTTTATATTTAATAATCAAATGAAACTGCTATAAGAAACCCATCCATTTATAGTGCCTAGCTTGTTGAAGTTTACTTTGAGCTTGCAAATATTGGAGAGGTTGATGATCCATATGAATGATAGTTTCCTTACCCATCAAATAATGTTTCCATTTCTTGACTTGCTTAAATAAGATCATACAATATTTTATCATAAGTATAATAATTCGAATTGCATGCGGTGAAATAACTCAGAGTGATAACATATTGGCCTACCTCCCTGAAGTAGGACAACCCCATAGCATAGTCACTGGCATTAGTTTCCACTTCAAAAGGCAGCTATAAGTTAGGTAAGGCCAAAACTGGAGCATGAATAATTTTATACTTAAAAGAATCAAAAGCACTATGTTGTTCCTTACCCCAATCAAATGTCTTACCCCTATTGTCACTAAGTGTAGTGGCACTGCTATGGAAGAGAAGTTCTTAATGAAATTCCTTAAATACTCCTGGTCTCTGTCAAACTTGATGGTATAGGGAAATTATGATGGCCTCTACCTTTTCCAAATCAATCCTTAACTCCCCATCTCCAATCACATGTCCCAAAAAGACAAGTAACTGTTGTGAAAACTCACATTTATTTTCATTCAACACAAGTCGGTTCTCCTTAAGTACTTGCAAAACTTGATGCAAATGATCAATATGTTCTTCATAAGTTCTGCTAAAAACCAAAATGTCATCCAAGTACATAATAACAAAGGAATCAATAAACAACCTCATTACCTCATTCATTAACCTCATGAAGGTAGTTGGTGCATTGCATAGCCCGAACGGTAATACCAACCATTCATATAACCCTTGCATGGTCTTGAACGTTGTCTTCTAGATGTCCTCTTCCTTAATCTGCACTTGATGATATCCAAAATTCAAATCAAGCTTAGTAAAATATTTAGCATGTTGTAACTGATCCAATAAATCATCAATGCGAGGAAGAGGGTACCAATTCTTAATGGTTATTTTGTTTAAATCCCATCACATTCTCTATGAACCATATTTCTTAGGCATTAAAACAATAGGAGAACCACATGGAGAAGTGTTAGGACAGATTATACCTTGTTCAATCCAAGACTTTAATTGTTGTTTTACTTAATTGGCATCTTTCAAAGATTGCCTGTAAAATCTCAAGTTCGGAAGTGGACTATCGGGTAGCAAGTGGATCTCGTGCTCAATTCACGGGGTAGCCACAGTAGGTTCCCGAAAGACCTCTCGAGAACTATTGAATCAACTCTACTATTTGTGCCTACTCTTTGTTAGAAAACATGTCACTAGTGGTTTTAGATGTAATAACCTCATCATCTGGCATATCCCATAGCCTTCTTATTCTTCTTGTTCTTGAAGGGATGTAATTCTGGGTGGAGCTTCCAACATTTCTCCTCGGAATGAGTGTCAACATCATAGTGCCCACAATGAATTTTAGTATCCTTTTTAGAAATAGAAGTAGCATTTTTCTTACCCTTTCCTTTTCCTTTGTCCTTCTACTTGGTGTCACCTTGTTTGTTCAAAGCATGCTGAGAGGTAGATGAACTCTTTTTCTTGTCCATCTCCAAATAGTGAGCTTGCGTACAAGCTTCATCTACATCCGTAGGCTTGGCCAAGAGGATGGGTCTCCTCAAATGGCTATGGAGTCCACCAATATACTTCATCAACAGGTCCCGGTTTGCTACATCCTTTCCCATCTGAATAGATTTCTTCCGAACTCACCGATATACTCTTACACAATATGACCTTTGTTTTCGCTTGAGATCTGCGAATACATGGACCTCTCTTCCTTATAACAAATAGGATAAAACCACCTTTGGAATAGCTTCTTCAAAATATCCCATTTAGTAATCGAGAGAATTTTCTTGACAGCCAAGACATGAACATAACTTTCAAATCAAGTTAAAGAATGTTTGGTTAATTTTAACCGAGCAAAGGAAATCTTCTGACTTTCAATAATTTGATGCAAAAAGAAATATACCTCCAATTGAGCTAGCCAATGGTCTAGTTTCTCAGCATTCACGTCTCCATCATAAGGCTCAATTTCGATCTTGGCCTCCACTTTGAATGGAGGAGGTATGGAAATGGCATGGGACGGTTCTTCTTCACGAACCTCTTCTTCACATTCTTCCCGTGTCTCATGTGAAACACCAAGTTTCTCCATGAGTAGTCCCATGATGGAATCCAATTTCCCAATGGACAAGGAAATACGCCCACATCTTTGGACAGACTTACCACATTAGCCTCCAACTTGTAGAAACGCTCTTCACCACTATCCTTTACATCATCTCTTCAAGCCATATCTCGAATTCCTTTCTTCCACGTGCTTGTAGAAATATTTGCTTCAAAAGCAATAAGGCTACCTTCATTGCTGCAATCTCTCAACACAAGTTAATCACACAAAAGACTGAAATCTTAATCGCTTTCGATACCAATCTGATTCGTAAACTACCTAACTTTAGTAATTAACAAATCACTATGCTTGTGAATATGAATGAAATATATGAGTTCTTTATTAAACCAATTATTGTGTAATATCAACCACAATTAAACTGCAAATTGAAAGGAGAAGAGACAAGAATGAGACAAGATTTATCCTAGAGAAACCCGAGGTGAGAAAAACTCTAGTGGGTGAGAAAATTATCTCCCCTTCACTATGTAATCTCAAAATGATACAACTTACTACCAATTGGCCTTCAAGAAATATGAACTCCTAATTGTATCTACTTGCTCTCAATTCTCTCAAACAACAAGAACTCTTCAAATGAAAAAACAAGAATCCAACTCTCTAACTTTTCTCACACTTAGATTTCACCCAAAAACACTTGTTTGAATCCTTGGAAAGGCTTGTATTTATAGATGCTCAGCTCAGGGAGGCATGGAAAGGTGAAACGAACCGATTGGGAAGCTCAAACATTTGCAATTGTTGAGATCCCGCGTTCGATATGTCGGTTACAAGACTCGCCACTTAATGCGATCGGCGGTTGCGTAAATGTCGCGGCGGTTACTGCCATGCACAACGCCCCTCTACACAAAGTGGCGATTACATAACCACTAGGGTGGTCGTGTAACCGATAATAGAAAATCCCCTGAGATAGAATATAAATAGCCCAAAATGTCATTCAGAGGTGTTTGGATCATCCTCAGCCTGACTAGACCATATTCTGAAGACATAATGAGCTAAGATCCTATAGAGCAAGTATCAAATATAGAGAATACATAGAATTGGACTATTCTTGATCCATTTTTGGATTAGTAATCCAAATAGAATATAGAGAGTTCAAGGTCAATCGAGGGCCTCGGTAGCTTGCCCCTCAATCGAGGGCCCCCTCTCTATATGGAGCACTCAACTCTATTATATCCGAAGGGTGAGGTCCCCCTCCCTCTATATAGAGTTCGGGATATGGGATAGGGTGCTGCCCCGCCCCTCTATTCTATTATCCCTCACGTAGACATAATAGAGATATAGGGCACCGTTGATCTATATGGCTTTGGAAGGTCGAGGGATACTATAAGATATAGGTCCCCAGAGAGATAAGAACTCTAGGGTAAGGGCGGGGGAGTTCCTCCCCCTCATCCTAGAGCATAGCATATAGCCCATATAGATATAGGGAAGAGAGGGCCCCTCTCCCACATCCCATCAGCCATCTAGATAGAGATAGGGGCCCTCCTCATCTTACCCCAACTATAGATAGGTCTCCCGAGCATAACCCCTATGCCCTAGAACGTATTCTTGAACTAGAGAAGGAGAAGGTAATTGAAGGCCCTATAGATCTATCTCGGGGTTGTCGACCTCTACCCCATGGGTTGGCTATAGAGAGATAGGCCCCCATATAGTTAGATAGGCCCAACCCCCTATCTACATATGCGAGACGAGCTTGAGCTATAGTTTTGTGGCTATATATGGAGATGGTTGCCCAAGATTCATAGATAGGGGCCGTAGCTATAGTAGACATTCAGTCACTAACATTAGCTAGCATGAGCATTGTACCTATCCCAATCCCCAACCATCTCTCTATGCTCTATAGAGGGCCCAACTAGATCTATATATATTGAGGAGACTCTCTGAGTCGACTCTACTCTTTTCTCCTTCTCAAAGTCGTATAGAATAGTCACCCTTGTCCCATATCTATAGTTTAGGGATGGGGATAGGGATAGGGATAGGGATAGGGATGAATCTACTTGCTAGTCTCTAGTCGTAGGGAGTAGTCATTGGTCTCTAGTCATAAATCCCCATCCTCTTTTCTTTTCCATCTATATATTATACGTGATACGAATCGGTCTAGTTGGAGATGTCTATAGTTCTTGGGAGGCTATAGTTCTCTTTGGGGAGATTCATTGGTCTAGTTGGAGGATAGGAAGAAAATCTAGTCATAGTTGGGGAGCCTACGGTTCTATTTGGGTCCCCTATCTATAGTTGGGGAGCCTATAGTTCTCTCTCGGGAAATTTCGAGGTCTAGTTGTAGATCTAGTCGGAGATGCCTATAGTTCGATATGGGTCCCCTTATCTAGAGTTTGGGGTGGGGAAGATCCAAATCGTAGATCCCAAGGTCTAGTCGGAGAAGAAAAGGAGAGGATCTAGAGTGGCACTTGATTGGTGATCACTATTTTATATGTGATATCAAATGATCACTCTAGAGATGGCACTCAACCGATGACTAAAGGAGATGCCTATACTCTATATAGATCTAGGATAGGAAGAAGATGCTTATAGTTCTATCTGATCTTATTAACCTCTTAATTAGGGAATATAATCAGCCTATATAAAGATATGGCTAGTCGTTGGTTAGCCATATAGCTATATAGATTTCTAGGGTAGGGCCTAGGGCTAGTCATAGATGAGGAGGCCATATCTCTATTTAGGGAATCTAGTTGTTAGCCATCTCCATCTCTATAGATAGGGGATAGGAAATTAGTCACTAACCATCTCCATCTCTATAGATAGGGGATAAGGAATCCAATCATCGGTCGTAGATTCTAGTCATCTCTATGTCTAGTCGACCATATAGATTGATAGGGCTAGTCACCCATATTTATAGATAGAGAAGATTCTAGTCGTAGGGAGTGGAATCTAGTTATATCTATGTCTAGTTGGTCATGCTATATCTATGTCTATGTCTAGTTATGCTATGTACCTTGGGATGTGATAATATAATATATATGGGTTGATCGAGATGCCAAAATGTGGCACACATTCCCTTAGTTATATGTATGGGTTCACATGGGATATGATATATAATGTATATGGGTTGATGGAGATGCCGACATGTGGCACACATCCCCTTAGTTAGTTATATGGGCTCACATAGGAATTAATTATATTGGGTAATGGGTCGGCCTACATTGGGATTAGGTGTTACCCATCCTATTTAAAGGATGTGAGTATCATTATGAGGGGGTAAGGTATGTATGAGTTGAGTCTTCTACTTAGTAGAGGTATATTGGAGGTGTCCCCTCGAAGTGGATTCCCATCTTGGGAGATTATGGAGTTACTCCTTCCTTAAGGAGCATTGACGGTGTTTCCTACCTTAAGGGTATTATTCAACATATATTGATATTAGGGCATCTTGGCCCCCATATCTTTGCAATTTATTGATTTATTATATGCAAGGTTCTTATCAAGTGGTATCAGAGCAATGATCCGGGTAATTTGTGGGATGAAACCCTAATGTTGGTGATTTGTATATATCTTGAGATAGACTGAGAATTTTTAGATATTTTTAGTGGGGAGTGGATAAATAGTTCAAGTGATCTTCCCTCCGAATTTCATATTTTTGGAGTTGTTTTGCAAAAGTTGTGTCCATTTTAGGGTTGAAACCCTAATTCTAAGGTTTCATCTATATCTTCTGAATAATGACGAATTAGAAATAATTTTTTTGGGTTGTTGGTAATATATTAAATGGTGATACCACTGAAATTTCAGAATTTGTGGATCTATTTTGACAGAGTTATTTCAGTTTTATTATTTTTCACTATTTTTCTCCACAGCCGCAATTTGAGGAATTTTCCTGAATTTCTTACATTTTCGGAAATCTCTCAAAATTTTAGTAGGGGTTACTTCTTTGTGGTTTCAGATTTGAGGCTGAATGATTGACGAAATCATCAGGTAAAATATTGGTCAAAGGAGTAAGTTTGTGAAACCCTAATTTTTATGCATCATGGATATACCAATTTTCTATGGTAATGGGGAAATTGATGCAAAAAAATGGTGGATACAATTTAAACAAATGTATTTTGAAGAATGTTTAGTATGGGTTAGTTTTTATCTTCATCTTGGTGGGAAAGCGCAACATTGGTATTCTTATTTGGATATAGATCTATTGGATTGGGATTGGGAGGAAATGGAGGATATTTTCTTAGCTAGATGGGAAACAAAAAAGAAACACAATTTTGTTAAAAAAGAAGAAGAAGAAGAAGAAGAAAAAAAAATGTTGATGGTGCAAAAGAAGAAAATGTTGATGATGAAGTTGCTACACAGGATAGTGCATCTCCAAGGAAGGAAGCTTCAATATTTCAGTTTGAAGGGTGCATTCAAAGAAAAAAGGTAATTGTTTCCATAAACCCTAGCAACAAATATAACTTCATCAATATGGATGTAGCTCAAAATCTACATGTGCAAACAAAGCATATCAAGGAATCTCAAATGGATGGTAAGCATATTCAAGTTTTTGAAGATTTAAAGCTTTCTATGGATAAATATGTTTTACATTCAGATTTTTATGCTTTAGATATGGATGGTATGGATATTGTTCTCGGATATCCTTGGTTAGAGACATTGGGAACAATTAATATTAATGTGCAAAATAAATTCATGAAATTATGGTACAAGAGAAAGAAAATTACATTGCAAGATATCACACTTAGCAAGGAAAAAAGTAATGTAAAATTGGATCATGAAGATGAATTTGAAGATGGTGAAGAAGGGAATAAGGATGAATCAGAAGGAGAGGATGAAGAACATGATGAAAAAGTAAAAATAGTTTCTCTACTCAAGAGAAAAAGAAATAGCAAACAAGTTGGAAGAGGAAAAGAAAGTGGAGGAAAATATTGATAAGGTTGAGCATACTAAGGTTGCACCATATAGACACCCACATCATCATGAGAGGAAAAAATCATGGAGACATGCTAGGACACACAAGGGCAGAAATCTATATGGATATACAGGGAATTGGAGGAGTAATAATTTTGGCTATACATGGAATCAATGGAACAATAATTATATGTCATGGAATCACATGAATAATAATTATGGATATGCATGGATGCCAAGGAGGAACACATATGGACTAGGATGGAATTAGATGAGCACAATGGAATATGGAATCATGTTTGGAGTAACATCACCCACTAGGATTTCATATGGGTGGTTAGATGATTGAGCTTTGCGACAAGTGTGCAATAATTTAAAGCAAACTCATTATATGGCTTCTTCTTATGTTTTGGGGACGAAACATGTTAAAGAGGGAGGCAATGCTATGTACCTTGGGATATGATAATATAGTATATATGGGTTGTTGGAGATGCCGACATGTGGCACACATCCCCTTAGTTATTATATGTATGGGTTCACATGGGATATGATAATATATAGTATATATGGGTTGATGGAGATGCCGACATGTGGAACACATCCCCTTAGTTAGTTATATGGGCTCACATAGGAATTAATTATATTGGGTAATGGGTTGGCCTACATTGGGATTAGGTGTTACCCATCCTATTTAAATGGTGTGAGTATCATTATGAGGGGGTAATGTATATATGAGTTGATTCTTATAATTGGTAGAGGTATATTGGAGGTGTCCCACTCGAAGTGGATTCCCATCTTGGGAGATTATGGAGTTACTCCTTCCTTAAGGAGCATTGTATGGTGTTGCCCTACCTTAAGGGTATTATTCTACATATATTGATATTACGGCATCTTGGCCCCCCATATCTCTTGTGTTTTATTATCTTTTGTAATTTATTGATTTATTATATGCAAGAGTTCTTACCATATAGATTGAGAGGGCTAGTCACCGGTCTCAGTCGTAGATTCCGAGGTCACCCTCAACTATCTATCTCTAACTAGCATTAGTCATAGTCGTAGTCTCAAGTCGTAGATTCTAGGCCTTTCTATGCTATTCTCTATATGGGATGGGTATAATCTAGTTGTAGAATCTAGTCGTAGCCATATCCCATATCTACGGTTCGGGGATAGGGGATCTAGTCATTAGCCATCTCCATCTCCATCTCTATAGATAGGGGATAGGGAATCTAGTCGTACTATTTTTCTATCATCCAAGTATTCACTTCACTCGAGATAGATAGATAGAGAGAGAGATAAATAGATAGAGAGAATATATAGGTTGGCACTCACTATTCTATTCGTGATAGTAATCACTTGGTGACCGATCATCACTAGATAATGGATTTCCCATATATAGAGAGGGGGCACTCGATAGATAGAGAGAGAGAGAGATAATATAGAGTAAACAAACATTCTAGAAAAGATGATTTGATTCTCTATATCTTGACAAGACGATTCGATTCTCACAAGGGGATTAATAGAGCAAGACAATTTGATTCTAAAAATTAGATTATAAGACTCTAGATTACAAGATGATCTTATTCTCATCTTGATCGATCAAACATATAGAGTAGTCTTACCAATCGATACTTTATGGATGGGGTCCCCCTATCTATATTCCATATGGAGGGGATCCCCCTATCTATATTCTATATGGAGGGATCCCCCTATCTATATATGTCATCCATCCATAATCCATCTCTTCTATTATTACTATACGTGATATTAATCATCGGTCGGTCGTATCACCTATGTAATATAGTCTAGTCACTGGCCCTATATAGAGAACTGGGGCACCTCACTATCCAGATGGATCTATAGGGGCCATTGGTAAGAGATAGGGGGCAGGGCTCAAATGGGGTAAGGGATTCTCAATATACCAACACATATCTATAGAGATATGACACTCCGAAAAACATGGAGACTGCAATTACCATGGAGGGGCGCTTATCTAGAATCTATTGTCCAACAAGCCACATGTTAGGGTTTGGGACTATATATATATCTAGATCAAGGTTGCATTCTTGAGTCCGGAGGGGAAGGGAGGAGCACCATATCTAGAATCTATCATGCCAACAGGTCGCATGCCCTATTTCTCTATTTTTGGTTTCATTCGAGCATTCTCGACAATTAACGCATGTCTCTGGAGAGAGGCATCCATTAGAAATATATTGAGGAAAAGTGACACTCCCTTGTTGAACCCCTATCCATAAATCATTGAACATAGAATGAAGGGACATATACTTTTGAATGCAAGTAGAAGAGGGAGAGCCCCATATACTATATGAATGGCCAATGGGTGGGGGCACTAAACCTCTCTTCTATTTCATTTCTCTAGATGGGGGTGGGTTCCTATAGATAGAGGCCACCCGAAACTCCAACAATTGGATGAGAAGAGACTAAATGTCGAGATAGGACTAGCCTGACTATAGAGGATCAACTAGATAACCCCCGAATGGGCAATAGAGGAGAGATAGGGGACCCACGAGCGGGGATCAATTGTCATAATCCCCTATATATATAATTGGGTTGGGCTTGACCCCTATATAGATAGATGGGTTGCGCGAACTATATACCTTCGTTGGTCCAGCAAATCCAGGTTGAGAGTTTGCCAATCCATACCCCATACCATAGGTTGTTTAATATCTACTTGGGATGGAAGTTGGTTTATGGTTCATTCGGTGCGATCTCGTTGCATGACCCCAACTCTCTATAGCTATAGTTCTCGTGGTACAACTCATACCATATAAGACCTTTCGGGAGAATCTGCATGCATTTATAAACTCTACACCGGTGGGCATGTCGGTTATATATATAGGCAATGAATCCAGATAGATAGCCCAACCCCATCCATCTATACGCCCATCCACATCTAGATGGATGTAGAGATCGATAGGGGTAATTGATGATATATGACTCAAACCCATACATAGATAGGGCACTAGTTCCTTCCTATGTATTTAGAGTTGGAGTTGTCATAGAGAGAAGTGAGGGTACCCACATCTCTATAAGGGATCTATATACTCCACTCCCCCTCGAGTCCAGATCTCTCTATAGGGGTGGGGAAGTGCTCAACCCCATATAGAGAGAGGGGACTAGACTATCAAAAGCAGGCGCAACTCCCCAAAGACAACTATAGGCCCGCCCCAGAGCCTATAGAGAGTTAGAGGCCCCTGAACTATCTCATCTATTTGGTGGCTCTATATCTTAAGTGGCGGTCCATCGACTCTATATCGTTGAGAAATATTGGCGGCTTATATATACATCCCATGTAGCGGCTCGATGACGGCTCTATATCTTATGTATATCTGGTGGTGACCCCTCCCCTCTCTATATGGTATATGGGGCAGCCCCGATGGTAACTCTATATCCTTTCTATCTACGGCTAGGATATCTCTAGCCTCTATAACTAGTTTAGGGCTATGGCAGTGCCCTAGCCAACAAAGGAGGAAATAACTATAGCTAGTATTGATGCTCTCCCACAGAGCGATATAATAGTAGGTCATCGCCATATCTATTTTATCTAGATAGCGTGGCAGCTCCTGACTAACTATAGATAGTCGGCCTATATAGACCCATATCTCCAACGGGTCTCGAGATGCCCCCTCCCACTGAACTATCTATTCTATATGGTTTCCCTATCTATCTATATAAGTCACCCCATATATTTTTCTAAAGGGGTCTAGTGACTACCCACCTACCAAAATGCAGAGGAGAGAGTCAAGCCCTGGATCTATGTTATGGGTCTATATAGGTAGGTCGTGTCCCCGAATGTAGTCATATCTATAAAAGGTTGAGCAAATATAGATAGTCGATTGCCCTATCGCTCTCCCCTCTATTCTATGGTGGGGAATTGAGATGTGAAATCAATCGACCATATTTATAGTTCGAGTGCCCCTAGATCTCTATATAGGGCCTAGTTATATATGGGTATTGAATTCGTACGTAATATAGAGAAGAGAGGGATATATCCTATCAAGTGCTAATGAAACTATATAGACTATCATTCAAAACTATATCTAGTCAAGTCCCAATCTCTATATGGGGGACCATCATGTCGAGGAGTGCCGATTATCTTCTCTATCCTCCCGAATTTTCCGGATAGATAAGATCTCTAACGGGTGGGGGAGGGGGCCCTATCGTATATATACCCCAAACTCTCTATCTATAATTCTAGATATAGGGGGTCGAGCAATATATCAATTAAGCGAAGGCTCGAGAGAAACCCTCAGAGTATTCCCATCCCCACTCAATCGAGAACTACAAACTCTTGGGCCTCCCGCACACCAGAACCCCAAGAAAACTCCCTATCTATATTTATGGCGAGCCTCCATATTTGTATAGATATATATAGATCTATAGATCTATAGATATAGATATCTATATATAGCTCCCTTCTCTATATACCCACATATTGGTCAGATCCTTCTTCCACCCTTTCCCCTCTTCTACCCAACCCCTTACTCTCTCTTTACTATCTAGTCTCTCTACTCCATGTCTTCCCTACTAGCCTAACCCATCCAATAGAAAGGGGAGGGGGTCGACCCCCTCTCTATAGATCTTCCCCATCGTCCCGACTAGACTAAATTCGACATAGTTCCCTCCACCTCCCCAGCCCTCCTAATGGAATTTCGTATGCGATGCCCTCGATCGATAGGAAGGTATATCTATCCTAGCCGATATTGGGGATAGTCGAGCATATAGACGTAGTTTCTCCTAGTTATTGATTGGGGTCCAAACTCATATAATTATTGAATAAAGGATGTTTTATCCCATAATCCCCATATCCCCCGCCTCTATTCATTTCATATACTCCTTATTCATATGTCGCTCACCCTATGGGAGAATGAGTACTACTCTCTTTAGGAGTTCGATTTCCTATCGAACTATATGGGGAACT
This sequence comes from Taxus wallichiana var. yunnanensis, assembly GCA_018340775.1. Lineage (NCBI taxonomy): Eukaryota > Viridiplantae > Streptophyta > Pinopsida > Cupressales > Taxaceae > Taxus > Taxus wallichiana. Next base: position 503,702,631 of record CM031236.1, read on the forward strand.
GGTTTACCTATCTATACTCTAATGAATAGAGTATCGGTCGTGTTGGGCCATCCATTCTCTATACTCTATACATGGTATTATTATACCTCATCTCCCCGACTACATCTAAGGAATATAGGGATCATCGTATCCTTCCGTTTGAACTAAAGAGCCTATACTCCTAGTTATTGATTAGGGTATGAACTTATATAATTATTGAACAAAGGATGTTTTCTTCTATAATCCCCATATCCCCCGCCCTATTCAATTCATATACTCCTTATTCATATGTCACTCACCATATGGGAGAATGAGTACTACTCTCGCCCGGGAGTTCGATTTCCTATCGAACTATATGGGAACCGGGTTTACCTATCTATACTCCGATGAATAGAGTATCGATCGAGTCGGGCCATCCATTCTCTATACTCTATACATGGTATTATTATACCTCATCTCCCGACTACATCTAAGGAATATAGGGATCATCGTATCCTTCCGTTTGAACTAAAGAGCCTATACTCCTTATTCATATACCGCTCACCCTATGGGAGAATGAGTGCTACTTACTCGCCAAGGGAGTTCGATTTCCTATCTAATTATATGGGAAATGGGTTTACCTATATATACTCCGATGAATAGAGTATCGGTCGAGTCGGGCCATCCATTCTTTATACTCTATACGTGGTATTATAATACCTCATCTCCCTTACTACATCTAAGGAATATAAGGGATCATTGAATCCTTTGATTTGAACTAAAGAGCCTAGCCAACCCCACCCTCTATTATATAGAGAGAGTAGTGGTAGCTCGAACTAGCGTTGAGCGGCTTCTCCAACATCCCATCTGGACGGGGGCCATATCCACATAGAGAGTATGGAGGGCGTCGATGGTCGAGTTGAGGCCAGCCCCACCCTCTATTCTATAGAGAGAGTAGTGGTAGCTCGAATCGCATTGAGCAGCCTCTAGCATCCCATTTGGATGGGGGCCATATCCATATAAAGAGTATAGAGGGCATCAAAGGTCGAGTTGAGGCCAGCCCCTCGGGAGGTCGGGATATACGGCAACTAATAGCTAGATCTATATAGGTGCTTCGACCCCAATCAAGACTCTATACACCCCGGCCTACTATATATAGATAGTTGGGGAGAGGAGAACTCTATCCAACTATCGGCAGGGGAAGAATTCTTCTATATAGTGGTAGTTATGCAGCCCCCAATTAGATATATGTCATATCGAGGTGCCCTATCTATCCGGCTCTCGGGCTCTTTATTATCTATCATTATATACATGATACAACAAGATATGATGGTGCAATAGAATAGTTTGTGATGTTATACAACTAACTCTAGAAGGCATTCCATTTGTATCACGCATATGAAGGATGCCACCCCTAGATAATGATCGAGATATAGCGGTGCCCTGCCCCTCTAGCTTGGAGGGGGATTGCCCATATATATAGGCATGTTATGTCCCGTGTCCCCCATATACCATACAAAGATATATCTCCTGGTAGAAAAAAAAGTTCTAAATCTCATCTTTGTGGTCGACAACCTCGCCCCGCCATCTCGCAAGATCTCTCTTCGTCATAGCTAGCAACTATATGTAGTAGGTCGGGGACTACTAACTATCACCACCTATATAGATTCTAGATATGGTGCACGTGTATATAGATATATCCATTTATCTATATATCTGGCCATAGATAAATGGAGAGAGATAAAGAGATAGAGAGGGACAGAGATAGAGAGAGAGAGAGAGAAGGGTCAATGCATGAGATCCCAACGATCATCATGCCATATAGATCTATATAGATAGGCCAACAAAGCAACATCATGGAAGCTCAAGTTCTCTATTCCGAACTATAGGGCTGCTCAGATAGTTCAAATAAGGACCTATCTCATAGAATATGCATTTGAATAGAATGCTCCCTTATCCGTATATAGAGATATGAGGCCCCCTCTTTATATTCAATATAGGGGGTGACCCTCTATCTCTTTATGATATGCCCCTATCTATCCCCCATCTACGGGAATCTATATTGTCTTTCTCCCCATCCACCCACGATCTAGATCGAGGGCCACCCACCCCATCCATTTCTAGTAGAGGGAAGTGGAAGGCCCTGGGCCTCGACCAAGAATCTAATCTAATCCGCTTGATCTTATACCCCTCATTCCTCAACCCAATCCCAACATCGGTGTCGACTGCGCAACACCACGCCTCGTAGATAGGAAGGATTGGAGCATTGGGCTGGACAATGGAGAGGGAGTCGCCTCGACATAATATGGGGCCCCTCCTATATAGATATTCTATAGATTAGAGATATGGCCGACAACATTTCATTTCTCTATCTCTATCTCAGGAGATATATCTAAATAGTGGGGCCATAGATATAGATAGTTTCCCATCCCTATAAATTGAAACCCCCTCGATCTATATAAAGTATATAGTTGCCCTTTTCAATGAATACATATACTTTAGGGCGGGGTGGGGGGGGGTTTTGTTCTCCCAACCTCTCGTGGGATCGTGATAAAGATCAAACTCTATAGAGAATATATGGCAATGGAAACCCCTTTATATCTCTCTAACATCCGGACTAGACAACAGAGAGGAGTCACCCTTGACATAATATGGGGCCCCTCCTATATAGATATTCTATAGATTAGAGATATGGCCGACTACATTTCATTTCTCTATCTCTATCTTGGGAGATATATCTAAATAATGGAGCCATAGATATAGATAGTTGCCCACCCCTATAAATTGAAAGCCCCCATCTATATAGAGTATATAGTTTCCCTTTCGATGTATATAGATAGTTTAGGGCGGTGGGGGGGGGGGTTTTGTTCTCTCGACCTCTCGTGGGATCGTGAGAAATATCAAACTCTATAGAGAATATATGGCAATGAAAACCCCTCTATATGTCTCTAACATCGTGCCTAAACTACAAGATGAGGCCACTCATTACTCTAAAGCGGAGTGCCTATCTATATATTTGCTGCCCATTCTCTATATATAGCCCAAGGTCCGCCTCTCCAAACTCTTAATATATATATATAGCCGCATCATATATAGATAGGGCCCTCCCCTCCACATTATCAATCGAGCCATATATAGATAGGGGTTCGTTGGGGTGTGGGAGTGCCTCGACTTCCTTAGTCAAGCCCCTATCTAACCCCCTCTATATAGATGGGGGAAGGGGGAGGGGGTCCTCCATAGAATAGAGGGGAGCCCCCCCTTCTCTCTATATGGGTTCTCTTTCTCTAGGGCCCTCCTCTCTCAATCGAGTTCGAGGTCTAGCAGAGATATATATGAAGGGCCCTATCTATATACGGGGAAAAAGAGAGTAGAGGGTGAAAACAGGATGGGGCTGGGTCCTCCTTGGGGCTATATAGGCCAACAAGACCCCTCCCCCTCTCGTATAGGCAAGATGGAGATAGATTCACCTCTACTACTACTATGGGATTGAGGGGCTTATTTAGATATAGGTATAGGGGCCTCTCTGTCTATCTAGCCCCTCCTCCTCGACCTCAAGATAAGATCTATAGGGTCTCCAAACCAAAATATTGAATGATTTCCCTATATAGATAGATGGCTCCGAATATAGTAAATCATGGCATACCAGATTGTCTACCCATCTGGCTCCCTCCCAAAAACAAGGAGTAAGCGGGGATTAGTTGTATTACGTATATAATAGAATGCGTGATACACCCAATCATCTATTCTAGATGGCATATTTATCTAGGTGCAAAGGTTTTGTTATTCATTGAGGGGAATGGATTTGATTCTATTCAGGTTGGTGATGACTATGCTTTGGCTTGGCTCCTCGTAATGAATTTCATTTCCTCAATTCTCATTATGGTTATGATTCGATCTCAAGTTTCTCTAGGATGTTCCAACTTCTTCCCCTTCCCCTTCCCCTTCCATCTAGGGAGGGGGAATGGAGCGGAGAAAGAGATCTATGGGGTCGGGAACGGATCTTTGTTTAATAAAAGATATGGCAACGAGATCGGGGAGTGGGATTCATGCGCCCTTCTACTTGTCCTACTCTTTCTCTTGGCTTTCATCAATTAGTGGTATCGTTAATCCTTTATCTCTATCAGTCTTGCTTTACCTATGTTCACTATAGTATAGACGTGCTCATCATCATCGTTTTTGTTTGGCCTATTGGACTTATCAAGTGGGCTATGAGGCCTTTCCCTAGTTCCGATTTTCCCAATTCCACCACTCAACCCCCTAAAAATGGAGATGGGGAGATAATCTATAGGCTCCAGATGGTGGCGGTGGTCATCAACCTCCAATTCTAGATAACAGATTGGGGAGCATGATTCTCCCAATCCTCATCCTCCCATTCTTCCGGATGAGGATGACTATCAACTACATCTATTGGGAAAATAGCTTTATAGGAACATTTCCCCCATAACATTTTGTCTAATCGAGGACCCTCTCTATAAGGCATAGAGAGTAGGGTTAGGGGTGGGCTGACTCCCTCTCGATGAGGATTCAAGCGTAGCCGATATCGTTATTCCTTTATCTCTATCAGTCTTTCTTTGCCTATGTTCTCTATAGTATATATGCACTCAACGTCATTATTGTTGTTTGAACTATGGGACCTTTCTCTACTCCTGATTTTGCCAATTCCCCGCTCAACTCCCCGGAAATGGAGATGGGGAGATAATCTATAGGGCTTGAGACGATGGCGGCGGTCATTAACCACCAATTCTAGATAATAGATTAGGGGAGCACAATTCTCCCGATCCTCATCCTCCCATTCTTCCAAATGAGGATGACTATGTGTAACTACGCCTATTGGGCCAAAAATTTATGGGGAACATTTCCCCACACGTTATGTCTAATTGAGGAAATCCTAAATAGATAGGGTGGGGAATAAATGCCCATATCGGCTGCGCCTAAATCTTCATCAAAGAGAGGGGAGTAGGCCCACCCCCAACCCTACTCTCTAGGCCATGTAAAGAGGGGGCCTCTCTCTATATTCTATTATATTCTATTCTATTCTAGAGATGGGGCCAACTCCACTATAGATGGATGATAGAGATTCTCAATCCAACCCAACCCAAAGAAATTTACTACGTATATAATCAAATCCATCGGACCTATTCTCTAGCTATAGAGAATCGAGAGATATGTGATGTATCTTTTCCTCCTAATAGATAGATTCATTAGATAGATTATTTTGTCTACCCTCCTATCTATGCTTGGCCTCCAAGCAACACCTATTTATCTATCTATCTATCTCGCAAGGGCCTATATAGAGATCCACCCCACCCATATAGAGATATAGTTATGAAAATCCGACGGAGAGGGACTCGAATGACAACCTCCACTATTATTAGATATAGGTGGGGAGAGGCACCCTGAACTCTAGATGGAAACCCTATCTAGATAAATGGAAGCGAAACACTCATGCCAGGAAGAACATGATCTGATCTTTAGGCACTCGAACAACTTCGGTAGATCTAGGCAATAGATCTAGGCAATAGCTCTAGGAACTATCCTTTTGAGAAATAACAAACTACTTTGTATTGTATATATTGTATACACGAATCGCCCTCTTTTCTTCTCCGAATCAAGTCCACGATTAGATCTAGTTCAATCGCGCAATCTAATTTGGGCCTCTAATAACCGAGGAACTTTTCATGACCTCACTCGGTCGGAAGATTCTTCATCTCGATCGGGAAGGAGGACAGGGGAGATTAGATGGGGCATTCATAACCCACGCTTGAATGGAAGAAATATATTTATTAGTGTGAATGATGATGATCGCCAATGCCTCACTAGATCGAGCAATGCCTTGCTAGATCGGCATTTGAAACTTTTCCCACTGTTCACTATTCCATCCACTTGGCATGATTAGGATAGGGAAAATGAGGTACGAACTGTGACTTCTAGCGTGACAGACCAATACTCTAACCGACCGAGCTATTTCCCCTCCGCTCTCCCAAATCGTATAAAACAATGGATCATATCATATAGTGTATAGAATATGAAATATGATATGGAGTGTAGTGATGTAGTCCCAAGTGTTTCCTAGCACCCCTAGAGTTCAATTCAGATTGGTAATTAGATGGGATTCACTTTTCATTTTGATTGTTGTAGACATTGGTGTAGTCCATGCTAGATTATTTATTCTATACGTAATATGGTCAGGTGATGAGATGAGATGGGATGAGAGTCATTTGTCCACTAACGACCTATGGTTGCATCACCAACTAGTATGGAATGGACCGAGTCAATGTCAATTACTAGTGCAACATGGAATGGACTGGTATGAAATGCATCACTAGCTCATTATGGCATTACCACTCATCAAAAGTATGAGATGTCATCACTTGCTCGACCAACCCCGAACTATCCATCTGGGTCATTTATGTGCCCCATATATATATATATATATATATATATATATATATATATATATATTTGGGCACCCGCCCATATATATATATTTGGGCAGATGCAAATCGATCTAAACTAGATGGGGATGGGCAAATAGAAGATAGATGGGAAGAAAAATAGGCGAGTAGAGATTTTATAGATGGGCATAGATTCTATAAATGGGTTGGGGGCTAGAAAAGTGCCCTTACGTTTAGATAGGGCATATAGAATAGAGAATAGATCTCGCACTAGCATCGGCAACGAACTCTAACTAGTGGGAGTGGGAGATAGGACATCACATCGATAGGTGTGGCATTTTAGCATTGCGAGGTGCTCAATGTGTGTGTATTGAGATTGTCTATCTCACTCCCAACTCCTAACTAGATATGAGAGACTGTCTCGAGGTGAGGAGCCTTGAACTATCTATGGTGGGGGAAGAATTTCTATAGCTCTCTCTGACGACCTAAATTGTGACTATCCCTCATTCCCGTGTGGCCATGACTTCGGTTTTGTGGCTCGGGTTTTACATTATGTACTGATTATTTGCATAGAAAAATCATGCACTATAAAATCGTGAGCACAGAAATATCGTGGCTCCTGTAGTTTTGAGTGCAGAGGGAAATAATGGCACAAGGAATGCAATTTGGTTCACCTCTCAGCCTCTCCCCTCTTAAGGTGATTTATCCTAGTGGTTTGGCTACAATCATGGCCCCGGAAACTCCTACTGGCAGTGGCATGATCGGGAACCCCCTAGGTAACACCTCTTGCAGTACAACAGACATTTTATTGGAACTTCTCAACCGAATCCAAAAAGTTGAACATGCCAATCAACAACTCCAAACTGAGGTTTGTACACTTATTGGCAGGGTCGCAGATGTTGAGGCTGAGAATGCCATCTTGAGAGAAAAATTAGCCAACACCACGGATAATACTTGCTCCCCTAATGCTGCCCTACACGCAGAAATCGTTGACCTCCGGTCTCAACAGGAGGAAATCAGAACTAATCAAGCTTCCTTAAAACTGGAAACGGAATCATGGACCAAGGTTGTTAGTGGGACAGGCAACGTTCCCCCTCCTTTGGCTGCGGTTGAGGCTGTTATGCAGGCCAAGTTAATTGAGGAGCGTACTAGGCGTGACAGGGAATTAAACCTCAAGGTGAGGGGTCTCCCACCCCCACATCAACACAGGACCCACTGACAGTTGGTAACTCCTTTATCACTGATACTTTGGGGATTCCAGACATTACATTAGAAAGAGCTTGGGTTGGCTATGATTCCACACTTTTCATCCATTTCAGAACAACTTCTGACAGGCTGCGAGCTCTCAAGGCGAAGAGGGTTTTGTTTTCACGCCCAGACAAGGTCTTCCTTGATGAAGATCTTACCAGGACACAAGTTGGGGAGCTCAAATGCTCTAGGGAGCAAGTCATGGTAGCGAGGAAAGTAGGTAAATGGGCGGTTATCAAGAATCGAGAGTTGTTATCGAGACTCTCCTCCTTCTCTGGCTAGGAGCCCCATCGAGGGGCTCCCAATGACGGGCCAAGTGGGAGAGGAGCCAAGCCAAAGGCTTATCTATCAGTTGCTGGAATGGGAATGGTTCCCTTTGGTCTTCCCCTGGCCTTATGTTTGACACTCTTAGGGTTGCCGACATTCTCTTCATCACAGAGACACACGAGAGCCTAGTTCATCCTCTCCCAGGTATTACTGGCTTTCTTTGGTTATCAACTTGCAGACAGGAGACTCGGGGTTCGGGTGGTGTCAGGGGCTCCGGTGGGGTTGCTGTCTTTATAGGGACTCCCTCCAGAACAGGATCTCGATGGTTGGTTTTGATGAGTCTGCTAGGTACATGTGGATTCGTATCAGTGGATCCGCTCGATTTTCTAGGGATCTCTATATAGCAGTTTGTTACTTTCCTCAGTTGCTTCCCCTTATGCCATCCACAATGGCCCGAGACGGTGATCCTTTCTTTGACTTATACAACAGTATTAGCCAGTACTCTGTCGCAGGGGAGGTTATCATTTTAGGTGATTTTAATGCCCGTACTAGACACCTACAGGTCCCTCTCCATGACAGATCAGAGGATACATTCTGCACACAGAGGATTGACCCTATGTCAGTTGGTCTACATAGGATTTCTACGAGATACAGATGGCCCTTTCACAGCTTATGGATGGTTCCTCCTCCAGCTCGGGAGTCTCAGGGGATGGTGATCTTTAACGGGATTGAGCGCTTTCCGATTCACGTTTCTTCACATGTCGTCCCCATGGTAGGGCACTAGTGTGGTGGACTATGTCCTTGTCAGCCTAGACATCTCACCCCTCTTTTTCTCCTTCTCGGTTTCCCCCATTCCCCTTGCCGACCATGCAGTCATATCTTTCTCTCCGATCGCCAACTCTCCTACCACCATTACCCCTCTAGCTTAGGGAGTCTCAGGGGATGGTGATCTTTAACGGGATCGAGCACTTCCCGAATTCATGTTTCTTCACATGTCGTCCCCATGGCGGGGGCACTAGTGTGGTGGACTATGTCCTTGCCAGCCCGGACATCTCACCCCTCTTCTGCTCCTTCTCGGTTCCCCCATTCACCTTGCCGACCTATCTTTCTCTCTGGTCACCAGCTCTCCTACCACCACCGCCCCTCCTCCCCCTCCCCACTACCCACCTTGCATCTCCTTTCAGTTTGATAAAGGAGAGTACAGATCTTACTCATCCCACATTCGCGACCTTCTCCCTATTGAGCCCCTATTCTCTAACATGCCTAGTGCGAGGCCAAATACTCATGCCTCTCCTCTGTCATGTGGGAGGCTGCCCGAGATCCTTTCCCGGCTCCACCACCCATCCCTCGGTGGTAGTACTACTAATTCTTGCCCCATGAACCAATGGTACGACGTAGAGTGCAAATCCCTTCACTGTCGCCTTCGCGAAGCTTTTACCCGGCCCTCCCCTCCTTCCCCACTCTTAAGGTTGCCTACAGTGTCTTCTTTACCATAAGAAATGATCTTTCATTTCCCACCGCAGATATATGCTTTCCACCTCTCGTTAGGACTAACCCTCGGTCCTTACGGTGTATTGTCTTCCCCCACCACTCCCCCTCCTCCACACGATTGATTTGATCCTATCTCCATTTTTTCCCACACCTCGCCCTTTACGATGTTGCGAGACAACATTCTACCTAGATTGGCTTCCCATTTGCCTAGTAATCCCTTCACTTACCATAATCTCAAAGAGGCAATAAGGATTTTGAATCGTAGTGAAGTAGAGCTGATGTGGACGATTTCCGAGCCAAGTTCTTTAAGCGGGGTTTTGAGGTTTTGGTAACTATTTGATAGATCTTTTCAATCAGTGGTTAGCATGGGATTCCCTCCTACTGGTCTCATCATATCATTCACCCAATCCACAAAGTGGGGTCCATTTCTGATCTGAACAACTGCAGGACTATCATGGTGGGCCATTCTTTCTCCAAACTCTATCTCTCTTTCCTCCATAGGTTGTTTTATGAGATTTTGGAGCGAAGCGGCTCGAGCCGGAGGTTAAGCTAGTTTTCACCACAGGTTACCACAACATCAACCACATCTTCACCCTTGAGCTATTATTGAGGAGGCTCGTCACCACTCTTTGAAAGTTTATTGTTGTTTTGTAGACTTTCGAAAAGCTTTTGACTCCGTACCTCGCATGGCCCTCTTCCAGCGACTCCGAGACATTGGTATTTCTGAGATTCTTATTATCGCAATCAGGTGCCTCTATGAGTCCATCCTTGGTCATCTTCATCTTTGCACATAGATTGTTTGATTTCATTAGGAGCACCATTGTGGTTAAATAGGGGTGCCCCTGTCACCTACCCTCTTTGGCATTTACATTGATGAGCTGGAATCTTTTCTTCGGGATCAAATTCAGGAAGGGGATAATTGCCTTCTTCACCATGTCTATATTTCTATTCTCCTATTTTCCAACGATATTGTTTTACTCGCCTCTTCTCTGAGGGCTTGAAGGAAAACTTGATGCACTTGCTTTATTACGTGATCTTCGGCATTTGATGGTCAATTTGGGTAAGACCAAGGTCATGGTCTTCAATGGGTTGAGGACATCACACCTCCATTTCTTCTTCAAGGGGCAGGAGGTTGAAATTACTAATACATACACCTACCTAGGAGTCTAGTTCTCAGGGCCTAGATTCAGTATGAGGCATGCTCTTCAGTCGAGGGTGAATAAAGGGTATGGGTCTCTTGCCATTCTCGAGAGACAGTGTTTTCAGCACCACTTCCAGGACATCTCCTCCAAGATGCTTCTTATGAACTCCCTCATTCACCCCCATTGTTCTCTATGGATCATTGTCCAGGGCCCTCCCTTTTGGATACAGATTAGGCATCTGCTTGAGAGGGTTCGAGACTCTCCTCCTTCACCACTTCATCGATTTGAATAGACGGTCCCCTAGCATATTATTTTGGTAGATTTCAGAGCCCGACCTTTCCATATAGAGACTATATTTGACATCTCAACCTTTCTTCACCGTATTAGGAGGTTTGGTGATCTCTCCGGTGAGCAGGAAAGGTATCCGTATCTCACTTACTGTTCTTACGTGAGTATTACCTAGGCTATGGGTCGTTGTTGGTTTGCCGAGACTTACGCCTTGTTGGACTCAATTGGTATCCGTTGATCACCTCCCCCCTTTCCGGTATTCCATGAATTCTCCTAGTCCTCTCTTTCCGACCAAGCAAGTGTTGAACGGGTCCATCGGGAGGATATCTACAGGGAGCTTCATTCGGACTACTTGGGTGAACCCTGCTAATGTCCTTTTATGCGAGTAATTTCTTGAAATCGAGATGGACGCATCATCCGCCCTCGGTACACCTCTTGTCATTGGGTGCATGCCCTTCGTATACCTGCAGGTCGATTTTGAGTCGGCTCCCAGACTTCGGTGCAAGGGCCATCACCACATTGATTAGAAGGGAAAAATTTGTAGGCTCTATAACCTTGAGAGGTGGAGACCGAGACTCATTTCATCTTCCATTGCCCCATATACTATGAGATCAAAGGATGATTTCACTATCTTTTCAGAGGACTTCAGACTCTCCCGGTCTTCTTCAGATATATTGACCAGTGGTGTCTTGCCCTCTACATCCATGAGTCTTTGTTGTTACGAGACCAAATTCTTCATCCCCTTCGAGATTCATCCCCATGAGATGAATTATAGCCTTCTTTCCGGTTCTACCCACAGATGGAGGAACTAAGCGATAGAGCCTTTCGACCCAACTATAGTGCATAGATCGGTTTGTCCCCGGTTGGACCTTCATACTTCCCTTGATCGTTTCCAGCGAGAGGTGGATGCACACACGCACTGCAGAGGGCAACCTAGCTCCATTTGTTCCCCTGGTTGTCGCGTCGGTCTCGAGTCTCAACGGGGAGGAGGTTCTCGCCCCCTCTTTGGGTTGCAGGTTCATCAAGAGCTTCTTTTTGTCGACCTCTAATGTTAGGAGGGGTGTGGCTACCATTCTTGAGTAGACCATTGGTCCTTGTTTCCTTCCCCTTCATTCTCTTCTTTGCTTCTCTCGTCTTTCTCCCTCGCTTGCTCCATTGCTCCATTGCCATCCCATTGCTCCATTGCTCCATTGGCTTGGGTTTCCTTTCTACTTTGTCTTTTCTCATTTTTTTGTTTTTGGGAACTCATTTTGAGTTGTCCCCACTCGCACTTTGTATATTTTTTGCTTGCAGTCCCATTGACCTACTTTTTGGTCATTCATTGGACATTAATATATTTATCTTATCTACTATCTCATTCACCCATCGGCAAAAACTCTAACTAGTGGGAGTGGGAGATGGGACATCACTTTGATAGGCGTGACGTTTTTGCATCGCAGGTGCTCAATGTGTATTGAGATTGGCTATCTCACTCCCAACTCCTAACTAGATATGAGAGACTGTCTTGAGGTGAGGAGCCATGAACTATCTATGGTTGGGGCAAACTCTATATAGCTCTCTCCCGATAGCCTACTCTACTATCTCGTTCACCCATATTTAGTTGTGACTATTATTCAATTGTCTATCTTCGATCGATGGGGTTGATGGTCGAGTTCCCATCCCATAAAGGTTGTTGGTTGATAATCTATACAAAATTGTTGGTCAATCCATTGTCTTCTCCCCCTCACCATCCCCGGATAGATCGGATCGCCCCCTCTATATAGATAGAGGCTAAAAATAAATCTTATTTTCTACGAGATAGCATTGTTGGTCAATCCCTCGTCTCCTCCCCCTCGCCCTCCCTAGATAGATCGATCGATCGCCCCCTTATATAGATAGAGGATAAAAAAGAAATCTTATTTCTTTCTGAAGATATCTATATGAGGGCACCATATAGATAGTTTAGGATGCCACCCCCATCTATATAGATATGGGGATCGGCATACATCGATGTCACAGGCATTGAGAGGGAGCTTTCAAAGGTAACCAGAGGAGATATCATCCATCTATTAGACTCTAGATAGTCGCCCCATAGAAATAGAGATAGAGACAAAGGTGAATTAGATAGTTATATATAGGGAGGGGGCTGCCCCAAATAAATAAGATAGTTCATGGAGATGCCCCCTGTAGTTATAGGGACCCACCCCGGATAAATAGTTCGGGATAGAGCCGGATAAGATATATATTATTATTCGAGATCTCTATAGGGGCCATATTCGTTAGGCTCAACTCCCCATATAGAGAGGGCTGCCATGCGATAGATAAGATCGAGATCACCACTATAGAGGGGGCACCCCAAATAGATAGTTCAAGCCCACCTCTCTACATGATGGCCGCCCGCCCAACCAACAATCATAAATCGAGATAGAGGAATTGTGTTGGATGATAGGCTAGCTATGAGCGACAATCCCCTTATATAGATAAGGAGATAGGCGGAGATGCGATTCGGTATCAAATGAAAGGAACATATCTAATCTATCGGTGTTTCGTTAGAGATAGAGCAGTATGGAATGGAATGGTACGGACTGGTTTTGAATGGACTAATCGGACATCACTAACCTATAAAATAGAACTATGGGGACAAATCGAAAACTATATAATGGATAACTCGAGATTTTGTGTTGTTCAGCGACCGGATGAACAACGAATAACTATATCGACCCCCTCGCCCTCCCAAACCATCTCCCCTATCTGTGTAGAAGACGAAATGAGATTCATTCTCAATCTCATATTTGGGCTTCATTCTTAGATCGAGCCCTCTGGGTGCCGGCCGAATGACTATATGTATATATGTCGTGCCTGGGCGGGAGAGGGGAGATCAGGAGCGACTAGCTTTGCTTATATATAGTTGTTCGATCGAGAATTCCTATAAATCTATATCTCGGTAGGTTACAGTCAAGGGATCCACCCCCCATTCAATTTATGCTAGTCAACCCCATTGCGCACGGTGATTGGATTTCATTCATCCCATCAAGCACCCCCTCTCTATAGATTGTTATATTCCATATTCATTTGCATATAATCCACAACCATCTGCCCAACTCCCGGATCAAGCGCCTCTATATAGATATGGGACAGAGCTACCCCTGAGAACTATATAGCTCCTCGAAATAAGTCTATCGGGTCCCAACCCAAATCAAGATATGGGGTATTTGTTGGGCACTCCTCCTTCTCACCTACCATCTATAGTTATCATATATAGTGGGGCCGAGGGGCCCATATATATATCTAGGGGAGAGAGCGGCCATCTCTTTATAGATCGAGGGCGAGGAGTGCCGATTCTAGCCCTTCTCTACTCGGACCTATCAATCCTACCTATCTAACTAAATTGCTCCTCAGCTACCCCTAGAGAGCTATAGAGCTCCTCAGATTAAGTCTATCAGGTCCCAACCCAAATCAAGATATGGGGCATTTCTGGGCACTCCTCCTCGCTTGCCATCTATAGTTATCATATATAGTGAGGCCGAGGGGTCCATATCTATATCGAGGGGAGAGAGGGGCCATCTCTATATATATCGAGGGGCGGAGAGTGCTGATTCTAGCCCTTCTCTACTCGGGCCTATCAGTCCTACCTATATAATCTAGAGTAGATAGGGCCCGTTTCAATCGACTTGATTCACGAGAAATGCTTCATTGAGTAGATATATAGGGCCCCTTCTATATCTGGGTCCTCACCCTCCCCCAATATCAATATCGAGATAAGATACATAGATCTATATCTCAATCAAAACTATCTTCCTATATCTGTTTATTTACAGAGCCCCTTTCCCTTTCTCTTGTCCGGCCCGCCCCTATATAGATAATAGAAACAAGCTCCACATCCCCACCTTTCCCACCTAGGGTTGTCCCGCTTCCACCCTATCCAGGTGAGGACAGTGTCTCGCTTCCAACCCCTTTATCTAGAATAGATATGGCCGCCCTTCCTCGAGAGGCCATTCTTGACTCATGAGGAGAGGGACTAACTGACCAATGCCCTAAATCAATCTTTGGGGATGCCCCCCTCTATATATCTTCTCTATCTGGGGGGAAGACATCATTGCCCTCACACCCTCCGTGGATAGAGATTTGCCATTGACAGGCCTATATAGAGAGATCTGGGAGCCAGATGCAAGCAAGCAAGGTTGGGTGCCTACAGGCTTCCTTGCTTGTCTTATCCCTCCAAGATTTGATTGGGGTCGGGGAGATGAAGGGTGAACTATGCCTCGGGGCTGAAGATGGAGCTCGGGGAAGAGGGAAGTGATAACCACACCAGGTTAGCACTCCCCCTCTCTTGTTCCCCACCTTGTTCTCGACCACCCCTACTCACATAGGGAGGAAGGCCCTCTATATAGATATGGCCCGGCCAAGGTGCATATAGATAATTCAAGCCCTATCTAATTAATCTCGAAGCATAACCTGCAAAATCAAATGCATATATTCATTTCCATCCATTATATATGTGATCTGACCAATGGGTCCGCCCCTCTCTCTCTATATCTCTGGGGAGGGTGGAGTATTATTAGGCTATCCAATCAACGCACCTTTGAGCATATAGAGAATAGAATAGAATAGAGCCTCCCCGTCTTAGAATAAGGAAGGATATCTATATAAATAGTTGCCCCACACTACCTCCCCACCCCCATATAGATTAGTGGGGTCTTCCCCCTCCCATAACTCTTTATAGGGCAAGCTTCTCAAACTTTGGTTAGTTTATATAGACTTTGGTCACGACCCGGGAGGAAATAGAAACATTGTCGCTTCTCTATATGCCCCCTCGCCCTCTCTATAGTTCTTCGGGAGGGGCTCTATATAGATATGGGCGGTGAACTCTCTGTTGGAAATAGTTCGAGATAGGGGACGCCCGCAACTATTAACTGAGATCTCCATATAGAGTGATGTTGATGTTTTAGCCCCATCGGTTTTGAACCATTACATCATAATGTTGCCACTCCCACTCATACAGAGATAGAGGTTATTGAGTGTCGATGCTTTTCTCTATACACTAGATAGTTCAGAGAGGGGGGGTGGGGGCCCAGGCATCCGCATTACAATCTCTATTCTATATGTATAGGGAACCCTATATAGATAAATAGAGAGACCAAGCCCCCATAGAGAGATTTGGGGCCCCGATCTCTCTATAGGGGCATCTGTGCACTAGCTTGACTTGATTCACTCCCAGATATCTATATAGGGGGCACTCCCCAGAACTATAGATAAGCAATCTAGTCAGTGTCATATCTATATGGTATCATTCACCCCAACTAACTATCTATATAGAGTCGATAGTCGATCATATCACCCCAACTAGATAGATATAGTCGGTAGTCGGTAGTCGGCCGGGGGGTATCATATCACGTATTCAACCACCCCCGGGGCAGGGGAGGGTGTGCTCGTGAGATGAGTAGCCCATATAGAGAAGATATAGATCTATGTATAGGTTCTTTAGATCTAACCCGCCCTCTCTATAGTTCATGAGGGGAGCCTACCTATCATAGACTATACCACAAACCACTTGCCTCTCCTCGCCATCACTTTCAGAAAAATACCCTATATATAAATATGGAAAGAATATATATATAGGGTTGCCTTCTATATAAGATCTATATAAGGGGGCCCATCCAAACCCTTTCGGGGGGCTATCTCGAGCAATGGCCATCTCGAATATCAAAACATTCTTGTGGATCTATATGCCCTATATAGAGATATGGACAACCCCATCCATATATCTATATGGGGGACCCATCCAAACCCTTTCGGGGGGGCTCTATCTAAACTATGGCCATCTCAAAATATCAAAAAATTCTCGTGGATCTATATGCCCTATATAGAGATATGGCCGACCCCATCCATATATCTAAAGGGGGTCGAGGTCGGCCCAAGGTAATCATGTTCACTAGCTATTAGAAGGGGAGTTGGGAAGGGAGGAGATATATCTATATAGAGGCCCATTTGAACCCCACATCTCTGTAAAGGGGCATTGGATGAGTGCCCGGGTCGGGGGTGGATCTGGTTGGTTATTCTATATGTGATGTGGGGGTCGGGGAGGAAAGCTATATAAAATGCCAAGAATGTCAAGTATATGGTCTAGACATACCATGTACAATCTAGGAACTTTGATCGTTTGCAAGTTTAGAGGGTTTTATGTCTCGCTGAAAAACACTGATCCATGTTGTCTGATCCTAATAATTGCTTGCCAATCACTTCTAGGAACAAGATAATCCTAAACCCTATTCTTCTCAATAGTACCCTAGTTTTAACAATTAATTAGGTCTCGATTTACTGTTTTCCATCCGATTTAGATCTAATTGCACGTGTTATGAATATTTGTTTACGTGTTTAGTATAAATCCATTTATTCATAATACAATACACTCACTATTTACGCACTTGTTTAATATTTCTATGTTGCCAAATCCATGCATCCTAGAATTTTCCAAGTATCGAGTGTGTTGTTTTTGATATCATACAATGTTAAAGGGTCTAACAAATATCGAGATAGCTCGGTATTCCCTTGTGTAATGTAAACCCCAAAACACCTATTGTTGTCCTCACTTTTTCAATTTTGCAACCGCCAAATTAGAGCTAGGAAGAAGAATACTAATTTCTTGAAGATGCAAAAGAAGAGGTTGAATTGTGAACATGAACAAGGTTTCCATGTTAGATGCGAAAAACATAGTTCTTAAAGAATATTCCAGTGTTGAATAATTTTCCAAGAACATCAAGTGTATGGTCCAAACATACCATGTAAGTCAAGTGTACAATCCCGAGCACTTTGATTGTTGCGAGTTTTTAGGGTTCTATGTCTCATTAAAAACATAGATCCATGTTGTCTCGATCTAATGATTGCCTTCTAATCACTCCCAGAACAAGATAATCCTAAACCCTATTCTTCTCAATATTATGTTGCTTTTAGCAATTAATTAGGTCTGATTTAGACTTAATTGCATGCAATATGGATATTTGTTTACATGTTTAGTGTTAATCGATTTATTCATAATACTGTACGCTCACTATGTATGTACTTGTTTAATATTTCTATGTTGCCGAATCCTTGCATCCTAGAATTTTTCAAGTATTATTGGTGTGTTGGTTTTGATATTGTACAACATTAAGGGGTCTAACAAATATCAAGATAGCTCTATTATTCCTTGTGTAACACAAACCCCAAAACAACTATTGTTGTCCTTGTGGTTTCGTTTTCAACCGCCAAATTAGAGTTAGGAAGAAGAATACTAATTTCTTGATGATGCGAGAGAAGATATAGAATTGTGAACAAGGTTCTCATAAGACAAATGCGAGCAAATAAATGCCAAAGAAAATTCCAGTTTTGAATACTTTTCCAAGAATGTCAAGTTTATGGTCTAGACATACCATGTACATCAAGTGTACAATCTGGGCACTTTGATCGTTGAAAGTTTCTTGGGTTCTCTATGTCTCGTTGAAAACACGGATCCGTGTTGTCGATCATGATGATTGTCTTCCAATCACTCCTAGGAATAAGATAATCCTAAACCCTGGATATTCTTCTCATTAGGTCTGATTTATTGTTTTACATCCGATTTAGACCTAATTGCATGTATCTTATAGATATTTGTTTGCATGTTTAGTGTTAATCCATATATTCATAATACGGTATGCTCGATATATATAGGGATCCCAAATATAGGCACACCCAATTTACACCCTACACTTGCACGTTTCACTACCGATAACTTTTGTGATAGAATTCAAACTTAGCTACAATGGCGAGAGAATTTTAATTTTTAAATAATCAAATTAGTAATATCAAGATAGCTCTGTTATTCCCTTGTGTAACACGAACCCCAAAACAACTATTGTTGTCCTTGTGGTTTCGTTTTCAACTGCCAAATTAGAGTTAGGAAGAAGAATACTAATTTCTTGATGATGCAAGAGAAGATATAGAATTGTGAACAAGGTTCTCATAAGACAAATGCGAACAAACAAATGCCAAAGAAAATTCCAGTTTTGAATACTTTTCCAAGAATGTCAAGTGTATGGTCCAGACATACCATGTACGTCAAGTGTACAATCTGGGCACTTTGATCGTTGAAAGTTTCTTGGGTCTCTATGTCTCGTTGAAAAACACAGATCCGTGTTGTCGATCATGATGATTGCCTTCCAATCACTCCTAGGAACAAGATAATCCTAAACCTGGATATTCTTCTCATTAGGTCTCGATTTATTGTTTTACATCGATTTAGACCTAATTGCATGTACTATAGATATTTGTTTGCATGTTTAGTGTTAATCCATATATTCATAATCTGATCGCTCGATATATATAGGGATCCCAAATATAGGCACACCCAATTTACACCCCACACTTGCACGTTTCACTACTAATAACTTTTGTGATAGAATTCAAACTTGGCTACAGGTGGCGAGAGAATTTTAATTTTTAAATAATCAAATTAGTAATATCAAGATAGCTCTGTTATTCCCTTGTGTAACACGAACCCCAAAACAACTATTGTTGTCGTTGTGGTTTCATTTTCAACTGCCAAATTAGAGTTAAGAAGAAGAATACTAATTTCTTGATGATGCAAGAGAAGATATAGAATTGTGAACAAGGTTCTCATAAGACAAATGCGAGCAAACAAATGCCAAAGAAAATTCCAGTTTTGAATACTTTTCCAAGAATGTCAAGTTTATGGTCTAGACATACCACGTCGTCAAGTGTACAATCTGGGCACTTTGATCGTTGAAAGTTTCTTGGGTTCTCTATGTCTCGTTGAAAAACACGGATCCGTGTTGTCTGATCATGATGATTGCCTTCCAATCACTCCTAGGAACAAGATAATCCTAAACCCTGGATATTCTTCTCATTAGGTCTGATTTATTGTTTTACATCTGATTTAGACCTAATTGCATGTACTATAGATATTTGTTTGCATGTTTAGTGTTAATCCATATATTCATAATACAGTACACTCGATATATATAGGGATCCCAAATATAGGCACACCCAATTTACACCCCACACTTGCACGTTTCACTACTGATAACTTTTGTGATAGAATTCAAATTTGGCTACAGGGGGCGAGAGAATTTTAATTTTTAAGTAATCAAATTAGTAATACTACAACGACAGTAATAATAGAATCAATTTAAAAAATCCCCTATAAAAGGGAGAAAAGAAGTCTATTCAGAAAATTGCTAAATGGACAACTCCCCACTCAGCTATATAAAGATGATTTCTGATGGGACATTCAAGTGTAATCCAGGATTGGCAAATGGGCAGGTTGTGTCCCTTGAAATCATAATGGTATATTTTTAGTAGCTGCATCCTCCTTAATATCAAGATGAAGAAATAATGAGGAGGCAATTGGATCAGTGGAAGGGATCCAACTTCCCGTTTCCCAAGCTCACCATCTTCACAAGTTAAGAGATATTCGCAGCTCATAATAAATGCTATGATTGGAGGCTCTACCTCTGGCTGGAAAGTCACGAGTATTCTTCATGGAGTTCAGGAACTTAGTCTAATACACGTAAAGCATTTGCTTCAATCAGGTGAATTGATCAGAGGATATTCTTGCAAATGTTGGTGTCCATGAAACCCCTCTAACATTTGTGAAATTGTGATTAGTCTTTGCTCAAAAGAATAGGAGGGGCTTCAATCTTTTCTTATTAACTATCTCTTGGCCCTTTAGCAGCTCCTACTTAGGGTAGGCATTTTATTGATTTTCTTTTTTGATTGAAATAATAATCAAATATCACTTCCAAATATGTTCCACTCCTCAGAGAGTTGGTGTAATGAAGGATATCATACTGCTGTAATGTACAGATGATTTTAGCTTGAGTAATCAGTGGAAAACATTACATTTGAAAGACTCATTTTTGGTAGGGGCATGCCTTATTTAACCCACAGTCTTTTGACAGGATTTCAGAGCTTCAAATACATCCTCTGTTCTCCAATTTCTGATCATGGCAACTGACAGGGAAAAGAAAGAACTTAAGGATTCTCCCAATGTAGGGGCCATATCAGAGAGACGGTTGTAGAACATTTTTTGGGCTCAGAAGTGCGGGTGTGTGAAGACAACAAGGGAAGTGAAGTATGATCTAATTGCCATCATCAGGTTGAAGAAACAACTACAGAAGGTGGAACTTTACATTATTGGTAATGATAGGGTTCATTTTGGGAGAAGAGGGCACCCCGCCGAAGAGGATTTCTTACAGAAATTGACCCTCTTTATCAAGAATGAGGAAACATTTTACCGGATTTTAGATAGGGTCTCATGGGCCTCAAAATATCCTTCATAGACTGGACAGCTCTTCCAACGTAGGATCAGGATTCTGGAAAGAATGAAGAACTGAAGTCCTATAGGAAGACCTCAAATCACTCAGCGGGAGGTTCAAGGCCCTCTGCTCTCACTATACAGACTTTGTCAAGATATACCAGGGACCTGGGAGTTGTCCAGCACAAAGGGCACTTGCTATCCGAAGTAAACCCCATCGTTTTATCTTTTTCCAACATATCATATTTGAGGACAGGGGAAGAAGACAGAATCAACTCGCGCTCCTTGGATTGTTCCGTGGAAAAACTCAGAAATCTACAAGGTCCCCATCCTATCCGAGAAGGAGCTTTTGAAACATTTTATCTTCTATAATAAAGAATTGGACAAAAAATTATAAGCATACAAGGTGAGGAATATAGGAAGAGGAGAACCAAATAACATGGCTGTGAAATCTTCAAGGCAGACATCTGGTTCAGGAAGAGCATGGATAAAGTGGATCCTTCAGAGCCAGCAGTAGTGAGGGAGCTCCAGGTGTGGCGGCAGATGAAGAAAATGTTCCAAAATGAAGTAAGCTCCAACCTATAAGGATTTGGCCTAATCCTGAAAGGTTTGACCTTTGACTTCATTTATTACTTTAGGAGCCTCATTCTAGTATTTGCTTTTCTTGGCATTATAGTTAAACAACTTAAACTTGCAAAGAGGAGGTATTTAAAGGATAGGTAGTAGTAGACAATGTATACAATACAGAGGCATATTTCCCATATTGGCTCTCCAGTGAGCTCTAGTAGTCTAGATGGCTTGCAAGAAAACAAAAAATTAAAAAGGTACACCTGAAACTTTATCGAGCATATTCTAGCACAAGATGGTATTTTTGAGCCTTAAAGCATGCTTTGCTCTCTCTTTTTATGGTTGAGGGACTCGTTTGACCCTCACTTGATCAATTAAAAAAAAGGTAATTTAGAAGAGTATTTGTGCATTTAATTGACTAGTAAATGCACAAAATTGTTGCTCTTTCAAGCTTCAAACATGTTTAATATGTTGCAGACCTTACAGAAACAGGATCATGCCTATGAATGGGTTCAGAGTCTCAGACTTCAGATGCTATAGAAAAACTTTCTCAAATTCATGTATTATGGCAGTTGAGGCCTCTGATGGAATTGAACATGACTCCATTCTTCAAAATTGGTTGACAACTAGAGTAACTTCTCAGAATACAGTTTTTATACCTAGCCATATAACATTGTTCCATTAAAGCTATTTTATCATGTACCAGATTTGTAATGAATCACGCAGGGAATATGCAGCAAACATGCACCCAACAGATGACACATTTACATGAAAAATACAAGTCATCATGATTACAGAAAACAGCCATTCAAAAAATGAGTTAAACTTATACAATGATAAATCGAAAATAATGTAAAATCAAAATGCAAAGTATATGTAACTTGATTGAACAAGGAAAATCTAGACTATAATGAGAATAATATACTGACAATCTAGCCATGATTCCATAGCCCTAACTGTTGTCATTGGATTCCTTAAAGAACTTGGTTGTTGGTATTAATTTTCTCCCTAACGTAATTTTAGACAGATAGTTGTATCCTATTGTTTTTCTTATTTCTTGAACTATCTCTCTCTTTTAGCTTATGGTGGCGATAAGGGATCCCCTGCACATGGGTGGTCTAGTGAATGAACATTGTTTCTCTATTGCTCTAAGGCATGGGAACCTAAAAAAAAAACCCCTGAGGTCCTTGCATCCCTTTCTATCATATAAATCGATAATTCAAAGGAGGATTAGCATAGCATTATTTTGGTATGTTAAACCAATGGGCATGGATAAAACTTAATATAGCCATATGCTGCACTGGGGTGCTATTGCGCACCTTTTCTTCTTCCACCATAATGTCATTATGCTTTTCCCTTGTTCGGATGATTGAGATGAGTCTAGCAGGTCTTGTATGTTTACCAAACCATGTTGTGGTAGGTAATAAATATTGTGTGTTCACTGTGATCTCATTCGCTTTGTGACTGTAAAATGGGTAGTGGCACGACCTGAAGGTTGGGGTGGAATTGGCCACCATTTCCCCACCAAAACACATGCATGAAGCTTCCCTTGACTTGGATTGGTTGTTGTTGACCTTGCTGGAGCAGTTTATCTACTGTTGTGTTTGGTTTGCACTTGATTACAACTAGAGTTATAATGTTATGGGTGGATTGATGTCTCACTATGTGTGCGACTCCTTGACAGAGATTAGAGAATTTCATTGTCAATTGTAAATTTGTAACTATTTAGAGTGCTGCAGCACCTTTGTGGCAAGGTCTAAGCAGAGACTTTAGTTGTGGACTATGTTTCTTGGCAATCATGGCTGCCAAAATTGATTTTTTTAATGATGTAATGAGCATTGCACATGGATCTTTGTGAAAGATTGTACACTCATTGAATAGTTATATTTAAATATAAATTGTATAAAAAGTTGACTGCAGCTCACTGATGTTCAGTTTATGACATGCTCTGTTATCTTGGGAAAGAGCTTACATGATTGTCAAGCAAGAAATATCAGGGATAGAATATAAATTTCCAGATCATGATTTATTCCATAATGTTTGTACACTTGTTGGGCAATCATGCAAATAAGAATAAATAAGAGACAACTAAGTATGATTTGTCTTTAATAGAGGTACTTATCCGTGTTTTAAACTTAATCGTAGAATGACAAAATGAGAGTATGTGTTATCTAGTTGCTAAGTCAAATTGTTATGGGAATTGCAATGGAACTGTTCCCTTGATTGGTTGTCCTAATGTAAAGAACATTCTTATATCCTGAAAGACCGGTAGCAGATTATTGAGATAGCAAGGGTATGAAGTAGTATCTTTGGAGGTGTGTAGACATGTAGTGTTCACGAATGGACTGTTACACATGTTTGAATCTTGAGTTGTTGTTACTGTAAGAAATTTGCATCATTTGACTGCATTTAATGCATTCTTTAAATGTTTTGTTCTTAAACAAACCTGTATTTATTTCTCATAAAATAGAGAGGAGAGAGTCTTGAAAGAAATCTAAATTACAACTTGATTAATTTGTTATGTGCAATTGGGGTATATGGAATGCATACCTATCTTTTTCTAAGGGAGGATTTTGCAAATGAGCTGTGCAAAGCTGAATGCTTTCAGTTGCCTGTGTTGTGGCATATTATGGAAGGATGTTGAGATGTATGTCTTCTTGTTGTGATTTCATGATATGACCAGTAGTTGGAGACCTGAGAGTGGGTATATTTAAAAACCCTTACAAGTGTCAACTCAATCCAGTGGACTGAGTTACCACTTGCAGGAGTTCATGACCTTCTTGGTTCCTAATTTCGCTAACATTCGATGTTTGGAATTCTTTACCATATGGATTGTTGCTTAAGTTGTTAACGGTAGTTGTCAAGATTGCAAAATAGACTCTACCAGACAGTTCTAATCTTAGTTACAATTTGTCAGCATTGGGAACCTGTGAGGTTTCCCAATGAAGAACAGCCATCACTATAACCTTGATAGTTTACACTGAAACTTTAGCTATTCTTAATGGAATATTTGGTTATATTGTGACTGATAGTGGGTAGCTTGACTGACTTAATGTATATAGAAAACTATTGTGGCATACTCAGATTGTTGCATGAGATGGATAAACTTATTACCGATGCCAATTACCTGCTTGAAAGTGTTATAGGGAAAGACTCCTTATAGGTAATGAAGAGTTGTTTCTAGTTCTACTACCGTAGAATGGTACTTAGACCTATTGATGAGACTGCAATTTGTGATGGATTATCATGCTAGCAAATGAAATGATTATTGTGAAATTTGGTTAAGATGTTATAGATGGAGTTGGCATTTGACAATTGAAACAGCCAACATAGCTCAATACTCATTCATTGGGAAAAAATGTGAGTCACGTTGTTTATCTCAAATAATGGAATAATAATGCCTTAGGAGTGTAAACTTTCAATTAGAAATTTGCTGTAAAACAGACCAGATCTTGTGAATTTACTAAGATGATGGATGACGTCTGAGGAAATAAGACCAAAACACTTGGCACTGAATATGATGTACTTTTGGACAAGATGACTATGGTATGAGACTCACAGTTTTGCTTAATCTTGTAAACACTAAGCTAGGTTGAGTTGCCTCGTGCTATCGTGGATGTTGACTAGTTAAAGGAATGGACTTCCTTAGGTAGGAATCGTGTTTCCTAGTTATGAACTTGATGGAGGAATCAATTGTGTATTCTCAACACAAATCAAATATAATTTTGTGGAATTTACATATAAAAGTGAAATAAACAGTCTTATTAGTAATTTTCCTGGCCAATGTATGTGTGTGTGTATATAATATATATATATATATATATATAACTGCTAGTAGGTATGTTAGAACTGTGATCTTCAATTTTATTTTAGAATTGCTTCTAAAACCCATGTTCACTTTTGAAGGGGACGGGAAATGCGGGAACGAAAAGGACACGTGGAAGTACCCCAAAAATATCAGAAATGATATTTGAAAAGGAAAATAGAAGGTGGATAGAAATGAAAAGTAAAAAAGCACTAATGCATGTAAAATAGTGTTATTCGGAATCTAAAATGCAATAGCAAAATCACATCACAATAAGAAGCAAAACCAAATTAGTTTTCAAAGAATGTTATTATCCGTGTACTGTATGTAATGCCCCCAATGGACATTATTTTACCCCTAAACGGATTTTAGGCAATCCCAACCTTAAATATGCAAAATACAGACAAATTGCAGCCAATGAACAGAAAACTGATTTTTGCAGAAAATTAAATCTAGAGCAGCGAACATAAAATAATGAATAACTCTAAAAATACTTGCTCAAATCTCTTGAAATTTCAAATGGAGTTTGCTAATACAATAACATATATTATAGAATTGTTTTGGAATTTTTCGAATAACGAGAATCTTTTGTCGAAAATTTACAGCGTGCCTAAACAATGAAAACTTCTAAAATTAATATCTTTTGTTAGAGAAGTCCAAATGAGTGAAACTTTGGATCTTGGATCTATGTTCCCATTCCCCCTTCTAAGGCAAGTCGTCTTTTCACCTAGGATGGATAACAATTTATATTTGGGCCTTTTCCATCCTTAATTTAATAATTATTAAGTCATATAAATTATTATAAGTGCTCTATATTTTTTTCTTTTATTAATGGCACTTTATAATAATTAAATATAACTTAAGCCACCCTTATATTTTCCTTTGGCCGTCGGGTTGACAAAATAGGCCAAAGGTCTTTGATTGGGAAAATGGGACATTACAGTTCTCCCTTCCCAAAATTGCTTGCCCTCAAGCAATTATGATCTTGTTTTGTCCAAGTGTCATGCACAAGAGACAAAACATGCTAAAGTGATCCATGAAGCCTGGCACCTTGTTCCTGTCAAGTGAACTAAAACTTGCCACCATATATCATCCACAAGATGCTCACATACATATACTTGGAGCAATGGTTCATCAAACTCCATAATGTAAACTTTGGCATGCATCTCATGATGAAAATAAATAGGCAACAATAAATAAGA
This sequence comes from Taxus wallichiana var. yunnanensis, assembly GCA_018340775.1. Lineage (NCBI taxonomy): Eukaryota > Viridiplantae > Streptophyta > Pinopsida > Cupressales > Taxaceae > Taxus > Taxus wallichiana. The sequence goes on from CM031236.1 coordinate 503,729,267, forward strand.
CACATTAGTATGCTCTTTATACCTTGGAATATCACCAACATCCTCGCCAATCTTGGTCTTCAAAATGTCTTGACTTTCTTTGCCCCAAAAGTTTGAGTATTCATGTCTCTGATGGGTTGAAATTCTTCATAAATCAGCTTCTGCAATAAATGAGATGGCATACTTTCTTCCACACCATCTTTAATGCATGCAATCAGCCCTCCTTTGAAAGGTATTTCCATGCTCCCGGGCTGCCCTCTCTTGAGAAATGACATTCCCTCATACCCTGCCCCCACTAAGTGAAGACATCTTTTCCTTGAACTCTTGTAGGTGTTGTCTTGCTTGAGCGGCTATCAATTTAGCGACTCTAGCTCTGCTATTCCACTCCTCACACCTTTTAAAGTTTCCATTACATCCTCCTTACTTGCATATACAAATTTCTTCTCTTGGTGGAATAATTTCTCTAACAATGAAGTTTCATTAATGCAATTATTTTTCTCAATGGAAATCATACATTTTTCTCTATAAGCTTCTTCTTCTTCAAATGAGTTCTTTTATAATTCGGTACACTAGGCATATGATGACCTCGCTTGGGCTTCTTACCAATCTTCATCATGCATAATCTGGAAATGACATATTATCTCTGAAACCCTTACTCAAAGATTGGTATTTCCTCCAACAAGAATCCTCATCAATCACCTCTATTGGATGCCCTTTATTATTGTTCTCACCTTTTTCCTGATTGTCCCAAGACCTGCTTTGATTTAAATTCTGAGTGAGCTGGCTCAAATAAAGGTTAGTGGTTTCCTGTTGTTTCACCATGTTGGTGAACATTTCCTTCATAAAACCCATATTGAAATCTTTCCAATTTGCCATATTTAACCCACATAGCCGGAGGAACAACAGCTCTGATACCATTGTAATGTCCCCAATGGACATTATTTTACCCTTAAACGGATTTTAGGCAATCCCAACTTTAAATATGCAAAATACAAACAAATTGCAGCCAAACAGAAAAGCTGATTTTTGCGAAAATTAAATCTAGACAATGAATGACAGAAAATAATGAATAACTCCAAAAATACTTGCTCAAATCTCTTGAAATTTTAAATGGAGCTTGCTAATACAATAACAAATATTATAGAACTATTTTTGGAATTTTTTGAATAACGAGAATCTTGCCGAAAATTTACAGTGCCTAAACAATGAAAACTTCTAAAATTAATATCTTTTGCTAGAGAAGTCCAAATGAGTGAAACTTTGGATCTTGGGCCAAAAAATATGAAGAATAATATTCCAAAAATAGTTTTTACACAAAGAAAACACGAAACCCTAATTTTTCCATAAAAGTAGGTCGCCCAAAGACATTTAGGGCATTAATTCACTCCAAAATTGACAAGCTAGGGTAGATCTCTCACTACCGAAGAATGCCCTGCTAGCTAGGGATGGATTTCTCACCATCGAAGCTAGGGTTCCCGTGGGATCTTACTCCACAAGCTGGATATTTGCAAACAACAGTTGCACATGAAAGAATATGCATAAGCTACAAGCTTAAGACACAAATTAGAAAATATCAAATGGTATGGAATATATTTCCCTTCAAGTTGACTTCTCCTTATAAAGGAAGAAGAGACCCAAAACAATCTCTACAATATCCAATTAATTTCCAAGGATTTTTCTTATGCAAGCATTTAATATTTTCCCATATTAAATGCATTTTCCAACAATTTTTCCCTCTAATGCAAGTCACATTTTTCTAGGGAAATACATAGTAAAATGGGCATTTATCCTTTCTATGTTCCCATTCCCCCTTTTAAGGCAAGTCACCTTTTCACCTAGGATGGATAACAATTTATATTTGGGCCTTTTCCATCCTTGATTTAATAATTATTAAGTCATATAAATTATTATAAGTGCTCTATATATTTTTTTTTTATTAATGGCACTTTATAATAATTAAATATAACTTAAGCCACCCTTATATTTTTCCTTTGGCCGTCGGGTTGACAAAATAGGCCAAAGGTCTTCGAATGGGAAGGGGATATTACAATCCTCCCTTCCCAAAATTGCTTGCCCTCAAGCAATTCTGATCTTGTTTTGTCCAAGTGTCATGCACAAGAGACAAAACATGTTGAAGTGATCCGCAAGCCTAGCACCTGTTCCTGTCAAGTGAACTAAAACTTGCCACCATATATCATCCACAAGATGCTCACATACATATACTTGGAGCAATGGTTCATCAAACTCCATAATGTAAACTTTGGCATGCATCTCATGATGAAAATAAATAGGCAACAATAAATAAGACACGTTAGTATGCTTTTATACCTTGGAATATCACCAACATCCTCACTGATCTTGGTCTTGAAAATGTCTTGACTTTCTGCCCCCCAAAAGCCGAGTATTCATGTCTCTGATGGGTTGAAATTCTTCATAAATTACTTGCTTGTAATAAATGAGATGACATACTTTCTTCCACACCATCTTTAATCATGTCCATCAGCCCTCCTTTGAAAGGTATTTCCATGCTCTGGCTGCCCTCTCTTGAGAAATGACATTCCTCATACCCTGCTACCCACTAAGTGAAGACATCTTTTCCTTGAACTCTTGTAGGTGTTGTCTTGCTTGAGCGGCTATCAATTTAGCAGCTCTAGCTCTGCTATTCCACTCCTCACACCTTTTTAGAGTTTCCATTACATCCTCCTTACTTGCATATACAAATTTCTTCTCTTGAAATTTGGAATAATTTCTCTAACAAGCGAAGTTTCATTAATGCAATTATTTTTCTCAATGGAAATCATACATTTTTCTCTCTAAGCTTCTTCTTCTTCAAATGAGTTCTTTTATAATTCAGTACCAGGCATATGATGACCTCGCTTGGGCTTCTTTACCAATCTTCATCATGCAATAATCTGGAAATGACATATTATCTCTGAAACCCTTACTCAAAGATTGATATCTCCTCCAACAAGAATCCTCATCAATCACCTCTATTGGATGCCCTTTATTATTGTTCTCACCTTTTTCTGATTGTCCCAAGACCTGCTTTGATTTAAATTCTGAGTGAGCTGGCTCAAATAAAGGTTAGTGGTTTCCTGTTGTTTCACCATGTTGGTGAACATTTCCTTCATAAAACCCATATTGAAATCTTTCCAATTTGCCATATTTAACCCACATAGGCTGGAGGAACAACAACTCTGATACCATTTGTAATGTCCCCAATGGACATTATTTTACCCCTAAACGGATTTTAGGCAATCCCAACTTTAAATATGCAAAATACAGACAAATTGCAGCCAAACAGAAATCTGATTTTTGCAGAAAATTAAATCTAGGGCAGCGAACAGAAAATAATGAATAACTCCAAAAATACTTGCTCAAATCTCTTGAAATTTTAAATGGAGCTTGCTAATACAATAACAAATATTATAGAACTGTTTTTGGAATTTTTCGAATAACAAAATGCTGCCAGAAATTTATAGCGTGCCCTAAACAATGAAAACTTCTAAAATTAATATCTTTTGCTAGAGAAGTCCAAATGAGTGAAACTTTGGATCTTGGACCAAAAAATATGAAGAATAATATTCCAAAATAGTTTTCGCACAAAGAAACACAAAACCCTAACTTTTCCTAAAAAGTAGGTCGCCCAACACATTTAGGGCATCAATTCACTCTAAAATCGACAAGCTAGGGTAGATCTCTCACTAGAAGAATGCCCCTTAGCTAGGGGATGGATTTCTCACCACCAAAGCTAGGGTTCCCGGGATCTTACTCCACAAGCTTGGATATTTGCAAACAATAGTTGCACATGAAATAATATGCATAAGCTACTGAGCTTAAGACACAAATTAGAAAATATCAAATGGTATGGAATATATTTCCCTTGAAGTTGACTTCTCCTTATAAAGGAAGAAGAGACCCAAAACAACCTCTACAATATCCAATTAATTCCCAAGGATTTTCCCTATCTGAAGCATTTAATATTTTCCCATATTAAATGTCTTTTCCAACAACTTTTTCCCTCCTAATGCAAGTCACATTTTTCAAGGGGAAATACATAGTAAAATGGGCATTTATCTTTTCTATGTTTCCATTCCCCCTTTTAAGGTAAGTCACCTTTTCACCTAGGATGGATAACAATTTATATTTGGGCCTTTTCCATCATTGATTTAATAATTATTAAGTCATATAAATTATTATAAGTGCTCTATATATTTTTTCTTTTATTAATGGCACTTTATAATAATTAAATATAACTTAAGCCACCCTTATATTTTTCTTTTTGGCCGTCGGGTTGACAAAATAGGCCAAAGGTCTTCGAATGGGAAGGGGATATTACAATCCTCCCTTCCCAAAATTGTTTGCCCTCAAGCAATTATGATCTTGTTTTGTCCAAGTGTCATGCACAAGAGACAAAACATGCTGAAGTGATCCGCAAGCCTAGCACATGTTCCTGTCAAGTGAACTAAAACTTGCCACCATATATCATCCACAAGATGCTCACATACATATACTTGGAGCAATGGTTCATCAAACTCCATAATGTAAACTTTGACATGCATCTCATGATGAAAATAAATAGGCAACAATAAATAAGACACGTTAGTATGCTCTTTATACCTTGAAATATCACCAACATCCTCGCCAATCTTGGTCTTCAAAATGTCTTGACTTTGCTGCCCCAAAAGCTGAGTATTCATGTCTACAATGGGTTGAAATTCTTCATAAATCAGCTGCTGCAATAAATGAGATGGCATACTTTCTTCCACACCATCTTTAATCATGCAATCAGCCCTCCTTTGAAAGGTATTTCCATGCTCCCGGCTGCCCTCTTGAGAAATGACATTCCTCATACCCTGCTTCTTGCCCACTAAGTGAAGACATCTTTTCCTTGAACTCTTGTAGGTGTTGTCTTGCTTGAGCGGCTTTATTAAGTTAGCAGCTCTAGCTCTGCTATTCCACTCCTCACACCTTTTTAGAGTTTCCATTACATCCTCCTTACTTGCATATACAAATTTCTTCTCTTGAAATGGAATAATTTCTCTAACAAGCGAAGTTTCATTAATGCAATTATTTTTCTCAATGGAAATCATACCTTTTTATCTATAAGCTTCTTCTTCTTAGAATGAGTTCTTTTGTAATTCAGATCTTTGTGGCATATGATGACCTCGCTTGGGTTTGCTTTACCCCAATCTTCATCATGCAATAATATGGAAATGGCATATTATATCTCAAACCCTCACTCAAAGATTGGTATCTCCTCCAACAAGAATCCTCATCAATCACCTCTATTGGATGCCCTTTATTATTGTTCTCCTTTTTTCTGATTGTCCCAAGACCTGCTTTGATTTAAATTAGTGAGCTCGCTCAAATAAAGGTTAGTGGTTTCTGTTGTTTTACCATGTTGGTGAACATTTCCTTCATAAAACCCATATTGAAATCTTTCCAATTTTCCATATTTAACCCACATAGGTGGAGGAACAACAGCTCGATACCATTGTAATGTCCCCAATGGACATTATTTTACCCTAAAATGGATTTTAGGCAATCCCAACTTTAAATATGCAAAATACAAACAAATTGCAGCCATCATGCAGATTTTTGCGAGAAAATTAAATCTAGGACAACGAATGAAAATAATGAATAACTCCAAAAATACTTTCTCAAATCTCTTGAAATTTTAAATGGAGCTTGCTAATACATAACAAATATTATAGAATGTTTTTGGAATTTTTCAATAACGATTATGCTAAAATTTATAGCGTGCCTAAACAATTGAAAACTTCTAAAATTAATATCTTTTGCTGAGAGAGAAGTCCAAATGAGCTGAAACTTTGGATCTTGGGCCAAAAAAAAATATAAAGAATAATATTCCAAAATAGTTTTCACACAAAAACACGAAACCCTAATTTTTCCTAAAAGTAGGTCGCCCAAAGCACATTTAGGGCATCAATTTAACTCTAAAATTAAGAAAACAAGCTAGGGTAGATCTCTCCACTACCAGAAGAAATGCCTGCTAAACTAGGGATGGATTTCTCACCACCAAAGCTAGGGTTCCCGTGGGATCTTACTCCACAAGTTTGGATATTCCTCGTGGGAAACAACTTACTTGCACATGAAAGAATATGCATAAGCTACAAGCTTAAGACACAAATTAGAAAATATCAAATGGTATGGAATATATTTCCCTTCAAGTCGACTTCTCCTTATAAAGGAAGAAGAGACCCAAAACAACCTCTACAATATCCAATTAATTCCCAAGGATTTTCCCTATGCAAGCATTTAATATTTTCCCATATTAAATGCCTTTTCCAACAACTTTTTCCCTCCTAATGCAAGTCACATTTTTCTAGGGGAAATACATAGTAAAATGGGCATTTATCCTTTCTATGTTCCCATTCCCCTTTTAAGGTAAGTCACCTTTTCACCTAGGATGGATAACAATTTATATTTGGGCCTTTTCCATCCTTGATTTAATAATTATTAAGTCATATAAATTATTATAAGTGCTCTATATATATTTTTCTTTTATTAATGGCACTTTATAATAATTAAATATAACTTAAGCCACCCTTATATTTTTCCTTTGGCCGTCGGGTTGACAAAATAGGCCAAAGGTCTTCGAATGGGAAGGGGATATTCTGACAATCCTCCTTCTTTCCAAAATTGCTTGCCCTCAAGCAATTATGATCTTGTTTTGTCCAAGTGTTGCACAAGAGACAAAATTTACACTGGAAAGATCCATGAAGCCTAGCACATGTTCTGTCAAGTGAACTAAAACTTGCCACCATATATCATCCCACAAAATGCTCACATACATATATATACTGGAGCAATGGTCCATCAAACTCCATAATGTAAACTTTGGCATGCATCTCATGATGAAAATAAATAGGCAACAATAAATAAGACACGTTAGTATGCTCTTTATACCTTGGAATATCACCAACATCTTCTAAAAACTTGGTCTTCAAAATGTCTTGACTTTGCTGCCCCAAATAAAGAGTATTCATGTCTGATGGGTTGAAATTCTTCATAAAAAAGATGCGTAGAAGATAAATGAGATGGCATACTTTCTTCCACACCATCTTTAATATGTGTATCAGCCCTCCTTTGAAAGGTATTTCCATGCTTAATCCCTCTCTTGAGAAATGACATTCCTCATACCTGACTTTAAGCCACTAAGTGAAGACATCTTTTCCTTGAACTCTTGTAGGTGTTGATCTTGCTTGAAAGCGGCTATCAATCAATGACATTAAGTACTCTAGCTCCTATTCCACTCCTCACACCTTTTAGAGTTTCCATTACATCCTCCTTACTTGCATATACAAATTTCTTTTACATCCTCCTTACTTGTATATACAAAATTGACAAGCTAAGGTAGATCTCTCACTACTGTCCCATGGTTGAATGCTCTGTTTCTAGGGATGGATCTCTCACACCCAAGCTAGGGTTACCGTGGGATCTTACTCCACAAGCTAGATATTTGGAACATCGGTTGCACATGAAAGAATAATGCATAAATTACAAACTTAAGACACAAATTAGAAAATATCAAATGGTATGGAATATCTTTCCCTTTGATCGAACTTCTCATTATAAAGGAAGAAGAGACCATGAAAATAACCTCTATAATATCCAATTAGTTCCCAAGATTTTCCTATTAATTTAATATTTTCCCATATTAAATGTCTTTTCCAACAACTTTTTGGTCTCCTAATGCAAGTCACATTTTCTAGGGAAATACATAGTAAAATGGGCATTTATCCTTTCTATGTTCCCATTCCCCCTAAAAAATGCTTCAAGTTGCCTTTTCACCTAGGATGGATAAAATTTATATTTGGGCCTTTTCCATCCTTAATTTAATAATTATTAAGTCATATAAATTATTATAAGTGCTCTATATATTTTTTTATTTATTAATGGCACTTTATAATAATTAAATATAACTTAAGCTACCCTTATATTTTTCCTTTGGCCGTCAAATTGTTGAAAATAGGCCAAAGGTCTTCGATGGGAAAAGGGGACATTACACTGTAATCGCTAAATAACTCCATTTCTAGAGGGATGGCATTCTTTGTTGTATGAACCTTCATCCATCCTCTGGGTTTAAACGGTTTAGAAGGAACTAATATTATGCAAATACAAAATTAGAATATGATAATTTTTGATTGCGATTACTTAGATTTGGAAATGAAAATCAAAATGTTAAACTCGGCTCTCACATATAGCGATGCGGTTCCTTTCATTCTTATCTTGCACAAATGTGAAAGCCTTTCACTCGAATGAAAGAAAATGAAAAATTGGCAAACTTTCAATTATAAAAACATAGATAGTAAATCTAATAAACAAAATGTGTAGTATATAAATGTGGCCACACAGTGACCAGAACAAAAAAATAAACACAAAACAAAAAAATAAACTAGAAAATGAAAAAAATGAAGCATTAATGAAATCGGAATTAGAGAGCGATTGTATTTCCGTCATCCTTATTTAAATTGGATCTTCCACCGACCTCGATCAAAAAAGCACCTCAAACGGCTCTCTCGAGAAGGCAACTATGAATTTAGTTGCTTTATGATTTAGGAGAAGCATTGGAGTACTAACAATGGACAAAATGCATCGGAAGGTCGGGGAGAAATGCAGGGGGATCCACGGAAAACTTAGAGTGGGCCATTCACGAGGGTAAATATAAATATATAGGGGACCCTCTGAAAACATGTAATTTAGGCCAAGGAGTATTAGAGGAACTCATAGATAATGGTTTATGAGTAAATTTAGAAGGATTTTTATTGCTTATTTCAACCATATTTGCCCAAGGCAATTTTATAGTAATTTGTAAGTAAATAAAAATTATATTTTTCTCTAAAATTATTGATAGGAATGTATGTTATAATGAACAAAAATTAGCCTAAATTGGAGGGAAACTCCCGGTTTTTGTCCATCAACCTTCTATTATTTCTTGTAATTGGCTTCAAAAATAATAATGGGACCTTCTCTCTAGAAAATAGAGTTAAAGCCCCTCCATGGGACCATGTGAATAATGTAGATATCTTTGGGATGAGTCCTATGTCAAGTGTTTCACTAGAATCTAGAGTCAAAAGCTTTTCTAAGGTCAAAAATAACTTAAAAGGGATGGCATGTGTGCTGGATTTTTATAAGTTTGAAGGCAAACAATATTATTTGATTTTGTATTAAATACTTTCTAAAAAATTATCTCTGGATTGAAACACGAGAAAGTTAACATGAACAAGTTAGGTTTGACTTATAATATAATAAATATAATTTTTCTATTAAATTTGATCATGGAGCCGAGAGATGTAATTCAAGTTCTCTATTAAAATGAGATTATATTCACGCATGCCACACCACTAAAAATAATTAACATCAAACCCAATTATGTAGGTTTGGCTTGGGCAAACAAGAGGTATAATTAATCCCGTATCCCAGGAGGTACAAAGCTTAGATAGGCTACATCGTTATAATGTAGGTTTTTTCATTATTGTTTTGACTAAAGGATCCCATGCCCATTACATGTTCCCTTGCATTCATTTAATCCACAACTACTCCCATTCCTTGTTGCCACCGCTTCTCATACCACCATAGGTATAAATTAGAGCCTAAATTCATTCGTTGTACCCGATTTTGCATCACAGAGAGCGCTTGGATATTGGTCATGTGGAGTTTGAGATTTTATTTGCTTTAGTAGTCCAAGGTGTTTTAAGGGTAATTTATCGACTCTTTAGTAGTTTGACATATCAACTATTTATATGTAATATTTGGTTGCATTTTCAATGAAAATTATATACCATAATTGTGGCTTTTGATACATACATACACACATGCATACATTCCATACATACATTTGGATAATAAAGAGATCAAAGGTATAAACACACATATGCGATGTATCAAAATCTTGTAGACATTTAGACTACATGCGAGTGTAAAAGCATAATGATTGGCGATTTAAATTATAATTTTGCAAATGCTGAAATTTGAGATTTCATTTCATGTTTTTAATATTTTTTTAATAGTATCTTGTCACAAAATTGGGAGCCTCTTAGAAAGTTGATCAATTTATACTAAGTATGTAGTTTGGTGCACATTGAGATAACGTCTTTATTTAATATGTTATTACAGGGTAAGTGCACGGAGATGGGGGGCCAAAAAGTGGACACATTCTTGATTTTAAGCAAAACGTGAAGACATTTTTGGAAAAGCGTGAGTGCATTATGAATTATCATGTTTGGTGATCACCAAGCCTAAACGCAAGCGTGCTCTGTTTCTATGTGGTAGATGTGGTTGTGTGAGGGATATATTTACTAAAATAAATGGTTTAAGTATAGGTTTTATACTTTATTAATATTTAAATTCATTTTAGTAAATATAATAAGTTAAGGTCACTTTGCACCTTATGGAACTAGTCTCACAACTCCATCATCACGGTTTAGAAGAATGTTTTTCATATTCTAATGCAGTGATACATGGTATTATTTTTATGATTTCAGCATTCAACCTTCAAGCTTTTAGGGTTTAAATTCTACAATCGATATCTTATTTGTGAAAGAACATTGACATTGTTTAGGTTTTAGGGCTTTTTGGATTGGTTATTGACATTTGTAGGAGTTTTAGATGTGTCAAAACTATATTTTATAAAGCTCACAACTCCCAAAGGTAGTAACAATTGCTCAAATATATGGACTCATGCAATTCCTTATAACACATAATAAATCAAAACACATATGTAAGTTTTTCTTGATTCAAATAATCAAGGGAATGGTCATCATGAGGTCTGTGAAGGATTTGAAACATCATGAGGACAATGGGTGCAATTAGAAAAATCATGAGGTCTTCCTCAAGGCTTCCTTCATTCTCTCAGTGTTATCCCTATCCCAAGAATTTCCTCTAGTGCTATGTTTTGGTCCAACTCTTCCCTGACTAGTTCAATTGGGTTTGTTTCCTCAACTAAGAAGCTTCAAATCTAGGAACCTTTGAATCTATTCCTCTCTTTTGAGATAGTCTTATCATTCCATCATGTTCTTAGACAACTAAACCACCTATTTCACTCATCTAGTTTCTCAACATTCATCCAAAGACTCCTCTCACTTGCCTTTACCAAAATTTCCCTTACATTGCACAAGAGCAAGGTTCACTGGTCACTTCTTGGTTTGTCTACTCTACAAACTCTTCATGCAAGCTAAAGCATCCCTAAACACCCTTCTCAATCTCAAGGAGGTATGACAAGTTTGGTTAACATATATCCAATTGTATGAGGTTTTGTAGGAGAGGTATTTGTAATTATGGGAGGCTTTAAGGAGTTGCCTCCACTATGCCACAATAATAATTGTATTCTCATGAATAAACTGATGGTGATTTGGCAATCTCAAAAACGTACTTATCATAATAATGGAAAATAAATCCAACTAATAACAATTAATCATCAATAAGTAAATCAGTGGCGGGGACAATCAATGTCTACCACGTGTCACCTCCAAATTCTAAATTTCATTTCATTTAAATTCACTTCAAGAAAGGTTGGGGGAAATGAACTTGCCATTTTCTTCATGCTTTCAGAGGTCTAGAATTTCAATTCACCCCAAATTTGGAAAATATGGAGAACTTGGAAAGTTGAATTACATTTATAAAGATAATCTTGAAGTGAAGGAATGCATTTCGTAAGTAATTCTAGTCAAATTTGTTTTCTTTTTTCTGTTAATACCTGCTAAAACTAGCCTTGCTATTGCATCCTGATAAAAACAAGTTCCCAGGAGCCGAGGGAGCTTTTAAAATTATCACACAAACATGGGGAGTTCTCTCCGATAATACCAGAAAGGATACCTATGATGCCATGAGAAAAAACCAACAAGGGCACAACCCCACCTTCCACCAATTGAATTCCACAGCACTTACCATTGCCATTGGCATTGCCAACAATCTAAATGGGAATAATTCTTCAAGTATGGATTCCTTTCCTGAAACTTTCATATTCGATGACCACGACCAGAACCAAAACCAGAAACAGAAATAGGACCAGGAACACTACCTAGACCAGGACCTAGATTGACAATTTGAGAGGATTTCTAAGGTTCAATTTTATTTTCCAAGATGCATTATTCCAATGTTTGAGAATATTATGACCTCTAAATATGTATGCATTTCAAGTTGTTTGGAAATCGCATCATACCCTTCACTAGGATTGATGACTACCCCTATCTTTTTGAAGGCATTTTTGAAAGTATCTATGGGTTTATCATAGAAGGAATTATCAATGAATGGAAGGTCACTAAGTCGTAGGCCATCTGACTCCCATTTAAAACTAAACAATAAGTATTTACTAGGTGATTGATAACCCTATGTGTTCTTAGCCATTCCCATGTTGTTATGCTTATTTTTTATGAGAAGACTTAATGATGGTTCTAGGCACAAGACTAGGAAATATGGTCTTAATATTGTCATTCCCTCCTAGTTGAGTAGTCGGGAGCCTTATTAGTCTTGTTGATACTCGGTACTAATTAGGTCCATGAAATTGAAAAAAGTGAAGAGTAGAGGGGAGACGATGGAAAAAAAAACCTAATCCCACCGACATGAATGGATAGGGAATGGGCGTAAATCGGGCTCGTATGGTGGTGATGGCTACTAGAATAGTGATGATAGCACCAAGAGGAAGGAGTTTTCAGCTATGGCAAGAGATTCGAGTTATAAAGGAAACATGAAGGAGTCATCTAGTTTTCCTATTGGTGGAGATGGATCGGGAGGTGACAGTTGGGTGGAAGCTAAGGCAAGAGGTGGAAAACACGGAAACAACAGGGGTACCGCCCCCTCTCCAAACACCTTCAAGGAGGTGTTGGGGTTTAATAGGGGTAGCCTAGTAGGAAATCGGGCATACGTGGTCAATTTAGTAGAGTAAGCATTTGATTTGGAGATCAAAAACCCGACCGTAGATGTATATTATAAGGCATCATCAGAGGATGCCATTATAGGCTGATTTAATGGACTTTGGCCCTCCTCTTCACCCTATATCAATGGGTGTTTGAGAATTGGACAAGTAAGTGTGAAATTTCATTATGCTCAAAAAGTCATTGTTCATTTTAGAGATCATGAGGAGTATCAGCTTTTTTTTTTAGGGCCCTTGGTTTTGGGGAAATGTTGGTTTGTATTTAACTCTGTGGTTCCTGAGATTCGAGCCTAATACACACCCAGTCACGATTATGCTGGTTTGGGTAAGGTTACCCAATTTACCCTTATATCTTTGGTGATGTATCCTAGAATTTATTGTAAATAACCCAGGCGCATTGACACATCACTTAGCCTTAGCGGAGTGCTCACCCGAAGTGTGCAAAGGCATCAGTCCCTCTTTAGAGTTGTTTATTCAGAATGTTAACATTATGATGCAAATACATATTCAGGTTCATAATAGCAAATAATTCACAATGCATAAACCATATCTAGATATTAGAATATATAAAAGATGAACTAAACAAGGACTAGAATAAGATTTACCATGCAAGAATTAGATTCACTCATGTTCAATACCATTATCCATCCAATATATTCCATTGTATCAAATACTATAAAACACATAAGCTTCTTACATTACATAGGTATCTCCATGAGTCATGCGCAGCAACAAGATCAACAACACAATTCTACAATAACACACTTAAATATCTATATGAAACATGTGCAAATCAATTCATATTTATAGGGGTGGGGACTTGCCCTTCACCACCCATGCACTTTCTCAAAATAGGTCACATGCTAATAATAGCCATGCGCCTTTACAAAAGGATGAAAAACCATGCAAGCGCTCTAATAATAGACTTCTTATAGTTAACTCTGACTAGAACTCCTATTATTAGCCTAACCTATGCATGGCGCTCATCCGATGCTTGTTCCTAAAATACTATTGCATGGACCGCATGAGTCTTCTGTCTTTTTGTGCTCTGCATGCTATCTCCAAAAATATCCCGGATCCACAAAATAGATAAGTCTTGTATTCAAAGTGTTCTGCTCGTGCTTGTTTTTATATTCTTCCATGCTTCTAAATGTGCCTTGTTCCCGTGTGTGCATCCTTTGTGTGTCTTCTCTTTAGAGAAATATTTTGTCTTCTCAACATTACCCCACACTAAAGTATAGTGACGCCTTAGGAAATGGGTAATTCCTTCTTATTTCTCCGACCATCAAAGAATAAAGAATTGAAAGAATGTATTAATAAAGAATGAAGTTTTATTTTGCAACCTCCTCTTACAAGCGGGATCAATTCTGATACTCATTTTTAAGCTTGGCCTCCAATGCTTGCCACCACTTAGTGTGTTCCCTGTTTTCTCTGGAATATTTGTTGCTATGGCATCCAATTCATCTGAATTATCTTTTCTTTTTTTTCATTATGTAGAATTTGGACAACATTGGCCATACTTGATAAGCATTCCTTCCATGAAGTCAAATTCTACGCTATAAGCTTCCTAATCTCATTAATCCTTTCCTTATGTGGTTCTTGGGCTCTTTGAGGGCCTCACACTTCTATTTTACTAGTGCTAACCTTTCTACACGCCCAAGTGTTTCATCTTTCATCACTTTCAACTTCATTATCTTCACCTAAAGTTCTAATCCTTATTATTGCATCCGCACTTTGCACATAAATTCGAGATCTTGATCTACTTTCTTCATCTCATCTTTCAAAGCTTGTGAGCAAAGCCTCATAACTTGAAACTTTCCTGAAAATACTGACATTTTCTCTTGCTTGCTTCTTCTACAGGATCTTTAGGTGCGGGCATTCAAACGAGCTGTCATCTAACACAAAATTCACCAAAGTGTGTAAATAATGCATTGCGAAGGAAACTTCTAAGGTATTGGGATTCTAAATGAGGCCTTTCCTTAAGAATATGGTCAGCAAGATCTTCATCCATGCTAACAAGAGCTTCATTCTTTGCCTCCTCTCGTTCCTTCTCCACTTTCGTGTGCTTTATTTCTTTAGTCTTATCCTTGTTGTCATCCATTAGTGCTCTTATAGTTGCTGCTTTATCCACATTCCTTCACACAACTTTAGTGGATACCTTGATCAAGGCATAATTAACTTATTCATCGGACATCAAAGGAGGTTTTATAGGCATGTGTCGATTTGTGGCACCTTCTTTACTCTACACAAGACACATGATTCCTCATACACATTGAAATTTGGTTTGTCTATATGGGTTTGCATGGACTAGGAAAATTGTTTTCTTGTGCATGTAGTAACCATCTCTAGATCCATCAGTTCCCATCCATATAAATCATTTAGGCCCACGGTGCTCTGAAATCAGGTGTGTATGATTTTTCTTGGGTCCTTTGCATACCCCATAGCAGGAGCCATATATTCTTCACTCATTCTTCCCTTCTTGATCTTGTCCCCTTAGGAACCCGGGCACCAAAGTATGGAGTTGGTCCTTCTCCTTCTTGAGTAATAAGGGGTGCGCTAGATGTCTCCCCACATCCTCTTCTATCTCTTTTAACCCCTCATCATTTTTCATCTCCTCATCATGAGGATCCTTTGCATCCTCAAGTTGCACTGGGGGTTCCCAACACGCTCTCTCTAGATTCCTCCTCCTTGTCATCTTTGAGCTTCAGCTTCCTTCTTCTCTTCTTCTCTAGTGCTTCCTTCTGAGGGGAGAGTCGAGGTGACCTTCGTAAAGGTTGTGATGTTCTTGTGCCTTGGGTTATGGTTCTTCTAAACACCCTTTTGAATTGGTATTCCTCATGGAATGTGTCTGCGTCCAAGTCTTCCTCCTCTTCTTGTTGTTGTGGAGGAGTAAGTGCACACTCACTTTCTTCCTTGTCAGTGGGCTGCCTCCACCCCATGTTCCAATCCACCACTTGTCCTCATTGAGGTATTCTTCCTCTTCTTCTTCTATGATGAGGTAGGCTTCTCAGCTGCCACATTCTCAATTGTATGCTTCCCCTTAGGTGGGCCTGGGAGCATGAACTCGTTCTCTACATATTTGCCATTTTATAGCCTAGGCTTAAGTTGGATGTAGATGAGCATGACCCCATTGTCACCAATGGCCAATAGTCTGCCTCATGGTTATGTAATCTGAGATTAACCTCTCAATGTAGGCAGACCTACCTGGGTAAACATAAGTTTTTGTCAAATTTTGGTAGTCACAATCTACCTTATCTGTATTGTATGGTAATTTGTGCAAGTCTCTCGCAAATCTATGAACTGATGCCTGGAAGAATCAAATTGTTAAGGCATATGGCAAGTTTGCACCGGGGACTCCATGTCCCATCCTTCATCACAAAGCATGCAATGTAAAAATGCTAGTATACCGCAAATTGTACTTGCCTTGCCTACCACCGAGGCTAGCTCCTTAGAAATTCACCATTCCTCTTGAAGGTCGCATGCAATGTCGGTCATACCACAACTCTACCCTCTGCTTGAATGGACCACTCATAAATCCTTGACATAAGTATTTCTCAAACCATTCTACAAGGGACTTCTTCTCCATAGGGTATTCCCAAATTTTATTGTTTGGCCCATCGGGCACTCCAATCTCTACAAATACAAGTGATAATAGAATAGCACCAAAACTTATCTTCTCACCTGTGTGCGCTTCCTTAATTATGGTATTCGCTATGTATCCTGCCAAGTTGTATATTTCTTCCTGTTACATCTTCTTGGAAATATGAAGCCACATGATATTCACCTATGATAATCTCTCCTAGTCATCATTGATTTGGTAAGTAGGTGTGCGGCCACTTGCACAACATGATACTTCCTTATTTTATATATGTCCATATTGTACGGACCCTTTGAGTAGCCCTACTCCTTATTGGTGATGACAAATAGTTGCCTTGTATGTTAATTCATTGTTGATTTTTGTACTGCACTTTAATCTTGTCGAGTAGCAATTAAGGGCATTGTGATCCTCACCCGCCATCCAAAAAAGTAAAATAAGTCCTCATGGACTCGCCATGAGCCATTGGTATAGGTTTTCTGGTTTTCCAAAGTAAGGAAGTTCATATAACTGGTATACCCCTACCTTCTTCAACAACTTCTCTCCAAATCATTGTAGATTGACATGTCATCAACTGTTCTCTTGTTGGTTTTTCTATTTAGTAGCGCATCTAACTCATCCTTATTTTCATTTGTGTGATGGTTGTAGTCATTCACCTTGCATTGACGGGCATGGGAATCCAAATCCCGACCGATAATTACTCCTTCTGGGTATTGCATTTCTAAAAATTTCTTTTGGGAGCATCCTCGACCTCAACCTTGGTCTCGTCCTCTTCCCCTTTTCTCCTGCCCTAGGTGCTCTCCTTGGTGCCATGGTAATGAAAAAGTGATCCTTTTTACCTCACAGGTTCTACAATCCAAACTCCTATGCCCTACCTCAAAACCATATGCCCTAGCTTCTTCTCAAACCCTGGCACTTTATTTCTCCTCCCTGCATGCCTTTTCTTCACTCAAACCTTCTTCATTGGGAACACAAATAAAATTTGTGCACACTTCCACTATCTTTTCCTAGTTTCTAAGCTCTCTCGCACTTCAATGCATCTTTCTTGGCTCAATCGCAAATAGCTCGCTCAAATGCTCAAAATCATAGAGGTAAAATTGGACCCGCATCCCATCCTTATATAGATTTCAAAAAATTTATCACATTTATTTCTCCACCTACCACCGAGTCTCCTCTTAACTCGTCATTCACCAACCTTTTCACGCCATACATCTGTGCACCATAGTCATAACCTTCTAGCGCGCCTCTCTACTTCTTGCAACATACCTCCTTGCACACGCTTCATGCACAAGTACTTCGCCATTGTGCCTTCCTCCAAGTAGTTTCCATGGATGCAACTTACCTTGCCTCACGTTACACTGTGCATTCATTTTTTTCACCTATGGTCTTCATTAGGATCAATCTCCTTTCTAGCAGCACTTTTCCATACCATCTGCACTTTTCCTTATGCATACCCAACTTTAGATGAAAACCACCCCACACTAAGGATATGTGTAGTCCTCTACGCATGAAAACACTTTAGATTATAATTAGCTTCCAGTGCGCAAGTGTGCTTATTAAACAAAACACTGAACTAAATTGAAAAAAGCATAACAATGATGAAAGGAACACATATAAAGGGAATGCATTAAGGGAAACCTAATCTAGCTAGAAATATTGCCTTATTACAAACACCAAGAAGGATTATTTATAGTAGGGCTTTAGCCTACTCCCATTGAAGTAACCGAAACCGTGTTCCATCAAACGCCTTAAGCTGACAAACACTTGAGTCAAGTATATGAGTGATAACATACGGTCCCAACCAATGCACCTTAAGTTTTCCTGGGTGGCGCATAAAATTTGAATCATAAATAAGTACCATCTGCCCAACCTCAAGCTTCTTGTTCCTGATGTGCCTATCATGTCATTCCTTATGCCTGGCTTTTTCTTGCTTCCGACTTCATCGTGCTGCTATGGCACACGCCTCTCATCTAGTTGTATTAACTTGTCAATTCTTTCTTCCAATGCCTACTCATCAGTTAAACCTCCAGCACACACAATGTGTAAAGAAGGTAACATGAATTCTATAGGAAGAAATACTTATGCACCAAACACCAACTGAAAGGGTGTTTCCTTATTCAACCGTTTGCAGGTTTTTCTATATGCCCAAAGCACAATAGAAACTTTATCATCCCAGTCTTTTCTTCCAACAACACAAATTTTGGTCAACGTTTGGCTCAATATTTTGTTGAAAGCTTCAGCAGTCCCATTTTCTTCGGGGTGATAGGGTGTTGTCTTATGGTGTGCAACCATAAATTCATCCATTAGTATCCTGATAGTCTCATGAAGGAAATGAGTGCCTCTATCACTTGTCAAACTTAAAGGGCATCCATACCTGGTAAAAATATTTTCCCACAAGAACCATGATGTTGTAGTTTTTGTACAATCCTTTGTAGGTTGCGCTTCTACCCATGTTGTAAGATAATATATACAAGTGATGATGTAGCGTGATCCAATTCTGTGCGCGGCTCGGGAAATAGGACCCACAAAGTCAATTACCCATTTCTCAAAAGGCTCTGCACTAGTAAACAACATTAAAGGCATCTCATCTCTCTACCCAGGTTTTCCAAGGTGCTTCAAAGTGATCACATGCCTTACAAAATTCTCTACAATCCTTGTAAAAAGTCTTCCACCAAAACTAGCTAGTAGAATCTTGCACATGGTGGCATCTCCTGCATAGTGTCCACCTATAATACCGCCATGAGCCTCCTCCATAATTGTTGTTCGCTCATGCTCTAGTACACACCGACGCAATAATTCATCTCGGCCTAGCTTTTATAAGTCATCACTGATCAACATGAAAGGTGTAACGTGAATTGCAAGTTGTTTCTTTTCTAAGGCCTTCATCCCTTCGGGCACCATACCTATGCATAAGAAAACAACAATATCCTCTAATCCAAAGGCGCACAATTTATCTGTATAATTGTGCATCCGAATTATATCTTCAATACTCTACACGTCCTCTCCTGATTGAATCCTTGATTAATGATATGGGCCATAATTGGTTTTACCTGCTTTACCACAACTATAAAGTCAAACTCCTGGAATAATAGAACCCATCGACATATGCGCCCTGTAAGACGGGCTTGTTCACCAAGTATTTCAATGCCATGTGATCTGTATATAAAATGAAAGGTGTTGCTAGAAAGTACTATCTAAAATTATGTAGTACGTAGATCATTGATAAAGCTTCACGCTCCGTCATTGTATAATTTTGTTCTGTAGGAGTCAACTTTATGCTAGCAAAGTAAATATGATGATCTATAATACCTTCTTCAGGATGAGCTAGAACTGTGCCAATGGCCATGCCAGAAGCATCCACATGTACATGAAAAGGTATATTCTATGAAGGAAAATGCAAGATAGGTGTCGTAGTAAGCCTTTATTTTAATGCGTCAAATGCATGCAGTTACGGTTCTCCCTAGTAAAACTTGCCTTTACCACTTAATAACTCCTCTAGGGGTGCAAAAAATCTTAGCATAACCTTTGATAAATTTTCTATAATATCCTATGTGGCCCAAGAATCCATGTACCTCTCTTTGACTAGTAGGCTCCTCTAAGCCTAAAATAATTGCAACCTTAGTTGGATCTACTAACAAACCCTCCTTGTAGATGATATGCCCTAGCAAAGTCCCAAATGGTGTAGCAAATACACACTTCTTAATATTTAGAGAGATGCTTAACTATCTGCACCTCTCAAACATTAACCTCAAGTTGTCACAATGATCCTTGAAAATCCCATATACGGTCCAATCATCCAAGAAAACCTACAATAATTTGTGAAAAAAGTTTTTAAACACTTGAACAACAATGCATGAAAATATTGCAGGTGCATTCTTCAATCCAAAGGGAATCACCATGTATGCAAAACTTCCCCATTCAGTTGTGAAATTTGTTTTCTCTTGATCTTCTTTAGCAATCCTTACTTGATGATACCCAAAAAATCCATCTGTGAAAGAATATATCTCATGCCCTGCAACTCCTTCCAATATTTCTTCAGTGAATAGTGTAAGAAAATGATCAATCACACGTGCAACATTTATCTCCCTGTATCCCACAAAAATATTGATCCTTCCATCCTTATTTATATTAATTACCATAGGGCTAACCCAATTTGATTCCTCTATGGGATCAATGATGCAAGATTTTAACATCTTGTCAATTTCTTCTTTAACTTTTACACGCAGGTTAGGGTTCATCCTATATGGTCTCTTTCTAATCGGGTGCACACCTTCCTTTAACTTAATTTTCATCTTGCCCAAATATTCATGTACTCCTTTCAACTCATGGTAGCCTTGAGGAAACAAGTCCTGTAAATCACGTAATAACTCAATTATCTTAGTTACTTCAGAGTCAGACTAGTAATTCCCAATGATGGCCTCTTTAGGTTCAAATTTCGTCCCAATGTTTACTTTATTTGTCTTCATAGGTTCATGGTAGGCACGTGCCTTCTCATCCACATTATCTAAAACCTCACGCGTACCCTCTAAATGATATATGTCTAAATTTTCCACTTCTTCATCATCCATCATGTAGACCATCTTCCCTTTCTCCTTCTCTAGGAAAGTGCGCTTAATCAGCTTCTATATGTGTCTCTTCTACTTCATCAAAATGCGTTACTAGCTCTTAATCACCAAGTAACTCCTAAATGAGTTCTTCATCTTTTGCACTATCTCCCATAGTCAAATGCTTCATAACCTATAATGCCTTATTCACCGGAGGTTTAGTGGAGAAGTAGTCAAAATTCTGGATCATACATGTAGTCAAGTCTTGCCAATTTCCAGTCTCTCTATTCAACTCCACATAAACATACCATGCATGCGTGTGGCAACCTTACAAGGTGAAATAAATCTTGTGTACCCACAACGAAGGTGGTAAATCCTCCTACCCCTTTGTCCAAAGTCTCTCACATTGTTGAACGTGGTGCTGAACAAGACTATTACCATGATATTCACATATCTGAGTAGGTGTATTACTTCTGAGAAACCTTGTTGATAGGGAAATCCTCACTTCTCTCCATTCTATGAGGTTATCCCTATGAACCATCCACCAACGCATTGTTGTTTTGCACATAGGTATAAAATAACATGTTCCTTCTGTCCACCTGATCCTTCCACTGTAATTCCATGGCTTACGGAATATCTCAGGGTTTCCTTCACCAGTGTACTGAGGTACCAAGTTGTTGCCTAAGCACCTAAAACAAAACGACCTACTTATGCAAGAATTTGCACTCCTTACCTCGTGCCCAACCTTTTCATAAGTGTCATGGGCCCAATTATCATAGGAAATACTTGTAGTATCATTGATGGACTATGCATTTGCCCACCAGAGAATTCCTTCCTTAGATGGCTCAAGCGCTTCTGGATCTCGAATGGCATGCACATATATTCTGTTTAGGTATTCTTCACTTAAGGGCTCAACATAAGGTGCATATTTTCCATATGTCAAAGGGATAATAAATCACTCCTCATTCTCAAAAATGATATATCCCTTGTTGAACCGTAGATCAACATTATTTGCATAACACCAAGGACACCCAAGTAGAGCTGGGAAGTTGTCCGCTTCTGCAAGTGCCAAAACCTCAAAATCTCTAGTGAACTTAGCCCTCATATGGTGATTGATGCATCTTTTAAAACTCCAATTGGTGTGTTCTTAGTACGATTTTCCATAAATAATACATTAGAAGATGACTGCAAGGGAGGTCTACCCATCTGAACCCATACATCTAAAGTAAGCACATTCACTTCTACGCCTGTGTCAATCAAGATATTACTCAAAAGCCATCCATCCACAACAACATTCAAAGTGATCTCCTTATCATAATCCAAACTATGAGGAGGAAGATTAACATGCAAAATATGTCATTTGTTCTCAATACTAGCACGCAGAGTGTTTCCTTTAACCAACTCCCTAGTAATGGAAATAATGTTCTCCTGACATAGTAGCTTGCATACTTCTTTCAGATCATCAACATCCGACTGGAGAATGTCAACTTCCTTTTCTTTTCCAACTTTCACGACTATTCCTTTAGACATTGTATCTCACCCTACAAATCTCTGATTACCTCCATGGTTTCTTAGTAAACCTCCTTCTGATGTGTAGGGTCTAGATACTTTGCATGTAAAATATCCTCCTTAGTAATGGTAGGATTTATTTGCAATGTTTCTTTGGTGTGCGCAACTTCGAATGTGTAGTGATCTTCATAGTACCATCTCGGATCCGGTGCTAAATTTTAACATCCATTGGTTTTCCATGGTGTGTTGTATCCTAACCATACATGCACCCTTGTTTTCATGATTATGTTTCTTTCTCAAATGCTCATATAAATTCTGGCACTCTTTATAATTATGATTCTTTCCACAAAAAGAACAAGTAATGTTCTGGGGACATTTGCACTGTAATGGTTAGGAGATTTGTACGTATAACATATCCCATGAGGAAACTCACTTCATCCACCACCGTGGCCTCGACCCCTGAATCTTCCATGGTATCCTTGACCTTTGCCATGGCCTCCCTCAAAGTGCCCTTCATTATGATCATAGTGCCCTTGAGTGTGATCACGATCATGTTGCTCAATTTTATCCTTAGAGTTATGTGCTACTCCATTCTATCATACTCCAATATCAATGACATCATGGATTTGATCAATCAACCTACAATCTTTAGTATTGTGTGTTGTGGACTGGAAAATTTTGCAGTAGTAGGACACGTTCTTCCTTATCATGTGTTACAATAATGGGAAACAACTTGCATCATGGTCTAAATGACATATCTCACAATCCAACAATATGGAGTGCATTGGTCTACGAGGACATCTATCCTTAGTATGCCCCTCTACTTCACAATCTGTGCACCAAATTTTGTTGCGTGTCTCATGCGCTAAATTGGCTAATAATTTCTCCAACTATTTTTCCATTACTGTAATTTGAGCTTCCATGAATGGACTTACTCCATTTTCAATACTTCTAATCGCCTCATCGTGCAAACATACTTCAAGTGCCTCACATGGATCTCAGTATAAGTCTTGTGTGAGAGTGCCCTCCTAATTAACATAATCAAGCCTCTGACGAACCACTGCGCATGTTGACTTGGTATGGATATCATAAGAAAGTTTAGATAGAAGTGTTTTGAAATGAGCATCATACTCCCAAACACTCTCAGTAGTGCCCTTCTTGATATCCTTGAGGGCGCTTATACTTTTCTGCTTGAACTCGGGGATGTGAAATTATTCGAGGAAAGCATCTCATAATGTCGTATATATTCACACAAGTTTGATCGGGGTCAAATTTCATGTACCAATCTGTGTGCGTGTCCCTATGCAACGTGGTTGTAAACCGACTTATCTTGTGTTCTAAATCTATAATTCCTTTCACGCACCACATTATCTAGCACATGTGGATATATTTAGCAACATATTCTCTTCCCCTATATTTTGAAAGATGAAGTGACATCTCCATGTAAATATTTTGGGGTTGGTGAGGACCATGGCCATCAAATCCAATACCTCATGTGTTACCTACGCCTCCAGATCCGCCAAACCCTGAGCCACCTGTGCCTCTTGATCCTCCACCTGCAATAGGAATTAAATCGGAGGATACACTACCTTGTGTCCCAATGGTGGTGCTAAACTAAACTCCTACAATCTATAAAGTGGTCACTACTCACGATGTGAGTCCAAAGTTTTGTGCACCTATGTTCTATGTTGATGACTTTCTTGAGAAGGTACCTCCAAATAATAAATGAAATTTCTATTTGATTTAGCCTTGAACTTACTCATCAACCTATTGATAGGTTAAATTTACCTCTTTCTACTCTACTACCCAAACTAGCTTGATACTATTTCGATCAGATGTACTAGAAACTAGAAAACCAAGCACAAGGGATAGGTTTCTAGGTAGGTTCGAGATGCGTGCTTAAAACCCATGTTCTCTCTTATGTTGCTCTCTTAAGAAGGGTCAATGATGGTTCCCTGTCATGCTTTCCCAAATGGGGGAGTTCTAGATGCTTTGTCTCCACGTCCTCTACGTGAGCTCTAAATCCTTCACGAGCCATCTCTCTCCATAATGTCATACATTCTGTAATCTCGCATACTTCTCTATAAATCCATCTCGTGTGCCTCATTGAACTTAAGCCTTTCTTCTCTTTCTTTGAATTTAAGTTGCTAGGTCCACCATATTTTACCACACCTACTCCGGCCCCACGTGTGGTGGGGTTTAGCTAGCCATCAAATTCTCTTCCAAATTCGGGGTCATGAAGATCTTGATTGTTAGTGTAATTTCATGCGTATATGGTCCCAGGGTAACGTAAAAATTGAAACTTAGCTACCTCTAGGAAAGAGTAAGTGGAAATTGAGTACTCCAAAATATAGCTATTCAGAACACCACGGAACCAAGTATCCACAATGCACATCCAAATCAGAACAACATCATAGAGACTCAAATTCTTCTTATATCCAGACAAGTGTGTGAAATCTCAAATTTCTTTTTGATGCATAAGAAACCAACCACTCGTATATTTCTATGGGAAAGATAGCAAAGAAGCTCTCATATAAGTAGTCATACAGATTCTTCTCAACCCACACATGTGCGTCAAACTCATATCTAGTGTTGAATCTCCAAGTAAATTATTCTTTCAGATCTAGTATCCACTCCTTAACACTTGCTAAGGTCAACTGGTACATATTCATCACACAACATCCTAAAAACAACTGAGAAAGAGGTCTTGGCAATGAACCAACAATGCAACCTAGAATTTACTATAAATAATCCAAGCACGCTGGCACATCACTCAACCTTAGCTAAGTGCTCACCCAAAGCATGCAAAGGCACCAAGTCCCTCTTTAGAGTTTTTTGTTTAGAATGTTAACATGATGATGCATATACATATTCAGATTCATAATAGAAAACAATCCATAATGTATAAACCAGATCTAGATCTTAGAATATATAAAAGATGAACTAAAATATGACTAGAATAAGATTTACCATGCAAGAATTAGATTCACTCATGTTCAATACCATTATCTCACTAATATATTCCATTGTATCAAATATATCACATTACATAGGTATCTCCACGAGTCATGTACGTGATAAGATCAACAACACAACTCTATAATAATTCACACTTACATATATATGAAACCTGTACAAATAAATTCATATTTATAGGGGTGGGGAATTTCCATTCACTGCGCATGCACTTTCTCAAAATAGGTCACATGCTAATAATAGCCATGCACCTTTACAAAAGGATGCAAAACCATGCAAGCACTCTAATAATAGACTTCTTATAGTTAACTTTGACTAGAACTCCTATTATTAGCCTAACCTATGCATGATGCTCAACTGATGATTGTTCCCAAAATACCATTGCATGGACCACGATCTTTTGTGTGATTTGTACACTATCTCCAAAAATAGCCTGGATCCACGTAATGGCTAATTCTCGAATTCAAAGTGTTCTAGTGCATGCTTGTTTTGCTATTCTTTCACACCTCCAAATGTGTCTTATTCCCGCACTTGCATCGTTTGTGTGTCTTCTCTTTAGAACAATATTCTATCTGCTCAACATTACACTAGTTTATATTTAACTACGTGGTTCTCGGAATTTGACCCTAATACGCACCCAATCACTATTATGTCGATCTGGGTAAGGTTACCCAATTTACCCTTATATCTCTGGTATGCCTTGGAGGATATCAAAATGCTTTGGGTAAATACATAAAAGAAGATATGGAACGAATTCAATCCGGAATATGCACTTATGCAAGATTGTGTGTTGAAGTAGATTTGAGTAAAGGTTTGTCGATCACATAAATATGAAATTTGGGAACTTACAAAGTGAGTCTAACCCTGGACTACGAGAACACCGTATTTTGATTTCGAATCTACAAATATCCGGATCATTTGCATGCATCATGCTCGCTGCGGTAAACACCAAAATGTTAAGAAGGGAGCTATATGATGGGGAAATTTATTTCCAGTTTTTAGTTTTGGCCATGACATTTAAGGAAGATCTAGGTAAAGAGAGAAATGAGAATGGGGAGAAAAAACAATAGTAAAAGTTATGAATAACAAGGAAGTTGTTGGTGGTACAAAGCCTGGGCATTCTCCCAAAAAGTTAGATTCGAGTCGAACAATTTATCAGATAGCATGGAAGCTAAAGAGGAAAACAATATTATGTTGGTTGTTAGTTCAGATCAAGGCAAGTGGCATGAGGTGTCGAAAAGAAAAGGAAAGAAGGGATGAATAACTAACATTTCAGATTATTTCCCATCTCAGGGAAGGAAATAATTCGTCTTTATTTTTATCCCTTCCTCTAAGCCAATGTTGGGATTTTGTGTGTTATAGCTTGGTGTTTCTTTTGTTTGTTTTGTGTTTTTTTGGGTGGGTTCCCATCAACCCTCTGGTTCTAAGCTCGTCAAAAGCGTTTAATAATTAAAAAAACTAGGTCCATGAAATCTAATTCTCCGGCTTTTCCATTTGTTTTTCTCATTTTCCACGTCATACCGAATAACCGATTTGACAAGGGAGCTACCCTCTTCGATGGCGATACTTGAATAACCGATATGAAAATTGTTCATGGTTTAGGGTTTAGGGTTCATAGTTTAAGGTTCATGGTTTACGGTTAAGGGTTAAGGGCTCAATGTTTAGGGTATAGGGATTATGGTTTAGGGTTTAGAGCATAAGGTTTAATGTTTATGTTTTAGGGTTCAAAGTTTAGAGCCTAGGGTTTAAGGTTTATGTTTTAAGGTTCAAGGTTTAGGGTTTAGGGCTTAGGGCTTAGGGTTTAGGGTACATGATTTAGGGTTTAAGGATTTCTTCACACTCGATTTTTTTCACATTTCTCATATTTCCATGTATGGTATTATGCAAGCTAGGATGACCCATTGGAAGCTAGAAAAAATAACCACATTCTCGATTCACATTCATGATTCACTTTGATACATGTTCATATTCACAAGAACCTCTTCTTCCTTGAAAGTGCCTGGTTTGTCTCACTAACTTGGTAAGGATTACACATACTCTAGAAACTTCACATTTCTCATGACAAATATGGTTGTTGCCACATAGATGTTCAACATTGGAGTCTAAACTATAAAAATGAAATAATTATTCAAAAGAGTGTAAAAATGATCAAATTTGAAGTGGTACATTAATTTGAAGTGGTATCAAATTTATAACACTCTTGGAGCTCCAAATATTTCACAAGCTATAGAAAAAAAGGAGATAGCTGTATTGGGTAACATTTATTTGTACCAAATTATTATTGGATATTTGGCATTTCCCTCCTTCAAAATATTATCAGATGAAAGGCATAAAATTGTGATGACTCTCTTTGAATGTTATGCCTACGAAGTAGATGAACCCTTTTCAGTTGAATACTCTTTGTCAATAATAATAAGAATGGGTAAGACACAAAACATTACAATGAGTGAAATAGTTCCCATGCGATGGGAAAAATAAGATAGTTGTATTGGGTAACATTTATTTGTGCAAGCTTCCCACAGGTAAGACATCCCTTAGAAAAGGGTTGTTCCAAATTTTTATCGATATCTAGAATTTTCCTCGAAAATTGTTGTACCAAATTGTGCACAAGGATTGAAAACCTCATATATTTCCAAAGAGCTCTCATGAGTGAGTTTATCTTTTGGAATATTAATATTAGGACCATATTTCCTATTCTCATGCTTAAAACCATCATTCATTCTACTTGTGCAACTACCTTGTTTATGAGGAGTGGGACAAGTAGCTAAATGGATATGACACCTTTCTTTCTCCTCGAATGCATATTACACATCTCTTCCAAACATATTTCTCCCCACATATACTTGCGCTCTTGAATGTCAATTTCTTCAACCTCTAAAACAAATTTCACATTTCTCATATTTCCATGTATGGTATTATGCAAGCATAGATGACCCATTGGAATCTAGAAACAATAACCGCATGTTCATATTCAAATTCATGATTCACTTTGATACATGTTCATATTCACAAGAACCTCTTCTTCCTTGAAAGTGCTTGGTTTGTCTCAGTAATGGTGTCTCTATGTATCCAAGGATCAAGGACTATTGGGGTAGACATGGGATTAGAAATTCAAGAATCATCGAGTGTCTGAATCAGAATGTCGTTGTATCTGGAGAAACATTTTCAAACATGGGAGTAATGCATCTTGGAAAATAAAATTGAACCTTAGAAATCCTGTCAAATTTCCATCTTACACAAGCATTGGCCATATCAAGCTCTGTTTTTTAATGAAATTTGTGTTCTCAACAACTTGCATCTGAAATAATTATTCAAAATATTGTAAAAAATTATCAAATTTGTTTGGTATCCTAATCCGTCAAACCCAAAAATACACAAAAGTTTGTTTAGGGTTTAGGCTTCAAGGTTTAGGCTTTAGGGCTTAGGCTTTAGGGTTTAGGGTTTAGGCCTCAAGGTTTAGGGTTTATGGTTTAAGGCTCATGGTTCAAGAATTTGAGTTTATTGTTTAGTGTTTAGGGTTTGGGGTTTAGGGTTAAGGGCTCATAGTTCAAGGATTAGGGTTTAGGGTTTAGATTTTATTGTTTAGGATTTAGGGTTTAGGGTTTAGGGTTTAGGGTTTAGGGTTTAGTGTTTATGGTTTGGCATTTAGGGATCATGGTTCATGGTTTAGGGTTTGGGGCTTAGGACTATGGGTTAAATGTTTAAGGTTTAGGGTTTAGGGTTAACATCTTAGGGTTTAGTGTTTAGGGTTTAGGGTTTAGGTTTTAGGGATCAGGGTTTAGGGTTCACATTTTAGGGTTTAGAATTTAAGTCTCGGGGTTCACAGTTTAGGGTTCAAGGTTTAGGGATTATGGTTTAGGTCTTAGGCTTTAGGGTTTAAAGTTCATGTTTGAAGTTTTGTCACTCAAAAAAACACAACTCGGGGTGTTAGGATCAGTGTGTTTCAACTCACAAAAATTGGCTCCATCCTCATGATATCCTTACCCATGGTAAACAATAGTCTATTTATGATTATACCCATTCCCAAAGATACTTATCAATGTTTACAAATATTAACCTATCACCATGTGGTGATCATCTCTCTAGTGCTTACAAATTTATGATCATTTTTGTCTAGAATCGAAAAGGGTAGATACACTATCTTGAAATTATTCACGAAACCTTCAAGTCTTAGAGAAAAATGGATGCTACCAACATATATAGGATTCACATATATTTCCAGTGCTTATTTTTTCCCTTCCTAAATCCTTACGGAGATCCCAAAATCATTCGAAGAAGTCAAATTTCACCATTAGAGTGTTTTCTCCCTGCACTTAGAAAACATGTTGTTGAGAAGATTTTCCTTGAATGAGTAAACCTTTCCTAAATATTCCTAAACACTCCTAAAAATGTTAATAACCAATCCAAAATGCCCCAAAACCTAAACAATGCTTATATTCTTTCACAAAACAGATATCGATTTTATAATTTAAACCCTAAAAGCTTGAAGATTGAATGTTGAAATCCTGAAAAATGCATATGTCTTGACAGTTAGAATTTGAAATTCTATCTTCTAAACCATGACAGATGGAGCTATAAGACTAGTTCCATAAGGTGCAAAGTGACCCTAACATCTTATATTTACTAAAATAAATTTAAAGAGTAAATAGAAGCATGCCACAAGCACATATACCACATAACACACATGAATGTGAGTGCATTATAACGCGAGCACATTTCTCCTTCTATGGGTTTGGGAATCCCAATCCATAGGCTTGGATTTACCTTGGATACCCTACCCTATGGCTTGGATTGTTTAATCCATGATTTATAAAAAATAAAAAACTATCATGTGTACACCCCGATAAAAAATGCGTTATAACATAATATTCCAAAAACATTATACTATGACATCAAGCTCGGTTTTACCTTGGTGATTGTTTCTAAAATTTGATTAGTTTAAGGCTTTCATCCATAATTTATTTTATTAGTGCCTTCTTTTCTTGCAGTAAACCTATACATACGTTTTGGTGCACAATTTATGATTTTTTCATTCGAATTGAAAAAAATTCTCTTAAAAACTCCATTCTACATGCATTAGAAAATATATTAAAAAACATTTTTTTCTCAAAGTTACAGGGGTGTACACATCAATATTTCATTTTTCGGATGTGTGCACTTTGAAAATTAATAAAAAAATTATATATTCATCCAAAAATTATGAAAAATTATTGGGACCTCGTACATAGAATTACCTAACTTTCCACTAAGGGATTTGAAAAACAATTTATAAAATTAAAAAAATGGCGGGCGCACACACAATAGGTTCTTATCTTTTTGACACAAAAATAGACATACTTTGTGTGCGCACCACATTTGAACCTCTTAATCTCCACCATTTAAAAAAATAGTAGATCGAAACTAGATTTTGAGCTGTATGGTACCTATTCTTATCACTTTGTCAAATTTTGACCATATGCATGCCAAATTATTTGATGAAGTTTAAGCTTTGCTGATTTTAGGAAAAATGTGTCCCTTTTTGACCCCCTTTTGGTCCCCCATTTCTATACACTTACCCTATAGTTACATGTAATGTATGAATTTCGAAAGGATTGAATTCGTTAGTTATGTGATAATTTTCCAAATCAATGCACACAAATCCAAGAATATCTCCTACACCTCTCTATTTTTCCCAAACACATTATTTGTTACATGTTTCCTTCTGCCTTTAGTTTTAAATAAGCTAGAGATTCTTGATGTTACTTTGATTTAGTTGCAAAACATTACCTATTTCAGCATATGAACTTAATTTATATGTAACCTTCTTCAACATTGTTACTTCACTTTTTCTGAAGCATATAATGCCCTTTTCTAATACTACCTAAAAAAATAAATGCGATGTGTTAAACAATTTTTACCTTTACATTGTAAACGATGACAATAATTTTATTACCTTTGATCTTATGATCTTCTTCCCATTTATGATCATCACTAGACTTATTTTTTTTTGTTGGTTCCAACTAAGTCATCTTGTATCTACGTGAAACCTATTAATTTTGATACAATTCTTGATCACACTATGGTCTTTGTATATGTTGTCTTGTGAGTTTTCTTTTTGTTTTCCTACTTCACCTTCTTATGGTTTGGTCCTTTTCTCCAAGGATTGGTTATTTGGTCTGGTGCGCATTTACCCATATGTTCTTCTTTGCTTCTTGATTTTGCACCAATAAGGTCATTGGGTATTCACGATGTTTTATCGGTAACTTGTTATTATCGTGGGCTCCTTTAAAACAATGTCTTTGCTTTGTTTGTGCATTTTTGAGTTGTTCTTTCTCCTATGCCAAATATTTATTTGTGTCATGTTGACTCTAACTTTTTGAATATTGGTGAACTTCGTTCCTTTCACTCGATCATGTTTTCCAAGCCTTGAACTTTAAATAGTTGGCTTAGAGACCATTTTTCCTTAATAAATATTGTGAACACTTAGTATGCTATAAATGTCATCCTTTTGGAGGTTTGAAAAACATCCATGACAATTGATAATACTAGAAAGAACATATTTTTAATCCTCATGCATCTTTATTATCAAATTTACAAGCTTTTCAAGATGTAATCATGTCATAATAATCCATCATGAGACTCATACATGTTATTCGATCCTTCAAGGCTCTTTCACGCTTATCTAAAAGTTATCCCAACTTCCTCTCTACCTTATCTATAACCTAACCTCTACCCTCATTCAAATACCTCTCTTATAATGAACTAGAAGATGTAGTTACATCTTGAATCTAGGTTATCAAACTATGGTAAGACTGACTATATCTTAATCTTCCATCATATCATCCTTCTATAAAAAAACTATGGCAAGGCCACCATCATTCCTAACATTCCTATCATCAATCCCAAACATCCACTTTCTTCTCCCACTTCTTGGGATAAAAAAATCACACATTAGCTTATATGAAACACCAATTGTTTCTTCATCAAGATCAAATAAAAATATAAGGGGATCCAAAGCTCTAAATAAATCCAACACCCACAAATCCAAAAACCAAACGCTATTCAAAAATTCACACCAAAGTAAATGTCGGTATGATGCAGAGTGTATAACTTTATGGATAGGGAACTTATGATCCCACATAAAAATCTATATTGTTTGATAATTCGTAGTCACTTATTGAGTATGATCTCACGGTGATCATCAATATTTGAGATAATATCTCTCTTGATGTGAAAAAAACTCCTAGTCTCCCTCATCAAAGAAATCACAAACATTGTTGTCGGATCATATCACATATAGTGAAATTGTTGGTCCCAACCTTTTAATCCATCCTATCATATTCTTCCTACCCTATCATGGATATTTTTTCTCTTATCTATCCCAATTTTTCATCTTCTCTCTTTATTGTTTTCCTTCATAAAATTGTAAAAAATATTTTTATTTTTTTCAAAAATACAAAAAGAAAACATTAAAACATTACAAAAAAATCAAAGGTACAAACATCAAACATTGCAATAAGGGTTTTCATACATATGGATGTTATTTATTTTCATTCCATTTCTCTACAAATCACCCACCATTTGTATCCCTTCGATATTTTGTTTAGTCTATTCATGCTCATTGTGCTACATTTATCTCAATCGTATATGTTTGACCTTGTTCTTTCATCACCTTAGTAAATTAAAGAACTGTTGACCTCTTATAGATCCTATCACTATCATACATTTAATAAACTTATTACAAAGACCTTTTGGGTGTATCTGTTAACACTATCCAATGTCATCATCACAATCACTTCCACATCCTTCCATCAAGCCATTAGTGGTTCTTAACCCCTTATCAAAATAATCAAGAGAGCTGAAATAATTTTCAAAAAAAAAAAAACAAAAAAACAAAGCAATAAAACTCTCTTTAGGGGTATTTCCAGTATCTCTATTGGGGCTATGGATGCCTGGTTGGAAGTAGAGCAACGTTGTGGCTAGAATCATATACATCTCTATTAGGGCTAAGGATGCCTAGATGGCAGCAGAGAAATGTATGGATCCCTTTCCTCCCTCCATTCACAAACAAACTTTCAAACTAAATCATTCCTATGCATTGGATATTGTTTCTTTACTTATTTCTTCTTTAAATATTCCTTTAAAGAAGTAAATCATTTCCACGTGCACACACTAAATCTCCATGAGAAAACAAGACTAATATGTTACTGTGTGTTGTTTGGACCTTATTCACACTCTTACTTTAGCCCATATTTTTGCTCACGATTTGTGTCTTTGGATCATCACTTTTTCATTTCCAATCTTATAGCTACATTTTCCATATCCTTCCAAAGAATTCACATTGTTCATCTACTTCATCCGTAACATCCATGTGTATAAGATTTCATTTTCGTCCATGTTTATGGGAACTTTTTTTTCCCTTTCAATAAACAATATTCTACTTCTTTCTATCATTTGTTTATTGGCTAGCTAGCACTTTCGGGGTATGCTCGCTCCTTCCTCTCTATTCATTGGCTTGAGGTCCTCATCTTATTGAACCTATCCATTTTGGCCTTGATCTAGATTATATTCTTCTTGTTTATAGAACGATATTTTACCTTGTAAATTCTCACCTCTCATTAGGATAATATTTTCATATTTATTTTCCTATACATCATTTTGGAAAAATTCAAAAACCCTAAATTTTTAAAAAATTCTAGAAAATCCAAAATTATTAGTAAAAATTTCAAAATCCAAAAACATTGGTAAACCCTTCAAAAATATAAAAACATTTACAAAACACAAAATCCTAAAAATAAAAACTATACCACAAAGAATCTTACTTCGAAGTGCTCGCTCGTTCTAGAGCACAACATGTGGATCATCTTGTGATCTTCCTTTCATCGATAAAGCTAGTTTTTTTATTATGTATTTTATCCCGGCATATATCGTTGCTCGAGGAAGTTTTAAAGTGCACCTTGCTTTTCATGTGACATTTATGTCCTCCTTCTACTCCCTTGCATGTAAGATTTCTCGGGATTCATTTTAACCCTTTTTGTATAACTCGAACATGTGGGTATTAAATCTGGATAACAAAAACATCGGTGCAGCTTTTATTGAACATTGCTTGTTGAATATGTTTATTTGTGCTTATGTTTTTTTTTTGGTTCACTTATTTACTTACTTTCTCATATTGCATTGTTTATGTATATTGCTTTGATTCAGTCCTCTAACATCACACAAAAATCAATATTATGGATTTTCGTGTCATTTTACCCTTTTGTTTTATGTTTAACTTAAATAAAAGGTACTTCGAGCCCAGATGGTGTGTATGCTACGCTATAATCTCCCCTTCTATCATCTATCTTAAATTCCATTCTAGCTGACTTTCTACCTATCATTTTCCATTTCTTCTACCTATTCCTCCATGACACGGTTATCCCCATAACTAATTTCTTCCCCCTCCCTCACTTCCTCTGCTTGAGGCACGGGTACCAAATCCACTCGAATCAAACAATGGTAAACCAAGACAAGTTCTAATCCCTTCCATCACTATGACCTTATCTTCCACATGATCTATTCATAAAATCATATCCCATATCAATGCTAATGACCATGTGACATTACCTATAAAAGAGTTCATACTAGTAATATAAAGGATTAATATTTGGTATAATGTCGAATGTCTTGCCACCATGATGAGATTTTCTATCGTTATGGTCATTTCTCTTCTTATTTTTGAGCGTCGATTGAAATCTTCCATCACCCCATCATCACTTGAGGGGGAACCATCATCCATCTTACTAATCTTTCTTTTATTCTTTCAAAATAATGTTGTCTTAAATTGTCTACTATCTTTTAAATGGCATTGTTTGCACTACACCAAATCAAAAAGGGGAAAATGCAAACACCTAAATCTACCTACACAATTTTAATACTAAAATTGCAATAATTATCCTATTTCCCATTATTTATTTATAATTAGTGGTTTCTCACTAATTAGCTAACATTCCCTTTTATCTCGGTCAATTAATGAAACTTCATTAATTAACTAGCTTCATACTTCATCCTACATGCCAATTAATGTCGCTTCGTTAGTTAT
This sequence comes from Taxus wallichiana var. yunnanensis, assembly GCA_018340775.1. Taxonomy (NCBI): domain Eukaryota; kingdom Viridiplantae; phylum Streptophyta; class Pinopsida; order Cupressales; family Taxaceae; genus Taxus; species Taxus wallichiana. Next base: position 503,764,828 of record CM031236.1, read on the forward strand.
AATCCTCTTTTAATTAATTAATTGATCACTATTAATTAATTAAGCCTTTCAATCTCCTATTTAATCAATAAACCCTCTTATTGGTTAAATTCCCCTCTCAAACCCTTCAAATTCTAATAATTTTCCTCTAAATCATCTCCAAATGGCTTCTATAAGCTTAACTTGGTCTATTAATTAATCCTAGTTGATTAATTAAATCATCCCCAACTCCCACGAGTTTCTAATCTCTAATCAATCTCTTCTAATCATACTTATCCTTTTCTAATTCTACTTTACCTTTATCCCACTTCGGTAGGGTGCAAGTTTCTCCCAAACTATGGCTATATAAGAAACCTAGTACATTATGTTTCATCTTACACCATGTTCTTACAAGACATTTACACTTGAGAAGATCATTTCATGTTGTAAGGCTTATTGAATCAAGTAAATCTCCCCTTTCTACTTGGCCAAGAGTAATAAGAGAAGAACAAAAAAATGGCATTCAAGCCATATTCGTGAGATATCTTCCTATTTCTTGGAGAAATATTTTGATCATGCAAACTTGCGTTTGAATCATAAAGGAAGTATCTACAACCTAAATCCCATCTAAACAATCAAATGAGAATTTTTCATTTTAATGTTGAATGATATTTTTATGGTTATTAGTTTAGTTTTTCCTTTCATGGCTTTATCATGATGTATTAGTTTGATTAACTAGGCTATGAATCTACTTGGGTGTTAGGTTCTTTCAATTAGCTTAGTCTTAATTTAAATATGAATACATCGGGATTAGTTTTTGACCAAGCTTCTTCTAGATTCAAATGATCAAGTGTTTTTGTGGTGTGTGATTTTGAATGTAGTTAGCACAATTACATGCTGCCGCCCGGTATATAGGAGGTAAATGTCTAAAATGCATCATACAATTATCCATTTCCTTTAAAGTCTAGTTCTTCCATTTTGTTAAGCCATTATGTTCTGGAGTATGAGGAATATAATTATGGTAAATAATTCCATGAGTTTACAAAAAAATAAAAACTCTTTGTTGAAGTACATCCCCATTATCGGTCGAAGGTTTTGTATGTAACTAGAAGACTATGATTTAGTATAATGTAGACACAAAATTATGTACATATCACTATTGCATCATGTTGTCTCAGTAGACATGTAAAATGTTGACATAATAAATAAATAAATAAAATCCCTATTAAACATTATTAATTCCAAACATATATTTCCCTATTACTAATTCATCCTTCCACAATTCCCTCTCGACCCTATAATAATTAATTGTTAATTATTAATAACCCCTTTCCTAACTTCCCACTAACCTCATTTAACATTTCTAGGAATTTAAAATTCCTATCTACCTACCCACCTACTCTACACCTACCCTACAACTAGCTTCTCCATGTAATCACATCATTAACTCCTAATTAAACATAAACTAATTAATCACACCTCCTCCATTTCTAGAAGATTCTAATTCTAGAAGCCTCTCTAACTTTATACTCTTCTCCATTGAATTTAAAATTCAATGGATATTTCTCCATAATTATAGAATTTTCTAATTCTAGAATTAATCCCACCTCCTCTATTTCTAGAAGCTTCTAATTCTAGAATTCTCTCTAACTTTCTACTCTTCTCCATTAAATTTTAAATTCAATGGATATTTCTCCATAATTCTAGAATTAATCCCGCCTCCTCTATTTCTATAAGCTTCTAATTCTAGAAGCCTCTCTAACTTTCTACTCTTCTCCATTGAATTTTAAATTCAATGGATATTTCTCCATAATTCTAGAATTTTCTAATTCTAGAATTATTTATACTCTTATATCTTCTCATTCAATACTAACCATTGATCTTCCATCTACTTGAAAATATCCTAGCCCTCCATTTCTTCTTCCAAAAACTATAAATTGGCATGCCACCCTCCGTGGAAGCCATCATTAGAAATCTTAGAAGCCTAATTATCATAACTAAGTGCTACTAAAAATCTTATAAACCTCTCTAACATCCATTTGCATATTTATCAAGCATTCATAAGCAATCTTCAATCCACAAAGGGGAAGTGTTGTTTGTTTACTTCCACAAATCTGAAGCAAACAATTATATCTAATCATCATGAGAACAACTACAACATCAAGGGAGGTTATTTGTTGGTAAGTTATATGCATTGATTCCATTTCCCTTTCATCTTTTCTCAATATGAGGTAGTGTTTAAGAGGATTAGATTTAGGAAATCAATTTGTTTTTGGTTTCTAGTTTGCATATATATCTAATCACTTTTTGGCATTTACATTCTAATACCCACCATGGGGCATTGCCTCAATATTTAGCTTGATTTAAGTTAAATACATTGAGTAACATGGGTTGTGCAAGTATATTTGATATTTTGTATATATGTATATATCCCCTTGTGTGCTTGTTATGTCCCGAAGGTGAAACCACATATGATCTCCTCTCATGTCCTAGACAATATTGAGGATAAAAATGGTTAACCTTCCCCTTTTTTTCATTTATAGGGTAATGTGAGGTGGAAGTGACATCCACGCACTTACCATGGTCCTAGGATTCTCGTGGCTCTAGGCTTTACCTCCATGCACATAGACACACCCTGTGTTCCCGCTGGGAACATAAATCCTTGGAAATATTTCGTTAATGGCTAAGTGCTTGATTTTTAAGATTAATTTGAAGTAAGGGGCTTCCACATCTCAATACCTGGATTTATACACAACATCCTTACACATGGGATAGGGCCCCATGTGTCGCAAGGTATATTGGGGATGCCCCTAGTGAGATTGTTTATCCTATTCTAGGTAACCTTTTGGACGCATATCAAACTATAGTGTAAGGAGGCCACACTCCCCAAGACTACTCGCTAAACGACCCCACATTGACACATAAGTGGAGAGTGAATTGTGGTACCATTATTGGTGTGATGTATTAAAAGCAATCTATAGTTTGGTTGCAATCCTACTTGACTAGTTAGGTTTTGCTTGTATGATTGTGATTTCTTGAGTGTTTTTCGATATCAGTACAAAACCCCACACCAGTCCTTTTCATCATACCATCATAAACATTCATCATCCATCCCTTTGACCACACCATTTGACTTCGATTTGACTATTACCCATATCACCATTGACCATCATACTTTTTTCACTTTGACTATGCCCATACAAATTTGACCATACATCTTTAACCATACTCTTGTCATACATCATTCATCCCCTTCACACCTTCCTTTCAATATAAACAAAATAAAACAACAATAAACATTTCCAAATAATAAATAAACTTTATAAACACAAAATACATTCACATACATCCCCATTTCACAAACACATATAAAATTCACTTACACATCCCTTACTCGCTACATTATAACGCCATACAGTTGTATATAAACCACCTTTGCATCTACATCACACTTCACCTATCACTCATACATACTCTCTTATTCACTTCAAATTTCTTACATTTCATACAAATTATCATTACCCACACTTAATTATACATCCCCACTTTATATATATAATTTATTCCACAACATCTCACACACCTAAACATTTATGCATCTCATCATCACAAAGATTCCACCTAGTGGTTTAACACTTCCCTTTGATATCACTACACTTACATAGGTCCAAAAGATCCTAGAACATATCACATCACACATCCCTTCCCAATCACAACATTCACTACACTTAAACATCCTCACATTCTCACACAATCCTACACATACACTTTCACACTCAAACACCTTATCTAAGATTCCCTATTGGCATGATCAATTGAGTCTCACTATTTAACACCTTAAATATGGACAAAAAATTCTTATCTCCTATCCAATCATTCTATTCCCTCACATATTGAGGCACATCATAATTCATCTTTCATTAAGGCACATATTTCTTCAATCCACTCATCTTAAAACGAGTTCGGTTGTTGGATTATACATCGATCCAATAAGAAATTGTATCCTCTCTTCATCTACTAATCATACATCCTTCACTAGCTTAATACAAATTCATTCCATTCTTACATCACAAAGGGATATGATCTAATGGTACCTAGGACAATATTTACCCAACCTCAAAATAGGAAATGATGATGAAACAAGCCACCAAATAAATACAAAAACTAAAAATGGCTTATTCAATAAAAAAAATCGATGCTAATGCAAAAGAAAAGCGTGACCGATGGGGAGATGAAGAAAAATGGTTGATACCAGTAGTGATGATGACTCAAGCACCTATTTCACAAAAGGAAGATGAAGTGAAATGCTTAAAATTTTCATAGAAAAAAACAAGGATGCTCTCCTCTTCAAATTATATCACATGGGAGCAAAACTTCCTTCTGACTATACTCATGACCAACTTCATAATCTCCTCTCCAATGAGAATTTACGTATTGGGAAACTATCTCCATCCCCAATTTACCACAATTCAAATAATCTAAATAAAAAAATAGTTATGCTACATGTATTCGGATAACGAGAGAATACCCATAATTATCATGTATTTAAGGAGGACATATTGTCCCAGCTACAAAAAATAAGAAACCAAATTTCCCAGCTAGCCTCCCAACTTGATCCACAACATCCAAATGACCATGGTAATCATGATTATGAACATTACCAACATCCCAATTTCAATCTAGCACCCATCGGCCCTCAAGAATCCACCTTGGAGTAAGAAGTAAAGTCTATAAAGGAAATACTTGTAGTCCTTTTTATTTCCACTCAATTTCTATGCCTATTGGAACTTCATTTAGATAGATTTGAATGCTCACCCAAAGCATACAAAGCTACCATGTCCCTCCTTTTATATGCTTGTCAATATGTTAACATGCATATCCATAATTACCAATATCAAAGCATACATTCAAGTGTAGACCATTACAGACATCATATCATGAGCTTAGAATGGAAACACATGTAATAAGGAAACACAATAGATCAGATAAGCACTAAGATCAATTGCACCATGAATTCACCATACTTAGAGACATCAACTACCAGAATCCATCCTCCATAATCCATTACATGAAATTATTACATAACAGAACATAAAAAACGATATTGCGAGTTATGCACGCTAGTACTTCGAGAGAAACATAACCCTACAACATCATACCATATCTAATACAATGAATTATAATAATTATATATACGAGCGGGGACTTCCCCTTCACTTCCCATGCACTTTCCTAATAATATACATGCTCAAAATAGTCATGCATTAATAGCTGCATGCTTTTATAAAGGAGTTACTAATAAATTATCCTATAAATAAATCCTTCTTTAATCCTAATAATAGCTTAATCCATGCATGACCTTTCACCTTCACTTTTCATGTTATTTAACCCAAAAATAAATGTTCTGTAGTCCTCAATTCTTCTACTTTTATCCTTTGTGTGATCCGCACTCCAACTCTATTCTTTTATTTTTAGCCCATAACATGCAAAATCAACTAAGTCCCGAATCTATCTTCTTAGATGCATGCCACTTCAAATGGCTCCTTACATGCATTCGCATGCCCAACTTGCATGCCTCAATATTCTAAACATTTTCCATAATTAGCCATTTCTATAGTCTAACATTACCCCACACTAATTACATTATAGCCCTCGATAATGGGGTTTCTCAACTTATCCCTCTAGAATAGAATGAATAAATAATGAGAAGAATAAAGAACAAAAATATATAAAGAATGCTTAGCATGCACATTTCTCCCTACTCCTCAACCGACAAAAAAATCTCATGGTATTATTTATTGATTGTTCTCTCTAGCTCATTCCACTCCGTTAGCCCCTTCTTCACTATTTCTAGGATTGTCCCAACTGTCTCTTCCATCTCTTATGGAGTCATATTTTTCCCATTATGCTTGAGCTCCCTTATCACTCCAACTAGGCCTGAAACCATTCCCTCCATGAAATCCCTTCATCATGCCACCAATGAACCTAGTTCCTTTATTCATTCTTCATGAGGATCCTTGATTTCCTTAAGCGCGTTGCGCTTCTTTGCAAATGCAGCCAAATTTTATTCTCTCCTTAGAGACTCATCCTTCTTGGCTGATTTAGACATCATTCTCTTCATGAATGGTGTATGATTTAAGGATTTTCTCAAGATCCTCGTAGTTATCTAGCACTCATCCTACCTTCTTTAGTTCATCTTTCAATTTCTAGAGCATGGCATTGTATTCCCTAATCCTGCACTATAATCCTCTTATTCCTCTCCATCTCTGTTGCAATATCTACCCAAGTTTCCCCTTACGTGGCTGGTGCTTTCTTAAGTAGTAGGTGTACTAAATATTGTAATAAATACAAGGTCTGATCGGTATGTCTTCTCGTGTTTTTTTCAAATTAAATATGCGCCTCCATAACCTCACTCTTAATATCTATAACAAACTCCATAATGGCCTTCTTTTTCCTCTCTCGCATTGTCGCAAACTTCGGTAAATTATTAGATCTCTTTTTTCTTATTCTTTTTATCTTCCAACAATGTCCTTAGCGCAATTTCCTTATCTAGATTCTTCCTAACCACCTTTGATGACATCTTTGTCAAGGCATTACTAAGCATGCTCATTGGTGAACTCTGTGGGCTTCACCATTATGTGAGTAACTTAGGGCACCTTCTTCATTATTCGATTTATGCATGTTTCCTCATTGACATCAAACTCGGTTCATCCATATGCATTTGCATTATCTAGATCAACATCTTCCTTGTTAACATATTTGCACCTTTTGGGTTATTAGAGAGGGTTCTCTAGAACCTTGCACGATGATCTTGGAAGGGTCATGTACATACCCAGTTTGGTGTCTTTTCAATTTTCTCCTTTGTTCCTCTTAGACCACTTACCTTTGGGTATATGTGTCTCTATGCCTATAGTTATACCTTCTTCCACGCCCCCATGCTCACCTAATGGCTCCCCTATACTCTTCTCCTTTTCATCATCACCTTCGGTGGGGCCTTCCTCCTCACACTCACTAAGAACTTCTATGTTGTCTTGGGATTCTTCTTCTCTAGGATCCTCTTCTCCTTCCATGTTGATAACCTATGAGGTCCCTATATTATGTGTAGCTTCATCCAATATTTCTTCTTCCTCATTATAACCCTTAGGCACATACTTATGTCTTCGCTTAATTTTCTTCTCTAGGATTGGTTTAATAGGATATATTCTCAAAACCTCCTCAATGAATCGAGGGTCCCAAACTAGTGCTCTTTGTCTTAGGATTTATCCTAAGCCTTCTTCTATAACCCTACTCAACTATACCACCCTCTTCTTTTTCTGTCTCCTCGGCCTCAAGATTAATCCTCACCTCTTCTTCTTCCTACCTTGGAGAACTATCTTCACTTGAGCTCTTGATACCTATGGTTGGTTGTCTTCTACCTCTATGATCTAGCATACCGCTATCTTCCATTTCCTCCTCCTCATCCTTGGGCTATTCCTCCCCTTCGTCCTTTGAAGGGTGGGATCACTCTGCTTGGTACCAACTGTGTGTTTTCCTTTAGGTAGCGCAAAGAGTTTAAATTCATCTTCAATATACTTCCCATTCACCAATCTAAGCTTAAGGAAGATGCGTACCTTAGCCGCATAAACGTTCCTACAACCAAGGTCATAGAATTTATAACGATATCATCTGATATCATAGTCTCAATATAGGAAGACTTACATTGAGATACATAAGTCTTTTGTTAGTGTGTGGTAGTCACAGTCTACCTTGTCTACATCGAACCTTAGCTTCTATGCGTCTAAAAATCATGCATCGATGCCCAGGAAGTAGCGCAGTGTAAATGCATTAGGAAACTTGCACCATGGGCTCCCCTTATAGGTCTTCATGTAAAACCTACCGATAAAGTAGTGCTAGTAGACTACAAACTTTACCTTCTCATCCACTACTATAGGTAAGTTTCTCGGTATGTGCCATTCATGATCAAAATCCTCACACATTCTTCTATACCACATTTCCAATCTGATTTTGCAAGGACCGTCCGCGACTACATCACAAGTATAATCTATAAATATTTCAGCCAATGATTTCTTCTCGGTGAGTATTGCTACATTTTATCCTTGGGGCCATCTGGGACTCCAATATCCACAAACACAATCAATAGGAGGATTGTTCCCCATGAAATTTTTATCACATGTGCATACTTCCTCGATAATGCCTTCTATAATTAATGTAACAAGATTGTAGAAAGTCCCCTTTGCCATCTTATTTGTAATGTGGAGCCACTTCTTGTTTACTCAGACACATTGCTCATGGCAATTAAATTTTGTTAACAGATGCATTGAAATATTTAAAACAGGGTCAGATTACCTTAAATATGCCCATTGCACGCCCACCCTTTATGATATGCCATCTCCATAGTAGTGGCATTCACTCTACTTCATCATCTATGTCATTGGAAATTTTTGTGCACGAGCTCCATAACCTCCGTAACTCGTCCAAATAGTGGCACGGTAATTCATACACGCCTTCCTACAATGTAGAAGAAGTCCTCATAGAATCTTGACATAAGCCATTGATAAATTCTTTCTAGTTTTCTAAAAATGACATCTCATAGATCTTTAAGACTCTAGCTTTCTCCAAGGTCTTGTATCTTTCGTCGTTGTAGATTGGTTTATCATCTTTAATTTACAAACCGGTTTTTTCAACAACTCCTCTATTTTATCCTTTTTTGCAATAGTGTGGTGATTATACCCGCTCACCTTGCTCTTTCGACGTGGGACTCCCAAATATGCCCGATAATGACACCCTTGGGATACTGCATTTCGAGAGAATCATTCTTCGAGCGCTTCTTCCACTTCTACCTCTAGTTCATTCTTATTCTTTCCCCTTGTGTTCGCTACATATTATATTTTTGGTGCCATTACTAACTTGCACAACTTATCCTTGAATTTTTATTCCTTATGATACCTCCATTTTTCTCGAACTCACATGCCCTAGTTGCGCTTTTTCTTCTCAAACCCTAACTCCTCAAATCCTACTCTTCATGCCTTTTACTTTCTCTCACACTTCCCATGAAGGATCTCCACTATGACCATGACCAAATTCAATTAGTTCGATGTACTTCTCATATGCAATCGCACTTCACACTCGTTTGCACTTCGATTCCTTCTTCAAGGCTCAAAATCTCAAATGTGCAATGTAAGAATGAAGTCACATGCACTCCTTTATATATTTTTCAAAATTTCCCGCATTAATTACTCCTCACCTACCACTATACTTATCTTTAATTACAATTTTCTACTTTTTCTACATTTTTCACCACTTTCTCCTACGCCCCATTCGTAACCTTTGTTGGTGTACCCTACTACTTCACATGCTACATACCTCCTATGCATGCCTCCTATGCCAAAGTACATAATCCTCTTGCCCCGTGCACCAAGTAGTTTACCATGTCACTTTGCCTACCCCTTATTACACTATGTTAACCTTTTCTCATGCATGGTCTTTATCCTGAGAAATTTTCTTAAGAGCACCTTCATCCCTATCACCTGTAGTGACTTTTCCTTTTATGGTAACACTTCAACAAACACTCTTAGATGCACCGACTGTATATAAATCACAATACCAATGGATTCCTTGTTTTTTTTCTTGAACCACCCCATACTAAAAGTATGTGTGGTCCTCTACGCATGAACTCAATAGATATTAATCAACTTCATGGGTGCAAGCACTCTTATTACAAAAAAAGGAAATACAAAATAACAAATCATAGAAACAACTAGAAAGAAAAACATGAAAGGGAAATCTAATCTAAGTGGAAATAATAACTTATTACAAACACCAAGAAGTGTTATTTATAGTAGGGCTTTAGCCTACTCCCATCCAAGAAATTGGGAAACATGGTGCCATCCAACACATGTAATCGGAAAGCACTTGATTCAAGTATCTTGGTTACTATAAAAGGTCCCAACCAATGCACTTTAAATTTCCTGGGTGACACACAAACTTATATTCATAGAGAAGGATCATCTAACCTAATCTAGATGTCTTATTCTTAATGTTCCTATCATGCCATGCCTTATGTCTTTCCTTCTAATTCTTCTAGATCCAACGTGTAATGATACGCCACTAATCTAATTGCATTAGTTTATCAATACACTCTTCCATGGTTTGTTTATCATCTAGTTCACTGCATGCACAATAGGTAGGGATGGTAACATGAATTTAAATGGTAATACAACCTCGATGCCAAACACCAACCGAAAGGGTGTTGCCTTATCCAACCTTTTGTAAGTCATCTTGTATGCCCAAAGTACAACCAACACTTTATCATCCCAATATTTTCTTCTAATATCACATGTTTTTTTCAATGTCTATCCCATAATATTATTGAAAGATTCTGCAGTACCATTAGTTTGTGGGTGATAAGGAGTATTCTTATAGTGTGCCACCATAAAATCTGCCAACAAATTTTTGATTATCTCATTAAGGAAATGTGTTCCTCTATCACTTGTCAAGCTTAATGGGAAGCCACACCTACTAATAATATTCTCCCATAAAAACCTTATTGTTGTGGCTATTGTACAATCCTTTGTATGTGTTGTTTCTTCCCACCATTTCGTATAGTCTCATACAAGTATTGATGTATTGTGCACCAGTCCTATGCGTGGGTGGTCATATAGGACCTACAAATTCAATGGACCAATTTTCAAAAGGCTCCGCACTTGCAATAGGCCAAAACAACATCTCATCTCTCGTGGCCATGATTTATAAGGTGCTTACAACGATCACATGCCTTGACATATTCCTTGGTATCTTTGTACAAGGTCTCCTACAAAAGTCCAACCATTAGAAAATTTCATGTCGTAGCATCACCAAAGTGTAATGTCCTCCTACTATTCCACTATGAGATTATTTTATAATAGCTTTAGGATCATGCTCCGAACACAATGCTATAAAACCTCATCATAGCCTAACTTGTACAAAGTGCCACTAATAAACTGATAAGGCATCACACTTATAGAAATGTACTTTTTCTCTAATGTCTTCATACCTTCAGGTGCCTATGTAGTGCACAAAAACACAACAATATCTTCCAAGTCTACGGGCACACGGTTTAACATGAAAAGATGTGAATCCGACACGTATCCTCAATTCTCTATGCATCCTTGCCATAATTGATCCTTGATAGATGATCGTGCACAAAATTACTCTTACCTGTTTCAAAATGATTATGATCTCAAACTCTTGGAACATGAGTATCTAATCAGTAAATGCATGTTTGCAAAATAGGCTTGTTGACTAAGTACTTGAGCACCATATGATTTATATAGAAACAAACATGGTTGTTAGCAAGTACTTTCTAAACTTTTACAACACATAGATAATAGACAATTCCTTGTACTTAATGGTTATGTAATTCTACTCCATAGGTATCAAATTCTTGCTTGTGAAGCAAATGGGATGATCCACAATTCCTTCTCTTAGTTGTGTCATTCTTTGCATCAATCGCCATGCTAGAGGAATCAAATGAACATGAAAGGGTTTATCCTAAGAAGGAAAGTGCAAAATAGGTGTAGTGGTAAGCCTCTCCTTCAATGTTTCAAATGCATGTTGTTGCACATCACCCCAATATAATTTCCTTTTAGCTTTCAACAAATATTCTAATGGCACAACAATATTTGCATAGCCTTTGATGAATTTCTTGTAATAATCTATATGACCTAGAAATCCGTGCACCTCACTCTGATTGGTAGGATCTTCTAAACCTAATATTATAGCTATTTTGGATGGGTCTACCAATAATCCTTCCTTGTAAATGATATTCCTAACTAAAGTTCCAACATTTTTAGCAAAGATGCACTTCTTAATGTTTAGAGAGATGCTCAACTTCCCGCACCTCTTAAACATAAGCCTCAAATTATCACAACAATCATTGAATAATCCATATACTATTGATCATCCAAATACACCTATAAGAATTTATGAATAAAATCTTAAAAGGATTGCACAAAAATGCGAAAGAACAAGATTGGAATATTTTCACCCAAAGAGCATTACTTGTATATGCAAAACTTCCCCATTTAGTAGTGAAAATTTTCTTTTCTTAGTCTTCCTTTAATGTGCACCTAGTGATAACCTAAAAAATCCATCTCGTGAAATAATATATCTCGTACCAAAACTCCTCAAGGATTTATTCTTTGAAAGGGGTGGGAAAAGGATCAATAACACATTAAGCATTGAGTTCTCTATAGTCTAAAAATCCTTATCCACCCATCCTTCTTAATGTTGATAACCATGTAGCTAACCAATTCATATTCTTCGATAGGCTCAATAATACTAGACTTGAGCATCTTATCAATTTCCTCCTTTACCTTCACGCATGATTATGGTTCATCTTATAAGGTCTCTTCCTAACTAGGTGAACACCTTCTTTCAACTTGATCTTCCTTTCTCCTAAAGAAGGGCGTACCCATTTTAGCTCATGATAGCCCCACGGGATTAATTCCTAGAAGTTACACAAGAGTTTAATATTCTTAGCCACTTCTTGCTCGACTAGTAATCACTAATAACGGCCTCCTTGGGCTTAACATCTATACCAATTTTAACCTTCCTTGTCTTCATAGGAGCATGATACACATGCGCCTTCTCATCTGTAGTTTCGTTACCTTGGGCATCCCTTCGGTGTGGTTAATATATAGGTTATCAACTTCCTCATCATCTATCATATATACCAATTTTACCTTTTCTTTTTCCTTCTAGGTGTGACCCATTTGTTCTTCTTTTGTCTCCTCAAGATCAAGGCATGCCTCAAGATCAGGTTCACCAAATAGCTCTAACATTAACTCTTCACCTTCGCGTTATCTCCCAAAGGAAGACACTTCATGATTTGTAATGATTCACGGACCAAAGGATTAGTAGAAAATTAATCAAAGGTTTGAATCATACATGCAGTCATATCCTACCAATTTTTTGTTTCTCTTTTTAACTCATCATGGACATACCACACGTGTGCATAACCACGTAATGTGGAGTAGAATTTGTGTGCCGAAAGTGATGGCGGTAAAGCCTCCTCGCCATGCACCCATGATCTCTCACACTCATAGATGTGATGAGAGGTAGGAGAATTCCCATGAAATTCACATGTTTTGTAAATACATTTCTCCGATTAAACTTGGTGGAAAAGGTGATTCTCACTTATCGCTATTATAAAAGACTATCTCTATGTGTCTCCCACCAATGCATTATTATCCCATGAAAAATATAAACTAGAATGTTTCTTCTATCACCCTCATTCTTCCACTGAGTCTCCATGACACACAAAAATGCCACCAAAGTATGCCTTGGTACTCGAGTTATTCTTAACCGCCTCACTTTGTTGTCACCAAATCACTGCACCCTCCGAATGGCCAAGATGTGAATAGGACATTCGGTGTGATTGGGACACATGGGATCACCTCTCAAGCTGTGGGACTTGGGCTCGAGGTGAACCTCCGGAGAAGGCCGACTTCCTCTTCCTAAAATAAGTGTTGTACTACTCCTAGTGTAACAAAAATGATTATCTAGTCCTATGCTAACATTTTCATGGGGTTTTAGGGAAAGAGATTTATAGAAATGAAACTATACTAGGGATGGTGATGCACCAAATAAAGGGTGTTTCCAGACTCAGAAGGGTTAATTTGAAGAGGGTGTGTGTACCACAGGTCAACTTCACCTACTGCAACTTAGAGAGGGTACAGGATACCACAAACTAAGAGACACGCATTCCCTTTGTTAAACTTTATCAGACATGAGAAATATACCAGTTTCCCAGTGAAGAAGGATGAACTCAAGAAGGGTGAACAGACACCACAACTCAACTGCATGCAATACTCCACCACTCGATAAGCATAGAACTCCAAGAACCTACAATAGAAACTTAAACTTGCACAATGTACCTGTAAGTATGAGAAAGGCACAAAGAAGCACAGAAGGATGAAAGGACTGAGATTAGTCACAAACACACACTTTTATTACTTTAATAACATGCACAATGCATCATACATTCGAAAGAGGCAATAGTTTCCATTACGGTCTTGAAGAGGAGGCTTGAAAGTTATCTCAACACACAAGAACAACTTGCAGAAGAGAGAGGATTCTCGAAAAGTAGACACTTGCCTGAGATATCTAACTGTCCAACTTGTCTGAACTGTTGGAACCCTTTGAAATGAGCTTCCAACTTACATTTATAGAAGAATATGTGAGAAAGAAGAGGAAATGGTCATAATTACATTCCTAAAATGAAGGCCCATGATGTATTTATTACAATTAGTTGAACCACCTAAGAAGGTTCCATCATGGGTCATTAATTGCCTGATGACCTAGTCTTCTCAATTAATTAAAAGAATATTTAAATAAAATATTTAAATAATAATAATAAATATTATTATTAAAATATTTAAATAAAAATATTAATTTAATTAACATAATGTCGGAACCCCCCCGTTGACCCATTTGACTTGAAGAGGAGGGGGGTCCATGTGGATAGAAACTACACATAGCCAAACTTGATGAGCTTCGAATCCTCTAACTCGGTGTTGCACTCGATTTTTGACCCCGCACTAACTCTTTCCTTGCCTTGGTAATCGGCTCTTTTGCATTGATTCCTTTGAATGGCGAGCTATCAAACTCGATTCTTATCATTTTCCTCTGTTAACTCGAGGCCATTTATGCATTCCACGTTCAAACTTCATGAAACATCACCACGAGCTCCCTGCGAAGTCACCGAGCTCTTCATCCAGCAAACGATCTTACCTTTCCTGGGCTCAAACTCACTTGAATACCGAGCTTAACCCAACATTTCTTCCAAACGATGAGAAAATGCCATTACCAATAAAGACCTAATGCTGCCATGATGATGACCCAGGTTCATGCCCATAACATGTCGATAGACACCCTTAAGACTGATTTTTGGTCAAAGAGCCCTTCAAAAAATACATTGAACCACTGGGGCAACCAAGAGGACCTTGGAAAAATGTATAGGTAACAACCATATGAATTCTTCCTTAGTCATGGATCAAAGCTAATAGAAATAAGCTAGATAAAATTAGCTTGAAACTGCAGTATAATCGTCCATTTGTTAAAAACAAGTTTCTCTGAACCTGGTAAAGGAATACTTTTATTGTCTGATTGGACGTACATAATGTAAGGGTATATATATGTCCTACTTCCCACAGAGTTTCTCAAAGAGACCATTTACAAGTGACAAGGATGTGGCATACAAAACGGCCGACTAGGTATTTCAGAGTTGACCTTCACATTCAATTTGTTTCTAGGAGAAGAAGTGCTGAGCAATATGAATCGTTTCATTCTGCACCGTAATAAACCTTCATCTCCTGATTCAGAAAATTTTATGAAGCCTTGAATGGCGTGACTCCAATCCATCGTACACGGCAGTGAATATTTGTTTCAGCAGCTGCTATTCGATACTGAATAGATAACAACACAGTTGGACAACCTGCTTGCTGGAAGCGCTCAAAAGAAAGGCCTCTACTGTACTGATAACATGCCTGCTACCTGTGCGTGGGAGCTTGTCTCGTGACCACATCAAGTTCAGAATTATACAGAGGATGAGGAGAAGGTCGTGGCAGCTATTAAAGCCGATTCAAAGTCTGAACAGCAGTATTTTGATTGGAATCCTAACAAGGGTGGATCTGTATGAAAGGAGACACTTTCTTCGTATGATCTATGGAACCCAATCCACAGTCCATGCAACACGCATCCTTTCCATCTGGATGAGTTTTCAGCATTGCTTTCCGTCAAACTCTTCGCATATGAGCCATGACTGAGCCATTAACGTATCACCTTGGTTGGGTCTGCCTGTAGCCTCCGCTGAAATTGGTATCACGTCGCATTTTTTAACCCATGACCCGTTCCATTAACAACCGTCCTATTAATCCTCCCATACCCGCACAAAGACTCGATCTGCTTTACATGGCCCATGCGGAAGTATCATGTTGGATAGCCATCGTAATATTTCCACGCTTGGCAGTTTGATCTGATTTCTCCCATTCACGGAAGTTTGATCATGGTTTGCCAAACCAATATTTCCATGCTTGGCGGTGTTTGCCTTATTTTCCACGTTCATACCTCGGTAGCAAGGATTAACTACTTGGATCGCCATCATAATATTTCCACGCTCGGCATACTAGCTGCAAATCCTGTGTAATGGCTTGGACACATTAATCCACGGGCCCCGGCCTCAGCTTCGCCGCGCAAACTTGGCAAGTTTGTTCCTTATCTCCACAATTCCCACCGGTAGCGCGAGAAATTTTCAGCTTGCCCCCGCCATTCCTAAAATCCACTTGGCATTCCAGCTCTCGAATCCCCACATAACGGCTTGGCCAAATTAATCCACGGGCCGGCCTCAGCTTCGCCACGCAACCTTGGCAAGATAGTAAAATATTTCCCATGCGCGGGATTACCTACTCGGTCTGCCATGATCGTGCTCCCGATTTTTTCTCCTGCCGAGTTTTCCTTCATCAGATTTGAGGATAACATTAAACTCTCAGTGCAAACATTTCAGCTGTAGCTTGTAAGGTGTGATAATTTCAACAGAAACCTTTATGCTTACCAACCTAGTGACTCGTTGAAGATGCTCATATAATTGCAAAGCAAATTGTGCCTCATGAATATTCTGATATGAAACAGTTCCACCTCTATGAGATTCGCTTCCATGAGTTGCATCGTAAAACAAGTAAGGTCTCGATAGAGAATCTTTGTAATAAATTTCATCAAGTCTCCCGGTAACACTCTTACTGTCACTTAATTGATTTTCATAAAAATATCTTGAAGGAAAATCCCGAATTTGAGGATGCATTCGATGTTGAACAGATAAAAACATAGTTGGACAACTTGCTTGTTGGAAGTGCTCAAAAAGGCTTCTACTATACTGCAACATGCCTGTGCATCGAATGCTCGGCCGCCTTGAGCGTAGAACTGAAATTCTCTTAGGAAAGTGCCGTGAGGAATTAATTGGCTATACGCAGCAGCTACAGGTGGTAGAAGTAAACTTATCTCGAAAATGAGTGGCCTCCGAGAGAGAGTTGATTGCGCGGCGGCAAAGAGCAGTGGGTGATCCCAAGGAACCATTGGTGTTGATCCCGATGTTCAGTTGCGTCGCGACCAATGTCGTGATTTGATCATAATAAGGCCCCTGTTTTCCAATTTTTCCATGTGCGTAAAATTGGATAACACTCACCATGCACAACCTAATAATTTTAGTGAATCTTACTTTTACTTCATACCCAACCATTTCATACGTTCTATGAGCCCAATTATCACAAGGAGCACTAGTAGTGTCACTTACAGATGTGCATCTTACCATTGAAGAATGCCTTGGATCGTTTCTATATTCTCTAGATCATACATTATATGAGTGTAGATTCTCTTAAGTTCCTCTTCACTCAAAGGTTCAACATAAGGTTCTACCTTCTTATCCCGAAATGGTATGATCAAGTGCTCTTCTTTGTTCTCAAAACTAATATACCTTTTATTAAAGCACATATCATCATTCTTCTCATAACACTAGGGCCGTCCAACTAAAGATGATAAATTATATGCTTATGTAAGTTCCAATACCTCAAAATCTCCAGTAAAATTAGCTCCCTGAATGGCAATGGATACATCCCTTAGTACCCCAATAGGAATATCCCTACCCTTTTTTGTCACATACAACACATTTAAAGATGACTACAATGTTGGTCTACCCATCTGATTCCATGCATCTAGAGTCAACACATTCACTTCTCGCACCTATATTACTTGGAATGTTGCATATAAACCACACATCAATAAGCGCATCCAATGTAATATCATTGTAAAATTCATGGTTCTGAGGTGGTAGATTTATGTGCCTTCCTTATTATTTAACACAACTCTAGTAGTGCAACATTCTGTTGACTTTTTGATGACAATTTGTTGATAAACTTCGCTGTAATTTGGATGCTTATTGACTTGTAGCTTCAATAAATATCTAATGAATTCATATTTTCTCCATTATATATCCACTCAAGGTGCATATGAGGATATTTCTCTATAATTAGAAATGAAACCTTAACTATGAACCATGCATAAACTTGTCAAAATGACTCATTCACACTACTACCATATCATGCATTTCATCTGAAGGGATTCAATCAAAAACATGAATATATTCACTTATACTCAATGAAAATGTTTCAAATCACTTGAAATACAAATATATCATCAAAACGTTCTTGCCTACCAATTTTTAGACAATTTGGCTGATTATTTTTCATTTTATGATGATTTTACTTACTGAAAGATGTTTTTCTTTTGAGTTGTCTTAGAATCAGTAGGTCAATAATTTGATTATAAATTCATCCATACATATCCAATCGACCTCATACCAAACTCTTTGGATTTTTATTTTTAATATTCTTCTATTGTCCAAATTTTAGATTTTTTTGTTGGTTAATTTTCGAGATATGATCATTTTTCCATTCGTGCCCTAGTCACAATTTTACACAGGCCTGAAAATTTTCTGCAATCGATATCTTCCCTTACACGTGGATTTGGGAGCTAATATTTTGTATTCTTGGATTTCTAGGTGAGAAAAATATTTCTTAAAAATTTCAGCTTGATTGGATGATTAAATTCCTTGAATTTCGATGCCCTAGCTCGGGCCAACGTGCCTTCAAATTGCTTTATAAAAACCTCAAAATCAATTGTCTAGATCCCAAATAAATTCTAATAGTTTTCAAATAGTTCCTTCAAGCATTCCAATTAACAACAATGAGAAAAATATCAAATAAACCTGATTGCAACACTTCTACACGTTGTCCTGTCATGGAGATTTTATCACAGTTCTATAAAAACATACCAATTTCACTCCAAACTCGCCAAATATTTATTTCCACCCTTCATAATAATTTTTTCTTCTCTGTTACATTCTTCTAAAACCTTTTCTTATGAATTCTTGATCCAAAATTGGATCCATCACCAAAACAACTCCTATTCTCCTCCTAAAATGACTTAGTCTTCACTATAAGAGCTCAACCACACTCCCTAGAATGCTCAACTAGCTCCCTATTTTGACTCAACAATATACTAATTATGCAAACATGATAATTATCACCTAAATACAACTCATGAGCTTGTGTATATCCATTTACATGACATTTTACCTTCCAAATGGAAGTTACATACACTTTGACTATTTGAAATACAAATAAATGGAGGGAAAATGAACTAAACACTATAAGACCATATGACAACACCTATCCACCTATAAATGCTCATGCATCATAGATTTACGTGAAGTATCTTTCTCTCGTACTCAAATCCAACACACAATAAATTTTCTTGTAGCCATTGACCTAGTAAAGGAATGATGTTATCCTGTGCAACATCCTGCACACCTCTTTCGTGTCATCCACATCCTTCTGCAGAGCTCAATGTTCTTCGCTTGTTCCCTCTCGCACGTTTTCTCTTTCCCTCTCACACGTTTGCTCTTTCAAGAATTTTATTTCTCCTTGAAGTTCCCCAATGAACCCCATGGTTTCTTGGTACACTCAATTTTGGTGTAAAACATCTGGATACTTAATATGTATCACTTCTTCCATCGTAAGGAGTGGTTTAGCCTTTAGAGGCTTGAGTGTACGTGCTGACCTCAATGTGTGTTGTAAAACATCACAATATGTAAATTAGGATCCAATGTCTTCTTATGCATCCATTGACCAATAACAACATGATCTACCTTTGAAAGAGGGTGTGAAAAGCCGAAACACGAGGATCACGAGGACAACATGAACATCCATGGATGTGTAAATGTTAACGTGACGAAATCTTAAGAGGAACGAACATCAATCGAAAACATGCATGTAAAGAATTGATAAACAGAAAAACCTTGATACAATCACAAACTTTCACTCTCTCTTATAGATCGAAATGGTGTACATATAGGAGGTGTTGAGTAACCCCAAATGCTACAATCTTGACAACTCGAGTTGAGAGGGGAGTTACATTCCCATACTTGAAAAATTAACTCCCAATGATGCATACAATACCCCGATGCATAAGAGAATCTCATGATGATCCCTAAATGACAGAAAACCTATGATCTCACCTAAGTGATATGTTTCACCCGATAATATAGAATGGTGACTCACACCAACAAATCATTCCCCTCCTTTGTATTTCTTCTTATTTTTACTCATATGCTCATACAAATCCAGAATTCCTCCAACTTATGCTACTTCCCACACCAAGAGCAAGTTGTATCCTCAAGGAAATCATGCTAATAGTGATTAGGAGATCCAAAAGTATAAAAATTCCCTCACGTGAACCTAACTCTACCACAAGTGCAAACTTGACCTCGATATCCTCCTCAAAAGCCTCCATTCGTTTTATCCCCATCGATGCACCCTTAATTATTTTTTCCTTCCTATTCCTTTGATCCACTTACCACACTAGTCTGGCGCACTCCTGTCTCAATGGCTTCATGAATGTGATAAATTAATATGCATTCAATGGTGTCATGAGTATGTGACTTACAAATCTTACAATACATGGACACCTTCTTCCGAATAACACACTACAACATAGGAAAATCTTGAACATCATGGTTCAGGTGATAGACCTCACAATTTAATAACATGCATACTGATTTACAAGGGAAAATATCTTTAGTATGTCCTTCAACCTCAAAATTTGTGCACCATATACCACTGCACGTCTCATGAGTTGAATTATCAGAAATATTCTCTAGCTAATTTTCCATGGCTGTAATCTATGCCTCTATAGATTTCCTCACTTTAGTGTCAGTACTCTCAACTGCCTCGGCACTCAGGGCTGCTTCTAAGGCCTTGAGTGGATCCACATAAGTCTTATGCGATAGCACTTGTCTGAAGGGAGTTAACAATCCGCCAAAAACCATTGTGCATGTTGACTGGGATGAATATCATAGGAAAACTTGGACAACATAGTTTTGAAACGCATGTCATACTCGCTCACACTCTCAGATAGGCCCTATGTGATATCCTTGAGTGCATTGATGTTCCATTTACATTTACATTTTCCATTTATATTTTTGTATTTTACATACTTTCATACACGTGTCTTTTATGTTGTGGTTTTACACTTACATACATACATATTTGACCACTTGATTGTTTTATCCTTGCAAGTTTGGCCATATGAGAAACAAGAAATCAAATGGGGGCAACAAAAACAACAACAATGGCAACAACAACACTCCGCGACAACACACATGCTTTATTAACCATGCGGGTACACTACACACTACAACAGCTACACATGCATTCCACCCTACATTCACTCTCATAACTTTTTCTTTATGCATTTTCATCTTTAGTTTCCATGCTCTGCCATATTTTTATCAATCCACATTTTGTCTAGTCCTTCAAAATGCCTTCTTCATCATTCTACAACAACATTAGGTACAAATATCTATCTACGTTATGTTACTGAGCTTTTTGCTCACTAACATAAAGTGGGGAAAAATTTAGTAACAACATCATGCACTTTAGACATTTATTTAACCCAAGTATCATACTACTATTGACAAGGTTCTTGAGGGAAAAAAGTACAAATTAACTCCTGTCTTTTGGCCACTTTATTTTATTTTATTTTATAATTACAAACCTCTTGCACCTATATTTCTGGTCACATTCTATCATTTTCATCATTTTAGCCTCAAAGGGGGATCCCAAATTATTATTGGGGCACCCATGGGCACCCTGGTCCCACCATGGCTACCCCGATACTTCTAGAGCTTTCCCGCCTCTTTTTGGGATCTTCCTAGTTATTTGTAATCTTTATATTTCTTGTGGTTGACCTTTTCGAGGTTAATTATGAAACTATACCAAGAGAATCCTATAAATATAAAGTTATGAGACCATAATGAGGGACTTAGCATCATCTACTATTATCACTCATCTAGAGTTACATCCATATATTACATTGGCATCCACATAGCTCCATCATCAAGGAACAAGCTAGGAAATTTGCATGACACTTCATAGGGGAGGGATTCTATTCTATTTCATACACACATTCTATTACATTTTATACATTTATATATTTTTCGCTACTTCACAAAGTGTAAATAACACAAGAAAACCCATGACACGACATGCACACACACCAGAACTACATCCAGGTCCGAAATGTAGTACAACACTCAGTTAGTAAGCCCACTGTTGTGGCAGCTAAGGTCAATCCAACCCATTCATTTGCATTTATTTTTTAGGGTTTTGATACTCCCTTTTGGTATTTTACAGGTCATTCTTCCTCTTGGAATATTTGGAGCATTCGAAATTATATAGGAAAATCAATACGACAAACAATGAAGGTTGTCAATCATCTCCGAGGACTTGTGAAGACTAGTCCTAGAGCCTTGTCTCGAGACTAGGGCATCTATTCTACTTACCGAGCATGCGTGGGTGCCTTGGTCCTCCTCCAGGGTGCCCCAGTCTAGTTAAATCCTCTAGCTCTATCCTTTTTGAAGTCCCTGCTTAGTCATTCTTACTTTATGATTTTCTATTCATCACTTCAACATAGTCCGATAGGCATATATTATTCACCTGAGTTATTTCCTCTTCTATCTTGCATATTAGGGTTAACATTTCATTTTACATATTTTCTTAGATCATTAGCATATTTCTTTATTATATTTATTTACTCTAGTACAATTGTTCATAGCTCAGATTAACTATTTTCTTACTACCTAGTTTAGTCAATTTTATTTAATCATTTTGGTGAACCCAATCTTCTAATCCACCTTCATTCTAGGACTTTTCTCATCTTTTCTATCATGGATTGTAATGTCTATCAAGTATCTTTTCTTCAATTGATTCAAATGCACCCATCTTGTAAAGACACTCTTCAAAAAACCCTAGAGACCATGTGTCTTCCTATCAACATATTGCCTACCCAAGTCAATGCTATTTTTGGTCATATTTCTAAGGACTCCCTTGATTCCAATTCCAATAAATCTATTTGCAAATCCATTCAAGCTCTTCATTCTTTATTTCAAGATAAATTTCAGGCTATGGAATCCACAATCACATCTCTTAAATATGAAATTCAACAACTTAAGGATACTTCTTAGGCTCATGATTGTTCTTCTTCTCATATTCATCCTATGTCTTCTACATGTGCTCATATTAGTGAACCCAAAGTCATACTACTCCCTATGCCTCTCACATTTAATCTCAATGCTAAGCAACAAGATATTATTCCATATCTCATCACTCATAAAATCATTAGCTTGCCACCTACTCATAGTTATCCTCCTTATAAGCTTTCCAAGTATCAAGGTCTTCCATATTGTAACTATCACCAAATAAATGGACATAATGATAATGATTGTTATGCTTTACAATGAAGTATCAAGTACCTTGCATGTCAGGGTTTTCTCTCATTTGTTGCACAAAATTCTAATACAAATGATAAATCTCATTGGGTTCTGTTAGCATATGGATTTGTATGCATGAAAATGGCATTCAATAGTAAGGGAATAAGTCCCTCCTCAATGAAAGTGAGGTTGCCTTATTGAAAACCAAAACGGTATTTACATCTGTACATTCAAAATTGTATGTGGGGGGTGTTTTGGAACATCAATTGGAAATAATATGAATGAGGGAGATGTAATGCAATGATGGAAATAAATGGAAAGGAATGAATGGAAGGAACATGCAAGAGTTAGGTAAAAGAAGAGAATAATATTGCATAGAGGAAAATAATGAATAACTAACTCAAATAAAGAAGAGTTCAAATCAAATAAACAAGAATAAGTAAAAGGGAACACACATGAAAAAGTAAATATTAGAGCTTGATTATTGTGAACAAGACTAGCAGTTTAATAACGTTGACAATAATATCAAAGAAAATATTCGCATGTAAGATTTAAACATTAAAATCTAATGAACATAAGAACATCAAATGCTATGAGAGATAATGAATGGGACACAAAGTTCATATTTTATTAACTCCACAATGTTTTCACAAAAATCACAAGTTTCCTTCTTGAAACAAAGCTTGCACAAAAAAGTATTTTCTTCTCCTCTCTCAAATTCACCCTTACAAATGAGCCTCTAACTTTCTTTTATAACCCAAAATTTGGTTACAAAGTAGTTAGGGTTTAAATGAACATTAAATAGAGCATCTTAAATGACTTTGAATTTTTAAAACCAACTTTAAAAATTAACTTTGAAAATAGAAACCAATTAAGTTATCAAAATTTTTTCATGGGTATTGTTGGTTGGATATTTTGTCAATCCAAAATATGAGGTTCAACCACAGTATATGGGATTAAATCCCTCCTCAAAGACAGGTGAGGCTGCCTACTTATTACTAATCTAAAACACAGCAAAAACAATATATACAGTATTCACACTAATCTAACCATTGGGGTTGGGATAGAATCCCGAAATCCACATTCACACGATTCAAAGGTATTGCTTTCGTAAATGAACTGGGTCGGAAACTATTACAATGAAAGAAGCACAATGGAAAGGAAATGAGGGAAACGTATTTTCTTTCGAGTAAACGCAGAGCACGAAATAATCATACGGGATTTAGATCATAAATATAATGTCTGAAATGATTAGAAACACTAAGGTGCTAAACAAAGAATAGCTTAAGATCATGAACGTAAGAACAATGTCTTAAGAAAGATATATCCCACAACACAAAGTTTGCAAAATAATATCAACTTCTATTCTTCAAAATGATTAAAAGAAAACACAAAGTTTTTCTTCTTTCCAATAGCTCCCAATATTTCCAAAATATCGACCCTTTGGAATGCATAAGCATCCCTTATTTATAATAAAAGGAATTGAGAGAAAATAGGATAAATCCTAGAAAATAGTGTTCTTTAAAAAGAGTTCTATTTGGCTTGACTATCACGCAGAGACCAAGTCAAAACATGATTAAAAAATGTGATGAAATAGAAATGAAAAAGACATGTCAATTTCTAGATTGAAATGACACGTTGCATCGAACTTAATCGAATCATCATCTTTTGCTCCTTCATCTTTCTCTTCCTCCACCGTGCCTGTTTGTTCCAAAATTCTTACTGAACCTTCGAATTATGCCTTGCATTTCGTTTTAAATCGGGTGCGAGTGGAATGATCATTCAAAACTTCGTAGGTTTCATGGGTATCACTAGCAAGACTGCCGAAGCTTTTTCAATCTTTTGTTGAGCTTTCTCAAGGCCTCAAAAGAATGTTCAATCCTTACAAACCGGTTGATGATCTCAATACAAAATCCGTGTGTTGGTTCATCTTGAGCAATGACTCTTGGACTTGTTTGAAAAGATCATCACCGATAGGATGCTGAATTTCCAACTGACACCTTTGGACAAATCTTGAGCAACTCTTCTTCCAGATCACTTTTTCCATCAATCAATTGATCCCTTGATTCTCTCAACTTACCGCAGTTTTTGAGAATCTTTACCCTGAACCTGATGGCTTTGGTTAGCTGGAAATGTTTATCCACATGTGGGATGATGCCTTCTTCTACCAAGAGTTGTGATGGTATTTTCTTTAATGCCTAGAGAGCTTCTAAAGTCAAATCAAGATGTCCAATTTCTTGAGAGAAATCATCGTCCATCTTCTCTCCATCCTTCTGAATGTCCCCCAAAGATTGATAAAATTTCACAACATCTTGAATCACTTCCTTCCCCTGTTGGAGCAGCCTTTGGATCCATTCATCGACCACCCTTCCTTTTTTATTAATCTTCTCAATTGTAGGCACTGATGAGAAATTGAATCCGACAGGGACAGAAGAAGATGGTATGGATTCAAGGGGTTTTGAGAGATTAAGAAAAACCTCATCAATGCTCCACCTTTCTTTTAAGCTCGTCTCTGCTGTCTTTTGTTTCCTTGACTTCTTGCACAACACGTTCATAGCATCCCGTGCATCCTGTTGTGCCCCTTCTGCTGTCACTTTTCCTAGAGCCACCCTGGTTATCTGATAATCAGAGGCTGTTATGTCCTCTTTAGTTTTGTCAGTCGCGGGAGTGGCGATCTCTGCGAACTTATCTCCTGAAGCGTCCACCAAAACCCTTGAAACTGTTTTGGGTTTCTTGGCTGATTTAGCAGTAGGAGCCTTGAGTGAGCTGAAATCAAAGGCTGGTATGGGTACAATCACCTTCCTCTTCCTCGGAGTTTTCTCGAGTAGCCATTGCGGTGTATCAGAGGGAGTTGCCACGGTTGTAGAAGCTGGTATCATACTCTCAAGGGGAGAAGATTCTACTAGTGGAGGGGGAACAGTTACCAATGTGGTAGTAGATTCAATAAAAAGAGGTGCGGGAGGGGGCATGTTGGTGATTACTTGGGTCCCAACGAGAGAGGGTGAGAGTCGAGAGAAGATACTGGCCATGATTGAAGAAGTGGATGGAGAATGAGGAGGTAGGAGTGGTTATGAGGGGGAGGCGCGATTCGGACTCCAAAGCCTGGGATGCAAGAGATAAGGTCTCTTCATTTGGGCAATCAACAAATGATGAAACCAGAGGTTGGCTTCCTCCTTCTTCCAAAGTAATTTCTCCTATTTCCGGTGGCGTTGGTGATTCTGGCACATCCACCGTTTCAACTGGAGAAATAATTGAAGAGATATCTCTTTCTTTTCTCTTTTTGACAAACTTGACCTTTATAGGCCCCTTAGAATATTTTTGTCCTTTTCCTTTTTGGAGGGCCCCGCCTCTGAAGCAACCAACTTTGAAAACTTATCATCTTTAAAACTCATTCCCCAAGAGGAGAGCCATGCTTTGGTGCGTGCAAGAATCAGGGCTGACCTATCTGTAATGGAGGCTTTTTCACTGACAGACCAATCAATAGGTGGGAAAACATATTGATCTTCATTCAGTCCATCATAGGAAGGATCCAGAACACTTTCATTGTCACTAGTACCTTCTGGTAAGTTAGCGAGCTCAAGCGTTTGAATCTCAGCAAGTGTCAATCTGCTATGATCCTTTCTCCGACAACAACTTCATCCCGTAAATCAATCCAGATGTCCTCTATGCTTGGCCTGTGCAGGTGCAGAGTTCCATAGGCCTTAAGGACTCCTCGAATGTCAAACCCGTCTCGGGGCTTCATGTGCTTCTTCAACTTATCCTGAAGCTCATGAACAACATTCTTAGCCTTCACCACTGTCGAACAAGTGTATCTTCCAATAGAAATTGGGAAAGATACAGCAGCCTTATGCTTACTTTGTTGGAATTTGTGAAAATCCAACAATTGCCTAACCAATTCCATCAGGATCAGTTTGTCCCCTGGATACCTGGGAAAATGGAAAGGATCCCCAGTACATGACTACCCGAAGATATGTGAACTTCTTGAATTACAAGAAGACACAACCCCATTTGGAAACTTCAGCCCAGCCTCATCTGAGATTCTTGTTTTCCTCAATTCAGGGTTTAACCTATAGATGTTTTTGTAGAAGGCGTCATTTACCCTTCTGAATTGGTCTTGAGACCCTTTCCTTGTCAGTTGAGGGAAATACTGATAAACATGGTTCACCCTCTTGTTTCCCTTGGTATCCAACCCGGATAATTCCTCATACCGGCCGCTGCATAGGTGACATATGAGGACATATAAAACTTCCCTGTGGACAAGATCAATTTGTCATTTGGGAATCTATCTCATTACTAATGAGAGTGCCCCAATAAATTCCTTGTTGATTTTTCTTGATGGTGATCATGAACTGATACATCCACCCTTGGAAATTTTCGATTCGGGTAAACCAAAACCCGACTCAATGGAGTGATGATGTCATTGATTTCTGAATGAAATCACTTCGGGGACATGTCTGGGAATCTGAAACAACCGGTTTGGCTTTGATCGGAAATTCTTATTTAGATGCTTGATACAATTTTCTTGATCATTATCCCAAGCTTTCTGAGCTGACTTGATATCTAACTCTCCATATTCTTCAAAATTGGGCAGCTTGAGGAGGTCATCAAAGTAACCTCCGTCTAACTTGATCACAACTTCTCCAGCCTGATTTCTCACAGAATGGGAAGCAGAGTCATAACTGGAAGCGCGGGCTAAGATGAATTCAGGGCACTGAGCGGACATGGGAAAACCCGCTGCAAGAGGTAAACCACTATCAGCTATCGATTTCATCCATGGAGTTTGGGAGGAGCTCTTTACCCTACTCCAGAAATCTTCCATATCTATATTTCCGAGCTCTGTATCTCGGATGTCATAATTGCAATCGATATAGGATGGAGACTCCACCTTTTTGAATTTGTATTTCATCTTTCCTGACTTCTCCGTCTTTTCTTGCGATGGAACAGGGTCCGACATGAAGGATTTCGAAGGAGGAGAGTTTCGGAGATTAGGAGATGTTGCACCTTGTGAAAACCCGACACACCGAGGAGGATGTCGGGAGTCCAGAAAACTTGATGCGAGGATGTCGAGACTTGAGAAAACCCGAAAAGCGAGGATGTCGGAGACTTGAGAAAACTCGGCACTTTGAAGATGTTGGAGACTTGAGAAAACTCGGCACTTTGAAGATGTCGGAGTTTTGAGAAAGTTCGACATGCAAAATCTTACGATATACCACGGGTTTTTGATACTGCACAGCACCCTGCGAAACCCGAGAAGAGGGAATAGGGTTTTTGTTGATTTTAAAACATGCAAGTTCTTTCTTCATCATTTATATCCAAAACATATTTTAATTACAACAACATTCTGGGAAATAACACAAAGTGATAATTCCAAAGAGATGAACCCTAAAACATAAACCCGGTTTAAGAAAACAACCCCAAAAGGAAAAAGATAAAAACCCCACAAACCTGGTAAGAAAATGGGAAGAATTCCATACATAATTAATTCACGAAAACCATGAACAAAGAATGAAGAGAAAAATACCTTCAACCAGGGCAAGGAAAGATCAAAAATGATTAACGCAATCGGGCACAGGCGAGTTTCGGGTTTCGGGTTGAAGAAGCATGCGCGAAAATCCACGAAGTAAAAATACGTCCGGTAAAAATGATGTGGAAATCCGCATATATATAAGAAAATTTGCAATTAATACACTTCAGCTGGCACATGCCAACCCACCCGACAACTCGGCATTAACGCCATGTCAGCATGCTCGGGAGGTCCGAAAACCCGACACAAAGGTGTTTAGAGTAATTCGGGTTTCAGGTTGCGGGAAACAATCGACATAAAGCATGAGATGTTTAGATGCTTCAAAGTTCCGAAAACCCGACATGAAGGACTAAATCGGGCTTCGGGTATCGGAAGACAGGCGACACGGAACATGTTTCGGATAAGGCATGTTCCGATGCGACGAAGGTCCGCAAACCCGACTCACCTTACTTGAAGCGGGTTTCGAGTTTCGGGGAACACAAGACATAAAACATCTAAAACACATGTTGTCTCGTCGGTGAAACCCGAAAACCTGATTATCTCTCATAAAGGCAATTTTGCAAAATCAGCTTAAAATTTTTCGTAGGGTTATCTGATAGTTTTGGCGTAAACTCAAAACTGAGATAACGAGTATAACAATAATACCACTTCAAAATACCATTTTAACATATAACAAAATCCAATGCCTTATCCATTAAAGTAGGGTCCACCTATCTCAATTGTATGAGAAATGGAATCTCCCACTTCGTTAGATACCAGAAAACTATCTCCTCACCCCATTAGTGAAATTAGGATCTGCTGCCTTCACCAATTGAAATGATATGAACCTTCCCAATGTCTCGAACATCTTATCTTCTTCAAGAGGTTCACTCGGTTGAAGCACAACCTCACAAAACACCTACAATTCCAAAATCCTACCTGGCATATCATTCAAATTGACCATCTTTGATTGAACATTCTCAAACAAGTTCCTTAATTTGATGCAACATTCCATTGAAGTTGAAGAGAAATTGATGGCAGGAATGTACATGTCTTTGAACAATCGTGAGAATTGTTCCTCAACATGTTCTGATGAATGCCTATGATTATGCTTGCTTACAAGATCACAAGGGATTTCAGCTATGAACTCCTAAATTGAGGTAAGTGAAGTCAAATCTTCATTGCATACACTCTCATAATGAATCATAGAATCCTTGAGAAGTGTCTTCCTTGACTTGATATGTAGACACCAAAGAAAGCTGTGTCCCTCGGCATTCAAATTCAAGGATTCCTTCAATGGCTAGAGTTGTAGATTCCATACTTGTCATCTCTTGTAGACTAGGCAATATCTCATCCAAATTCGATATGTTAGAAACAAAAGATTCCTTAAAAGAAAGGATTGGATCTAGGTATGCACTAATATCTTCATGGAGCTTTATGACTACTTTGGTTGTCTCTCCCTAAAAATGAGAATCTCTGAAAGCCAAGATTTAGTGACATGGCCCAATGTGTTTATCTCCTTTGACAGATTGAGTGTTTCTTCATCAGGGGTAGCCACTGCATCGGGTACTGGAAAAGTGGAGGATATTGGATTTATCAGATGTTGAACATAATCCACCAACTGATTCTTTTCAGCCTTGAGTTGGGAGTTTTGATATTTATATTTCTCAAGCCTCCTTAGTACAATATCCATGGAATCTTGAGCCATTTTCATGTCACTCTCCAATGTGGACTTCCCAAGTCCAAGTCTGGATACTTCATAGTCAGTAGTTGTCATGGAATTACACTCTTTCTCAACTTGTGGGATGACAAGATCCACAAATTTGTTTCCATCTTCATCCACCACTATTCTCGAGAATACTTTAGGCTTCTTGGGAATGACATCATTTGAAATCTTGAAAAGGGCATTGAAGTCAATATCAATTTCCTTAACAACCCTCTTTCTCTTCTTAATTTCACAATCAACCCAAGAAGGGGTCTCCTTCACCAATTATGCATATAGAAGCCTGGAGTCCGAAGAAACCTTCACATTGTTCTCAATTTCATTAGATTCTACAAGAATCCTTTCCACAACCTCAATCTCTAGAGAAATAACTTTGATATAAACCTCTTGAACCTCAGAGAGACTATTGTACAGGAAAAATTTTTCTCAAGCGGGGTGAAGGACGATACTAGGAGCCACTAACAACGTCGAATGATGGAGGGCTTAGGACCTCAGATGTAGATGTGGATCTATAGGCGCAAATAAGATAGATGTATGATATAAAGAAGCTAGATTTGCAAGACTGAAATAGATAAGATTAGATCACAATATGTGGGGGTTGGCCGGATAGTGCCGGTTCTAAGAGGATTTTAACTCCCTTGGAGGATGTCAACCCCCATGTGTCAACCAAGATAATAATAGATCATGAATAGTAGTTATCATACAAAAATAATGGAATATAAAATGACAAGTAACTAAAATGATGAGGGAACTTAGCTTATGCTCTGATATGGAGATGAACTGGGCATCAAGATGGTAAGATAATGAACTATGGCAGATATTTCTCCCTCAACTTGTAGAAATTAATTAATCTCTTTATTCTCCTTTCTAGGAATAGGTATCTCCAGGACTTCTTGAAAAATATAACGGTGTCTTCTTGAAAAAAATCCATCCTTGAAATAGGGGGAAAAACCCATATTTATAGCTTAATGGTGAGTTAGAAATTTGCATGTTAAAAGATACTCGGGGTTGAGTAAAGTAACATGAGTTAAGAGATATGATGTGATCATGTGGGGACCATGGTTTGAATTATTAGATGGAGTGGGGAGCAAGATTGACATGGTACGTGAGATGATAGATTCCATTTGAAATTTAGAAAGTGGTGTTGAATGGGTATATTAATACCCATGGATTGAATAATTTCGAGAGATGGGGGATAATGCCAAAGTCAATTATTAAATAGGTTATGTAGAACCCATTAATTAATTAAAATGTAGATGGATGGGATTTAGAAAAAAATAAAAGCGGGAGGAGATGTAAATGTAGGATGACGGAGAGGGGTTACACCCAAAAATAGGTGTCTACATTTTCCCCTTTTTGTTGAGTGGTTTGCAATAGCAAGCCACGAGACAAAAACAGGGTTAGATGAAATATGTGTCGAGGATGAATGAAGGCATGACCAAAGGTAAGATGCCCTAGGCAAAAAAAAGAACACATTAATAATGAAATAAAAAAACTATGGCGATAAATTAAATATCACATTAGTAGAGGACAATTACGGTCTCAACGAAGATGACGATAACATTCCATAGACTAGTGAGTGGCTGAAGACCACTACAAAAGATGGATGTAAACCAATATGACCAATGGGTCATAGGAAAACATAAATATATGTGCAACTGAATGCGAAAGATGTGCACAATCCTTTATCTGCGAGGAATTATACGAAAATCATGTGTTCACAAAAGGGACGAGGATGAATATAATGATTCCCCAACATAAGGCATGAGAAGGAAACAAAGTGAGTTATATGTGTTGACAAGTATAAGGATGAAAAGGTTCCCCAACATAAGACATAGCCTAAAAGGGTGATGGTAATCATTGTAGATCAAGGATTTCGCGCTTGTTACTGTCAAGTTAGTGCACCAAACTAAACACAAAAACCACTGAAAAAATCCAATGAAATTGATACACGATGAAGATGTAGCCGGATGAGGCGGCGAGATAAGCTTCGAGCAATCGCACAATAGATCGGATCTGTCGATCTTGACACCACGTTTATTTAGGTGGGCAGTCCGGGATAAGCTTCCTCGGCGGATGTCGAGAAAAAGAAAAGCATACATGATAAAGATGTAAGTAAAAGCTAGATTTTCGATTGCGGTAATAAGACGAGAATCTAAGCAATGACAAAAATACGAAAAAGCAGGAACTATGAAATAATGCTGAATTTGTGTTACTGTGTCCTTTTACTGTCTGCGAGGGAAATCAGCGTCGGCCCAGGTAGAATCGGCGTCGGCCCGATGTGGTCGGCGTCGATTGAGGCAGATAATCGGCGTCGGCCCAGGTGAGATCGGCGTCGACTAAAGCGGATCGATCAATCGGGGGCTGTGCGATAAGATTCGGGAATTAGAAGGTGAATGTGAGTCTGCTTGGATGTGCGAAGTTGGCGAGACAACTTTGGAGCAGTCACCGAGATGATAGATGGTGGTGTGCGATGCTGATGTGACAGGGACAGAGTAACGGTGCTCCTCTCAGGGATTGATTCGGATAGGATCTGCCCTAATTTGATACAATTGATGCTAAGAAGATCTCTCTTTCTCACAACCTGTATCTCTCTCGCTCTCTGTTCGTGCGTAAGTGCTTCCTTTTTTCGTCTGTTCGCTTTTTCGCTCGTTCGTGGTCTCTTTTTCGGTCCCTAGAACTGAGTTCTGGACTCGCTTTTATAATCGGCGCCGCTCCTAGAAAATCGGCGCCGACCATATGGGTCGGCGCCGATCGCGGAATAGACTCCGAGATGGCCAAAATGAGTGATTTCAAGAAAGATAAGATTTATCCCGAATACGGGAAATATCCCGCTTAGGGAAGAGGAAAAATAGATGTGATACATAGATAGAATAAATTTGGGGTGGATAAGTGATTAAGATGCATGGGAAGAAGCGTAATTAAATATTTAATATTTAATCACTCATGGGTAAGATGTGATGGGGTGAATTAAATTTGGAATAAGTGATTAAATCACAAATTGGATAATATCCCAAGGGGATAGTTGGTGACGTAAAACGTGCCCCAGGTTACCTAAGCAAGTAAATGAATGAGAGGGACACTAAATTGAGTAACCAATTTTAAGTGTCTACATTTTGCCCCTTTTTGTCGAATAACTTGCGATAAGCAAGGTTGTGAGACAAAAACAAAGGGAAAAAAGAGTGATGATGTGATCCCCCTCAAACTAGGGATGGGATGGATGATAGAACAGACGATCCCAAGTTTGAAAAAGGTAGATGAAAATGCGGGATGCCCCGGTCGGATGCAGGTAGATCGATCATTGATGACGCATAAAAATAAATAAAAGGCGCACCTAAGGAACTCACATTGGTAGGGCAAACTAGCGGTCTCCTCATGAGGCAGCGTTAGTGCCTCTGAGACCCATGAGTGTAAGGAGAAGCTGCAAAATAGTCGGCATCTAAAGAGAGACACATTGGTAGGGACAACTAGGCAGTGCAAGCAAAGCGAGAGCGGCGTTAGTGCTACGACCGTTTAACTCTAAGCTGCCAAAAAGTACGAGTGTCCCACGCAAAGGGAACAAACCGAAATAGACAATGATATCGAAAAGATGCGCCGAAAGACAAAATTCAGCACACAACAATGATCAGATAGATAAGTAAGCCAAGCATCAACACTATGGCAAACAGATATAGAAAATCGGCGGCGACCAAACTAATCGGCGACGACTAAAACAAACGGCGTCGACCCAAAAAATCGGCGCCGACCAATCCAGGCACATATAAATATGCGAACGGAAAACGTAAACGATTTATTTTCAACGTGACGATTGATTCAGAGAAAGCCAGATTTTGATTTGAGCATCATGGAAGCCTCTGGGAGCGGTCAGAAGCGCAGGAGGACACGACCTGGGGTAAGTGGTCATTCTTGAACCCATTGTTCTTAATTTATTTTTTTTTTGATTTTTTTTTTTTTTTTTTTGCATGGGAGGCCAGGGTCCGGTTCATGTCCGTACAGGCAGTCGGCGCCGATTGGTGTAATCGGCGTCGATTGGTGTTGGATCGGCGTCGATTGGTATTAATCGGCGCCGACTAAAATGAGCGCGCGATTTTACCAAATCGGCGCCGATTGATAGATGTTCATTTTTTTTTTTTTTCTTATTGTTTTGGAGGATGTGATTTGGGGAAATAAGAGACTAATTATGCTTTTGATGTCGTGGATGCAGGCACGAGAGGCTCTTCATATGAGGGATGCCATTCCTGAGTTATTGGAGACTATTCTCACGATGTGACCAGATCGGTGGCGGCATTTATTTAGAACTAGCCGGGCTCGGGGTTTCGATATTATAGGCAGAGTGCCACGAGATGTGGAGCTCATGCGGGCATTAGTGCGGCGGTGGGACAGCCACACGTGCACTTTTTGGTTCGAGGCGGGTGAGATGACTATCACCCATGAGGATATATTCGAGATCCACGAGATTACCGATCTTGGGGACCCGATTGAGATCACACCCGGGAGGCGGCGAGAGGGCCCTAGGTCGGTTATACGAGAGATAGGGCGAGATGACTCGAGATAGTATCAGGGCGGTGAGGATAGCCTCACGGTACGGCGAGATAGCCCTCGGAGCGAGCGGATAGCCTTGATTGAGATGGCTATATCTACTTTGCCTGCCCGGTTCGGGAGGTGGGAGATTCCCATTATTCTTTGTTAGGCGTGTGTTGCGACATCTGCGATCTGAGACGAGTTTTGCCTTCGCCGATGCCCTGATAGCTCAGATATATCATGAGCTATGGATGTACACCACCGGCGGAGGACGAGGATTGGCGTCGATTTGTGCTCCATTCTTTGGCATATGAGCACATAGCGGTGATCGAGCCATCAGGCTTCCTTGGATGCCGGCGAGGAGTGGGAGGATTGATTATGGATTTCGAGAGATGGCGGGCGACATGGCGCGGGGGATCTGAGTAGATCGGCCAGTGGTACTCGAGCGTTTGAGATGCGACACCAGATCAGGTTATCTGGAGGCCGTATCGGGCATTTCCGACATGGGCTGGTCAGGATGCCCACTTAGTAGCACTGAGACGGAGCCGGGTGGTCAGGGGCCGTAGGCGGATATGTGGGCGAGTCCCATTCATGCGGATCTTGAGGCAGTTCGGCCTAAATACGAGGCAGTGCCGACCACCTACACGCCATATAGGCGGGATAGCGAGAGAGCAGATTTGCGAGTTTTGATCCCAGAGACCCATTGAAGAGCCCCACCCTCATGAGATAGTGATGATGCGGGGGTGGATGAGGGCTCTGCGGCATGGTACGACACGAGCTTCCACGACATCTCCCGCCATCATAGATCTTGATGAGAGGACATAGCTGCTTATCTTTGGGCCAGGCTGGAGGTAGAGCATGCCACCCTTACACAGACACATCAGGTAGCTCTGGAGGAGATCAGGGCTTTGACAGAGGAGAGGGATGCCCTGATTGTGGAGAGAGACACCGCTCGCCAGGAGCGAGATATAGCGATCCAGCAGAGGGATCGCTACCTTCGGCATAGGGAGGCCCTCAGGGCCAAATATGGAGAGACCGGTGCCACATCAGAGTCTGGTACACAGGGCACGACCCTAGGAGGGCACCACCAGCAGCGCCAGCAGCCCCAGCAGCCACAGCAGCATCGTTACGAGCACCGGGTACTGTGAGCCTGAGCACATACCAGTCTCTCCTCGCTGAGGTGAGATACTATGAGGATGCCCTAGCGCAGCATGCCCCGAATGTGCCTCGGTGCAGGGCGAGAGGAGGAGGCAGCGGCAGGCTACGGCGGCGGAGCCTCGGGTGGAGGAGGATCTTGGGAGATCGAGGTGGGCCGAGACCTCCGGCGGCGGCAGTGCATCGAGCTCGATAGGCGGCGGCCGGGAGAGGCGGCAGTGCGAGAGGAGGTGGAGGGATAGTGTCCTCCACGCTTCGGACTTTTACTATATAGAGATTTGATAGATTTTGTATACGTATAGTGATGTAGCCTCGATTGGAAGGCATTGTATAGATGGCTTGATTGAAAGCCACCCATTTTTGTCTGAGACACACATGTATATATAGATTGATCATGTTATTTGTCATATGATTGTACTCATGCTTTTAATTTTGATATACATGGATAGATGGATATAGATATAGGCGATAGAGTATAAAATAGATGTGATTGGATAGATATAGGCCCGATAGATGATAGAAATAGATGTGATTAGATAGATTGATATGTGGATATAACTTTGATAGATGGATGTGATGTAACTTGGATGTACATGTGTTTAAATGTTTTGATGGATAGATTTAGATGGATGTGTTTGATGTATGGATTAGATATAGATAGATGTAATGTACCTTGGATGTACACTTTGATGGATAGATTTAGATATAGATAGATGCAATGTACCTTGGATGTACATTTTAATGGATAGATAGATGGATGTGTTTGATATATGGATGTAATTTTAATGAGAAATGAATACAGATAGATGTTTTGATAGATAAGATGAATTTTGATAAAAGATGAATTTTGATTGAATTTAACATGTGAAATGTCAATTTAACTAGATGCAAGACAAAGAAATGGGGAATACTCCTTGCAAGAGCCAAAGATGTAAATGGAAACAACCGTGACTTAGAAGAGAAGATACTCGGATAAGGAGAAAAATGATAAGTCGGACTTCCAACCGACCATAGATAAGATCCAGATAGGAAATCGAAAGACCAAGCATACAAGGCCCTATATAAGATTAAAATAAACCTGACACTAACTAGTCGCAAACCAGATCTAGGATAGAAACGGAAAGAAAAGTAAGTATCTTGTCGGAACTTACAAGGGACAGAATACATGTCCATAGTAGGAAAACAGGATTCTCCATATGATTGACAAAAGGTCCTAAATCTCAGCTTCATGATTTTGGCAGAAAAGCAAACTGATCAATGCGGGAAGTTTGCTTGATATGGAAAGACTGATCGATGCGGGAAGTCTTTCAGTGATCTAAAAAGTGTATAAAGCTATTGGAAGGCTGATTAATTACAAGAAGCCTTGAATATTTCTTTGAGAAACAGTAGTCCTTGAGGAAGCGATGCGTATTTTTTGAATTTTAATGATAGCCATCCTTGAGGTATGGTCTATATTTTTTTTTTTGATAATAGCCATCCTTGAGGGCATGGTCTATTTTCTTTTTGATTCACTTGATAATGTATGGATAGCTTTGTCCTTGAGGATCGAGTCTATCTTTTGGATAGCATCTTTTTTTTTTTTTTTTTTTTTTTTTTTTTGAAACTCTTTTTGAAAGAAGCTGAGTTTAGACCTAGATAGATCAGACGGAGGGGAAGAGAACAAAGAAGAACATGCACTCATGCCCCGAGTAGATCCGATTAAGATAAGTACTTGGGACGGATGAAGTGGTGATTAAGGTATTCCTACCATGAGGAGGAACATATCCAAAAGAAACGTGCAATGAGTAGAGCCGCGATACTCATATTTAAGGTAAACGAGGCAATAGGCGGAGAACCACAC
Source organism: Taxus wallichiana var. yunnanensis (assembly GCA_018340775.1). Lineage (NCBI taxonomy): Eukaryota > Viridiplantae > Streptophyta > Pinopsida > Cupressales > Taxaceae > Taxus > Taxus wallichiana. The sequence continues at coordinate 503,802,887 of CM031236.1, forward strand.
AATTTCGAATCACCACGAAAGTAGATGACTGGTTATTAGGACGGATGAAAGATCTGTGTTGCGACTAGATTTGTGTAAGATAGATTTTAACAATAGAAGGGCCGTAAATGCAAAGCATTAAGAGGTTCCGCTTCAGGTATACCATCCATGGAAGATAAACGATAAGCCCCAGACCCATATTTATGAGTGATAATGTAGGGGCCCATCCAGTTGGGAGCAAACTTACCACGTTGACTTCTTTCGAGTGTAGTGACATTTTGATTTTCCTTAAGAACAAGGTCACCAATTTTGAAGTCACGGTGCTGCAAATGCTTGTTATAAGCACGTTTGACACGCTCAAGATAGACTTGATGATGCTCAAGAGCGTTGAGATGCCGCTCATCTAATAATTCAAGTTGTGCTAGACGATTTTGACGATAATCCTCATCGGAGACAAATTCTCTGAGAGAAACACGGAGAGATGGGATTTGGACTTCCAAAGGAAGGACAGCCTCAAACCCATAGAGAGAGAGAAAGGGGAGTAGCACCGGTAGGAGTACGAATGCTAGTCCGATAAGCCCCGAGAGAGAGCAAAGGGATATGTAAATGCCAATCCCTACCACTCGACTAGTTACCTTTGCGAGGATATTACGCAAAGTTTTATTGGATGCAACTTGGCTGACCATTAGCTTGAGGATAGTATGGAGAAGAAAAAGCGAGTTTGATATTGAAAGCGTTGCGAGAGATTACGCAAATCAGCGTTCTTGAAAGACTTACCATTATCGTGATTAGCTTGTGTGGAATCCCAAAGCGACAAATGATGTGTTGATAGACGAAATCAACTATGGGTTTAGCCTTTGTTGAAGAAAGAGGGATAGCTTCTACCCACTTAGTAAAGTACTCAGTGGCAGTAATGATAGAATGATGACGCTGTGAAGAACGGGGATTGATGAGACCAATAAGATCAAGACCCCACTGCGAAAAAGGCCACAAATCCGCCGCAGGTTGCAAAGCTTGACTAGGGATGTGTGTGAGATTGGAATGTTGTTGACACTTGACGCATTTCTTAGTGTATTCACAACAATCTTGATTAAGAGAAGGCCAATAATATCCCAAACGTAAAATGCGCTTGGCTACAGCTAAGCCACTAAAATGTCCACCACAGATACCGTCATGGACCTCCTGGATAGCTTTAGATGATTCATGGGTTTTGAGGCATCGAAGCAAAATACCATCAAAGCCGCGTTTGTAAAGAAGGCCGCCTAGAATAGTATAGCGATTGGCGCGTTGGACAAAAGACCTTCTACCATTGGAAGTCAGATCTGGAGGAAGTATCGAATGAGATAGATAATCAACAATCTGTTGATACCACTCATCCTGAGTATGGGTTGTGACAGCATTGATTGAAGTTAGTTGCCCAAGATGAGATGGTTGATCTAATCGTTGCACAGCCACATAAAGACGCGAGTCTTCGGTAAAAGGCGGGATAAGTGAGGCTAATGAGGCCATTGTATCTGCGAATCGATTTGCAGTGCGAGGAATGGCTTGGATAGTGAACTTATCGAAAGATTGGAGTTGAGCAAGAACGATGTCACGATATTTTTGAAGGATATCATTCTTGCATTGATAGACACCCGTGACCTGATTAACGATGAGTTCAGAATCACCGAAGATGTCAATATGGCGAGCGCAAGAGATTAATGGCATTTTGAAGACCTAAGACAAGAGCTTCGTACTCAGCCATATTATTGGTGCACTCAAAGTTTAATTTGTGTGCAAGCCCAGGATAGGCGTACCCCAGGAGGAATCATCACGAAACCCGCACCTCCCCTTGCTGGCATTTGGATCCATCGAAAGAAGAGCTTTACTTTAAATGGAGATAGACCAAAATCAATTTGTTGGATATATTCATCGGGAATTGAGCGAGGGGTCTTGAGTGTCGGAAGAGGAGCATCGGCTAATTGATCTGCAATAACGACCCTTGATAGCCTTTTGCGGGATAAACTCGAGGTCAAATTCATGTCATGAGCATAAGCCAACGGTGATCGATCATTGTGATAAGGCTTTGCATGAATTGTCTTGAGGGATTGACACTTGTGACAATGTAAGTTTTATGATTAAGGAGATAATGATGAAGTTTAGAAGTTGCGAAGAAGAGAGCACAACATAGTTTTCAGCTTGAGTATGCGTGTCTCATACTCATGGAGGTGCGGCGATGTAATAGACAGCTTGTTCTTTACCACAAGTGTCCGTGCGAAATCATGGCTCCCGAGCATGGTCGATCACGAGAGATATAAAGATAGAAAGGCTCCCCCTCGCGTGGAGGTGTAAGCACGGGTGGAGAAAGAAGATAAGCTTTGAGATCATCAAAGGCCTTTTGGCAATGCTCATCCCATTCAAAATGAACATTCTTACGGAGGAGATGGTGAAAAGGTTGACAACGGTCCGACAATTGGGAGATAAAGCAGCCTTGCCGATTGAAGAGCGTCCTTGGAGGCTGCGGAGTTGCTTGAAGTTAGAAGGGGAGGCATCTCAGGATGGCTTTTATTTTTGCGGGGTCCACTTCAATACCCACGATGGAAATGATAAAACCTAAAAGTTTACCGGTGAAACGCCAAACACACACTTAGATGGATTTAGGCGAAGACGAAAGCGGATAAGCCTCTCGAAGAGAGAGGTGCGAGGATGAAAAGATGATCTGACGGCGCTTGGACTTGCCGAGGAGATCGTCAACATAATCTTCCACGATTTTGTGCAAGAGATCATGGAAGATGTAGGTCATTGCTCGTTGATAGGTTGCTCTGCGTTCTTAAGACCAAAAGGCATGACACGATAACAAAAGGTCCCCGAGGAGTTATGAAGGAAGTCTTATGTTGGTCTTACAGTGCGATGAGAATTTGATTATATCCGAGAGAAACCATCCATAAGAAAGCATCTCATGACCCTTGATTAAATCTACGAGTTGGTCGATATTAGGTAGAGAAAATCATCTTTTGGACAAGCAAGATTAAGATCCGGAAGTCGGTACAAATTCAAATTTTCCCGGTAGCCTTGAATTCTTGGTACTACATTGGACACCCATTGTGGATAATCGATGGGTTGGATGAAGTTAGCCGAGAGCAAGCGCTGTAATTCTTCTTTAACAAGAAGGGCTACTCGAGGGTGCATTTTACGTAATTTTTGCTTAACTGGTTTGATGTTGGGAAGAGTAACGATATTGTGGACCACAATATCGGGATCGAGTCCTGGCATATCCTCATATGACCAAGCAAAGGCTTGACGATGTTTGGAAAGAAAAGTGGTAAAGTCCCCTAATTCCTGTGGATTAAGGGATTGGCCGACCTTAATGATGCGAGGGTCTTCAGAAGTCCCTATATTAAGGTCGATAGTGGCTTCGTTGAGAAGGGTAGACGTGTCAGAAGGAATAGTCTTGGGAAGATATGAATCCTCTGCCCCCAGATAGGTGAGGACGGAATCGTCATCCGCACAGTGGATAGTGTTGATAGTAGGAGAGTCGTCTCCAACTATTTCAGGGAAGATTAATGGTATAGAAGCGGACCGATTGTTAGTCTCATAGGCTAACGGCCCTAAGGAAATGGTATTGATCAAAAAAAAAAAAAGTTAGGTGGGATGGAAATGTCATCGTCCACATCAAGTGATGCTTCTGACTTAGTGGGGGAAGATGGTTCTTCAGTAGGAAGAGGCTCATTGAGAATAGTGATGGTGGCTTTTGAAAGAGGTTTAAATCCTAAACCAAATTTCTGATGTGGCATGAGAGTAGGAATGGATTTGAGGTCATGTATACCTTGTTCATATTTTCCCAGGCCAAAACCTTTCCACGCGCATCGATATAGATAAGTTTTTGCAAACGTGGGATTCTGTAGATAATCAAACCCTGTTAAGTAAGGTTTGGTCCTAGGAGGAGAATCTGGGCGATAGTGAGGCGTATCAAGACCACCGTAGATGAAATTAGTCATTGATTGGCGGAGACCAATGGTGACGATGCGGCCAGAGACTGGTTGATATTCGGGTTGTTTATGCAGGTCTACCATACTCATTAGGTTTGAGATGGGCATCAAAAAAAAAAGAGGAAGCTCTCTAGTGAGAAACGCTGCAATGTCTCTTCTAGATTTTGTAAATCCGGTAGTTTGGTTGCGGTATGGAAGAAGATGAGGCCCGTCGGGAGAACATGCATTTTCTTTTAAAGGGCGAGATCTTGTGGTCATGTCGCATTGTGCGGAAGGAAAAAAGGATCTCTGGATGAGTATATATTTTGCCCTCATATTGATATTTTAAGCATCGATGGAGGGTGGATGGGACCTGATGCATTGCGCGAATCCGGGGCGTCAGAGGATCATATTATAGTGGAATTTTCCTTGACGATGTAGAAGAGTTCATGAAGCGACTTCTTACCTACTCGAATGGGTAAGACCACGGTTCCTAAAGTAGCTTGCTAGCTGATCGTTAAATGATCGAAGGGCGAAAGGCGGGGTGACACTACATTCTTTGGTAACTTAAGTTGCTCAATGTGTGCGAGGAGATGGCGTTGAGTGCAGCTCCACTATCGATCATAACACGTTTTAAGGTAGTGTTATTGATTTGGTGTGATAAAGAGGAGCCTCGAATCCTCGGAAGAAAGAGAGGAATTTCGAATCTTCAAAAGAAATGGTGGTTGATGGTCCATTGATCAACAACCAACTCGAAGAGTGAGGCTCATCGAATTCAACTGCGATGCGATGATTATTATCGATTAGAGCTGGCGATGTTGTGGAAGGATTGGATGAGGTCAAAAGAGACATTTTGGCCGGAGCACAGGTGAGTTGTTTCATAACACTCTCCTCAGCAGAACACGGGAACTTGAGCCCGAGGTGCGGCACGAATAGAGACCACTGGTCGTGGGGCTGATGAGGAAGGAGAAACGCCTTGAGGGCTGCGAAATGACAACCCGTGGTCGAGATGCTGAAGATGAAGATGGGTTATCATAGTGTTGGGTTCTAGTGGCGATATGGATTGTGTCAATTTGGGAAGGTGGAAGATCAAGTGGAGTGGGACCACCAGAGGGTTCAGTGGATTGTTGGGGCTCAGATGGGGCTAAGGTGACAGGAGGTACTTGTTCCTCCTCCTCCAGCAAAAAAGATCACTTTCTTCCAAAGGTTCTTCTGCAACGGCTTGAAGAGCTTTACATCCCTCGATATCATGACCGAGAGTGCGGTGGTAAGCACAAATCAAATCGAGTTAAACCGGTAGGTTTAACTCCTTTAGGAATATAAGGTTTAATCGGAGGAAGGGTTATGGATGAAGATTGGATAAGTTGATGAAGGATTTCGGTGTAGAATCCGGTAGATGAAGATGAGGACAGAGATGATGAAGGTGGTTCTTTTACATTAACCGACTGCCGAGGTAAAAGAACTTGCATGTTAGGTTTAACAGTCTTTTTAGGGATCCTCTTATTTGTTTGGACATTTGGAGGAGCAGTCTTGGGCACTTGAGATGGGAGTAAGTGAGACATGATTGACTTTGGTGGAGGAGGAGCCCCTAAAATAGATTTTGAAGATGATGGAGATGTGACAAATTTTGCGGTCTTTGGAGACAAAGGGGGTTGCTTGGTCGAATTTACTGATGATTTAGATAATGTCGATTTAGAAGAGGAAGAAGCTCCCAAAGTAGGTGTAATCGGAGGAACATAGGGTGCCTTGGTTTTTGGTAATGAAGATGATGATCCTGATAGAAGAGGTGACGTCTTTTTAGTAGGTAAGTCTATTTTTCGGGGTATTGGTGAAGAATGTGTTGTAGAAGAAGATGATGGCTTTGATAAGTGTGTAGAAGAAGACGCCTTCTCAGCGGGCAAATCCAATCGTTTATGAGGCGTAGAGAGAGATTTTTGTGGAAGAGCACCAAGAGTCTTGATGGTCCGAAATATGGGCTTTCCTTTTTCAGGGATGGTGACAACTTCAACGGCATAAGGTGATTGTAACCTTTTCGGAGGAAGCAGGTGGGGAGGTACTGATGGTGTAACGTTAGATTTTGGTTGTCTCGGTTTAGGTTCAGGAACCGAGTGTATAGGTGTTGGTGCTACTTCTTTTGATTTTTCTTTAATAGGCAAAGTAACATTAGTGATGGAAGAAGGGGTGATGAAGAAGCGGTTCCTTGCGAAGGGACTACTTGATGCGATAATCATGGGTGAAACTCTTTGTAGGAAAAGAGATAGGAAGGGTCAAAATCGAAGATGCTTCCGTCGAAGTCGGCACAATTATAGAGTACGTTCACGAGGGCATAGTTGCGCGGGAATGGGAGCAAGCGAAGTAGATGTGTGCATGTGGAAACTCGAAGGGATGTAATTGCCTCGAGTATTGAAAGAATGTCGATGATGAGGCAGAGATGAGATGACAACTTTGTCTCGGGTATGGATGGAAGGTCGAGACAAAGGAGCGGAGAGAGATGACTCCGTGCTTAGTAATGTAGGAATATTCAAAGCGGGATATCGAAGATGGTGAAATTCCAGTGATTGATGAAGTGGAAGGAGGTTACGATTCGATTGATGTGTTTGCGAGATGGCTTGGTTTTGAAGAAGATTCTTGGTAGAGATGAAGTTGATAGTATGAGTGTTTGGTTTTGAGACTATGAAGCATTATGGTTCGGGGCATGATTGGGAAAAGGTTGTTTAAAAACATCGAGTGCCTGATTTGGGGGAGCATTTGGGTTATCCAGAATGAGCTCGCCTTTATCAATGAATTTTTGGACAAGATTTTTGAAAGTCTGACATCGTTCGATGTCATGACCTTTGGTTCTATGATAAGGACAGAAATCATTTTCCCTATACCAGAATGGGCGTTCTCGGCTTTCATCAATATCCCTAATGGGGGGAAGTTCGATCATGCGAACTTCCAACATTTTTTCTAAGATAGAGGCATATGATTCCCCCAATGGAGCGAAGGATCGAGATGATGAAGTCCCTTTTCGAGAAGATGAGGGGTCTCTTCGTGGTGTTTGATTAGAAGTATTGTCGGCTCGTGATGCTTTTAATACGATAGCGTTGGTGGATCCTTGATTTTTGTCTTTAGAAGGGAAGAATTTGGTTTGGTAAACCGAGAAAAATCTGGTTTAGATTTAGAGCGAAGTTTTAGCTTCCCTTGCTCAATGGCGCGAGATTCAAGTTTGCGTGCCATCGTGAAGGCTTCTTCAAAGGTATGAAAAGTTTGGATCCTTAAAGTAGAAGAAATGTGATTAGCACAAGATCGAGTAAACAACTCGATTTGTTGGGATTGAGGAAGGGAGAAAGACAATTGGTTGATTATCCCTCTCCAACGAGCGACAAAGTCTGCAATAGACTCATCATCGAATTGGCGAATGTTATAAAGATCTGTGATCGAGATCTTATGCGCGATATTTATTGAAAAGTTTTCAACAAACATCTGGGCCAATTGAGAGAAAGAAAACAAGGAATGTTGAGGAATGTTATTGTACCAGTCTAAAGCAGGACCTGCTAGAGACATAGGAAAGGTACGGAGCATAAGCTCCTGATCTTGGACTATGAGGTAGCAAGCATGTTTGAATGCTCGCAAATGTTGTTGAGGGTCTTCCCGACTATGAAATTTTGAAAATTTAGGAAGTTCCCATTGGGGAGGATAAGGCTTAAAAGCTCTTGAGGGTGAATGGGTTCATTACACACTTCTTGAAAAGGAGTATGAAGGGCGAGCCCCTTTTGTGGAGGCTTCCAGTCTGCGATTTTCTTGAAGAGAATTTGAACCACGTCGAGTTGAGGAGGAGGTACATTGGTATGTCCTACATAAGAAGCAAGTGGTGGATGTTGTTGAGGTGTCGATGGAGGATTCATCTGTTGATGGATAGGATGATAAGAGGAATAACCGGTGTTACGGTGACAGGGTGGGGTATTTCTTTGTGAGGTAGCTTGCGTATAGGCAGGCTGTGAGATAATAAGTGGTTGAGAAAATGAAGGTTGGATGACGGGTGGAGCCTGTGATTGGTGGACTCCTATGTTTGTTGATTGGATCGGGACAGATTGAGGAATATGGGTGTTGGTTGATTGGACATGTTGGGAAACAAGACACGAAAGGGCCCTTCTTTGCCGGATTAGGTATTAAGGGTGCCGATGTTAGAGGATGGGCGAAAGTCACGATTCTTTGGAATATTGGAAGAAAGACCCCTAGAGGGCGAAAGTAGGAGCCAAGCGACTATTCGGAGGGTTGGCTCATGAAGAGTATTGACCTTGGGACACGATGGAGGCATAGATGAATTAACAATGAATATGCGGGTGTGCGAGACGCATTCATTATAGCCGAGGCGAAGACCTCTCGAAGTAGGTTGTGGAATATTCGAGGTAAGCTGCGGTGTTAGGAATAGGTAAGACTATTTGAGAACTAGTCGATATGGTAGGTGGAAGAGAAAAGGGAGGCATAGGGGCCTCGCCCTTCTCCGTGGCTCGAGCGAAGAGATGATGATGCAAACTTGCTCTCTGAGGCTTGGGATGATCCACGAGGATAATCGTACACTTGTTGGATTGGTGGTCCTTGATCAGATATTTGAATAGACTTGTGTACTAGGTAGTCCATGAGGGCTATCGGATTGCGGTCGAGAATGCACAGGTTGGGATCCCAGGGGAACATACTCCGAGCCAGATGATATTTCCGAAGGACTAGGGGAAGCTGGACGTGATGGGATTGCTTTGGCTTGATAGAAAGGATTATATGACCATGATGGGGAACCAACTAACAGCGGTCCCGAGGAAGATTGGGGGGGTGCCGTAACCTCCACACTAGTGGTGATCTCGGAGGAAGAAGGAACCGGTTGAGCCATTCTTCTAGATTGTGACCAGTGATAACCGTCATAAACACGCGAAAAAGAAGATTGACCTAACTAATGCACTGAGACAATTCAAGCGGCGCAGTGATTATCTCCTTTAAATTTTGATGCTTTTAAGAAAAGAAAATGTTAGGGAAGGCTTTTAGAAGCAGGAACTACTCGAGATAGCCAAACTAAGGATGGTTTGGGTAATGTTTGGTGAGGAGTCGAAGGCACTTGATAAAAGACAGTGCGTGGCTTGATATAGGGGCCTACCCCGCACTTCACACACCGCTGCGATAAGGGAGTCGGGTGCTTTGCCAATATATACCAAAATCTTCCGTGAATTTATAGCGCGCACGAGAGTACGCGTAGGCTCTTCCTCTTGGATATCACTTCCAGTAGGCGAGGCCGAGGAAGGAATTTTGTTTAAATGCTTTATACCTAGTGATTTTGGCTTTGTGTGCGAGGTGAAAAATAAAAATCAAATAGTGTCACTACCGATTTTGATCAATTTTCCAGCCTAATTAAAACTAGATGAAAAACATGCAGCAATGACAAAGGAAAAGTTCTTTTTAAGCACTTAAAATTGAAGTGTTTGATTTCGATGAAGACAAGTCAAACAGATTCTTTCCCAAATGCGATTAAGTTCTTTTTAAGCACCAAAAAATTGAAGTGTTTGGATGTGATAGGCAACAAACAAAAAGAAATCCTAAAAAGGAGAAAACACCGTAAAGAGAAATACACATAGATTTAGCTCTCGAGGTGTGTGGACTTCAAAAGCGCGTTGTTGAGCTCTTCCCTCGAAACAATCCCACGAACAAGCAAAGTGCTCCATGAAAGAGGTTAAGCAAACACCAAAGAAAACCCAGAAAGATATATCCAGGTAATGGTGAAACGAAAAATTTCTATTTTAAGGAACTAGAAAAATTTCGAAGATAACGATTTCGCCTAAAAAAGCAAGATTGAAATGATGAAAAGAAATGCTCAAATAGGACTGATAGAAATCAGTGAAGAAAAGGAACAAAGTTCAAAACTAGAAAAGAAATGAACTTACCAATAAGGGACTTTGGTTGGGTCCCACCGGGCGTGCCAGAATGTAGATCAAGAATTTCGCTTGTTACTGTCGAGTTAATGCACCAAACTAAACACAAAAACCACTGAAAAACTCGATAAAATTGATACACGATGATGAAGATGTAGACGGATGAGGAAGCCGATGTAGATAAGACGGGCGCACACGAGCAATTCGCACAATAGATCCGAGTAACCTGCAAAACACCGATGCTTGACAGAAAAAGACCACGTTAAAAGATATTTAGGTGGACTGCCCGAGAAGTGGGTCCGGGAAGCGATAAGCTTCCTCGGCGGATGTCAGTCCACGTTTTCAATTAAGAAAAGAAGCATACATGATAAGAGATGTAAGTGAAAAGCTAGATTTTCTGATTGCAGTAATAAGACGCGAAATCTAAGCAATGAGGCAAAATACGAAAAATAAAGGAACTATGAAATAATGCTTTGGTTTGTGTTACTGTGTCCTTTTACCTATCTGCTGCGGAAAATCGGCGTCGGCCCAGGTAGAATCGGCGTCGGCCCGATGTGGTCGGCGTCGATCGATTGAGATAATCGGCGTCGGCCCAGGTGAGATCGGCGTCGACTAAAGACGGTCGATCGATCAATCGGGGAGCTGTGCGATAAGATTCGGGAATTGGAAGGTGAATGTGTCTGCTTTGGATGTGCGAAGTTGGCGAGACAACTGGAGCAGAGTCACCGGATGATAGATGGTGGTGTGCGATGCTTGATGTGATGTAGGGACGAGTAATGGTGCTCCTCTCGAGGGATTGATTCGGACGAGGATCTGCCCTAATTTGATACAATTGATCTAAGAAGATCTCTCTTTCTTACAGCCTGTGTCTCTCTCGCTCTCTGTTCATGCGTAAGTGCTTCCTTTTTTCATCTGTTCGCTTTTTCGCTCTCTCTTCGGTCCTTAGAACTGAGTTCTGGACTTGCTTTTATAATCGGCGCCGCTCCTAGAAAATCGGCGCCGACCATATGGGTCGGCGCCGATCGCGGAATAGACTCCCGAGATGGCCAAAATGAGCGATTTCAAGAAAGATAAGACTTACCCTGAATACGGGAAATATCCCGCTTAGGGAAGAGGAAAAATAGATGTGATACATAGATAGAATAAATTTGGGGTAGATAAGTGATTAAGATGCATGGGAAGAAGCGTAATTAAATATTTAATATTTAATCACTCATGGGTAAGATATGATGGGGTGAATTAAATTTGGAATAAGTGATTAAATCACAAATTGGATAATATCCCAAGGGGATAGTTGGTGACGTAAAACGTGCCCCAGGTTACCTAAGCAAGTAAATGAATGAGAGGGACACTAAATTGAGTAAAGGAAGATGAAGCAGAGGAAAGCAGAGAGGTAATGGAAAATGAAAGAGATGATAGAGCAAAGAAAATTGTAGGAAACTAATCATAGTGAGGAAATCCAAGGCAAAGAATATGGAACTACCGCATGGAAATGCATGTGGATGATGATATGATAAAGGATACGGGATAACGTTGAAGAGTCAAGTTATCGATAGGAAATTAAGGAGGAAGTGTGAGATAAACGGGGAGAAGGATGATGTAGAGGAAGTGAAATAAGATGAGGATCAGAAAGGAGGAGAAGACAATGAAGAAAATTATGTAGAAGGAAGGGAACCAAGAACAAAGATATTTGATAAAGAGTGAGAAACACAAGGAACGTAAAGAGAAGCTTGAGGGGAAAATGACATCGATTGGAAAAGATGCGGAGATGCATGAGATGAGGATAAGTTGATGATGAGAAAATAGAGAGAGGGTGCATGATGAAGACAATGAATAAATTGACAAGGAAGAATGGAAGATGGGATAGACAAGCCAACAGTGTGTAGGACAAAGTCCCTCTTTGAGTCAAAAAGTGCGCGGTTTATTGCTATTTAACCAGCAGGAATCTTGTGCAAGTCTCACAATATTCTTCCTTCGAGGGTTTGGGATCTCATCCCAATAGGTTTATTTCTGGCTGCGAAGAGAAAGGAATGAAAGAGAGGATGAAGAAAGGTCAGATCCGAAGGGAGAAAAGAAATGAATTCCAAAGCAGAAAGGTCGAGGGTTTATGTTTTGGGATTGGTAGTAAACAGAGCCAAACTTACTTGCATAAACGAATTAAAGCAATACTGATGAATAAATGACAACAAAGTAGAAGCAAATCTAACAGAACAACCATACAGATCTAACATAAGAAAGATCTAATAAAAACACATGTATTCAACACAAAGTCTAAATATATTGTATTCAAAATTGCTTCTGTTACAAGGAGTTCAAAATCTTCTTCTTACTTCTATTTCTCATCTGAAAAATATCCACCACGAATACAACAAGTATTCGAGTATTTATAGAAGAAGGAGAAGAAGGAAGGCAAAAAGGAACCAACCACCTATTTACAAAATATCTCAAAGTCATGTTGACTTTTGACAACTTGATGGATGACATCATCCCATGGTGCAACATGGATGATGTCATCATTTGTGCCAACATACTTTAGACATTCACAAAAAGAAAGTCAAGAAGAGAGAGAGAGAAGAGAGAGAAATTATTCATCATCGTCATCCTGCGGCCGAAAGGGGGTATCCTGCTTCTGCTGCTTGCTCAGGTGACGAGATGTGGAATTGGGCACGGTATTCCATGAACTTGCTGATCATGGGCTCTAGTTGATCCTGGGAAGGATCCTTGTGTCACTCGCTGATCACCTCGCAAGTCTCCCACTCGTCTATGAGCTTCTCTGGGAGTTTGGAATATTCTTTCTCTACTTCTATGAGGAACCCGATGAAGTCCCGACAGGCCAGCAGGTTATTGATGGATTCTATGTCAAAAGTGACCTCTGCCCCAGCCCTTGTGAAACGATCTCCTTGAAGATCTAATGGTTTCATCAACTTTCCTTAAGGCGAAAGGAAGGAGTAAGCAACCCTGGAGACATGTTGAGAACGATCTGTTCCATTTGGTGCATTGCGTCTAGGGCTTCTTCCTTTACCTTATCGATCTTTTCAAGGACAAATTCTAGTTGATCCATCCGGTAATCCAGAGTGGAAAGGACTTTATTGAGGGCTCTGGGATGACCGAAAATGCCGAACTTAACTAGATCTTCGACTGAACAGTCAACATTTTTTTGAAAGGTCTCATGCTGCAGCCTAGCCTAGCATGGTCCAGCTCTTCAGATATGGGTCCCGCTAACGCCTGGAGTTCTTTATTCACCTTGTTGATGTTCAGATATAAATCGGTGAACTTGGCGATTACTCGTTCACTGTCCTTGAGGATCTGGCTCCTCCAAGTGGAAACTACCATGCCCTGCTCGCCGATCTTTGCATATTCATTAATTTTATCCTGGCTCAGAGGCTCAGGAGTTTCGGCGGCAGTTGTGGGAGGTGCACTGCCCATCTTTTGTAAGGCGTGGAGCAGATGTCTATTTTTCTCTTTCAGCAACCTTTTCTCTTCTTTTGCCTCTTGAATTTTCTTGCAGAGGCGTCGATCGAGATAGGGCCTCTCCTGAAGGCTTTCGAAGACGTCCCCATTGTGACTTGAGTCACTGTGTAATGTCGAAGACAGATCCTTTCTATCCTTCAGAGGATTGGGGTACGTGATCTCCATCACCCTTTCTCCCGAAGCACTCTGAGAGAAGCGTGTGATAGGCTTTTGCTTCTTTTCCCCTTTTGACGGGATCACAGAGAAGTCCATCGAGCGATGGGAACTTTCCTTTTCTGCTGACTCAGGTGCTGGGAGATCCAAGCTGGACTTATGGGAGAAGGGCCAGAAATAGAGAAGGGGGCAGCTGCAGTAGTAGTAGAAGGGAAAAAAACGTGGAGACACGTGGCGGCAGCATAGAGAGAAAAGCCGAAGAAGTGCCCACGGGAGGAAGGGATACTACAAGGAGAGGAAGACATAGGAAGGGAAGGGAGCTCAGAGATGAGGGAAGAAATGGAGGGGACAGCTCATGAGAGAGAGAGAAGATGGATGAAGAAGCGGAGGAATGGAAGAAGAAGGGAGAGAGGACACGACCAAAGGAATGGTCGCTTGGGTCACCTGAGAAGGGGAAGGAGGAGAAGGAGAAGGAACAAAAGGGACCTCAGTTGTTATAGCCATGGCCACACCCTGAGTGGATGTGCCTATTGGAATATCTTCCACCTTTCTTCTTCTGTGCTTTTGGGATTTCAACCCGTTCTTGTGAAGCGGAAGGAGGGCTTTCTGGAGCTTCCTCTTGGGTGGAACTGGATTCACCCTCTTTACCTTTACCCTTGCCTTTTGGCTGCTGTTTTGATCGAGGAGGTGCGTTACCCAATGGAGAGGTTGTGAAATCGACTCCGAGGTAGATGAGCCCGTTCATTCGGCACCAATGCTCTGTTCTACGCAGAGTTTCCTTGACCCTTTCCTCAATTGTTTGAGGTGCTTTAGTTCTATCAATTACCGCAAAAGGCCAATCGTCCCCATTTGTATCAAGATACACTTGATCCACTTCCTGCTCAGTAGTTTGGTAGCCTTTGGGGACGATGGCCACCCCGTACTGGATGATTTCTGCTAAGGCCAAACGAGAATGGTCCTTCCTCCTGAGCTCAACCTCATGATATATATCGATGTAGATATCTTCGATCTGAGGGATATGGATCGGATCGAGCTTGGCCCTAGGTAGACAATTTCTCGGGTCGAAGGTGGGCCTTGCTGGGAAATTATGTTTCAGATTCAGCAGCTCCAGCTCTGCAAACATGTCTTTTGCCTTGTGGTGAGTGAGACATGTATACCTACCCACTGTGAGGGGGAAAGGAGTTCCACCCTTCTTTCTCTTGAGGCATTTCTCATGGTAGGTGATTAGCTGTCTTGACAGCTCTAGCAGAATCAATTTGGGACCGGCATACCTTGGCAGTTTAGTTGGCTCCCCCAAGAAGTTAGCCACCCTTAGATAAGTGAATGTGGGGAATTGAGTGAACAGGGCCCCCCATTTCTCTGTGGCTGCCACGATGCTCTTGGTCATATGACCGTGAGTCATATTCGGCCTCAACAGGCAGATGATGAAATAGAAAAATGCATCATTGATCTTTGTAAATTGGGGGATGCTATTTTCCAGCTTCAGTTCTGGATAATATTCATAGATTTTAACTTGGGGCCAAACCCCACTCCGCATCAGAGCTGGGTAGTCCCTTTCTGAAGCTGCAGCGTAAACAACGTAGGAATTCATGTAGAACTTCCCCATTGTTGTGGTAAGTTGTTGTAGCTGCTCTGCTATCATGCTGCTTATGATCTCTGCCCACTCAAAGCGTTGATCTGGCACATTTTTATTCATGGTTTCCAAATACCGCAACATCCATTTGTGGAAGTAGTGGGCATCAGGAAGCCCAAACACTCTGCTCAGGAATGTGATCATGTCACTGAGCTCCTCTGAAAAATCACTGCGGTGAATGATTTGTGGCCACCGAGTCACCACCTTTTTGTTTTTCAGATAAACTTCATTCATCAGCTGCATGCACTGATCTTCATTGTCATCCCAGCTTTAATGCGCTTCTCCGGCTTACTAGCCAAAAAGTGCCGGTGGTGAGGGATGCCGAGCATTAATTCAAAGTGGTGGGCAGTGAGGTTGATTACGACCTCACCCTTCTCATTTACGACACATCTTGTGTCTTTATTGTAGCACCGGGCAACCACCATCATAAATTCATTATTCACGGCACTTACTGGGATTCCTCCAGCAAAGTGCAGTGCACTGCCTATCAATTTGTCCATCCATGGACTTCTTGTGACCTTCTGAGTTCTGACCCAGAACTCCTCCATATCAATATGACCCAGCTCTGAGTCTCTGATGTCCAGGTCACACTCGGCCTGGGACTCGGGCATTCTGACCCTCTGATACTTATACTTCATTTCTTCTTCTATGAGCTTGGCCTTGCCTTTGGATTTGGTAGGTCTCTTGCTTGATGTAGACATACGTAACTCTGAGCTCAATTTCTGATCTGCAAGGAGAAGAAGTGAAACACAACGCATGAAAGTCATATCAGTTTGTTTGATCCTCCATTAAAGCATTAAGGAGAAAGAGTTAATGATTTAAGGCCTCAGGGCGCAGGGCGCATGAATGCTGCAGTTTACAGAGGGCTAAATAACAAGGCACACAGGAAAAGGGTGTTGCAAGGATAAATCAGCGCCAAAGGGCGCATGGCGCATGGATACTACATGTTGCATTTTTTGTTGTAAGAACAAGTGCGCCTGCGCCATATGTATGCATTTTATAAAGGCGCATGAAATAGCGTGTTACACGGGTACAGGATGCGCCAAAGGGCACAGGTTTTGCGCATGTTACATCATATTTTTGTGTGCCAAAGGGAACCTGGCGGCGCATGAAGGGTTTGCATGACATAATGTTGTTGCAATGAGGGATGCGCCTGCGCCGTTTATAGCTTTGCACTTGGCGCATAGGAAAGGATTGTTACATGGATGTTGGGTGCGCCAAAGGGCGCAGGATTTTGTAATGTTGCACTCAAGTTTGGTGCGCCAAGAGGGCACACGGAAAGCGTTTGCAACAAGTGAGGGAAGTGCGCCATGAGGGCGCAACTTTTCATTATGATGCAGTAGGGAAAAATGCGCCATTGGCGCAATTATTTTTTGTAATAGGGGGGGACAGATGCGCCATTGGCGTGCAACTTTTATCATGTTGCAGGGTGCGCCAATGCGCCAAAGGAGAAGAAAAATACAGTCTTCTTTCTAAGCTTTGATCCTTTCTCTGAGGGGTTTCATATGTGGTTAAACTTCTTCTTGAGGGTGTTTTGGGTGATGAAGAAGCTTTATTCAGAGAGTTCCAAGCTACTTTTTAGGACAGAGTTCTTCCTACCAGCAGATCTAGAAAGAAGGGGAAAAACATGGGGAGAAAGAAAATACAACAAGGAGGGGGGGAATTCATGTTTTGATTCTGTTTTCCAATCCAAACCATACCAACAAAAAGAAAAACCAAAGACACAAAACACAAAATGCACAAAAGAAGGGACCTCTTACCCGATAAATAGTGGAGAAGTGTGCAAATGGGTCCACGAAGTGATTGAAAATGACAGGGCAGGTGCGCTGACAGGCTCAGAGAAAATAATATTAAAAATAATCACGTGATTGCTCTGGTGACAATGACATTGCAGACGCGCCTATATATAGGTGAGGTGGTAATAAATGCGCCACCAACTTTTTCAAGTGGCGCATGAAAAACCCTGTCGACACAAGAAAGCATGCACCCTTGGCACACCAAAAGCCTGCCAACACAAAGTTAAGTGCGCCTTGGCACACCAAAAGTGATGTTGACACAAGATTATGTGCGCCCTTGGCGCACCAAAACTCGGCACAACAAAGGATTGTTAGCGAGAGAAGGCATGCGCCTTGGCGCATGCAAGGAAGGCTCAACATAGTGAGGCATCAAAACACTATCGACACTTCAAACCATGCGCCAAAGGATTTAAAGGGGGCGCACCAAAACTTGATGTTGCATTGTCATTATGTGCCCAACCAAAAAAAGACCAAAAATGGCTAAGTTCGGAAAACTAGATTTCCCGGGAAGGGATTTTGCAACGTTCCGAATGCAAGGAGTCCCTGACGAGGGACCGGAACAAAATTTTGGTAGGGTTATCTGTAAAATTTCCCTTGCCAATTTTACGGATAACAACTGGCTCTTTCTGGGGACTATCCCTGAGCAAACCTCAGGGGTAGAGAATCCCAGATCTCATGTGCCTATCCATTGGGCAACAGAGTCAAAAACAAGGGTGACCAAAAGGGGAAACACACAACCAACAAAATAAAACACATGAAAAAAAAAACACACAATAAAGTAAACTGGTACAAAGAAGAGAGCAAGCTCTACTTCTGAAGATTTTCAGATGTTGCCGCTAGGGAGCGGGAGCTCAGTTCCATCCAGATATGAGAGATAGAAACTATTCTCTCCATTGAGCTGCTTGATCTTGAAAGGCCCTCTCCATAGGGAATCAAACTTTCCATGCATGCCCTTTGGCTCTCTTCGTTTGTCCCATAAAAGGACGAGGTCTCCCACCTGGAAATTTCTTTGCTTAGCTTTTTTATCGAACAATCTTTTGACCTGATTCTGATGTTCGGTGATCTTGTCGACCACCTTTACTCTCTTTTCTTCGAGCTCTGCTAGATACATGATCCTCTTTTCAAGGGAACTTTGAAAAGTTTCATCTTCGATTGCCCATGCCAAACGCAGAGCAGGGAGTTCAATGAAATGGGAAGCTCGGCATCGGTGCCATATAACACTTGAAAAGGTGACATACCGAGAGATCTCTTGGGAGTAATGCGGTCTACCCACAAAGCATCGTATAAGGACTTGTGCCACATTCGTTGATTCTCATCCACCAGCTTTCGTATGATGGTCACCAAGTTTTTGTTACTGGATTCTACTTGACCATTTCCCTGAGGGTAATAATCTGAGGCGTGAGCCAAAGTTATTCCGTATTCATAGCAAAAACTAATAACTTCCCATGAAGAGAAGTTAGAAGCATTATCAGCAACAATCTTGTTTGGGATGCCAAATCTGACAATGATATTTTCTTTGATGAAACTACAAACAACTTCAGAAGTGGCATGTTTGACAGGTATGGCTTCCACCCACTTGGTGAAGTAATCTGTTGCTGTAAGGACATAACTATGTCCGACACTCGATAGGGGATTGAGTGCGCCGATAAAATCGATTCTCCATTTCCTGAAAGGTTCGTCGACAATGACCGGCCTGATGGGAAAAGCAGCCAACTTGGGCTTGCCGACAAACTACTGGCAAAGTTCACATTTTGCTACCCAGGTGGCTGTATCTTGGAAAAGCGTCGGCCAATAGTACCTAGCCCGGATGATCTTATGTGCTGTCACAGAAGAGGAGAAATGGCCTCCATAGGCTGAATTATGAAAACTTTCAAGTAACTTCACCTGTTGTGGGCTTTGTCGACACACACATGCAAGAAGATACCATCTATCCGCGTTTGTATAAACCGTCATCCCAGATGACATATTTGGCTGCTCTGAGCTTTACAGTGCGCTTCTCCTTTATAGTTAGGTGAGCTGGGCATTCGCCGTAGGTGAGGAAGAAAGCAATATCGGAATACCACTCATCGCTGGTTGCGATAAATAGGACCAGGAGAGTAGATAATCGGGTTTCTCCAAATGACTTTGTGCTTCATCGGTACAATCATCCTTTTCTCCGAAATTTCTGATCCTTGGTTTTTGGCCATAAGTTGACATAAGCCTTTGCCTCTTACCAACTTAGTTGGTTTTATATCTAGATCATACTCTTGGACTTTTGCAATCCAATTTCCTCACAAGCTTCCTAACTCCTATTGAGTTAAGATTGACTTGACTGCCGTGTCAGGGACCAGAACCACTGTATGAGAATTTAAAATGTAATACCTAAAGTTTTTGACTGCTTTGACAACGGCGAAGGCATGCTTTTCCAATTGAGACATTTTTAATTCGTGAGGCTTGAGGGGAGAGCTCATGAACGCAATCGGGGATTCAACATCCTCAGAATTCTTTTGCATCAAGATGGCAGATACAGTATGCTCAGATGCATAGCTATACATGATAAAATCCTTGGAGAAATCGGGACATACCAGGACTGGTGCGTGAGCGACGGAAGCTTTTATTTCTTCAAATGACCTCTTTCCTTCCTCGCTCCATCGGAAAGTTGGTGATCCTTTCATCATGTCCAATATATGACGAGTCTTTTCAGCAAAGTCGGGAACAAAGCGCCTAAGAAAGTTCACCTTTCCAAGAAAGAGTGAACGCCGGTCTTGCTTGTAGGCAAAGTAAGGCTCTGAATAGCCTTAACTCTTTCGGTATCTATCTTCATTCCTTCTTTGCTAACAACATGCCCTAGCAACTTTCCTTCTGTGACTCCAAAAACAGATTTTTTTGGGTTCAGGGAAATCCCATGCTCTCGGCATCTGGCCAATACTTGCTCTAGATGATCACAATGATCACTTCATTGTTTAGAGAACACAGTTAAGTCATCTAGATAAACCACAATGACCTTCCCCATCATACCTTTGAATGCAAGGTCCATAGCCCATTGAAAAGTGGCGCCAGCATTAGTCAGGCCAAAAGGCATCCTGCTATAGGCAAACGTGCCCCAGGGAGTAGTGAATGCTATTTTAAATTGATCTTCAGGTGAGACTTCAATCTGATTGTAGCCTGAAAAACCATCAAGCATGGACAACATTTCTGATCCAGTTACCGCTTGTAGAACTTGATCCATTATAGGAAGTGGGTAGTTGTCTTTTAAGGAAGCCTGATTCAAGTTTCGAAAATCTACGCATATGCGTATTTCACCATTTTTCTTGTGCACTGGCACAATGTTTGCTACCCAAGTACTGTGATGGATAGGAAAAATGATTCTCGCATCCAACATTTTCTGAATTTCAGCCTGGATAGTACCTGAGATCTTAGGATTATAATGCCTCTGCTTCTGGTGAAAGGGTTTGACATCTTCTTTCAACGGGATGTCATGTTGGATGTCCTTTGGCTTAAAATACTTTAGATCGGCGTAGGACCATGCCAATACATCCATGTATTTCTTCAGCAGTTTGACAAACTTCCGCTTCTCTTCGTGTGCAACATTTTCCAATGTTCACGAATTGCAGACGTTCTACCGAACCTAAATTGACCGGTTCGGTTTCTGGGGAGGAGCCCGTATCATCTCGCCTTTTCTTTTTTACAAAACGGTCATGCCTATCGAACAACCATTCCAAAGAAACCAGGCCCTTTGGAATTTTATTTCCTTTTAGCTGACATATGCCGTCATTTCCTTTTGATTCATCGTTTTGATCGGTGACTGATTCATGGCATGTAGAAGTGGATCCTTCAAAATGAAGTTCACTAAAATTTTCCGCCTTTTCTAGAAAGGCAATGAGTTGATTGTCATCGTTGAATACTTGCCAATGCTGAGAATTATCCAGCACGCTTGGGTCGGAAAACCATCTCAATGGTGTATTTGTCTATTTTCAAACCTAGGTGAGGGAGCATGAGGGATGCTGAAATGGCCAATGAATCGGCCATGTCATTCTGAGCTCTTGGAATGGATTCTATTGAGAAAGCATCAAACTCTTCGATGTTGTCCCACACCGCATTACGGTAATGCCTGAGCCTCTCATTCTTTACTTGATATATCCTTTTGACTTGGTTTACGACTAGCTCTACATCACCTTGTACTTTCAGATTTTTGATTCCTCTTTCCCTTGCGGCTTACATGCCAAGTAGCAGAGATTCATACTCAGTGGTGTTATTTGTGTTGAAAAACTACAACTTGAAAGAGAGAGGAATAACTTCTTCCTCGGAGATATTAGCATGGCTCCGGCACCACATCCACTGGTTGCGCAGCTGCCATCAAACTGCAAGGTCCAGACCTTGTTAAGATCTTCTTCTTGGACGAGAACAACCATTTTGTCAGACTCGGTAGACAAGAAATAGTTCCCATCCCGATGATTCGAAAATAATTTGAGCTTTGGGGTCCTCAGAGTTAGTAACCAAGTACTTCTTTTGTGATTCTGGCTCCAATGTCTGCATTACACCTTTGACGGGGATTCTAGCCTTAGACCAGTCCATATGAATCTCCCCACCAACTTCACTACAAAAACTCCTTCCTAGCAGTATTCCATAGGCTACTGGAATGTCAGCAACGAGGACGGTCATCTTTACTCTTTTCTCTGGGAACGCCGCAAATGTGAAACTGCGCGTCTTTGATTTGACCAATCAACGGAACCTGCTTGGTTTCCAAGGAATAACATCTACCAAAAGGCTTGGTAAGGGTGAGGCCCAAAGCATGGGACTTTTTTGCCGCATGACGTTATCAGAAGCTCCAGAATCAATTATGCAGTTACTTAACTTGTGGCCATTGATTAGGAGGGAGAGATAGAAGGGCTCTATCTTGCCTGATGCAGATGTTGAGGCAACATTTATGCGGGATGCAGGAGGAGTGGAAAGGATTCCTTTTGGGGAACCTGGGAGATATGACAGCTTGACTTTGAATATATTCAGTTAACCTTATCAGTTGTTCGGGGTTTGACTGAAGATACTCGGCTTCAGACATTTGGATCTTAGTCTTTTTAGCATGATCTATGATATCAAATGCGGCCAAAGGTTGCGCTGGTGAAGGAATGAGTCCCTCACTTCATGATGGTAGGGTAGGATTACTGGTCTTGATAGGAATATGAGAGGGCTGGTTTGGAGGAGATACAGGGGCAAAAGCTCTCTTCGAAAAAGACTTATTGACAGGCTGAGTGGGTAGGGGATTACCTCTCTTTGCAATGGTTGGGTGTGTGGATGACAGTCTTTTCTTTCTGCATATTGGCAGTGACCTCAGCTTCTTTTCCTTGCGAGCGGGTGAAAACAGCATATGACTGTCCACTTGCATATCCCTGGGTACCCTCTTCTTCGTCAGATTCCTCCTCATCAAATTCCATATACCCGATAGTAGAGTCACCAGTCAGCTCACCGACATCTTGATCATCTTCGCCTTGAGATGAAGGTTCTTCATAATTTTGTTCCTCTTCTTCTTCAATTTCAGCTAGAGCATTGACCGGAGGAGCCTCAAGTGCCAACCGTGAGCGGATGTAGGCAAGCGTGGCCTTTGAGGAACATGGCTGGGAGTGAAATTCCTCCGTGGGATATCCCGGTATGAGGAACTGGGGGAAGCTTGGGCTAACTACTTCTTTAATGTGATCAAGTCATTTGCCATTTTTGAAATGCTGGATCGGATGAAGTGGCGGGAGAAGGGCTCAAAGCTTTGGGCTTGGATGGTTCCCTTTTTAATTCACCGATATGAGCAAGTTGTCTTCAATCCGTATGGCAGCAGCTTGGGCAAGAGGCAAGGTAGTTATTTGTTCATGTAGAAGCAAAAAACTTATTTTTGAGCTCATTGCATTCACAAAGAAACACTTTTGATTTTCTAGTGTTGGCAACATGGCAACAGGCACACGGTTGATTAATGCATTGAACCTGTGATAAAATCACGCATGGTCTCATTGGCCTCCTTCTTTAGGTGAGTGATTTTTGATAACAATGCAAATGCATCTTCTGAAGGCTTGTATCTTTCTTCAAAGGCATCCCGCAAGGTGGCCCAACTGGTAATAGATCCGGCCGGTAGAAATGCTGAAACCATTCTCTGCGGCCCTTGGAGGGTCTCCAAAAAGAGGCGAACTGACACATCTTCATGAGTTACATCGAGGATGCTGCATGACATGATGAATGCAGATATATGTGCATCCGTACTTTGGTTTCCACTCCCATCAAATCTTGGGAAATTCTTTCGGTTTCCATGAGGGAGTGCGTGAACTGGATGTGGTAATGCGAGAGGGCCCATAGCATTTCCCCATGGCACGCCATTTGAAAGGCTGGAAAAAGAACACGGGCCGGAAGTGCGGTTCTGCGCTGAGCAGCAAGGCACCACAAAGGGAGGTGGAGGCTTCTTGTGAGAGATTCTTCCTTCGTGGAGGTGAGACACTCCTGGATGACCGGTCAGCCGAGCTTAGTGATGAGAAGCGTGCCGGTGTAATACTGAAGTTATGCCTTTGGAGCAGATCAAAGGTAGGATCGACTTCTCCATGAGCTCTCCTGCTACGAGTAAATGGTTCACCCGCCAGTGCACCTTTGATTTACAATATGGCGGAGTAGATTTAAAATTTTTTTGATTGTACTTGCTGATTTTCTGATTTTTCTGACAAAAACCAGCAGCATGTACTTTTCTAAATATTTAAATTTTATCCCTCTTTTAAAAACCGATTGCGGTTTAATGATAAAGAACAACGAGGATAAAATGATGGTGAAGCTTAGTAAGCTGATTTTCAGATCTAGAGTTGACTTTTGAAGAGTTTGAAAATTTTGGTAAACTGTCAAAAACTCAGATCTACGGAAAAACACAAATTTGTATAAAAACTCAGTGAACTAAAGATCTCCAACTAGGCCCGATCTACGGATCTCAGAAGAAAATTTTCAATTTGGAGCACTTTTGCAAAAAAATTAGATTTTGAATAAAAGTTAAAATTTGCAAACTGATAGTGATTTTTCTGATTTTTACTGATTTTCTATCATACCACCATCATAGATCGGATAGATCTGTTCGATCCCAACAGAGTCACCAAAAACTATTGGTTTGAAAATCTGTCGCGAGGGCGACGGATCTATGGATAGACAAGCCAACAGTGTGCAGGGCATAGCCCCTCTTTGAGTCAGCAAAGTGAAACTAGTTTATTGCTATTCTACCAGCAGGAATCTTGTGCAAGTCTCACAATATTCTCCTTCCTTTGGGGTTTGGGATCTCATCCCAATAGGTTTATTTCCGGCTGAAGAGAAAGGAATGAAAGAGAGGATGAAGAAAGGTCAGGTCCGAAGGGAGAAAAGAAATGAATTCCAAAGCAGAAAGGTCAGAGGGTTTATGTTTTGGGATCGGTAGTAAACAGAGCCAAACTTACTTGCATAAATGAATAAAGCAATACTGATGAATAAATGACAACAAAGTAGAAGCAAATCTAACAGAACAACCATACAGATCTAACATAAGAAAGATCTGATAAAAACACATGTATTCAACACAAAGTCTAAATATATTGTATTCAAAGTTGCTTCTGTTACAAGGAGTTCAAAATCTTCTTCTTACTTCTATTTCTCATCTAAAAATATCCACCCCGAATACAACAAGTATTCGAGTATTTATAGAAGAAGAAGGAGAAGAAGGCAAAAAGGAAACAACCACCTATTTACAAAATATTTACAAAATATCTCAAAGTCATGTTGACTTTTGACAACTTGATGGATGACATCATCCCATGGTGCAACATGGATGATGTCATCATTTGTGCCAACATACTTTAGACATTCACAAAAAAGAAAGTCGAAGAAGAGAGAGAGAAGAGAGAGAAATATTCATCATCGTCATCCTGCGGCCGAAAGGGGGTATCCTGCTTCTTCTGCTGCTCAGGTGACGAGATGTGGAATTGGGCACGGTATTCCATGAACTTGCTGATCATGGGCTCTAGTTGATCCTGGGAAGGATCCTTGTGTCACTCGCTGATCACCTCGCAAGTCTCCCGCTCATCTATGAGCTTCTCTGGGAGTTTGGAATATTCTTTCTCTGCTTCTATGAGGAACCCGATGAAGTCCCGACAGGCCAGCAGGTTATTGATGGATTCTGCATCAAAAGTGACCTCTGGCCCCAGCCCTTGTGAAACGATCTCCTTGAAGATCTGAATGGTTTCATCAACTTTCCTTAAGGTGAAGGAAGGAGTAAGCAACCCTGGAGACATCCTAAGAATGATCTGCTCCATTTGGTGCATCGCGTCCAGGGCTTCTTCCTTTACCTTATCAATCTTTTCAAGGACAAATTCTAGTTGATCCATCCGGTAGTCCAGAGTGGAAAGGACTTTATTGAGGGCTCTGGGATGACCGAAAATGCCGAACTTAACCAGATCTTCGACTGAACAGTCAAACATTTTTTGAAAGGTCTCATGCTGCAGCCTAGCATGGTCCAGCTCTTGATATGGGTCCCGCTAACACCTGGAGTTCTTTATTCACCTTGTTGATGTTCAGATATAAATCGGTGAACTTGGCGATTACTCGTTCACTATCCTTGAGGATCTGGCTCCTCCAAGTGGAAACTGCCATGCCCTGCTCACCGATCTTTGCATATTCATTAATTTTATCCTGGCTCAGAGGCTCAGGAGTTTCGGCGGCAGTTGTGGGAGGTGCACTACCCATCTTCTGTAAGGCGTGGAGCAGATGTCTATTTTGCTCTTTCAGTAGCCTTTTTTCTTCTTTTGCTTCTTGAAGCTTCTTGCAGAGGGCGTCGACTGCAGATAGGGCCTCTCCCTGAAGGCTTTCAGAAGATGTCCCCATTGTGACTTGAGTCACTGTGTAATCTGTCGAAGACAGATCCTTTTTATCCTTCAGAGGATTGGGGTACGCGATCTCCATCACCCTTTCTCCCGAAGCACTCTGAGAGAAGCGTGTGATAGGCTTTTGCTTCTTTGCCCCTTTTGACGGGATCACGGAGAAGTCCATCGGAGCGATGGGAACTTTCCTTTTCTGCTGACTCAGGTGCTGGGAGATCCAAGCTGGACTTATGGGAGAAGGGCCAGAAATAGAGAAGGGGGCAGCTGCAGTAGTAGAAGGGAAAAACGTGGAGACACGTGGCGGCGGCATAGAGAGAAAAGCCAAGAAGTGCCCACGGGAGGAAGGGATACTGTAGGAGAGGAAGACATAGGAAGGGAAGGGAGCTCAGAGATGAGGGAAGAAATGGAGGGGGACAGCTCCGCGAGAGAGGAGAAGATGGACGAAGAAGCAGGAGGAACAGTAGAAGAAGGGGAAGAGGACACGACCAAAGGAATGGTCGCTTGGGTCACCCGAGGAGGGAAGGAGGAGAAAGAAGGAACAGAAGGGACCTCAATTGTTATAGCCATGGCCACACCCTGAGTGGATGTGCCTATTGGAATATCTTCCGCCACTTCTTCTTCTGTGCTTTTCGGGATTTCAACCCATTCTTGTGAAGCGGAAGGAGGGATTTCTGGAGCTTCCTCTTGGGTGGAACTGGATTCACCCTCTTTGTCTTTACCCTTGCCTTTAGGCTGCTGTTTTGATCTAGGAGGTGCGTTACCCAACGGAGAGGTCATGAAATCGACTCCGAGGTAGATGAGCCCGTTCATCCGGCACCAATGCTCTGTTCTGCGCAGAGTTTCCTTGACCCTTTCCTCAATTGTTTGAGGTGCTTTAGTTCTATCAATCACTGTGAAAGGCCAATCGTCCCCATTTGTATCAAGATACACTTGATCCACTTCTTGCTTTCTCAGTAGTTTGGTAGCCTTTGGGGATGATGGCCACCCCGTACTGGATGATTTCTGCTAAGGCCAAACGAGAATGGTCCTTCCTCCTGAGCTCAACCTCATGATATATATCGATGTAGATATCTTCGATCTGAGGGATATGGATCGGATCGAGCTTGGCCCTAGGCAGACAATTTCTCGGGTCGAAGGTGGGTCTTCTTTGGGAAGTTATGTTTCGATTCAAGCAGCTCCAGCTCTGCAAACATGTCTTTTGCCTTGTGGTGAGTGAGACATGTATACCTACCCACTGTGAGGGGGAAAGGAGTTCCACCCTTTTTTCTCTTGAGGCATTTCTCATGGTAGGTGATTAGTTGTCTTGACACTCCAGTAGAATCAATTTGGGACCGCATACCTAGGTAGCTTAGTTGGCTCCCCAAGAAGTTAGCCTCCCTTAGATAAGTGAACGTGGGGAATTGAGTGAACAGGGCCCCCCATTTCTCTGTGGCTGCCATGATGCTCTTGGTCATACGACCGTGAGTCATATTCGGCCTCAACAGGCAGATGATGAAATAGAAAAATGCATCATTGATCTTTGTAAATTGGGGGATGCTATTTTCCAGCTTCAATTCTGGATAATATTCATAGATCTTAACTTGGGGCCACACCCCACTCCGCATCAGAGCTGGGTAGTCCCTTTCTGAAGCTGCAGCGTAAACAACGTAGGAATTCATGTAGAACTTCCCTGTTGTGGTAAGTTGTTGTAGCTGCTCTGATATCGTGCTGCTTATGATCTCTGCCCACTCAAAGCGTTGATCTGGCACATTTTTATTCATTGTTTCTAAATACCGCAACATCCATTTGTGGAAGTAGTGGGCATCAGGAAGCCCAAACACTCTGCTCAGGAATGTGATCGTGTCACTAAGCTCCTCTGAAAAATCACTGCGGTGAATGATTTGTGGCCATCGAGTCACCACCTTTTTGTTTTCAGGTAAAACTTCATTCATCAGCTGCATGCACTGATCTTCATTGTCATCCCAGGCTTTAATGCAGTCTTCCCGGCTTACGGCCACAAAGTGCCGGTGGTGAGGGATGCCGAGCATTAATTCAAAGTGGCGGGCAGTGAGGTTGATTACGACCTCGCCCTTCTCATTTACGACACATCTTGTGTCTTTATTGTAGCACCGGGAAACCACCATCATAAATTCATTATTCACGGCACTTACTGGGATTCCTCCAGCAAAGTGCAGCACACTGCCTATCAATTTGTCCATCCATGGACTTCTTGTGACCTTCTGAGTTCTGACCCAGAACTCCTCCATATCAATATGACCCAGCTCTGAGTCTCTGATGTCCAGGTCACACTCGGCCTGGGACTCGGGCATTCTGACCCTCTGATACTTATACTTCATCTCTTCTTCTGTGAGCTTGGCCTTGCCTTTGGATTTGGTAGGTCTCTTGCTTGATGTAGACATACGTAACTCTGAGCTCAATTTCTGATCTGCAAGGAGAAGAAGTGAAACACAACGCATGAAAGTCATATCAGTTATTTGACTCTCCATTGAAGCGTTTAACAGAAGAAAGAGTTAGTGATTTAAAGGCCTTAGGGCGCAGGGCGCATGAATGCTATAGTTACAGGCTAAATAATAAGGCGCATAGGAAAAGGGTGTTGCAAGGGCTAAATCAATTCCAAAGGGCGCATGGCACATGGATACTACATGTTACATTTTTTTGTTGTGAGAACAAGTGTGCCTGCGCCATATGTATGCATTTTATAACGGGCGCATGGAAATAACGTGTTACACGGGTACATGATGCGCCAAAGGGCATAGGTTTTACACATGTTACATCATATTTTTGTGCGCCAAAGGGAACCTGGCGTGCGCATGAAGGGTCTGCATGACATGATGTTGTTGCAATGAGGGATGCGCCTACGTTGTTTATAGCTTTGCACTTGGCGCATAGGAAAGGATTGTTACATGGATGCTGGGTGCGCCAAAGGGCATAGATTTTGTAATGCAACACTGAAGTTTGGTGTGCCAAGAGGGCACATGGAAAGCATTTGCAACAAGCGAGGGAAGTGCGCCATGAGGGCGCAACTTTTCATTATGTGCTAGTCAGGAAAAATGCGCCATTGGCGCAACTGTTTTTTGTGTAACAGGGGGACAGATGCGCCATTGGCGCAACTTTTTATCATGTTGCAGGGTGTGCCAATGCACCAAAGGAGAAGAAAAATACAGTCTTCTTTTAAGCTTTGATTCTCTCTCTAAGGGGTTTTATATGTGGTTAAGCTTCTCTTGCAGGGTTTATTTGTGTTATGAAGAAGCTTTATTCAGAGAGTTCCAAGCTACTTTTTAGGACAGAGTTCTTCCTACCAGCAGATCTAGAAAGAAGGGGAAGAACATGGGGGAGAAAGGAAAAAGACAGCAAGGAAGGGGGAATTTCATGTTTTGACAGTTTTTCCAATCCAAACTATACCAACAAGCAACCAAAGACCACAAACACAAAATGCACAAAAGAAAGGGACCTCTTACCCAAATAAATAGTGAGAAGTGTGCAAACGGGTCCACGAAGTGATTGAAAATGATGGGGCAAGGGGGTGCACTTGTGTGCTCGAGAGAAAATAATAATAAAAATAATCACGTGATTGCTCTGGTGACAATGACATTACAGACGCGCCTATATATAGGTGAGGTGGCAATAAATGCGCCACCAACTTTTTCAAGTGGCGCATGAAAAACCACTGTCGACACAATAAAGCATGCGCCCTTGGCGCACAAAAGACCTACCAACACAAAGTTAAGTGTGCCTTTGGTGCACCAAAAGTGTTGTTGACACAAGATTATGTGCGCCATTGGCGCACCAAAACTCAGCGCAACAAAAGGATTGTTAGTAGGAAGGCGCATGCGCACTTTGGCGCATGCAAGGAAGGCTCAACATAGTGAGGCGCATCAAAACACTTGTCGACACTTCAAACCATGCGCCAAAGGATTAAAGGGGTGCACCAAAACTTGATGTTGCATTGTCAATATGTGCGCAACAAAAAAAAAAAAAAAAAAGACCAAAAACGATGTGTAGGAAGATGAAGAC
The DNA here is from genome assembly GCA_018340775.1 of Taxus wallichiana var. yunnanensis. Lineage (NCBI taxonomy): Eukaryota > Viridiplantae > Streptophyta > Pinopsida > Cupressales > Taxaceae > Taxus > Taxus wallichiana. Next base: position 503,832,611 of record CM031236.1, read on the forward strand.
GAGGAGAGGATGTAGTGGATGAGAATGAATGAGAGAAAAATAAAGAAAAAGACATGAAATGAATGGAGAAGCAATGATTAAGTAAGATCACCCAACGACAAATGATGGAAATGAAAACGGGGTAAGGAGGAAGTGGTGTTTGTGTGAATGGAAGAGGAGGTGAGAGAATGTGATGACGGGAATAAAGATAAAATGTAGATGGATAGAATGTGGGGTAGTGGGCAAGTGCAAGATGAAAAATCATGCTTAAGAGGTACTCTTAACTAATATTTTCATGCTGCAAGATGATTTAATTAAGATCACCAAACCGGAAGTGACAATATGGAAGGAGAAAGACAACATTGTATAGGATACACATGTGGAAGGGTTGGTTGGAGTGGATGAATATGATGAGAGGTGGGAGAGAGAAGATGAGAAATATATGATGGGAGGTGGAAGGGTCAAACAGAAAACCATTCTTAAGAGAAACTCTTAAGTAAGATTGCCTGTGATAGGGATGGTTAAGTAGGATAGCCAAAACAAAGAAGATGAAGGATGATGAAACGATTGAAAGCGTGTCTACCAAAATGGAACAAGAGATGAAAGGAAGCGATATCAAGGTGATAACAAGGAAACAAAGGAGTGTGACATGAATGGATGGAGGAACATATGCAGTGTAGATGGAGAGTGTAAGGGCAATCCTTAATTGGGATGCCCATATAGTGGTAGGGATGATGTAATAGTGTTAAGTGGAAAAGGAGGAGTGGAAAGACGTTTGCGGTGATGATTGTCGTCTATTAAAAGAGGAAATGGTGGAGAAGCTTATATAATGGGAGGATCCAAGGAAGAAGATATACCTTAACTAAGATTATTTGGTTGTATGGATGGTTAAATAAGATTGTCAAACTGAAATCGAAAGAGTGAAAGGGAAACTCAAAATGAAAGACAAGTAAGATATCTGACATCGTGCAAGGGGATAGAAAGGTGAGAAGGATGATGTGGAGACAAATGGTGATGAGTGGAAATGGAGAGTGAGGAGTAATGGATCAAAGACATTTTTGAACATGTTGAGAGATAAGCAACTGCAGGGGGTAATGAACTTGCCTTGAGAAGGATCCTCAAGTAGGATTCGTAAAGCTGCAATGGAGATCAAGTAGAATTCACAAAGTGAAAAGTATATTCGTAAATGCATTCATGGAGATGACAGATAGATATAAAATTCATAGTGCTAAATTTGATGTGATTTTTATAAAAGATGATCTGGATGAGATGAATGAAACATAGTTAGTAAGGGTGTATAAGGAAACTATGTTTCTAACTAGATTGGAGATAAACAAGAAAGGTTACCACTTAAGGCATTGCACTTTTTCCAATAGCGGTGTTAATACATAACCAAAAATAGTTAGTTATACCAAAAGATCATGAGGGAAATATGGATGAAAGATGCTCCTAATTCTAATGTTGACATGACAAAGGGATTGAGATGTAACTTGTATGTGGGAAGGGGATCTCCAAAGGTGGTGTTCCTCAAGTCTATGCCCCAACTCTAGGAAAGGGAAAGAACAATAGCAGAAAGCTTTCTAAAAATGTTGATAAAGGAAAGATGATCTTTGTGGAAAACCTTCCAGATGCCATAATAACAAAGTAGCCATCCTTTGAGGGTATGGTCTACTTTATACATAATATGGATGACAAGAATAATATGATAGCCATCCTTCAAGGGATCAGTCTATCTTTTTTTATTTTTCTTTGATTTTGATTTGTATGCTTTTTTTTTAGTTTTTTTTGCACAAACAACTATCCTTTGAGGGATCACCATATTTTTATAACTTTGATTTTTCTTTTTGCACACGTGAATTTGAGCTTCACATAGGGGAGAGCTAGGAATAACTAAGTAAACCACTTAAGAGGGGATAAGAGGATTGTACAAGAGACACCCCGGACCCTTTACATGGATGCAATAGGAGAATGAGAAGGTGTCAAATGTAATGGTTATGGGGTCACATCAAAGTACTAAAGGAGGACCACATAATTAAGACCATTACAATGAAAATGGAAGGGGATAAGGATGGAGGAATGATCTAAGGATATAACTAAGTGATCATTGGTAAATATATGCTAAAGTGGACTAGTCGCAAGTGCAATGCATTAAGAGGTTCTGTCTTTGGTTTACCACTATGAGAGGGAAAACAGTAAAGTTGTAATAAGATGAGATGATAGCCAAACAGAAATAAAATTATGTCCTAAAGGAAATAGATATATGACCACAATGGTGGATTTAGATGAAAATAAATGATGTGCCAAGAGAGACATAAACATAGAAGGATAATCATGGCCTCAAAGGAGGGCTTGATGAAATAAATGGTGTGACAAAAAGAGACACAAATATAGCCACAATGGTGGAGTTCAAGAAAAAAGGGTACCTCAATGGAGAGACAAATATGGCCTCAAAAGAGGACTTTAATGAAAAGATGATGCCCCAAAAGAGGCATAAATATAGCTACAATGGTGGACTTAAAATGAGTGAGAATTTGGGCGAAATAGTTTAGATTGGATGTATATGAAGGAGGTAGAAAAATCAATGTCAAAGAGAGAAGTACCCTAGTAACAAGGGAGTTATACGGATGATGCGCTCAATGGCGAGGGAAATTTGTTCCCACAATAAGTTAAATGTGAAGGAGTTAAAGGATGTCGAAAGAGTTTAGATGAGATTGTTTTAGATTTGGACGGGGTAAATGATCGGAGACCACAAGTGTGCTTAGTAAGATAAGCGGTATTGATGAAAAATGGAGGACCTTCCTTAGGAGGAATGTCGTGTGTAGGAGGAATGTTAAGGGATGATGTGGATGGAGGAATCATGGGAGACTGACAGATGGGATATGAATTGGATTCAAGGTAGATGGAGAAGGAACTTTCCCCTGAATGAGGAAATCATCTTTCTCAATAAGATTGTGGACGATTGTCTGAAATGCCTTACAATGTTCGATGTCATGGCGTGGGGTATGATGATAAATAAAATTGCAATTAGGATTGAACCATGATGGCTTGGGACTATAGGGATTAAAGACTTTAATTGGAGGAAGTGTGATGGCAGATATTTGAGTTAAATGTCAAAGGATATCTGCGTAAGACCCCATTGAAGTATCATGGGGAAGGTAACTCTTGTGGGTTTTGATAAGATATCTCAGTTTGGAGCTAGGAGAAAAAGTGGATGTAGATTTGGAGGAAAAATCAAATTTGTTTGAAGGATTGTATTGTTTGGATGTGGATCAATTGTTGCAAGATTTTTAGATGGAGAGACTGATCCTAAAATAGACATTGTGGCATTGGATTTTTTGAGAAGAGGAAAACCTGAATGTTTCCAAGGATTTGTAGGGGAGTGTCGGGATGTTTTCCCCTGAGCCTTAGACTTAAAATGAGAAGATTTATTCCTAGCAGGGATGATAATAATCTCAACTGGAGAATATGATAGTGGTGGTGTGGTTATTAATGGAGAAAATGTCCTAGAACAAGATGAGGACATTAATGGAGAGATAGGTGTTTGTATGATGTGATTAATGATATCTATGTGAGATGTGGATTGTTTAGGTTTTAGCATGGGAAAAGTTGAATTTGTAGAGGAAGAAAGTAAATCATCTTTATTTGGTGTAGGTGGATGTGTTGGTTCAGAGATAATCCAAATGGTATCTTTAATAGGGTTACTGAGATCGAGAGGATTTAGTTGGTGTGATAAAAAATTAGGTAGAGAGTATTGAGATAAATTAGATAATGTGGCCATGAGCGAAGATATAGGTAAAGATGTCAAAGTAGAGATAGGTGTATTTGTTGGTATGATAGATATAGGGGTAGCTGGGATAGATAGTGATGTAGGCTTATTTGGGATGTTTGGAGATGTGGGTGATGTGATAGCCAATGGAGTAGACATCATTGGTAATGCAACAAATGCAGGAGCATTTTTGGATGTAGAAGTAGAAGGGAATGGTTGTTTCATAAATGTTTCTAGGGGTAAGAATGATATATTTTCTAAAGGGGTTGATGTCGAAGGTGTGGCTATAAGGGCACATGTAGTAGAGCTGAGTTATTTTGGGATGGTTGTGAGTAATGTAGGTGTAGTAATAGGTATGTTTGAGGCAGATGTGGGTGAAGAAATAGATGTGAGAGTTGTAGGATGTGTGCAGATATCATTGGGGTTGAAATAGGTGTTAAAGATGGATTCAATGTGGTAGATTGAGGTATGACCTCAAGTGGATGAAGTGGATGGTATAGTCAAATTTGTTGCAGATGTGGTTACAATAGAAGAAGGTGTAAGTTCAAGACCAGTAGTAAAAGTTGACATAGGTGTGTTAGGTTCTGAATAAGAGGTGGGAATAATGTCCACTATGGGAACATGCGGAGTTGGTGATAAGATAAGATCTTGACTAATAGTGTCAATCATATAAGCATTTGATAGTTGAGATGTAAAGGGGGTGACGTGATTTTTGGTGGTTGATTAGTTTGTGTAGTGGAGGTATCAATTTGGATATCCCCTTGATTTATGAGTTGTTGGACATGATCTTTGAAGGAATGACATTTCTCAATGTCGTGACCTTTGACTCGATGATATTTACAATAGTGGGCTTCATGATACCAAATAGGCTTGGCTTGCGAGTTGTCCATAGGTCATATGGGAGGAAGTTGGATGGATTTTACGCTCATCAACTTATTAAAAACAAAGCCATATGATTCTCCCAATGAAGTGTAGTTGGATGTTGATTGAGGATATCATTGTTGATACCATGTGCTTGATGTAGATGGGGATGAGGGTTAAATGACCACAGTGTTGGCCGTAACCTTGAACTCATCATTATGTGTGAATGGTTTCATGGATTCAAATTTAGGTTCAATTGAACTTAGTTTAAGATGAACCTACTCAATGGCATGGGTTTCAAGTTTGCGAGCCATTATGAAAGCTTCATCAAAGGTTTGGAATGATTGGATCTGCAAAGTGGATGATATATGTTTTACACATGAATGTGAGAATAATTCAATGAGTTCGATTTGCAGGATAGTGAAAGATAGTTGGTTTATGACACCATGCCATTGTGCGATGAAGTTGGCCATGGGATTGCCTTCAAATTGTTGAATGGTATATAGATCTATGATAGTGGTTTTGCAATGTGATATTGATAGAAAAGTGTTCTAAGAACAACTGTGTAAGTTGAGTGAAAGAGAATAAGGAATTTCATGGGATCTTTGTTGTACCCAATCCAATCCAAGACTAGACAAAGACATAGGGAAAGTGCAAAGAAGTAGATCATGATCATGCACAATAAGACAACATGCATGTTTAAATGTGAGGAGATGTTGGGGATCTTCCTATTATTGAACTTAGTAAACACAAGAAGTTCCAATGAGGAGGGTAGAGTTTTATTATAACCAACATATGAATTGGTTTGTTACGATTTTTTCATAAGATAAGGTATTCTTTGGTGTTATGATAAGGGTTTCTAAATTGGATAACTGATTCATTAATACGTGAATTGGATCATTAGAGGTGTTATAAGGTTGTGATTGGATTGGGTGTGTGGTTTACAAAGTATTTTGATAAGGTGAATGATGTGTTTTTGGGTGTGTGGGTAGTTGGGGAAGCGTTTGATAAGGTGGTTGATAAGTTTGTGGATAGGATGTTTGCATGGAATGGTTTGATAAGACAATCGATTAATTTGTGGATATGTAGGTGTTTGGGAACCGCTTGGTAAGGACTAACATGTGTCACAGGTTGGGCTTGTTGTATAGGTTGATGTTGAGTAATAAGGGCATGATGTGGTTGTTGAATTCGGTAGGTTGTTGTGGTAAAAGATAAACAGGGATATGTGTGTTAAGAGTTTGAGATGGTTGGGCATGCCTATTAATAGTGGATGAAATAGAATTGTCAAAATGGGAGGTGGGTGGAATGCGATCCACCAATTTTGGAGATTGGGAGGATTGAGAGATTATAGGATATTTTTGGAGTAAGAAGTCATATATGGGGTTAGGAGGAGATCTAAGTGTATCTAGAGGAGCGGGAGATGGTGGTGTGATCAATTTAGGAAGACTGGCTTGATGAGAGATATGAGGGTTGGTGTCAAGGTGGGGACAATTTTGGATGACATGGTTCTCATGAGGTGAGACCATGGAGACTGGAGGTTGGGTGACTGACGACATGGTTTTGAGTTTAGTATCTTGTTGGGTGAGATTTTCAGAAGAATTAACTTTATTGAGTGGAGGACATTGTTGTTTTGTCTTGATTTGAGAGAGAGTGACAATAGGTGTGAAATAGAGAAACATCTGTTTATGTATGTTGTTGACAAACAAATCAAGCAGAATATTTTTTATCATCATGATTAATTTTGAGATGTAAGGTAAAACAGATAATGAAGGTGCCTAAAGGAGTATAAGGTTAGTGTCAAGTAGTTATGGATTGGGAGATGTCTAAGACGGTTTCTAGTGGGTGTTTAAGTCCCAATCGCTTAACTGTGAGTGAGAGGAATGTTTTGATGTGTTAATTATGTTTGTGTAGTCTCAGGTAGTGTGTGATAAGTGAAATGCAGAGAGTTAAATCCTTCACTTAGGCTATGTGATCAAGCAGGATGTAGAAGGTTCATTTTAGACAAAAATGAAATGTGATATTTGAAGCAAGGCATTACATTAGAAAAGAGAAAGTTTAATGAAAAAAAGAGAAAATAAAGAAAAATGAGGAATACCTAGAGAATCAATTTTCCCTTTTATTTGATTGTGTGTGATAGTGACATATTTGGAAGTTCCAGCTAGTGACCTGAAATTCCTGGTACCTGTGTAGCACTTTTCCTTTTTATCTGGCAACAAGTTGAGCCAAGTGCAAGCTTTAAGCAATCTAGGAAGTTTTTTTCATATAAGGGTGAACAGTGTTTGAAAGCAACAATCGGTGATCAGGAACGTCTGAGGACTCTACGGCTACGAGATGAGGTTGACAAGAGGCGATTGGCAACGTGGTTTGAGTTTAGGACTTAATCTTTGGCAGTGTAATCCTACAAAAGCAAATATGACGATTAGTGAATATGACCCAAAAAGAGATTAAAAAAAAGGATAAACAAAGACACACTTTAATATATGTAAAAGAAAATTCTAGGTGTAGAATATTAATCTAAAAATTCACCGTTTGTATATTAAGTTAGAATAAACACATTATCGAAACTAGTCGAATGTAAATTAAATTATAAAATATGAAATAATTACGATTAAATAATAAAATAAATGACGAAATAATGATTAAAATAGCTCCCAAATAAATACTCAATGCAAATCGTAATACAGAATGACAAACACTACAATGTGATAATGCATTCAAAATAATAAATTACGACATGCACTAGACAAATGAAAAACCAACTTGAGACTTATAAAACTAAACGCTAAATGACTAAAATAACAATTAAGCACCTAAATGATAAACTACGTTATCAAAGCAATATGAACATGTATGTTGCATTTATTTGTGTAGTGAACTATCGATAAGAGTACTTATAAATTAAGTAATTTATTAATGTCTTATACTCTACAATAGTCGACCGACAAGATATGAAAATGATAAGATATCTACAATAATGGGATGAGAAAAAAAAGTGAGGAGCAATATCTTATCAAACCTTCTCATTGACACATCTTTATTCACTTTTAGGTATGCCACAGTTGGTCCTACTGCACATGGACATGGCTTTTCATATAAAATATAAACAAGAAATATATAATTGACTATGGTATGACAAAACGTCTGGTAAAGAATTTTGAGCCAATTTCTATGAAGAAACTGTATAATCACTACCCATAAATTTGTGTGAATTTGAAACCGATCTTGAAATAATTGGATGCATCATGTATTGGGATCTTGTGGATCTATGTGGATATACACTTTCTTTACATGGGGATATGTGACTGAAGCAGTCTGGGAGAGCTCAACGATCTCGTGGGAGCTGTGGGGACGTGGTGATAGGGAGATGAAGTATCAATCTATATGATAAGTCCTAGCAGCTAGCACCAAACCTTCTCAGTATGATTTCTAGGATGAGGACGAATTCGAGGGACTTCCTCCAGACATCAAAGAATTATCTCCAAACCTCTCTCAAAAAATTAACAACAAATGCGACCAAGAAAATAACACGTAAGAATTCGATGTAATATGACTAGGGGTCTAGAGTAGGCTAAGGAATAACCTTGGGGATAGTGTCAGGGTTGGGGTTTGAAGAATGAATTGATTTTTCTTGTCTAGGCTACACAATTCACTACAAAGGATGGTATTTTTGAGAAGAATTTTAGTCCTTTGGGCACTGGGAACAAAATTTTTTTGGAATTGATTTAGTCAAAGTAGATATAAAATAAGTCGATCTCCCCATCATCATCTTTTAAATGATCATGCATTGGTTTGGCTGCATATTTTTTCAAAATGGATGATATGGTCATTTATTGGCCTGTTCACTCTGATTCAAAATATTCTTCCAAATCATAATGAAATGGTTACTGTGTCTACAAAATTATTTTAATCTTCCCTTTCAAGATTTAGACATTCCATAATTTAAATTCAATGCCAACGATCTCTATCAAAATGTTGAACTCTATCTTGACACTCTCGACGACATTGCCCGTGCTTGAAGACTGACTGTATTTCGTGGCAGGAGCACGTGGAGGAGGGAGCTAGGGATGAATAGATGGGGAGATGGATGTGAGAGTTGGGTCGAGGATATGGGTAGTGTGGAGTAGCTTGGGAATCATGGGGAGTAAGGGCTCGACCAAGGGATCACAGGGAGACGGGGCAGTGTACGTTAGGTTGGGTCATGGTGAGGATAGCTCGGGTGAGGAAATGAGTTGGGGGAGAGAATGGAGTGAAGTCAACCTTCGTGGGGAAAAAGTGGAGCAAGGTGGAGAGGGTAAGGAATATGGGAAGCAAGCTTGGTGTGGGTGTGTCTGAGCTGGCTGAGTGTTGGGAGGTGAGTAGGAGATGGGAAGTCAGGATAGTGGTGACTTGGGTGGTGGATTAATTTAGTATAATAATATTTTTGTATTTAATTTTTTTAATTTAAATAAATACACATATATGTAAACTTAAGATCTAAGATATATAAGATCAAAATACAATAACAATAAAATATTATATATCCCGTTTAATGTAAAATAAGATCTATATATACATCGCTTTCACCGTAAACATAGGTCTAAAAGTGTGATTTGTTGAAAAATAAATTAATTATAAGGTTAAGATTGAGAGAAGAAGCCAAAAAAAAGAGATCAATTTCCAGATTTGCTACCCATGCGGGTAAACAGAAAACAAAGAGCACGTACCTTTGAGCTAACTTAAATGATGGATTGTACTAAATTGAGATCAACGAATATTAGGACCATGCAAACAAGCAAGTTAGAAAAGATGAGTAAAATAACAAACAAAATGACTAGATCTAGGATTTGGTCCCACCGAGTGTGCCAAAATGTTGTACAAGAAACTTCGTTCTCAGCGGGGTGAAGGCCGATACTGGGAGCCACCAACAACTTCAAATGATAGAGGGCTTAGGACCTTGGATGTAGATGTGGATCTATGAGAAAAAGAAGAAGACAAATGTATGATATAAAGAAGCTAGATCTACAAGACCGAAACATATAAGATTAGATCATAATATGCGGGGGTTCCGGACAGTGCCGGTTCCAAGAGGATTTTAACTCCCTTGGAGGATGTCAACCCCCATGTCGATAAGATAATAATAAATCATGAATAATAGGTATCATGTAGAATAATGGAATATAAAATGACAAGTAACTAAAATGATGAGGGAACTTAGCTTATGCTCACATGGAGATGAATTGAGCATAAATATGCTAAGATAATGAACTATGGAAAATATTTCTCCTCAAACTTGCGTAACTTAATTAAGCCCTTTCTTATCCTTCCTGGCATAGGTCTCTCCAGAATTCTTGAAAAACATGTCGGTGTCTTCTTGAAAAAAATCCGTCCTTGAAATATGGGGGAAAAAACCATATTTATAGCTTAATGGTGAGGTTAGACGGTAGGTTAAAAGATACTTAGGGTTGAGTAAAGTAACTTGAGTTAAGAGATATGATGTGATCCTGTGGGGACCACGGTTTGAATTATTAGATGGAGTGGGAGCATGATTGACATGGTAGGTGAGATGATAGATTCCATTTGAAATTTAGAAAGGGGTGTCGGATGGGTATATTAATACCCATGGATTGAATAATTTGTGAGAGATGGGGGATAATGCCAAAAGTCAATTATTAAATGGGTTATGTAGAACCCATTAATTAATTAAAACCATGAATTAATTAAAATGTAGATGGATGGGATTTAGAACAAAAGAAAAGTGAGAGGAGATGTAAATGTGGCATGACAGAGAGGGGGTGACACCCAAAAATAGGTGTCTAAAGAAACCTTGAGAAACCTTTTAATGAAGTAAAGGTTCAGAAGCATTTGGTATTTGGGCCTCTTGCACTTGAGCAGACTCTTGTGCATGATACAACGAAGGAGTTATTGTTATGAGCTTTCTTGAACTATCAACAATGTGAGTAGAGAAATCTCTACTTGAAGTGGAAATACCTGATACACATTCTATTCCTTCAACAGGGCTAGGACCCTTGGATGTTTCACCTTGCGACACATTCTTTGGAGAAGTGGATTTTGGTAACCACTGCTTTCTTGCTTGATGTGTATGAGTAGATGACACAAAGGTTGATTGAGAAGAAGCTTCAGTTGAATAGATACCTCCTCGTGTTGGAAATTTTTGTACTCCTGAGGTATGAACTTGGATTGATGGTAACTTGGAAAGTTCTCATTCATACCAGATATGCTTCTTTCGAGAATTGGTTGATTCTTGTTATCAAGAGAAAATTCATATATTTTAGTCCAATCAATTCGGGATAAGAAAGTGAAAGAAATGACATCGTATGAAGGATAAAAAAATCTTCACCATCATCCTCCAATGAATCTGGAGGGTTTCTAATGTAAAATGACGTGATTTGAGGAAGGTTCGTGCAAAAAAACTCTCACCAAATTACTTCGTGTTTATCTAAACATACAGCCCTAGAAGTCTTCCATGGTAAGGTTGTGCGAATACTTTGCCTAGAAGTCTTCCATGGTAAGGTTGTGCGGATACTTTTCTCTAAGAATCTTCTACATATATTCGTTGATATCAAATTGAAATATCTTCACATATGAATGAATAGTGATGAGGGAAAACTCTTTCTCCATGAGTTGTGCACTAAAGATATTTAGACATTGGTATTCCCCAATTTGGATTGGGAAATGAATGCCTGAATGATGCTTTTCACTGAGAAGATAGTGAACTTGGAATAGTTGTTGTGCAAGCTCCATCAATGCCCATTTGTCACTAACATACTTAGGAATATTCCATGGAGTACCCGTAAATCTACTCACGCAAATGTAGGAAAAGGATGGAAATTGAATAAACCATGTTCCCCACTAGGAAATGACATCCATGACATCTTTGGAGAATCTTTCCTCCATATTCCTATTCAAGTTTCTAATCACGTGGAAGGTGAATGCATCATTAACTCTCTTGAAATGATGAGAGCTATTTTTGAAACTTAATTATGGATAATGATGGAAGACATTATTTGATGGACCCATGACTCCTTTCATTTCTAGCCCCAAAAATAGCTTCCTTCTGCCACTGCATAAGTCAAGTATGATGTCATGTAGAAACATCTAATCATATTCACTTTGATTAATTGTTTTGTGAAGAGTATCACTGATGATGGTGGCCTAATCCACAAACTCTATCTTGGCAAGGATGATACAGATAAATTGATACATCCATGGGTGGAAGATCTTGACATAGGGTAGACCAAAGACTCGGCTCAGGAGAGTGATCATGTCACCGATTTCCTCCACGAACTCAATAAATATATTTCCTTAGGAAGTTAGTCAACATAAGGCCTCTTGGTCAGTAACCAGTTGTTATTGACCATCTTGCTCCACTTGAGGGGTTATTCATCCCAAAAATCTTGTGCTTGACTATTGGGTGATGTCATAATTCTCGTGGAAGTCGGTATGATGAGCAAATCTTTAATATGCTCTTGTGTGATCAAGAGGAAAGGCTCACGATTATATTTTTAAATTCCTCACCTCTCGGGATCATAATGCTCTGTGCAGATGATGACCAGCTCGAGACATTTCTCCGAGATAGGAAATTCCATTTCTTGGGGTAGAAAACTATGGTTGAGCCTATCTCGAGAATATAGTTTTGCCTTTAGCTTTCACCTGATCACAAAATTGTTGCATGTTGATGTGGCCAAGATTAGTGTCAATGATATTATCATATGTAGACTTGATGGAAGTGGGAGGAATGACCCCTTGGAATTTGTATTTGAGTGTAGACTTATTTGACTTTTCCACTGACTTCCTCGATTTCCCTGCAGACTTGCTAGATTTTTCAGCCATGATGAATTTAACATAAAAAGAATACGAGTAGGAAAACGATGCAAATAATGTCTAGTATTAGTCTTTGAACCACTATCAATGTAAGAAATATGACTTATTTAATTATTATTATTATTTAAAAATAATAATAATCAATCCCGGGTCACAATTTTTAAAAAATACTAACATGAGAAAAATACCGAGACTAAGCTTGAATAACGAATTGAGAAAAAATAATAATAATTTTTTAAATACTCTTGATTATATTGGCTTTGTGTAGGGTCAATTTGAATTTTTTTAATTCACTACTTCTCTATCGCCTGATTTGAGTTGCCTACTTTTTTATAAATGCGTGGATTTTAATATTTTGCTTTCGGCAGTGCATGAACAAGCTTTCCTTTGCATGCATGAACTGTGACTTCTCTTCAATTGCATGCAGTTATTGCCAAGGTAAATGCATGAAAACTATTTTATTTCTGCATGAATTTTTATTCTGGCTCTGGGATGTGAATTCTCCTATTTTTGCAAATACGTGGGCAAGTCTAAAACTTTTGGCACATGGATCTTCCTTCAAAACCTCATGTGAACATGCAAAAGAAAGGGATTATCTTTTTGGTTTGGCGTGTCTTGTGATGCCTGTGTTGAAACTTGATGTAAAGAAATAGATCAATGTGTGGATATATTCAACTTTGGCTCGAGTGTGGGCAACTTTCTCTTGATTTTTTTATTTCTGCCTGTCTTTCTTAGCATGACAATTTTTCTTATTTTTACCCTTACACGTGGATGCCTATTTGGCTTGGTTTTGCATGGAAACTTCTATATTTTTATTTGGCATGTGAATGGAGCTGTTTTATTTCTTCCTTTCAATGTGGGATTCCTTTAATGCATGGAGAAATGCATTTGGACTTGTATATTCCTTCCAAAACCTGTGTGGACTTTGATTTTTGACCAGCGTGGCTTATGTTTTTCTTGGGCTGCATTGGATTGGTTGAGTTATACCCTTTTAATTATGGTGTGAAAACTTTCTCCAAAACCTTGGCATGTGAATAGACTACCAGAGGAATGTGTGAATCTCTAAACTTTCTTTCCTCCACGTGTGGATTATCTTCTTTGTCTGCTACAATGTGTTAAAATTTCTATTTCTTCATGAAAACCCGTGTGGACTCGCCCGCATTAGTTTTGGTGTGGGATTACTTGCTCCTCCTCACGCATGGACAAGATGTCTTGGTTTTGGTATTCTTTCCTCCTGATCAACACTTCAGAATCAATGTAACAAAGATGGACATTTCTATCTCTGCATGGAAGTGTATTCCCTTTTCACTGTAAAAGTGTTTCACCTTTCCTTTAACTCGTAAAAATGTGTGGGCATGCTTTTGTGAATGCAAATGTGGGTCTATCTCCGTGTGAATGCATGGAATTTTGGCAAAAAGAAATGCTTTTGTAGTTTTTTTATCTTTATTTCCGAGCAAGGACTTATTACTTCTTGAGTTGTCTGTGTGGGATGTGATAAAAATATTTCTCGTAAAAATACTTCTTTAGAAGAAATAAGAGGAAGTTAAAAATATTGAAAGCTTCACATGACTATTTCCAACAGACTTTCATGGAGGTTTTGTTACACGAATTAAAGAAGCTTCCCCGTAACCGTTTCTTTGTTTCCATTGAAATAACCAATTTCCCTTTCTTTGGGTAGTGGGAATTAATTACTAGGGGAATATGGGAAAAAAATTAATCATTTGCCCGTGGCAATGGAAAAGTAGGCTGAAATTCCCATTTATTTCCCCATGTGGGAAATTGGGAGATATTTTTCCATTTTGTCATCTAAATAGGTGGGAATCAATAGGAGAACTTCCAATGCGGGGAAAAATATTTTTCCAGAAAGGGGAATTTGGGAGCGGAAATCTAATTTGGCATTCTCGACAATCGGAGGTGGAATTTTTATTTCCCACGACAATGAAAAATACTTGTCTATTGATTTTTAATGAATATTTTTTTAATCAAAACCCCCAAAAATTAATAGAATTAATTTTATTAAATAAAAGGGTAATAAATTAATTAATTAATTCTTAATGCAAGTTTGAGACATGGTGAGAGGATTTCTCACCCGAAATGGATAAAACGAAGACCAAAATGATCATGAGAATAAGACGATTGCGACGAGGGTGATAAATCACGTGAAATAATACTTTTTAATTTTTTAAAATTTTCATGCTCACCAATTTTGCAAAGTCAAAATTAGCTGATAACAGGTTCCTAAATATGATCCATCTATATCTAATGAGAATCAGGCTAGTGTTACTCAGGATCCTTCTACAATAAGTCAAGCACCTCCTAAGAAACCGTCCCTCGAAATTAATTCAACACTGCCTCTTCCGAGTCATCTTTGGTCTCACTAATTCAAACCGCATCAACACCCACCACAATCAATCAACCTTCTTCTCCTATCAAGTCTTCTACATCGTTACCAATACCACCAAAGCTACCACCATTCAATATTCCTCCCCATCCCACTCCACTTTTGCATCCAATCAATTTTTTCAAAGAAACTACTCCTTCTAATTATGGTAAAGTCACATTTAAAATGCCACCATTATGGCATAGTCCTATTATTGCTTCGGCCTACCATTTTGTTGTCCCTCACTCTTATCATGATGTAAACAACACTGTCCCCACAATGGCATGGAATCTCTCACGCCGATGCATAGATCTCCATCATCATAGTACACTTGGGGGCATAACACTCACACAATCCCCCTTATCATATTAGCATAGGTACATCTCTCATCTTTACATTATCATACATTCCTCTCCTCACATACACATATTCATTCATACTTTAACATCTTCATTACCCGATGATGCACTCTTTTGCTTCAGTTCACACTTGACTGTTGAGGGATTACTACTACACTGAACCCCACACACTGCACTATAGGCATTATACATTGCATTTCATCACACATCACACATCATACACCATACACCATACATTCTCCATGTTCGTCTACAACATTGTGCCATTTCCACATTCATATATCATACATTATACTAGTCCTCACCTTACACATTTTACATCATACACTATTAGGCTATTTACACATATTTCCTCACATCCTATACATATTCATATACCATACATCATACACTGTGCGTCTTCATGTCATACATTTTCTAGCATACTATACTAGTCTTCATCACATATGATTCTAGCCTTATATCATTTTACATACTACATTACTCATCTATATACATGTATTACACTACACGGTATACATTAAATTTTATACATTCTACACATCTACCATCGCATTTTACACACCGTATTTTTACATATTATTTTCATCACATGATCATATTTTATCATTACATATGCTACATTGTCTTTTACCCACTACACTTATTACTCAATGATGCACTTTAGTTCCTCGATCCATACTCGACTGCTAAGGGTTTACAAATCAAATGGACCTTAGGCAATTTTCTATTTGAGCTTTCACCATGTGACATGCCTAGGCTAGTGACACATGCTTTAGGCTAAATCATCACCATTATTTCATTTTATAGTGGTATACACCTTAGGTTACATCACCACTCTTGTTTTCAAGTGGATCATGCACCCATTAAATTGCTAAAAGATCTCGTGAACCATTTGAACATCCCTAAGGTGTGGGACCTTGTTACCTTGGGATGGATCTTCAAAGAAGGTTGACTTCCTTTGGAACTTCAGGGAACCCGATTTAAGATCGATGTGCAAGGCTAAAAACACTTAAAAATGACTCTAATCTACTCAATTCATGGGGTTCGGGGTTAGAAATAACAAATAAGGAAAACACGGTGATACACCAAGAGTATAACTAGATAATTATTTTTATTACATAAGGTAAAAATAGGGATCGACTCCCATGAGCCTTATTAAAGGAGGAAAAAGTACCAATGAGAAAAATAGATACGTAAAAGTCCTCTAAAGGAGTTAAACATGCTTAAATCAAAAACAAAGAATAGGAATTAAACCAAAAAAATAAAGAGAGAAAACATAGAAAATAAACCAACCGTAAAACATCAGGTTTGCGAAGTTTGCCAAAAGTCTATCAACAACCCGAGAAAAACCCAGCTAATTTTTAGGAAAAACTTTACCGCTTCTAGCAATAATTTCTTTATTCACAAAGACCTCAAGACCCTTGTCATTCATATCTTCCTCTAGCTCATCCTCAGAACTACTGATATGCAAATTGAAACTCCTCCTTTTAGTGCCTTCCTCAATCCCTTCCATCCTATCACTCAACTTTTTGACCTGAAGCTCCAGCTCTAGAATATTATGTTTAGACTTCACCTAGGCTGAGACAATTTTCTTAGAAACATTAATGACATCCAACATAGTTTCCCTTTGACCAACATTGGTTTCCTCCATCGCCTGAAGCACCCCCTCTAAATACCGCACCTTTCTACTCCACTCCTCGAAGCCCTTAAAATTTCCATCATAACCCCTCTTTCTCGAGGTGCTCGCTTCACCATGACCTTCCTCACTCTTCTCCTTTTTAGAATCCTCCCCCACATTTTTAAATTTCCCAGCCTTTATCTTAGTAAGGCATTCCACAAGAGTAATATCATCCTCCTCCACCTTATATTTCGGGACAAGTTCGTAATAGATTTCCCATTTTCAAACATCGGAGGATGAGCCCTTCATGTAAAGGCATATCTCGCTTTCTCCGCCTGGAATGCCATCGAGAAATTTTCATTTACATAAACATGAAAAAAGGAATACTCACCATGACCTAATGACAAAACATATTAAGAAGGATCATATGATGAGTATATATTTTTTGGTATTTGCCTTCCAGAGTGATATACTTCATGATTTGAAGGCACACTTCTCTCCATATTCCCGGAATACACGACCTAGAAATACCATCAGTAAAGAAAGAGCACCTTTCCTTTCCCACAAAGAACAACTCAATTTCATGCTCTCTATGGGTTCTATCCTTAAAATTTTTGATCCCGTCCATTTTCATCTCCATCGCAAGGGTGATGGTGGTCTCTGAAACCTCAATTTCCATACCTCTAACCTTAAACTTTCCCTCTTTCCAAGCTCTTGCCAAAGTCCTTTGACAGGGAAGGGTCATGACCATGTAATTTAGCAATGAAATTACTGAAACCCCCAATCTTAAGCTTGTTCCACAAATACTTTTGATTTAAAACCTCAATATTCTGGCTAGTCGGTTTAACCTTGATTCTATCACCACCCATCTTCACAAAACCAAACTTCCCCTGATCGCAAACACTTCCAAAATTTAGACCCCCTTTCATTCCAACAAAACCCGAGAAATAGATCTTTTTATGTAAGTTTTCATAGTACCTAAGGTCACTTGTGCCAACATCATCAAACTTAGTGCCCTCTATCTCTAATAATGACTTCATTAATGTCCAGGGGAAAATCATCTCCTTTACACCAGATCTTATAATCATGACTATGAACTCCGTAATTTTCCATCTTATCCACACACTTATTTTCTTGCCGCAAAGTGTAATTAAAATAAACCTTTACAAAACCATTTAAAGTTTCCTTAACATCATTGAGGACATTTCTTAAAAGCCAATTAATGGATCCCTTATTGTTAAGAGCATTAATAATGACGAGGGAATCACCCTCGATCTGGATGTTTGTGAAACCTTTTTCTTTGGCCAATAAAACCCCCAAAGAAGAGCTCTAGATTTTGCCATATTGTTTGTTTGACTCCTAAGAGCCCAACATAAACAAACAACCATTCACCTTCAATGTTTCTTAAAACTCAATCTCCCCACTTGACCTTCGGATTCCATTTAAATGCCCCATCAAAATTTATCTTAACAACATTTTTCTCAGGCTTGTTCCAAATGGAGCTCTTTCTAGGTCTATGTAATTCCACTGGTCCAAGGGTGAACTTATCAATAAATTTTTTCTCCCCTTTCGGACAGGGTTTCTTTTCCTTACCTTTAAAGAGTTTGATATTTTCCTTGATGGCCGCCAAATTTTTTTCTTTTAACTCTCAAGAGAAGATATTTTTGGTCCCGGAAGATACAATCATTCCTAGCCTTCCATAATCCCCAAAAAAAGTGAGGGAGGGAAATATTCTAGGCCCAAACCAAGATGAGAAAGTCAAGGAATCTCCTTTGAAAAAAAAAAGTCCTCAATAGTCAAAGGAAAAATCCATTGGATATTGAACAGATCAAGAATGGAAGCAAAAACTTCTTGGGAGAAGGATCAATGAAGGAGAAGATGGTTGACATTTTCCTCCTCTTTCCTACAAAGTGATAATCTATTAGGTAGCTTCATTCCCGCTTCTCGAGATTTTCCATAGTTAAAATTCTATCTTGGACAATCAACCAAGAAAGATATTAACCTTTGGGATAAGATCCTTCACCCAAAGCCTAACCCAATAGTATTTTTGAAGACCATCCTTAAAATTTAACATATAGGATGATTTTACCAAGAATTTTCCCGAATCTTCCTCTTTCCATTTAATGGAGTCCTCGGTTCAAAAATGGGGATATGGAAATCCCTTAATTTATTATTGGGAACCCAAAAGGGTTGGATATATCCATCAAATTCTGGATGGGGATCAATGGTTTCCCACCTGATAGTTTCCTCCTAAATCCAGAAGTCTCTTATCTAGAATTTTCCCCTTTCCTCATAGAACTGAGCAACCCTTTTCCAGATTGCTAGGTTAGCTAAGGGAAAATCCTCAATCCAACTATCATACCAGAAACTGATTCTATTACCTTTTCCTATCTCCCACAAATCTTACTTGGTTAAAATTTATTTAGAGGCCACAAAAGTGTTCCGAAAAAAATACCCTCTCGGAATATTGTCTTGATTCAAAAAGGACTCCATTCTCGCCTATAGTCGAAAATATTTCTTCTTTATGATTTCCACCTAGAGACCTTCCTCTCTAGCTAACCTCCATCTAGATTTGGAAATCAAGGCCTCATTCATAAGTGAGATATTTTTTAACCCCAAGCCTCCACAAAACTTTGGTTTAGTGACTTTTTCCCAAGCCACAAGAGGGAATTTAAACTTCTCCATAGAACCCATCCAAAGGAATCTCTTCTGGATTTTCTCCAAGGACCCAATAATTTTAGAAGGGAGATTAAAGAGTGACATCACATAAATGGGAATACATTGAAGAGAGCTTTGAAGAAATTGAATCCTATCATCCTGCGAAAGCAAGAGACCTTTCTAAGATGAAAATTTACTATTTACTCTTTTCAACAGAGAATTCCAAACCAAAATGTCAGGATTCTTTTGGATCGTGGGCATACCCAAATAATAATCCAGAAAATGTTTAATCCAACACCCTAGGATGCGAGCTAATCTGACTTGAACATGATTCTCCACATTAATGAAGAAAATAACACTTTTATGGAAGTTAACCATCTGTCCCAAAACAAATTCATAATCATTAAGACAGATATAGGGAGACCATTAGAGATTTTAATACCCTAGATACAGTTAGAAAGCATAGCATGTTGATAGATTCTACTCAAAGATTCAACCATTATAACATAAAGGAAAGGTGAAAGAGGATCACCTTGTCTCAAACCTCTACCTGCTTGGAAAAAACCCTCCAGTTTACCATTCACCAAGACCAAATAACTAGTAGTGGAGATACAGTGTCATTATCATATTTACCAAAATGTTATCAAAACCAACCTTTAATAGGATAGCCCGGAGGAAATACCACATAATCCTATCATAGGATTTATGCATATCCAACTTAAGAAACATAGCCAATCTACTAGAGCTTTCAATGGAATGGATGGCTTCTTGAATCACAATAATGTTGTTAGTGATTTTCCTTCCCGGAACAAAATCCCCTTGATTTATTGAGATGAAATTTGAAAGAATCGTTCTAATCCTACTAGCTATGATTTTAGTCAATAATTTATAACTGGTGTTACAAAGGCTTATTGGTTTGAAATTCTTAACTTCTTTAGGTCCAAAATTTTTAGCACAAGGACCAGGAAGGTATTATTCATTTTCCTCAGAAGATGACCATTGTTGAAGAATTCTTGGACCATTTCAATGACCTCTTGCTTTATCACCTCCCAAAATTTTTGAAAGAAGAAGGTAGGGAAACCATCTGGCCCGAAGATTTATTAGGTTCCATATCAAAGACCACAAAACGGATTTCCTCCTCCAAAGGACTCCTTAAGAGATCTCTATTTTCAAGGGGGTGATAACATTATGGAAGAGATCCAAAATTTATTCTCGAGACAACTCCTCCACCCTCTCGCCCGCTTAAAAATATCCTTTAAGTAATTTATTATAGAGATATTTATAGAGATTATAGAGATCATAACTAGATAATTGTATGATCTTCACCATAAAAGGGTTAATTCAGAAAGGATAAAACAATCATCACAATCCAATTCACCTTATGCTATTTAGATAGGGAAAATAATAAGCCATAGACAAAATAGCATACATTCCCTTGTAAGACCCCAAGTATACCTAACAAATAGATCAAACTTGTTTGAATACACAATCAACAAACCATGACAATATAATATATGCACATGTCAAACATCCTTTTCACTTTGTGATGGTCAATGATAATGCAACCTTATAATAGAAGGAATATAATCTTTACACAATTGATATTCAAGATAATCACATCATTTTCCCATAGATTGAAATAAGATATTTTGAAATAAAGGTGAGTTAACCACTTACACTAAGGAATTACACATCCACAAAGCATACATTGATCAACTATTAACACAATAAATCAAACTCTTCATGGAAAAATATTGTTCTAAATATAATTAAAAGGCTTCAAAGTATTCAAATAACTCTTCCAAGCTTGAAGAGTAACTTCCTAATGATATCTCCTTTTAAAAACTTCATGCACTTAACTATTTATAAGTTTTTAGGTTGAGCCATTATAGCTGGACCTTAACTAAAAATTACTAAAAATAGAATGTAATTAAGTTCCAGGGAACATGCTCCCATAAAAATAGAAAAGTAGTTACAAAGGTTTGACTCATTCAACCTTGTAACTTGGACCAATCCAGAGCTTGGAACTATCCTTCCATGGCCACCTAACTTCAGCTTGGTCCTACAACACCTTCTCCTTCTTCAGTTTTCTCCTGCTCTTTCTCCCATACAATCATCCGATGCTTATAGTCAATGAAATGCTTGATAATTCCTTGTATTTCCTCTTCCTCTGGTCCACATGTGTAATGATTCACCACATCTGCTATTTCAATCTCCTTGCTACTTTGGTTGGAATCCTTTTGAGTTTACTCACCACTTTCTTTAGTCGACTCGTGAAATTCTGGCATGAAACCAACCTATCAATTGAGTCACTATTGAAAGTCCTAGTTACCTCATCATCTTTCTTCACCAAATCCTTGAAATTTGACTTAATTTGATCCACTGGAAGGGCATCAATATTCTCATTGAATAATTTACAATTGATATTATCAAACTCTTCTGAGATATCATTTAGAGCATCCATTATTTCCACACATTTATCATCCAATTTTTTGACCAAATCTTGTAACACCTTGGGACCTAAATTCCATAGCCTTTTGAAATTCAAACAGTTTGGAAATATCATCAATTAATTCTTCTTGAAGAATTAGATCTGGATCCTCCTCTCTAATCTCGCCCCATGTGGTCAAATTTAGATTCAAATTATTGTTATCTTTAGAGAAGACTTCATCCATCCTATGAATAGAGGCTCTTTCGGTTTGCAAAACCATTATATATTTCAATAGCTTATGTGATCAAAGGATTAGCTTCTTGAAGCATGTGTTCCATCCATCCACTCACTAATCTTCCCTTCTAACCTATATTCTCAATCTCATGATATGAAATATCATCCAAAGTGGAAGAAATTATCATATCAGTAGCAGTTAAAATATCAATGGTTGGAGTAGATGCGTTACTTTCCTTAATAGGGTAGTGAGCTGCTCAAATTTTTCTTTTAGTTCATCCTTAGAGGCTTTGTCTTTATCATACTTCTCCAAAAAATTATGAGAGCCTTTTGCACATCTTGTTTGGTGCCCTCGTGTGTTGCTTTACCTGGAAAAAATATGGAAATTGAATGGTTTGTTGTTGTGATAGTTTCTTTAGTTTTTCCCTCAACAGGAGTAGCAATTTCCATGACTCTCTCTCCTGATTGGTTTATAGATAGGTTGGAGATGATATTTGGCCATTTGGCCTATCTCCTCGGAGTAGGTTCCAACACACTCAGATCTATTACATCTACCAAAGGCACTTTCTTCTTCTATTTTGGAGTTTGGCGATACAACCATTTTGGTATATCGATGTAGAAGTGGCACAACCGATTCAATTCTCGGAGCACTAGAAAAACACAATAGTACTGACAAAATTAGTTTTCAAGGAAATGGAGGTGGAAATAATAGATGGGGTGGATGTGAGAACAACCATAGGAGTGGATACAATGAGGCTAGAAGTTGAAACAGAAGGAAATGAAAGTGGTAGAGGGAGTGAAGTGGAAACGAGAGACCCAATCATTTCCCCTACTGAGAGGACAGGAAGGGATGAAAATACTTGGGCCATGGATGGGGATGGAAAAGAAGAAATGAGTGTAGAAGTAGAAGGTAATGATAGAGGAAGTGATAATGACAGAGAAGGAGAGGATGATAGATTCCGTGATACAACTGGAGAATCAATAACTTCAACAAATTTTGATACTGGTACAGAAAGGACACAACCTTAGAAGTAGAGGCCTTAGGAAGAGAAGAACTCCCAACCACAAATGAAATATTCTTAGGAACTATATGGGCCTTTTGGGTAGACCTTTTCCCTCTTGTGGGTGTAAGAAGACTCATTGTTGGTTGGGCTTCTATTCTTATAGATTGATCTAACCCTTTGGGTGAAATTCCCAAGGTAGCCAACCAATCATATGTTCTTTGCAAAATGGGCCCCACCCTCTCCTTAGTATTGCAACTTTCCTCTACATACCAATTGATCCATGGCAATGGTTGATTGAAAAATTGTTATCTTTGTATATTGGATCCAATACTTCCTCCTCATCCTCCATTTCCTTTGGAATCTCTGCAATACCAAACTGCCTAACCTCATCCAAAGTTAACCTTTCGTACTCTTGTTGTCTGATAATGAACTCATCTTGACAAAGTGAATCCAAATGTCTTCTAGCTGGGGCATGTGAGAATTGGATAAACTCTGTTTCAATGAACTTTCCTAGTAGTCAAATTTGGTTTTAGGATGAAAGGTTTGTAGAGTAACTTCAGACATCTTTGCATCCACATTCTTCACTTTATAAATGCTTGGCACAAGTATATCGACCAATTGAAATGGGAAACTGAACTCCTACCTTATGTCATTTGTTCTGGATTTTGTGATAATCCAACAATTGTCAAACCAACTCTAACAGAACCCATTTATCAGTAGGGCATCTCAACAACTTACTCGGTGCACCCACAAAACCGGGAATCTTGATATACATAAAAATGGAAACTAAAGGTAAATTTCCCCCCACTCTTACACCTCTTTGAAAGCCTCATCATAAATCCTTTGATTATACAAATCTTTGTCAAAATGATAAAGAAGAACAATAAATAAGGCATCATTGACTCTGTGAAAATGTCTATTTCCCTCATCCATTGTGATTTGAGGATAAAAATAAAAATTTGAGATGCACTTCTAACACCTTTGGTATTTAACCCATTAAATTCCCCATGGAAACTGCATCATAGACCAAGAAAGAGGTCATGTAAAAGTTCTTGGAAGAAAATACTTTACTCAATTGAAAACAAATAGAGCTACTAATGTGCTCTCCCCATCATATGAATTCTTTGTTGTTATTCATAGTATCGATTTTTGGTGTGTGGGATCCTATGTGTCCTCCACTCACATATGGAGGGTCATCTCACATGGGTTAGGTTTAGGGTTTTCTTGTGTGTCATGCACTAGGGTTACTCAACACCCTATATGTATTCCTTCATTTGACATTTATGAGTATGCCAAGACACTCCGCTATCTTTCTCTATATGTGCAAGCTTTGTTCATTATGCAAGTTCTTCCATTGATTGATCGATTCCTCCTTGTGATTATGCTGGAGCTATTACGTTTCCTTTAGAGTGCAACTTCATTGTGGTGCATAGTTTTCGATACGATTCTCGTAAAATATTTCATGGTATCAGAGCTGAGATCGAGTAAATGTGCATTCGTTATTCAAGTTGTGATTACTCTTGGTTTCATTTTTTTACTCCTCATGAAATTTTTTCGATCATTATATTTTGGAATTTTATTGCTAACGTTCATAACAAGTTGCTTGTTAGAAATTTGTTTAGTTTTGCTGTGTTCTTCATGCATGTGAATATCTCTTTGAGTTTTTTTCAGGGGTTTTACAACTACATTTAGCTAACTGCAGCTAAATCTGGTAGATCAGTTAAAATAAGAGGTTATTTTTTTGGTTTTTTAATTTTTTATTAAACTGAAATTTTTTTAGATCTCTGGTTTCTCTGTGTTTTTACATGTCTTTTTTAGAATACAAGTTTTTCATTTGTAGCTTGGAGGTTCAAATTTCAGTGTTTGGTGGTTTTGTGCTCACCACCGAGCTCCTTCTACACCTCCTTCGAGCTATCTAACCGAGCTACACCTTCAGACCGGTTTCTTCCAACCTAGCCGAGTTTTTTTTTTTCTGAGCTCATGCTTTGTTCCTTGTTGCCTGGCAAAATCATTTTGGGCCTTTAGCAAGTCCCTTATCCTTTGTGCAAGACTACTCCCTAAAGATCCTTCCCAACAAGTTTCCCTCACTGTTGGAGTCTCCCTCGGCCCTCATGACCCTACTCCACCCTTAATCCCACCGTGGAGCTATCCCATTCCTTGCTCCTCGCGTGCTCCTAGAACTTTAACTCCCATGTGTTACTCTAGGTTTCCTCTACGCGTGCCCCAAGCCCCAAGCCCAACACCTCGGATCTCTCCCAAATGGCTCTCTCCTCTCAACCGTGTGCCGAGCCTCGCTCTCGAGCTCCCTGTTGGGGTCTTCACCCATGACCGAGCACACTGTCTCCCGCTCAGCCCACCTTCCAACGACTTCAAACCACGATCCACGCCAGGATCCTCTCTCCCTCCTCCCTGCTTTCCCGTGCCCAACTTGGGATCCACCCCACCGTATCCACGCCGAGCCCAACCAACCAAGATCTACGCCAAGCCCAACCACCTGAGCCACTTTTTTTGGGTAAGTTTGGTAAGTTCATTTAAACTTATTTAATGTAGTTTTTTTTTTTTAAATTTCATTTTGGTGGGAATATTTTTAAAAGTGGAATGTTTTTTTAAAAGTGGGGTATATTCGGTAAGGGGGAAATTTCTTTAAAAGGGAGTATTTTAATTAGTATTTATTTTTAATTAGATCTTAATTATCATTAGGATTTATTTATTCGTAATTAATTATATTTAATTTAATTAAATCTAGTTTTATTAATTACGACCTTAATTTGCTCTTAATTTACGATTAGTTAAATCATTAAAAATTGTCCTTCTTAACACTTATTGTCATTTTTTTCTGAGTCCAAATAGCTCTAAAATTAGCTAAACTGGACGTTTCTAAATGATAAATTTTAGGTGTTATTGTCGATTTTTTTACTAATCGTGTGCCCAAGTGTGCAGTGACACTCTGAGCACCTATTTGTCTTCCGCGTTCCCTTCTGGCATTCTGAAGATCATCGGGACTCATCTTGAGTTCGTTTAAAACTTGTTTTTACCCTTATTATTGCTAGCGACTAGTGAGCGAATACGCCACAGTTTGCAGCATAGGGGTATCCTTTATGACGTGAGATGCTTTTTCTCACAACTAGGATTTGATTTCACCTCCTTCCTAGTTTTTTGCAAGTTGTGCTTGTATACGGTGTCACTTTGTTGTGCTCCATGAAACACAATTGTGGTCTCCTCTCTTATGCGTTATTACACTGATTGCAAGGTGAGTTACCAACTGTTTCAAGATGCACACTCAAACCCGATTGTATTCAATGCACTAAACTATAAAGTGCCAAAAGCATGGGGTTATTATATTGTCTTGGGTGGTTGTGATTCTTGTGTTTCTTTTTTGAACTCGTTCTCTCTCTCTCTCTCTCTCTCTCTCTTCACTATGGATGCACTTTCAATTCCTTTGCTTATGTCGTTCAAATTCTTTGAATGGAGATCAAAAATGATTATGAAACTAAGGGGTAAAGGGTTATTTCGCATCACCATGGGAACTGAGACTGAACCAGATGACGACCTTGAAAAATCTAAGTGGTTAAATTGTAGTGATGAAGCTTTAGGTCTTCTTTGCATGTCTGTTTCTCCTGACTTTCTCTTCCACATTGAGTCATCCAAACACTTAATTATGCGTGGAAAACATTAGATGGAATGTTTGGACAACAAGGTGACATGAGCATGAGTTAGAAAACAAAATACTAGGGTTAAATCTTAGTGATTTTGAAAACCTACAAGCATTCTTCTCTAAGTTTTTCCACACTAGATTATTGTTAAAGGAATGTTAAGTAGAGAAGAAATATTCTCAACTCGATCTTGTTGATTTTCTCTAAGTTAGGTCATGAATATTTTTTCTTTGTGTCAAATTTTTATGCTACAAAATCTACCTTGGGAAAGGATTAGAATATTCACTCCTTTGACTATTTTTCATCCCAACTCATTCGAGAACAGACAAACTCATTCAATGGGGTCTCTCAAGTCCAAGTCACATGCCCTTGTAGTAAGTACTAGTAAGGAAAAGAAGACTGAAAAGAAGAAAGAAAAAAAGGATCAACCTAAGAAGGAAACCAAGACCAAAACTAAATTTAACACGAATGCTTTGACTTCTGATCCTAGAGCATAGAAAGACAAGTATTTTTGTTCCTATTGCAAGAAGCCTGGTCATAAATAACATCTATGTATGAGAAAAAAATTGATCACCTTACTCATTTACTTGAGAAAAATCAAATAGGTGTTCTTGAGTCTATAAAAAAAAATGCTCCAAATGCCAAGTCTTCTACTGTAAAAGGTTCTAAATATGATAATAAGAAAGGAAAGGCCCTTTTAGCCAAATTTGCTCCTTCATCGACATGGATTATAGATTCCAGTGCCTCGCACCACATGGCTTCTTTGCATGTTGATTTCTCCAACATCGAGCCTTGTGGTATGTCTGAAATCATGATGGGTAATGACACGACCATGTCAGTTTCTGGTAGTGGATCGGTAGAGATGAATGGGGGAACATTCAACCAAGTGTTGAGTGTTTCTGATCTCTCTACCAATCTCCTATCGGTTTACCAAATTACTCACCTTGGTGAAGAAATGTGAGTGGAATTTGGTCCTAAATCGGTGATTATTTGTGAGCTTAACGATGAAACTACAGTGGCTGAGGGAAAGGTGGATCACCGTTCACCATTGTATACCTTTTCCCACTTTAATTTTGATTCTATGCCCACTACCTTGCTCACTCATGCAAATGAGGTTATTAAGCTATGACATGAATGTTTTGGACATCTAAATTATCGCTACCTTGAATAATTGAGCCAAAACGAAATGGTCAACAGGTTACCCCATGTCAAGTTTTCTAAGCATCTTTGTGAGGGTTGTGCCCTTAGAAAGCATCCGAAAAGAAATTTGACAAAGGAAAAGCTTGGAGAGCTACTCATCCTTTGATCTCATTCACAAAAATATTTCTAGTCCATTTCCGTCTCCTTCTTTTACTAGAGCTCTTTATTTTCTCACCTTCATTGATAACTATTCAAGATATACTTGGGTATATTTTATTAAGCTTAAGTCTCAAGTCTTTGAACATTTTCAAGACTTTAAGGCTCTTGGCCGAGAAACAGGTGAACGTTCTATTAAGGTTCTTTGAACTGACAATGAAGGTGAATATGTAAACAATAGGTTCATGGATTTCTAATACTCAAGGGATCTCCTTGCAACATATAGTTGCTTATGGCCCTTCGTAGAATGGAGTCATAGAAAGAAATAACCGTACTCTTAAGGAGATGACCACTTGTATGATTCACTTGAAGTCTCTTCCTCTGCGCAGATTAGGATGATGTAGTGAATTATGCTAATTACATTCAGAACCGTGTTCCACACAAGGTAGTAAGAGGATGACACCCTTTGAAGCCTGGTTTAGACACAATCATGATGTTGAGCACACTCAAGTCTTCGGATCTAAGGCTATGGCTCAGATTCCCAAGAAGAAATGCAAGGCATTGGAACCACAATCCAAGCCTTGTATATTTGTAGGGTATCTTGATGGTGTGAAGGGATATCGATTGTTGAATTCTACTTCTCATGAACTTTATATTGAGATAAGTGTTAAGTTTGATGAGTCTTCTTCAAATTCTACTTCTCTACCTATCAAGGTTCTTTAGCTTGCTGATTCAGATTTTGACTCATTAGATGATGATGTTGTTGAGCATTCTCCTCTTCCTGATCTTCCCGAACATCAGACCTTTGAGTCTTCCAATTATGATAGTAGTGATAAAAAGGACTATGTCCCTTCTCACTCGAGTGATGAATCTTTTGACTCAAAGCCTGATCCTCCTGGTCCTCTTTGGGCTAGGAAAACCTTGCAAAGTGCTAGAGATTTAGTTGGAGATACTTCGGATATGAGACGTACTCACTTAGATTTCATTAGAACCCACTCTTTCTTCACCTCTACCTCTAATCCACAGTCTTTCTAGGAGGCTTCTGGTATTCCTGAGTGGGATTTTGCCATGGATGAGGAGTATTCCTCTCTCATGAAGAACGATACTTGGGATCTCACCCCTCTTCCGAAAGGAAGAAAAATTGTTTGGTGTAAGTGGGTGTTCCAAACAAAGTATGGAGTAGATGGAGACGTCGAAAATTTTAAAGTGTGATTAGTAGCTAAGTTTTTCTCCCAGATAGCTGGGGTTGATTATACTAGAACCTTTTCTTCAAGGTTACGAAATGGCTTCTATTTGACTAACCCTTGTCATTGCCACGCAAGCAGATGGAAAGTACATCAAATGGACATTAAGAGTTCCTTCATGGTGATCTAGAGGAAGAGATATACATGGAAAAACCTCCAAGTTATGTCCATGATCCCTCCCTCATTTTTAAGTTAAATAAGTCTCTTTATGGCCTTAAACAAGCCCCTCGGGCTTGGTATTACAAGATGGACTCCTTTTTACTTACATTAGGGTTTACTAGGTGTCACTCTAATTCAAATGTTTATATTCTAAGACAAGATGAACCCATAATCATTCTTGCTCTATGTTGATGACTTGTTGATCACATGAAGCTCTTCCTTCATCATTGATTCTATGAAGATCGCCTTGGCCAACAAATTTTCCATGACCGACTTAGGTTTACTTCATTCCTTTCTTGGGATGCAAATTTCATTATCTCGACTCGGGAATTTTGATTTCACATCCTAAGTATGCTCTTGACTTGCTTTCTCATTTTCAGATGTTCAATTGCAAGTCTTCTCCTACTCCTTTTCTTTCTAGGGTTAAGTTGGTTTCTGATTTCTCTACTCCCTTGGTTGATGGTACCCTTTATCGACAGTTGGTGGGGAGCTTGATTTACTTGACTCACACTTGACCGGATTTATCTTATGTTGTTGGGATCATGTCCAGATTCATGTAGGAGCCACATGAGCTACATTGGAAATCAGCTAAGAGGATCCTTCATTATGTTCGTGGCACCTATACTGATGGAATTCACTATTATGGAGGGGTGGATATTGAATTGATTGGGTTCATAGATTTTGATTAGGTCATGACTTAGATCATTAGAATTCTACCTCTGGCTACCATTTATCTCTTAGTTTGGGTCGTATTAGTTGGTTTAGCAAGAAGCAAAATGCAATTGCGATATCTTCTATAGAGGAAGAATACAGAGGAGCAGTTAATGCTGCCACAAAGGCTGTTTGGCTATAGGGTATTCTGATAGAGTTTGGCATCCACTTTTGGTGGCCTACCATTATCTATTGTGATAACACGAGCACTATCTCAATTTTTATAAATCCAGTTCAACATCAGCACAAAAGCACATTGAGATCCATATGCACTTCATACGAGAGCTTATTCATGATGGTATCATCAACATTCAGATAACTAATCAGATTGTAGATATATTCACCAAGCCCTTCACTGAAGTGAAGTTTCTTCACTTGCGGTCTCTTCTTGGGGTGAGGTCTTATGCAACTGCTCATCTTCTTTGGGCTATATAGTCCTTTTTTTTCTTCTAGGAAGATGTTGTTTATATATGGGCACCTTGTCAGGCCTTTAGTTGTCGAGCCCCATAGACACATCTTTCTAAGTTGTTTAGGAGTGTCTTCTTTTTCAGTCTGACTCATCATAGCCGCTACCCCAACTTCGATGAAGGGGGGTGTTGGTGTGTGGGATCCTGTGTGTCCTCTAATCACATATGGAGGGTCATATAACACGAGTTAGGTTTAGGGTTAGGTTTAGGGTTTGCTTGTGTGTTATGCACTAGGGTTACTCAACACCCTATACGTATTCCTTCATTTGAAATTTATGAGTATTCCAAGACACTTCGTTATCTTTCTCTATATGTGCAATATTTTTTCTAATATGAAATTTCTTCTATTGATTGATCGATTCCTCCTTATGATTATGTTGAGCTATTACGTTTCCTTTAGAGTGTAACTTCATCATGGTGCACATTTTGATACGATTCTCGAAACTCTTTCCATGATATACAGAACATCCATTCCTAAAATTTAATGGAGAGGCAAGACCTGAAACTCTACTTAGCAACATGATAAGATTGTTTACCTCCTCGATGAAATCCTATCGGTACATTATCTTAGGAAACTAAGTGACACTCTTGGCCAAGTAGCTCTTTATAATGACCCTCACACATAATTCCATTTCCTTGTCCCAATGTTAAATTGCAGCTTCAAGTGAAATTGTGGCATAGTCCTTAACATCCGGGAGTTTGAACAAATATTCGAAGAAATCAAGGTCCAATCAAATTACAACCTTGCCACATTTTTCACCAATCTAGAATCCTCATCAAAATGGGCTCTTTGCAGCCAAGATGAAATTCAGAAAATGCATGGATGCTGGAAAACTGGTAGTGAGAGCAAGCCCACTGTCATATATAGCCTACATCCAAGACTTCTTGTTTGGAGCTTTCAACCTTGTCTAGAAGTCTGGAAAATCTATCTGCCCTAGATCAGTATCTCCAATATTCCCTAAGTCTGAGGAAAGACACGAGTGAGGAGAAACTCCTAAGAATGTATATTTCATATTTTCTTTGCCTTTTCCAAATAATTTGACATCAAGTTCAGGTTTCAGAATCCAAAAGGGCCTTTGGAAATTTGTACAAATACCGTAAAAGTTACAAAATGCCAAAGTCTGAAAGTTAAAAAGATCCTAGTTCTGAAGTATGAAATCTTCAAAAACCGAAAATAGTAGATGTCTAAAACTCTAAAAATCAAAACCTTGAAAGTCAGAAAACCGTAGACCTCAAAAATCGAACATCTAAAACCACAAAAATGTAGACCTTTGAAATTAGAACCTCTGAAACCCCTAAAATTGCAGACCTCCAAAATTAGAACCGACAAACCTCTAAAATTCCGAAAGTGAGAAGCTCAAAACTACAAAAATCAAGACTCCAAAAAGGCAATATGTGAACTACGAATTCATCGATGAGCAAGGAATGAGAATCAAACCCTTGTAGAGATCTGGAAGAAACTATTATGCAATCTGGATTAGATGCTGCATATGTTGGAATTTACAACTATGGAAATCAGGAAACATTCCTAAGGAAAACATGGCAGATGATGAAGGTCTCATTTCAAATTGGAAAAAGGAAGAACAAAAGAAAATAAACAAGGAATAAAAACCCAAAAAGATCATAAACCAAGAAGAAATAACCCAAAAAAATTACCTTGAAAATGATGCCTCGAAAGTACAAAGAAGTTGGTAAAAGTTAGAGTGTCAAAGAAAAAAGTTAGGTGAAAATGATAGATAAAAATATGAATTTATATAGAAAAACCCGAAATTAATGCCAAAATCTAACACATGGGGGGTTGGTGAGAATTAAATGGTAAGGAGAACCCAAAGTTTGAAAACCCAAACTCCAAAGTTCTAAAATTTAAGAACTTCGAGTTTCAGACTTTGAAACTTGTGAGGAAAAGTTATGAAAAATATGA
The DNA here is from genome assembly GCA_018340775.1 of Taxus wallichiana var. yunnanensis. Lineage (NCBI taxonomy): Eukaryota > Viridiplantae > Streptophyta > Pinopsida > Cupressales > Taxaceae > Taxus > Taxus wallichiana. The sequence goes on from CM031236.1 coordinate 503,865,176, forward strand.
AGGAACACTCCAAAACCCGAAAGTCCAAAGTTTCAAAATTTGGAACTTGAAGTTTCAGACTTCAGTATTCTAAGTTGAAATTTTCCAAAAAGGTGACGGAAGACTTTGAAGCCTCGAAAGTTTGAAGTTCCAAAATTTCGAAGTTTTGAGTTTTGGAATTCAAAACTTCAGAGGAAAACACATCAAAAGAAGATGGAAGACTTCCGAACCGGAAATTTTGAAGTTCTGAAATTTCAGAACTTCGAGTTTCAGACTTGGAAAATCCAAGTTGAAAAATTAAAAACTACCCAAGGAGACTTTCAAATCCCAAAATTCTGAAACTCCAAATTTTGGACTTTTAGGATTTCGGGTTTCAAAACTTGGAAATCAAAATTTAGATTTTGGTAGTTTAATCCTCGAAAGGGAAAACCTACGAAATCTGAAGCCTAAATTTTCAGACCTTCAAATTTCAAGAACTTCAAACACACTTCTCTAAAACACTTCCGAGAAAAATATTTCAGAAGAAAAATCTAAATGAGCTTTAACATCTTCTTTTCAAGGTAAGATTTAAATGTTAACAACTCCCTCTCATTCATCTACTAGTGACATATGCTTTAGGCTAAATTTTCATCTATTCTATCATTTTCTAGTGGTCTACACCTTCAATTATATCACCACACCCTTCTCACATTTTTTAGTGATATACGCTTAGTGCTAAATCATCACTCATCCATTCATTTTATAGTGATATACACTTAGTGTAAATCATCACTCATCCATTCATCTTATAGTGATATACACTTATGATAAATCATCACTTATATGTTCATCTAGTCGTGATATATGCTTTAGCTATAAGGTTCACACACACATCATCGCTAGGTTTCATTTCATCACTACACTTACACATTCATCACAATGCGTTTGACACAACACATCCTACTCGACCATTTCCCAATGATGTACTCTCATTTATTGTTCATTCTTGATCACTTGAGGAGTAAAAATGAAGCTCATTGCATAAATTTCCATCTACTCGGGGGTACGTGACACCTATCAATCCATATTGCATTCCATTCCATCCATGCATAACATATTGCATATTAAGGTTTCTTATACTCTTGCTCACTTTTATTGTTCATGATCACTTTATTACACATGCTAGTTTGATTACTTGTATGCCATTTATCTACACCATCCACACATGTGCATTCATGCCTTCTTCTATTTTTGATCACAAATACAAATATCTTACACACAAAAGTATGGATGCTTTCCTTCTACCCTTCCTATAGTGGTCGTTGGGGGCATTCACATTCATCTTTTCTAGGTGTTATTATTTCATTTTGTATTTAACACTTTACATTACTTACTTATACATGCTTTTGACATACTCGCTATCTTTCTAACATGCTAACGGTTGCTTTATGTGCAACATTTTTTATGCAGGGATATTGGTTTTCATACTTGTTTGTTACATTGTCTACTCTTGTTTGCTATTATTTTTGGGCCTAACCCTATGTTTGGTGTACAAAATTGTTTATTGTTTGCAGCCATGATGGCCTTACGTGTCTTGCAATATCATGAGTGATTTCCCATGTTTACATCCTGATTTTTGTGGCTTACTTGCCTTCTTGTGTGTTTACATTACTTTTATTGGTAGCTTGCACAATGTTTTCTTGGCTTATATACTTTTTATATACATGCATGCATTTTTACATTTGTTTTTGTCTAGCATTCTTATTTGTCCATGTCTTGGTTTCTACCAAGAATTTTTAGCTTTACAACTTACATGAGGTTGGTCCTATTTTGGGGCCATATGTCTCCCCACGCAATGTCACATTCACTCCGAAAGAGGGGGCATCATTTGGGGTTTTACATTCTAACACAAAATATTTACACCAATTTAGTTCAGTTCACTTTCCACCCTTGACATTGTGGGTTACATACAATGAGTGGGTTCAGACTAGTCTATAAACCCCATACGCAATGATTTTATAGGACACGATGTCCTTAGTATTTTTGAGAAGTAGTTATAGGCTTGAGGTTACATTGGGTGTGCCTCTCTACACACATTTTATGGAAGTAGTTAGATCTTGGATGACACTGAGCATTTCCTCACTACACTTCTTTGGCCTATGGCATGAGATCACCCAAAAATTTTTAGTAAATGATATCCTTCTACACTTTCTCTCTTGACATGGATTACGTGCACATGTTCCATTTAAAATTACATTAATATGTTCCATTTACATTTATATTTATATTTTCCATTTACATTTGCGTATTTTACATATTTTCATACACATGCATATTGTACATTGAGTTTTTACAATTACATACATACATATTCGACTACTTGATCATTTTCTTATTGCAGTGTCCGGCAAAGATGAGAAACTAGAAGTCAAATTGGGGCAACAAAAATAACAACAACACCACTCCATGATAGCACACATGCTTTACTAACTATGCAGGTACACTACAAACTGCAGCAACTACACACCCATTCCACCCTAGGTTCACTCTCATCACTTTTTCTTTGCGTATTTTTCATCTTTAGCTTCGATGCTCCTCCATAGTTTTATCATTCCATGCTTTGTCTAGTCCTTTAAAATGATTTCTTCATCATTATAAATCGACATCAAGTATGCATCTCTATTTACTTTATGTTATCGAGATTTCTGCTCAACAACATAAAGTGGGGGAAAAATGTAGTCACAAAATCATGCACTTTAGACATTTATTTATCCCACTCTCATACTACTATTTATAAGGTTCTTGAGGGAAAACAATTACTAATTAACCCCGTCTTTTGGCCACTTTATTTTGTTTTATTTAGTAATTACGAACCTCTTGCACCTATATGCCTAGTCAAAATCTATCATCTTGTGTAATTTTAACCTCATTGGGGCACCCATGGGCGCCCGATCCTTCTAGATATTTCCCACCTCTTTTTGGGTTCTTTCTAGCTATTTGGAATCTTTATTTTTCTTGTGGTCGCATTTCGGGTTAATTATGAAATTATAGTAAGAGAGCCCTATAAATATAAAGTTATGAGACCATAATGAGGTACCTAGCATCATCTACTACTATCACTCATCTAGAGTTCTTGTAGATACCCAAATTAGGTCACACCCTACCAAGTCCCCTTCAATTAACATACATCTAACCATGACCCCTCCTCACATCATTATTAATTTAATTACCTAAATTAAATTAATTTCCACCTCACCTAGCCACCTCATCTCTCCACCTCATCTTAGACCTATTCCAAGCCTATTAATTAACCTAGACTAAGTCCCCACTCACCTTAACTAACTAGGACTCATTCTAACCCTAACCTTAATTGCTTATCATTCCTCCAACCAACCTCCCACTCCATTTAGTACCATTCCACACTCTTGACCTAAAATCAATTTTGAATCATGCTAAAATTGGGAAGAAAAGGCTATTTTTGTTAAAGTATGAACTTTTTCTCTAACCGAAACCGGTTATTCCTCACCAACTCTAGTCTCTTAACCATATCTCGGTTACCTTAAATAGGATTTCCTAACTCATTTTTCAGGTTCTCCGAACCTCGCTTCCTAGATCTTGTGACCTTACATCTTTACTCTCAAGTTTTTTAGTGATCTTACAACATACCAGAGGCCCTTACAATGTTCAGACACCACACTATTCATCAACAGATAAATCGAGAGGTCTAGTGCACTCACACAGAAGCATTGTGTCTTCTTACTACTACTTCCTTCATTTGGGACTACTTTCTCCTACAACCATCACCACCACCTACTATTTATCTCCATTTAACAAGTATATTTCTTCTTGGTCATTGGTTTTAATAGATTAGTTACTTATTACTTATCTATTTCATTTCACCATCTATCACACCCGAATCTCTCCCACAAAACCTCCATCTAACCATCTATCCAAAGAACCTTCATACCTTGCCCAAACACCCATCTTATCACCTCTAAGTCTTCTTAAAATCCCACGACCTCACCCAAGCCTTTCAAATTATCTCGTGTAATCATAGGGCTCCCATCAACCCATTTTAATCCTTTTTACCTAATTACCCCTATCGACATTGGTCACCCAACCAACATCGACTCTTTACCAAAGAGCTAACATTGGTCACCTAACCGATACTGTCTTTGTGATCGGTGAAGTCCTCCAAACCAAAAAGCTAATAATTTATTCCTAATGACCCAAAACCTCACCAAATCTTTCCTAGAACTCATTTATAGCCTCTCAAACCCGCAAGTCCGCACTAACCTACCAAACCCTCCAAAGTTAGTCATAACTTTCTGTTAGATTAGATTTTCTTATTGTGTTTTATATGAGATGCATAAATCATATTATCTATGATAGGATTCATTTGTTTATACTATTTCCTTGCATTAAATTTTTAAAAACAATGGATTGAAAACTTTCTAGAAGCACCCTAATTCCGGAACTAGCATACGCTAGGCAATCAACTTCCATATGCTATTTAATATTACTTGGTGGTATTGCATTGCTTCCACAGGTCATTCCTCTTATCCAAAGGGAAGCTCTTAAGAATCATCTTGGTCAACATTCGATTGTATGTAACCTTCTTTAACTATCTATAGGTATTCCTCATCACCTTTTCCTCTTATTTGTTTTATCTCTACTTTGCGGTGAAACATTTTGGCACACCCGGTGGGACCCCATCTTGCGGGTTCTTTTCATTGTTCATATAGGGTGTATTTGTGTGTTTGTTTCTTTCCTAAAAATTCACACTAAATCTCTCCCCTGGAAATCTTCTTTTCTTTCTATTTTTCTAAAATAAATCTATCCTTTGGTGCTTAAAAAGAACACTTCTTCTTTTCTTCTATACTATATTTAGTGAAAGAGAATTCCTCTTCATGTTCTCCTTTTTCTACATCGAATATAATTTTTGATTTGGGTTTAAAATTTTTGTATTTCATCCTTTGATCACTACATTAGATCACATATATTTAATTAGAAATCACATAGTGGAGGTGATGACCACTTGGTGATTGGTTTGGATTAAGCGTAGTTCACATTTGTGCACACACTCCCAAGCCAAACCACTTACACAATTTACACATTTCTTAAACATTTCCCTTCCAGGAAGAAGTCATCAAGGATTTAACAACCCATTGATGGTGGGATCCTCTTGGTGTTCTGACTGGTTTACCATATCGAGCTCGGACCTCACGTACGTAAAGATATGTTGAGGACTCTTTATCCAAAACTAACCGTAGCTTGATTTTAGGGAACCTTCGTTATCCAAACACTCTATTTCATTCATAATTAGTTTAAAAGGCATAAGCCACTAAACACTAAAATCTAACACCTAGGATTTACATGTTTTTCTAGTTTTTGCTTGATTGAATTGCATTTTGAGTTGTGAGGATGATTCATCACTTTTTCTTCTCTTTCACACTCCACAATCATAACTGGTGTATGCTGGTTTTTCTGAGTGTGATAGGACATCTTTCTGCCATACACAACTTCTGGGTTGGTTTTACTTTGACTTAATTCACTCCAAATCTAAAAATTTCTTCATCTTCTCAAAAATATTAGTAATCGGCATCGTTCCAAATGATCGACATCGCTTATTTCATCATACCAAAGCACTCAGATTAGTCGATTGTTATTGGTTTCTCTGTGTTTTTATTATTATGTCAAAAACAAAATTCTCTTATTATGTTCTAATTTTTGTGTTCTATATCTTTCAATACACTTATTTATAAGTCTTTGTCACCCCTAACATGACCCAATTTTTACTGTTTTCTACATTTCTTCTCCAAATTAACAAATTTCTTTATTTTCATAGTAACGGGAATTGGTCTAGTGACCGACATCGCTTTTATTCCTAACCAATACTAGTTTATTTGACCGATTCAGTATCTATGTTTTTATTTTGATTAGAAACAACAATCAATTTCTATCTATCAAACTTCACTAAACACATGTTTATGAGTTCTATCAGTTATGCAGAGTCTAGAATACCTCTCTTCCACCTTTCATATGGTTTGGAATCACTAATGTATGAGTCCTCACTTCTCACACTAGTTGTGTACCCTTTCCTGCTATCCCTTCACTTCCATCCACATCATCTCTCGATGAATCTTAATATTGTGACTATACCTATAGGTGACGAGGATTTTTATAAATTCCTCAATCAAAACCTCTTAGCCTTGCAACATTACCTCACCCACGCTGCTACGTATGATTCATCAAGCCATCCACTATTTGGTATGCCTACCTCCATGCCCCTACCATATCCATGAATGCTACTTCAGCATTACATATTCACGTGTTTATGTCACCTAGTGCACCCTTAACATCTCGCCACACCTTCGACGTCTATCGCAACTTCGGCATCTCTCACACCTTCAATTTCTATCACTCCCCTAACCTCTGTCACAAGACCTAAACATCTACCATATATTCATCTATGGATCCTAGTATAGGTATTCCCACATCATCAGTACCTATAACTTCTCAACCGCTAGTGATGTCAACATCCTATACCCCCTTTCAAAATTTGGTTCTTTCTATACCCCAAACTCTTTTTCCCATTTCCACGAGGGTCTCTACATAAGTTCCTCCTACCTACACCCTACCTCAACAACCACTTGCTACCTCCACTTATCATTCAGGTACATACCTTCATCATCTATTCCCTCTTACATACCCCCATCTCAGTTTGCTTATTCGACACCACCATATACTTGGCATGCCTTCCATGTACCACTCATCTTATCCACCCCCTTATACCATAGGGGCATCCCTCAATCTAATCCTACAAAAGATATTATAAAGATGATGATGGATAAGATGCAGACCCTTGAAGCATTTGTTTCCAGCTCTCGCAATGCCTTGACTTATGATGAAATCTATAATGAGCCTATTCATCCATCCATACCCATTCACCCTTATCCCATTGATGCAACCTAGAATTTACTAGAAATAACCCAGAGTGTTGGGACATCACTCACCCTATACTAAGTGCTCATCCGAAGCATGAAAAGGTACCAGGCCCCTCCCTAGAGTTTCTTGTGCAGGATGTGAACATGATGAAGGGTTAATGCATTTAGATCCATAATTAATATAAACATTCTACAAAGCATATTCCAGATCTAGATCTAAGGAGTAATGGATTTAAGCAATAGCCATATGAATTCTACCATGCAATATCTAGTTATATTCATGTTTAACACCTTGAATCAGTCAATACACTCCATTATATTAACCATAGTAAATACACAGAAGCTACTTACAATATTCAGTGTCATAAACTTATGCACACATCAGATTTGGCAGCATAACTTCATAATAGCTCATATATATTCCTCTCTACACTACACAAATAGCTACATATTTATAAGGGTGGGGACTTGCCCTTCACCACTTACATAATTCCCAAAAGTAGGTCGCATTCTAAAAATAGCCACATGCCTTTACAATAATAGACACACATGCATGTGTGCTAATAAAAGATCTCTTCTATTAACTGAAGTAATAATTCTATTATTAACTTGAACCCATGCAAAGAAATTAGTATATGCTCCTCCAAAATAGCCTATTCGTGTCGTGTAAGTCTTTATCCAATTTGTGTGCTCTACACGCTATCTCTAAAAATAACATGTAATCCTAAAAGTGGCTAAGTCCCATATCAGGTCCTTGTCTTTTGCATGCGTTTCATTCCCTTTCCTTCCACACCTTTGAACATGCCCTATTCCTATGCGCAAACCTTATGCATGCCTTCGATAAGTATCATACTTTGTTTTATCAACATTACCCCAAAATAAAATGCATTACCACCCCGAAATGGTTACCTCTTGATATTCAAAGAATAAAGTATAAGGAATGGAATGAATGTAAATTAAAGAATTATTGTACAAAAGAATGAATTTTCACCCTACAATGTCCTCTGTTTCAACTAGAAGAATTAACTCTGGATATTCCTCTTTGATTTTATCCTCTAAGGTTTTCCAATCACTTAGCGCGGCTTCTACCTTTTCTGGAATATCTGATGTAATAGAATCTAAATCCTCTTGTGCAATCTCTTCCTTCTCATTCTATAATACTATAACAATGTTGGACATTGCAGTCACCCTTCCTTCCAGAAGATCCATCTTTTGCACTATAATCTTTCCAATTTCATCCAACCTTTCTTTATGGGGGTCTTGGGCTGCTGCAAGGGCCTCACACTTTTTCTTTACCAGTGCCAATCATTCCATGCACCCCAAAGTCTCATCCTTCATGGCCTTCAGGACTTCATTGTCTTCTACCATGGTCTTGATTCTTATTACTACCTCTGGAGTTGCACATATATTCAATGCCTGGTCTACTTTCTTTAGCTCCTCCTACAAGGTTTGGAGTAATGCTTCATAAGATGAAATATTTCGAACCACTGAAGCCCTGGCTCTCTCTACTTCATGCTCAAGGTTCTTTGGTGTTGGCATGCGAATGGGTCCATCCTCAAGCACCAGGATCAACCAAGGTATGCACATAATGCATAGCCAAAGGGAATATCTTAGGTACCTTTTACTCTAGGTGTGGTCTTTCCTTTAGGACATGATCACCGATCTCCTCTCCTATGGTGATAAAAACCCCATTCTTCTTTTTCTCTAAGTTCTTTTCTCCTTTCGTGACGTGCTATTTTTGCATCTTTATCTTTGATATCTTAACTCGGTGCTCTAATAGTGGTAACTTTATCTATAACATTCCTATTTTAAGGGTTTAGAAACAAGGGATTTTTTTACTCAATGATCTTTTTTCTAAATAAAACATCATTTAGAACACACATTACATGCCAATCAATCTCATAACCAATAACCATATGCAACTGTAATGACTTGGTAAATTACCAATCTCTCATTTCATGACTTGGTTACTAACCGATCTCTCATGTTTGTTTTAAAGTATAGAATACTTTATGTATACTACGTATACTTGGTTTTCCTACCCTATTACGGTACTGAGTGATCTATTTAAAGAACCTATCTGAATATTTGTTACCAATATTCATCTGACATCACATTTCTTTAAACTAGGTGACATAGGACAATGCAACCAACAGCTTACGATACTTTGGCCAAATATTTTCAACATACTGTTCATGTTACTATTCCTAGATGACATACTCATCAATTCCAGAATACATCCTTCACCTTAATCTCCGTTATCCTGAATGGTCTTTACTAACTTCTATCAGTCCACTTGCCCAAGGTTTGACCCTAGCCCACGTTAGCGACATAATTTTTTATAGGGATATGCTCATGATGACTTAGGTTATATGGGCATACTCGACCGACCTAAGTCATCCGAATGTGCCTAGGTAACCTGAGTCATAGAAAGCTACTTCCTATTCTAATTATGCTACTACCTTGACCTAGAGAGAAACTAAGTTCAAGTCCGGATGTGTGTAGATTTAGATGAATAAATACGGAAGGGTGTTGCCACATGTTAACTACAACACTTTGTATCCTTGAGAAGGGCTTACTATATTCAAAGGTACAACCAAGCAGTTGGCATGTGCCAACATCTATTAGAACTGCTTCATCACGATGTACATACCCCTTGGTGGTCATTAATTCATAATTAAATTTGGATTAAGATTCAGATTGTAGAAACCATGCCTAACCCTAATTCCAACATTCATTAAGTTCTTTATCCATAATTAATCTGATTTAATATTAATAACTTCATTAACTCATGTTTGCATTTATGTTCATTAACTCGACATAACAAGCAGTTATCCCAAAAACAGGGTAGAAAACATCAAACGGTTAATTTTAATGCAACTTAGCTATCCAAAGAAGGTGTATCATCCACCTAGGTTCAGCTAGTGTTTACTTTATATAAAATGAAGTACACATATTAAAGATCATAACCACCATTCCTTTTATTTTTCATTCTTTTGAGAGAGGAAGAGTCTTCCTCTACATGATTAAATGTTAGGGTTAACATAATAGTTTTATCATTAACCACTCATATAGTTTAATTTTATGTCCAATACCTATTTCATTATTATACTATAGTTTTTAGATAGATAATGACATTTTATACAACTTAGCAAGTTACACCTTAGTAAAGGAGATTGAACTATTCCCTTATTCCAACTTATTAAATGATAATAGTAATAGGTATACAAACAGATATAAATAATATTGACAAGATAGCATTACTATTTCCTTCATACAAAGTACAAGAGAATTTACACCACAATTTGGAGTCAGTCTCCAAACCTTTCAATTCATCATGATAAAATATACACTTTATAAGACTATGCATTTCAGGCATACTACATGTCGATCAACATTAAGATCATAAAAGAACATAACTTTTCTTTTTCAATACAACTCAAGAATGAATCAAAATTCTTTACAAAAGAACCAGACTTTAAATCAGCCAATACATCATAAAAGTTTTTGCCTTCTTTTATCACTTATGAAGTCCATCTGCAAAAATTGCTAGCACGGTCGATTCGTTGAAATGAGCAGCATGATAAACACTAAGCATTAAAATGAAGTGCATTCCACTAATTGTTCCATTAAAAACAACCCTGCTTTAATGAAACAAGTAATATATCATACCAATAAGCATAAGTAATAACAACCATAAAAGAACTACAAATAATAAGTCTGAATTCACTTTTAAGAAGAGAGCATAATATATTTAGCAACTACTACATTATATCATATAAGAATTGACCTAATCAGCCATACTTATTTAAAACAAACAAGAAATCTCATCATCTAATTATTTCATAATTCTTTCTAAATTGAAATACAAAATTTAACTTTATTATGTAATGAAAAAGTTACTTTCGAACCAAAACCTTATTGTCATTTTTCCAAGTTTCTAGAATCATGTACGATAAATTCATTTTAGCGTAGTACATATTTAGGATGATTCATCCTACAAATTAAATAAATTAGAAGAAGAATCAATACAGACTATCCACTAATCACCATTCATCTAAGAGATAGAAAACAGTTCGAAAGTACATAACTCGATTACCTACATAACTGCATCAATAAAGGAAGCCAATAAAAGGATTCACCATTTAAGAGACAACATTTGATAACAATAATCCCAAACCAATTCGAGAAGGAGAGAATCAAAACAATCATCATCCTACTGGCAAGCCTTAAGTATATTCTACATTATAGAAGATATCATTTAGATATCTGAAACCATATGTTCCAAAAGTCAAGCAAGACTTACACAAGGATTATCTCTTACTCGTGTCCATCCAAGGAAGATTCATAATATTATTGAGTGCACAGAAAGGAGTCCATCCAAAAACAATATCCTAATGATGCATGACTCATTCATTCAAAACAATCAGACTAGAAATGATTATGTTTTCCTTTCTATAGGACAGACTCAACTACACACTTCCCGAATCGACACGACCATTGATTCAATACAAGTTAGCTGAAATAAAGAAAGGTCAAATGGGAGCAATTTGGTTTTCTCAGTACCAAGAATGACAATCCCAAAGTTTCCTGAACATACAACTATTTCCATGAACTTTCCACAATCGATAGTAACAAGTTTAAACTAAACAATCCACAAGGAAGTTTCCGTTTTTGAAGAGTGAGTTCACATTACTTTATCCAAGATTTAAAGGACAGAAATCTGAATTCAAGAAGTCGAACAGACCTAGAATAGTAATCACTCTACAACATGGAAGAGAGTCGATCTATAGAGAAGTTCAAACAAACTGAACTTAACTTTACAAAAGTTAAAGGAAACTCAATAGAAAGGATCTATCCTAGGTTTCATTCACCATTATTTCATCAATAGAATTCCAAATCCCATTTAAAACCCAGAAGTTCTTTCGATAGTTCTCAAAAGAGAATACAAAACCAAACACAAAGTTTATAGAAAACAACACTTCTATTTTCCTTATGAATTCAAACCTTATCGAGAACAACAATATCAATACCAACCCGGTTCATCTATTCAATGTTGTTTAACACAAGTTTGAGTTCATTTTGAAGAGAAAAGTAAACAGTACAGTCCCGAAGTAGAAGTACAAATCTTGGAAAAACAAGATACATTCCACAAGAGTATTCAACTCCTATCTCCTTTAAAAACTAGAAATCCATTCAAATGGATCTGAAAGAGAATACGAAAACCCAACACAAGTTTTAAGTCAAACAAGTTTCAACATTACTCATGAACTCAAATTGTAACAGAAATCCCAACTAAATAACTTTCACAGCTCCATCTAGCACATAAATATCGAGGCAGAGAAGGTAATTGTTCCAATCAAATTAACACAAGTAGAAGTACGAACACAACACTTCCATATACTTCAAAAACCCATTATCAATTATTTTCAAACGAGCTCAAATTCATACCGAAGGGTAAGTAAACAATACAGTCTCAAACTAGAGGTTCTATATCCTCACAACAAGATATAGTTCCATAAAAGGTCCAACATCCTTCTAACAAAATAGTCAAAGACTTTCAAACAAGACACAGGTTACCCATAATAGAGGAGAGAAGAATATCCTCAAACATTTACATGCCATTACATGCTCAAAGTAAATGGTATAGTCTGGGACAGAAGTACTACAACCTTTCCAAACTCAAGATGCATCAAGGAGAAGATTTCAAAAGAGACTACCAGTTAAAACTCAAATCAAAACCATTTACTCAAGCTCTTTTCAAGAAAACAGTCCCAAATATGAGTTCTAAACAACACAAAGCCTTGAATATGAGTTCTAAACAAACACAAAGCCTTGAATATGAGTTCTAAACAAACACAAAGCCTCGAATACGAGTTCTAAACAAACACAAAGCCTCGAAGTTCCATATGCATATCACCATTGAACTTACGTAGAGAAAAACATCCAAAGACTAACATTATCATGTAATGGATTCATATCCAAAAATCACAGAGATTCATTCAATCATGAAAGTAAATAACCAGACAAAACATGTAACCATTTATCTCATGAGAGTAGAGTTATTTTAATGAAACATTTAGAGGAAAGCAAGAAATCTTAATGGGTAGAGCCTATCATGCCTGATAGTGCTTCTGCCAATTCGAAGGAGACTTCTAGCGAGCTTCCAACTCTTTTTCTCCTCCAAGAAAGATCAAAAACCAAACATCTCTTTCTCCAATGCCTCATATACTTTCCTTGGATCGAAAATAGACCAGAGAAACCAAAAATAGCCACAAAGTGAAAGTCAAATTCTGGTTCAAAGAACCAGATAGCTCCATGCAGAGAAAAAATTGCAAAGCATGCAAGACCAAACAACCTCCAACAAATCTGCCCTCATTGTTTCCAAGACGGTTTGCTCGCAAAAATTGAGATTCATTAATGCCATTACTCCCCAATCTCCTACCTATCTCTCCTTGCCACCGCCTCCCAAAATTGGCAAATGCTATTTCAACCTCTACATGCATTTCTAAGTTTAACTATGATTCCACGTAATCTTCCACCAAGTTTACATGTCTCTACCAAAACTGGTAGTACTTCCTATTTATTCAAAAAAATCAAATCAAATAAATGCCTTTGGAACCATCGCCAACTTTCCATGTAACCCTAGGTCCCTTTCATTAGTTTAGGATAGATATCCATAACTTAGGTTATGACCTTAGGTTAGTCTAAAAGTAATTACCTTAGGTTTAAAAACAAACATTTCCTTAGGTAATTTTCCAACTTAAGATAGGGTATAATTCAAACCAATTTAGTAGTAGGTAATAGGTTAGGAGTATACCTAACATCACCTTAGGTTTTTCCCATCCCAACATAGAATATGAAGCTTAGGATAGATTGTCACCCGAATAAGTAGACATAGCTAGGAAGTAGGTACATTTACCTTAGTTTAGAATACCATTAGGATAAATCCCATAGGTTTAGGACTTAGATTCCCTTCATAGTCGTGAAGCAGGCTTCGTTCCACTTACACCATTAAATGTCCTGAAGAGATCAATCCTAAAGATCTCGAGCACAAAACATACAACCAAATGCAGGAACAATCTTACAAGACCAAAAATAATTTGTAAACATAAAAAATCTCAGTCCACTACGTCTCTCAACCTATGAATGTCATTTTACCATTTAGACCAGGTAAGGAGATTTAAAACATTCCTTGGATCAATGGAATTGATCCAAGGATGAGTCAGTTAATAGAGATAAGTTTGCAACCATCATAACCAGATTATAACTCACCTATCCAAAGTGAAAATGGATTATTGCAAGCATCAACATTTTAGTCTAATGAATCCAAGAGCAGAAATGATTTATCCTTGACAAGCATGATTTTCAACAAGCAAAGGAGCACACCGCATCAAGAAAATCACATGTCAACGCTTGCAATGCAAAAGAGAAATATAACAATTTTTCAAAGGTGTTACATACTTCCCTCCTAAAAAGAATCATCGTCCCAATGATTATCTTATTTTTACCATTGCATTAAGGACAATTAATTTATTCACTTTCATATCATATGTTTGTAACAATATCATAATTTTAAAGTTCCAGAAATCAACATTCACATAGTTGTTTATTTAAAAATAAATAGTTATCTGCCCAAAATTGCAGACTTATTGTCATATAAAGATAAAATCACAAATTTTTATCAGTCATCTGAATCAATTCTATTCAAATAAATATGGAAAAGCAATTTTCATATCTTCCATATTTTCCTAGGTTGCACTTTCTTCATTAAACTGGTCCCACTGGACCTTACATTGACTTATTTCATGATTTCTTAAATGCAACTAGCAAGTTTCTAGCACTCGTATGGGTTTAACCATGATTATTCCTGGGTCTTGGACCTACAAGGAATTCCAATTTAACACATGTGATAAATCTGAAACATATTTCTTAAGCAAAGAAATATGGAAAACATCATGCATTCGTGACAAAGCAGGAGGTAATGCTAAACGGTAAGCTACAGGGTTGATTACTTCAACTATTTCAAAAGGTCCCATGTAACGAGGTGATAACTTGGAAGCCTTGCCAAAAGTTATAGAGATCTTTTTCAGTTTAACCCAAAGAAATACCTTCTCACCAAGTTCAAATTTCCTATCAACCCACTTTAAATCAGCATAACTCTTTTTCCTATCTGCTACTTCTTTCAAGCGTTCACGAATCAGCTTAGTTCCTTCGAACTCGAAATTCAGCTTAGTTCCTAGAGCTGCATTAAGTGTTTGCCAAAACCTTGAAGTCATTCTAGGATCTCTATCAGATATAATTAATTTAGGTACTCCATGTAATCTGAAAATTTCATGTACAAATCTCTTTTCCAAAACAAGATAATCATCCTTCAGATTACCAACAATAAAATGTGCTACTTTTGTTAGTTTATCAACAAATACCAAAATAACATCATGTTTATTTCTTGACATAGGAAACCCTTGTACAAAATCCATGCTTATTACTTGTCATTTGTACTGCGGTATGCTATGAGGATACAATAAACCGGATGGGTGCATATGTTTAACTTTAACACGTTGACATTCTAAGCAATGTGTCACAAAATCAATAACACCCTTTTTTTCATCCCCTTCCAGAAATGTTGCTGTCTTATATCAGCAAACATCTTTGTAATACCAAGGTGTCCAAAAAAGGTGAATTGTGAAATTATGCTAACAATTTCTTTCTTAAATCATTTAGCAAAGGTATGTATACTTTTTTTTCAAATCTTAAGATTCCTTCGTTGTCAAAGTGAAAACCTTTATACCTCACATCATTTGGATCTGCAACAAGTGCTATTTTTACTTGATGAAAGTAAGAATCAGACTCCATAACACTTTTTACTTCATCCTTAAACTGAGTTCTCAATGTTATAAGAGCAGAAATGTGCTTCCTACGACTTAGAGCATCAACCACTCTGTTTTCCTTACCTTTAATGCAATTTATGTCAAAATCATATTGAGACAAAAACTCTAACCATCTTCACTATTTTGCATTTAGATTTGGCTAAGTGAAAATATACTTCAACCTAAGATGATCAGTTTTTAATTCAAAAGGTTTAGAAAGTAGATAATGCCTCCAAACTTGTAGTGTATGAACAATGAAAACAAGCTCTAAATCATGCGGAGCATAATTCAACTCATGTAAATTTAGTTTTCTACTTTTGTAAGCTATGACATGATCATTTTGTAACAAAATACCTCATAGTCCTTCACCAGATGCATCCGTTACAACAGTAAAGTCTCCATTAGGGTCTGGTACCGCTAGAATAGGTGCTGATGTTAACTGTTCCTTTAAAGTTTTGAATGCATATTCACATTTCTCATTCCACACAAACTTCTTATCCTTTTTCTGCAATAAATTTATTGGTGCAGCCACCTTAGAAAAGTCTTTTACAAATTTTTATAGTAACTAGCAAGACCCATGAAGCTTCTAAGTTCATGTACATTATTTGGTGAAGTCCACTTAGTTATAGCTACAATTTTAGAAGGATCTACAACAATTCCATTATTACTTATTACATGTCCCAAATAGTGCATTCGTATCATAGAAAGAACATTTAGATAACCTACCATATAACTGTCTCTTTCTCAAAATTTCCAAAACTATCTTAAAATGCTCATGGTGTTCCTCAATACTTTTAGAATATATGAGAATGTCATCCAAGAATACAATAAATTTTTTTCCCAATTATTCTTGAAAGATATTATTCATAAAAGCTATGGGTGCATTTGTTAATCCAAAAGTAAAACTGTGAACTCAAAATGTCCATACCTTGTTATGAAAGTTGTTTTATGAATTTCCTCATCCTTAATCCGTAATTGATGATATCCAGATCAAATATCTATCTTAGAATATACCGATGCTCCATGCATCTGATCAAATAGATCATCAATTCTAGGAAGTGGATATCTATTCTTGATCGTTTGTTTGTTTAACATTCTATAATCAATGCACAATCTAAGTGTTCCATCCTTCTTTTTCACAAAAATTATTGGTGTTCCCAAGGTGAAACACTCGGTCTAATCAAAACTTTAGAAAAATTTCTTACAATTGAGACTTAAGATCTACTAATTATATAGTAGTCATTCGATATGGCTTCTTAGAAATAGGCTTGGTTCTAGGATTGATTTCAATTGTGAAATCAAATTCCCTTTTGGGTGGAAGACCTGGTAACTCTTCTAGAAACATGTTATTGAGGTTTCATAATAATGGATATCGTTCCATGACCTTGTTGTTCTTTTCAGTAGTTTCTGAAATCTTTACTGCATATAAGGTATAACCTTTATTTTTGGCCTTTTTAAGTTGCATAGCTGACAGTTTCCTAATAGAAATCTCACGTTTCACACCTTGAATCTCTGCTATTTTCTAGCAGGTCATCTAAACAACTAATATGTTTTTCAAAATAGTCCACTTTTTCCTTATGTTCAGCTAACCAATTAACACCTATGATTACATCATAAGACCCCAAAGGTGCAACATAAAGATCAACTTCAGTGGAAAAACTAGGTAAGTCAAGGAATGCTCCAAAAAGACACATACTAATTGTATGAACATCATTATTTCCATAATGTACAGTCCATGTTTTATCCATGTTTCCAGCTTTTATTTTTAGTTTTGATGCTAATTTACTAGAAATAAAACATTCAATAGCTCGGTATAAAAAATAATAGTTATAGGTATGCCAAATAACTTACCCGAAACCTCTATGGGCGTGGCCTATTTTTTAGCCTGCTTGTCAGCTACTACAGTGTGTATCTTGTGTTGCTGATTACGATCATCCTTTTTCAAAGGAAATTGATTTGTGTAATGATCTTTGCCATAATTTATTTCCAGCCTTAGAGTTATCATTCTGACCTCCATAGGACTTCTGTCCGTTATTATTATTCTTGACAAAGTTGTTTCGTGCATTACCAACAAACTTATTTGTTGTTGCTTTCTTACTATTATCAGCTAAAAACTTACTTTTCATTCCAAATTTATTCCATGGTCCTTTCTTAGGTGTAAGAGATGATGAAGAGGAGTTGGGGACTTTCTTCCTTACTTCCTCTTTATGAGCATAAATTGCCTTCAATTTCTGTTCCTGCCTTATGGATTTTTCAACAACCCCTTCCATCGTGGTTGGGCTATGAACATCCACCTCTCCTCCTATAACGGGATTCAATCCCATGATGAATTTCTATATCCTGAACTTCTCGCCGCTTTGATACCGGGTATATACTTCTCCTCTTGTTCTAACCATTTTCTGTTAACAAGAAAAATTAAGTTTTATTAGATTATGGACACACTAGGTCTAAGAGCTACAACCTTCAGCTCTTATACCAAGATGTAACATTCCTATTTTAAGACTTTAGAAACAAGGGAATATTTTTTTACTCAATGTTCTCTCGATCTAAATAAAACATCATTTAGAACACACATTCCATGCCAATCAATCTCATAATAGATAACCATATGTAGCTATAATGACTTGGTAAATTACCGATCTCTCATTTCATGACTCGGTTACTAACCGATCTCTCATGTTTGTCTTAAAGTATATAATACTTTATGTCTACTATGTATACTTTGTTTTCCTATGCTATTCTAGGGACTAAGTTATCTATTTAAAGAACCTATTTGAATATTTATTACCAATATTCATCTGACATCACGTTTCTTTGAACTAGGTGACATAGGACAATGCAACCAGCAACTTGCGATACTTTGGCCAAATATTTTCAACATACTTTGTTCATGTTACTATTCCTAGATGGCATACTCGTCAATTCGAATACATCCTTCACCTCACTCTATTGTTATCTAGAATGGTCTTTACTGACTTCTGTCACTCCACTTGCCCAAGGTTTGACCCTAGCCTAGGTTAGCGACATAATTTGTTATAGGGAGATGCTCACGATGACTTAGGGTATATGGGCATACTCAACCGACCTAAGTCGTCCGAATGTGCCTAGGTACCCTGAGTCATAGAAAGCTACTTCCTATTCTAATCATGCTACTAACTTGACCTAGAGAGAAACTAAGTTCAAGTCCAGATGTGTGTAGATCTAGATGAACAAATACGGAAGGGTGTTGCCACATGTCAACTGCAACACTGTATCCTCAAGAATCCCTTAGTCTTCTCGAAGGTAAGCCATGCAAATGGCGTGTGCCAACATCCATTAGATCTCGCTTCATCGCAATGTACATACCCTTGGTGGTCATTAATTCATAATTAAATTTGGATTAAGATTTAGATTGCAGCAACCATGTGTAACCCTAATTCCAACATTCATTAAGTTATTTATCCATAATTAATCTGATTTAATATTAAGAACTTCATTAACTCATGTTTGCATTTATGTTCATTAACTCGACATAACAAGCAGTTATCCCAAAAATAGGGCAGCAAACATCAAACGGTTAATTTTAATGCAACTTAGCTATCCAAAGAAGGTGTATCATCCACCTAGGTTCAGCTAGTGTTTACTTTATATAAAATGAAGTACAAAGATTAAAGATCATAACCACCATTCCTTTTATTTTTCATTCTTTTGAGAGAGGAAGAGTCTTCCTCTACATGATTAAATGTTAGGGTTAACATAACATTTTTATCATTCACCACTCATATAGTTTAATTGTATGTCTAATACATATTTCATTATTATACTATAGTTTTTTAGATAGAGAATGACATCTTATGCAACTTAGCAAGTTACACCTTAGTAAGGGAGATTGAACTATTCCCTTATTCCAACTTATTAAATGATAACAGAAAAGGTATAAAAATAGATATAAAGAATATTGACAAGATAGCTTTACTATTTTATTCATACAAAGTACAAGATAATTTACATCACAATTTTGAGTCAGTATCCAAACCTTTCAATTCATCTTGATAAAATATACACTTTACAAGACTATGCATTTCATGCATACTACATGTCGATCATCATTAAGATCATAAAAGAACACAACTTTTCTTTTTCAATACAACTCAAAAATGAATCGAAATTCTTTACAAAAGAACCAAACTTTAAATCAGCCAATACATCATAAAAGTTTTTGCCTTCTTTTATCACTTACGAAGTCCATCTGTAAAAATTGCTAGCACGGGCAGTTCATTAAACTGAGCATGATAAGCACTAAGCATTAAAATGAAGTGCATTCCACTAATTGTTCCATTAAAACAACCCTTCTTTAATGAAAAAATTAATACATCATACCAATAAGCATAAGTAATAACAACCATAAAAGAACTACAAATAATAAGTCTGAATTCACTTTTAAGAAGAGAGCATAATATATTCAACAACTACTGCATTATATCATATAAGAATTAACCCAATCAGTTATTTAAAACAAACAACAAATCTTGTCATCTAATTATTTCATAATTCTTTCTTAATTGAAATACAGAATTTAACTTTACTATGTAACGAAAAGAGTTACTTTTAGAACCAAAAACCTTATTGTCATTTTTCCAAGTTTCTAGAATCATGTACAAAAAAATTATTTTATCATAGTACATATTTAGGATGATTCATCCTACAACTTAAATAAATAAGAAGAAGAATCAATACAGACTATCCACGATTCACCATTCATCTAAGAGATAGAAAATAGGTTCAGAAAGTACATAATTGATTACCTACATAACTACATCAATCAAGGAAACCAATAAAAGGATTCACCATTTAAGAGACAACATTTGATAACAAGAATCCCAAACCAATCCGAGAAGGGAGAGAATCAAAACAATCATCATCCTACTTGCAAGCCTTAAGTATATTCTACATTATAGAAGATATCATTCAGAGATCTGAAACCATACATTCCAAAAATCAAAGCAAGACTTACACAAGGATTATCTCTTACTCATGTCCATCCAAGGAAGATTCATAATATTATTGAGTGCACAAAAAGGAGTCCATCCAAAAACAATATCCTAATGATGCATGACTCATTCATTCAAAACAATCAGACTAGAAATGATTACGTTTTCCTTTCTATAGGATAGACTCAACTACACACTTCCCGAATCGACACGACCATTGATTTAATACAAGTTAGCCAAAATCAAGAAAGGTCAAATGGGAAGGATTTCATTTTTCCAGCATCTAAAATGACAATCCCAAAGTTTCCTGAACATACAACTATTCCCATGAACTTTCCATACGTCAAATAATAAGTTTAAACTAAACAATCCACAAGGAAGTTTCCGTTTCAGAAGAGTGAGTTCACGTTACTTCATCCAAGATTTAAAGGACATAAATCCAAATTCAAGAAGTCGAAAAAACCTAGAATAGTAATCACTCTACAACATGGAAGAGAGTCGATCTACAGAGAAGTTCAAACAAACTGAACTTAACTTTACAAAAGTTAAAGGAAACTCAATAGAAAGGATCCGATCCTAGGTTTCATTCACCATTGTTTCATCAATAGAATTCCAAATCCCATTTAAAACCCAGAAGTTCTTTCGATAGTTCTCAAAAGAGAATACAAAACCAAACACAAAGTTTATAGAAAACAACACTTCTATTTTCCTTATGAATTCAAACCTTATCGGAACAACAATATCAACACTAACCCGGTTCATCTATTCAACGTTGTTTAACACAAGTTCGAGTTCATTCTAAAGAGAAAAGTAAACAATACAATCCCAAAGAAGAAGTACAAATATTGGCAAAACAAGATACATTCCACAAGAGTATTCAACTCCTATCTCCTTTAAAAACTAGAAATCCATTCAAATGGATTTGAAAGAGAATACGAAAACCCAACACAAGTTTTAAGTCAAACAAGTTTCAACATTACTCACAAACTCGAACTGTAACCAAAATCCCAACTAAATAACTTTCACAGCTCCATCTAGCACATAAAGATTGAGGAAGAGAAGGTAATTATTCTAATCAAATTAACACAAGTAGAAGTAAGAAAACAACACTTCCATATACCTCAAAAAAACCATTATCAATTGTTTTCAAATGAGCTCAAATTCATATCAAGGCTAAGTAAACAATACAGTCTCGAACCAGAGGTTCTATATCCTCACAACAAGATACAGCCCCATAAAAGGTCCAACATCCTTCTAAAAAAACAATCAAAGAATTTCAAACAAGACACAAAGTTACCCGAATAGAGGAGAGAAGAATATCCACAAACATTTACATGCCATTACATGCTCAAAGTAAATGATACATTCTCGGACATAAGTACTACAACCTTTCCAAACTCAATATGCATCAAGGAGAATATTTCAAAAGAGACTACCAGTTAAAACTCAAATCAAAACCATTTACTCAAGCTCTTTTCGAAAGCAGATGATCCGGAATACAAGTTCTAAACAACACAAAGCCTCAAATATGAGTTCTAAACAAACAAAAAGCCTCAAATACAAGTTTTAAACAAACATCAAGCCTTGAATATGAGTTCTAAAAAAACACAAAGCCTTGGAAGTTCCATATGCATATCACCATTGAACTTTCACAGAGAATAACATTATCATGCAATGGATTCATATCCAAAAATCACAAAGATTCATTCAATCATGAAATTAAATAACCAGGACAAAACATGTAACCATTTATCTCATGAGAGCAGAGTTATTTTAATGAAACATTTAGAGGAAAGCAAGAAATCTTAATGGGTAGAGCCTATCATTCCTGATAGTGCTTCTGCCAATTCGAAGGATACTTCCAGCTGAGCTTCCAACTATTTTTCTCCTCCAAGAAAGATAAAAAACCAAACATCTCTTTCTCCAATGCCTCATATACTTTCTTTGGATAGAAAATAGACTAGAGAAACCAAAAATAGCCATAAAGTGAAAGTTGAACTGCTAGTTTGAATAGTGGTACATGAGTTCTAGGCACACTCTCTGTAAGAATCCTTTGCCTCCTCATTCAGATTCAACTTTCTACTTCTTTTCACAATTGTCTCTTTCTATGGAGAGAGTCGTGGTGATCTTTGTACTAACTATGGAGTCCTCGTGCCTTGTGTTCTTTTTCTTTTGAACACTCTCTTGAAATGATGCTCTCCTTGTAATGCATCTAAGTCCTCTTCTTACTCTTGTAGCTATGGTGGGGTCGTGCTCATTCTCCATTTTTTTGTAGGCTATCTTTGGCCTATATGTACCAAGACACCACTATCTTCATGCCCTTCTTCCTTTTCATCCATTACGATGGTTTATGAAGGTTGTGGGGATGTCACATTCTCCATTGTATACTTACCTTTTGGGCAGCCTTGGGCATGCAAAATCATTTTCTACATACTTGTTACCCTCCAACTTAGGCTTAAGCTAAAGGTATACAAGTGCGGCTCCACTATCCCCAACACCAAGCTTACATGCTTCATGTTTATAATGTCTGATATGAGCCTTTCAATATATGTTGTCCAACTTGGATGTATATATGTTTTTCTTAAAGTGTGGTAGTCACAATCTACCTTATCCACATTAAAATTCAGTCAACGTGCATCAGTGAAATGGTGGACTGATGCCTGGAAGTAGTTGTGAAGGCATATGGTAGTTTTCACCATGGGCTCCAAGTCCCATCCCTCATAGAAAATCGTGTGATGTAGAAGTGTTGGTACACCGTGAATTGTATTGCCTTTCCCACCACTAACAGTAATTCCTTAGGAATGTACCACTCCTCTTAAAATTCCATGTGGAGCCTATCATACCACATCTCCGCCCTCTGTTTGAATGGCCCACTCATTGACCCTTCGCATAAATACTTTGTAAACCTCTCTGCGAGGGAATTCTTCTCCAAGGGGTACTCCCAAATCTTTTCTTTTGGCCCATCAGGCACTCCAATCTCCACAAATACTAGTGACAACAAGATAGCACCAAAAATGATTCTTTCATAGGTGCGCACTCTCTGCAATGTAGCCTGCTATGTTATAGAATACCCCCTGTGACATCTTCCTTGTGACATGGAGCCACATTGTATTCACCTGTAACCATATCTCCTAATCATTCAACTTGGTCACCAAATGTACAAATGCTTATAACACTAAGTACTTCTTCAGTTTATCAATGTCCATTATGTGCAGACCTTTTATATACCCTAGTTCCTTTCATGTTTCCATGATTACTGCCTTATCGCTTAGGTGGTCACAAGATCCTCCCTATCCCCTTTAACCCCAAGAAGCGCCAAAATCAGCGCTGCTATAATCCTTATCCTTCTTATGAAAAAATAGAATAAGTCATCATGGACTCTTGCTCATTAGCCATTGGTAAAGAGGTTCATATTTTCCAAAGTATGGGAGCTCATAAAACTCATACACTCCTACTTGTTTTAAAATTTTCTCCTCAGCGTCATTATATACCGACATATCCTCTCCGTGCAATTGTTGGTCTTTGTACTCAACAATACATCTAATTATTTATTATTATCAGAGGTACTGTGGTTGTAATAAATTACCTTGCAGCTGCGTATGTGGGAATCCCACTCTTTCCCAATTATCATGCCTTCTAGATACTGCATCTCTAAGAAATTATTCTTGGGAGCAATTTAAACTTCTTCTTTCCTTTTTCTCCTACAGCGGTGCTTTCTTTGGTGCCATCATCAAATCTCAAGTTTCTATCCTCTATAGTGAACAAAGCCAAAACATAACTTGAGTCTGTGTGCCCTAGTTAGAAACCAAATGCCCTAGCTCTCTTTCAACGTGACTACTTCACCCAAACCCTTCACCAATGGGGACGCAAGCTTTTTCAATGAACAAATCTGCTCTCCACGTCTGGTTTCACACTCTTTTCTCAACTCGGTTGTACTTATCTCGTTCAAATTCTTGTGATCATAATGGTAAAAAATAAATTACATCATGTCCTTATATAGATTTTCAAAAATTTGGTGTATTTATTTTTCCTTTACCTACCAACAATCCTCTCGTTAATTGACCATTTTCACAATTTTCACTTGATACTTCTTCGTGCCTCAGCTATAACCTTCTAGCATGCCTTTCTACCTTATGGATACAAACTTATCTCCAGCATGCTTCCATGTGCTTAAGTACCTCACCACTGCACCTTCTCTTGGTAGTCTCCATGACCGCTGCTTACCTTGCGTTATACTGTTCCTTCGTTTATCTCCATCTATGGTCCTTGTTTGGAAGCAATCTTCTTTCCACCAACTCTCCAAACTTGAATAACACATGTAGTAGTTTTTTCCTTTATGTGTACCCATTTTTCAATAGCCACCCCACACAAATGGTATGTGTAGTCCTCTGCGCATAAAAATATTCAAATGGTAATTAGATTCTAGCATGCAAACACACTTATTACACAAAACACCAACTAAATTGACAAAGCATAACAACGAAGAAGGAAATACATTAAAGGAATACATAATTGAAAACCTAATCTAAATGGCAACACTACTTTATTAAAAACACCAAGAAGACTTATTTATAGTAGGGCTTCAACCTACTCCCGTTGAAGTAATCGGGTAATGTATTCCGTCAAGCACCTCTAACTCGACAAGAGCCTATTTCAAGTATGTAAGTGATAACATATGGTCCTAACAAATATACTTGAAGTTTTCTTGGATGGCGAAGAAACTTAGAATCATAAAAAAGCACCATCTATCCTATCTCAAGCTTTTTGTCCCTGATGTGCCTATTATGCCATTCTTTACGCTGACATTTTCTTTCTTCTGACTCTAGCGTGTTATTGATCATCGCTTATCAAACTTAATCAACTTTTCAATTCGTTCTTCTAATGGTTTTTCATTAGCTAGACCTCCAACGTGCACGTAATACACAAAGAAGGTAACATGAATTCCATAGGAAGAACTGATTCTATGCCAAACACCAATTGAAAGGGTGTGGCCTTGTTTAACCACTTGTATGTTGTTCTATACGCCCAAAGCACGAAAGAAAATTTATCATCCCAATCTTTTCTTCCAACATCACAATTTTTTGTCAATGTTTGGCTCAAAATCTTGTTGAAAGCCTCAATAGTCCTGTTGGCTAGATTTTTGCAAAGCTGAAAACCTAGGCGATCATGAGATAAATCTTCCTCATTTACCGGTGAAGCTCCTGTGTAAGATTTTGTCAATTATATATTTTTAATACCTATCTCTTGGTTTTACTTTAACCACTTAGCTCATGCACCATAGCTATATAATTTTGTAGCAAGTAAGTAGCTAGAAGAAATGTATATATGAAGGAGAGGGAAATAATTGAATGCAAGAAGAAAATAAAGAAGATGTGCAGCCTAACCAATAGTTGTCAGAGTTGGTCACATGCACATAGATGAAACAAATAGATCTAGAAATGCAGAATTCAAAGAAAAGGAAAGTTTCATATCCATATTTAAGATAACACAAAGTTTATGCAAAGATCCAAAAAGAAATAAGAAACAAATGCATCATTAACATAAAGTTCTCAAAAAATCTTCCTCCTCTCTATTCCTTATCTTTTAGAAAAATATCAAGTGTTTCGATTAAAGTTTGGAACAAAATAATGTTGATTACAAATTCTAATTCTTTAACCCGTAGGCTCTTCCTCCATTTATAGTGTATAGAGGGAAATTACAAATAGGAATTTTTTTAATGAATTAACATATGTTGAAGATATGAAAAAGGAAAGTAGTTTGAAATCTTCCTCCTGAAATTTCTCTTTGTATGACATGCATAATTTTTAACTCGAAAATAGAACCTTCTATTTTGCATGTCTCGCCACCTATTTCCAAGTAATTAACTTCTTCCAAGAACTTGAAGTAACGAATTTTAACCCAATCACTTAAGTTTTACAATTTAATTGATTTCTCAATTACTTTGTTGAAGAAAAGAAGAGAAAGAAGGAAAAGAGGAAATTTTTTTATAAGAAATATGCAACACTCCCAGTCTTGTTCTTTTCGTATTCTCGCATGCGGTTGAATCTTTTTCCTTTGATTTTAAAGATACATTCAATGTATCAGATATTGATTTTGAATTCCTTTCACCAATATGAGCACCCATGATGAATACCTATAATTGATTCAGATAAATATGGAGTCCATGGCATGAATACTCAATTTTCATCACCAAAATCTGCTTATAAAGTTTGCTGCCCTCTATTTTTAGACTTTGCTTGCATGCCAAACAAGCTAAAAATATTATTTTATTCACTTGTGCACTCACATCAACATGCAGATGCTCTGAATAATAAAAATAAATCTTCTCCAACCCTAGGCACCAAAACTAGATGCTTCCCGACAATTAATAAAAAAGTCAGCTTTTAGACATTTAGCTATGCCAAAATGGGTCGCACTTTTTGGCTAGAAGTCATGTTAAAAATAAGAAGTCAAAGAAATGGGAATTTTCACCCTACAAGATAGACAAGAAATTCCCGATTTTCACTTAAGTGACTTTACTTTCATAATGGGAATTTTCACCTTGCAAGGTAGGCAAGAAATTCCCACCTTTCACTTAAGTGACTTGACTTTCATAATGGGAATTTTCACCCTGCAAGGTAGGTAAGAAATTCCCATTTTTTACTTAAGTGACTTTACTTTCATAATGGTAAATTTCATCCTCTGTCAGCAGAAAGCAATTCCCACTTTTAATCAAGTGAATTTACTTTCATAACGGGAATTTTCACCCTACAAGGTAGGTAAGAAATTCTTGCCTCACCCGCCACCTTCAAAATTCCCATTGGCAGCTTAAGTGATTTGACTTGATGGGAAACATTAACCTACTAGACAGGAAAGATATTCCCACCTTCCTACCCACTGCCAAAATTCCCACTGGAATCTTAAAGTCTTCCTTCCAAAAAGTGTGACTTGCATGAAAGATAGCTCATTTCCAAAAGTGTGACTTGCATTGTGACTTCTGCATTTAAAATTGCATAAAAATTCATCACTTAAGGTAGTGTGGAAATTGGACGTGGAAGGTAGCTTTGAAAATTGCGACTGGCATGAAGACTACATTTATTTCCTTTTTTGGATTTTTGGTGAAGAAAACACAAGCATAGAATAAAATTTTCCATTTTTGGAAAGGGTCCGGGAAGATGTAGCAACAAAACTTGCATGTGCCATAACTTTCATTATGTGGCTCCGTTTTAGGTGTCGTTTTCTCTAAAAGTGCATATTTTCTCAAGCTCTACGCATTTATGGAAATATTTTTCTTATTTTCATAGAATCCATTTTTCCACCCTTTTGGACCAAGCAACTTCTTGAAATTTTTGTCAAAGAATCCCGAGCTTTGATCTTTGTAGAGATGATTAGTAATTAAAAAATAGGATAGCTTCTTCAAAACCCTAAGCCCGAGGAAATATCTGCAATAATAATGAATAGAATATGGGAATTTCAAGAGAAAACAAACCAAAACAGAAACAAAAAGAAATAAAACATAACAAAAGAAGTTGCAGGCAATTGCTCGAAAATTTCTCGAAGTAGTTGATCAGTAAAATTCTTCCCTCAAGTGAATGTTTTGTGGTAATAATGATGGGGTGAAGTGCTTTACATAACCTAAATCCTCCAATTTTAGCTCAATCTATTTATAAAATAACTTTATGTATTTAATAAAAAAAAAATTGTCTCAGACAAAACTTGGCGAAGGGATAAAGTGAGTTTTAGCATGTGGATACTTGGGGAATTTGGCTTTTATGACTCTTTGGGGACACCATTGGCTCTGCCTCTGTGGATATATTTACCTTTATCAAAATGAAAGGAGTAAAGATGAAATCCAAGTATCTCTAGTTTTGTGTCTTTTCTATTGGGTTCGAGGTCGTGCACAAAAAAAAAAAAAAAGAAAACAAAACAAAACAACAAAATTTTTATTTATATACAAATAGATTTTACTCTGTATCTCAGTTTATGAACAACTTCGGATGTTGCTAGTTGAAAGGAAGTGTTTAGTCAATTCCATCTTGGTAGGAAAGGAATAAAGTATCCATTCCAGTAGCTCTCTTGATCATGAAGGGCCATTTCCAGAGTGAATCAGATTTTTCATGCATTCCCTTTGGTTCATGTCTCTTATCCCACCAGAGTACCCAGTCTTTGATCTTGAACTTCCTTTCTCTGGCCTTCTTGTCAAATACCTTGGGAAAGTATTTATCAACCTCATCTTGTGGTGGCTCATCCTTTCTTCTCTCTATGGTAAATAAGTCTCACGCCAACTTCCTCCAGATCCAGTTTACCGGCTGCATTTCCGAGGAAGAACTATCACCATATTCTTTGTTTTTATTCAGGTACCGATCATTTTTTTCAAAATTATCCATTAAGGAAACTAAACCCTTGGGGATTTTTTTACCTTTGGGTTGGATTAATCCACTACTGTCATCATAACCTATATCATTTTTTCCTATGACTATTTGTCATGGTGGTGTGTTACTACCTTCAACACACAACCTCACAAAGTTATCTTGTTCCGACATGTGGATGTTTGCTTGTCATCATTGAAATTCTGCCACTGCTCAACATTATCGGTCCTTTGGGGTAGTAGACCATCTCAAATTTATGGTTACATTATCTAAATATGGATGGTGGTTTATCCCGATACAATAGCACAACCGTGACTATGAAAGAGTCTCATTTAGAATTTTGAATTATTGGAATGAATTTGATAGAGAAGGCTACAAAATCAAGTGTGGTATAAAGCACTCTATCTTTGTAATGCTTCATCTTATCTCCTTTGGATTGATTTTTCCCTTGAACTTGCTTTATTAGAATTTTAACATCTCCTTGGGCTTTGAGGAGTTTTACTCCTTTCTTTTTAGCTTTCTCCATTCCTAGCAGCAATGCTTCATACTCCGCCGTATGATTGGTGTTCTCGAACATCAGCTTGTGGGAGTATGGGAATATCTCAAGATCGTGAGATACTAGTAGGACGCCTACTCTTGATCCAAAATAATAACAACTACCTTTAAACTCTAATGTCTAAACTTTTTCCTATTCTTTTACTAACTTTGGCTTTGGTTGAAGTTATTTCTCTAGAACATATTTATCCATTTCCAAGAAATAGACCCCATGGTCAGATTCTTGAAAAAGAATATGAGATCTAGGATCCTCAAATTTTGTAACCATGTACTTGGACTTCTTTTCTGGCTCTAGCTTCTAATTCATTCCTTTAATAGGAATATGGGAACATAACCAATCCATATTTAATTCTCCTCCCATCTCTTTACATAAGTTTCTGCTTAGCAACATCCCATAGGAGACATGAATATCTGCAAATAAGATTGTCATCTTTAATCTTTTGTCAAGAAAATCTACTAGAACAACTTAAGCATCTTTGATTTGTTCGATTAAAGGGACTTGTATTTCCATGGAATGGCACCTTTTTACGTTCTTTGTCAAGGTAAGCCCAAGATCATCTTTAACTTTAGCTAGCTTGATTGTCGGTCAAGAACTTGAATCTAGAATGCAGCTTGCTTAACTTGAAACCATTAAGCAATAAGGAGACATAGAAAGGCTCTAATCTTTTAGAAGATAGTGAGGTTTTAACAATTGCAGTTTTGTTCTGGGGAGGAGTATCTTTTGGCTTAGGAAAAATACCTTTTGATGTATTGGATTGTCCTATTGATTGTACATACTTGACTAGCCTATTTAATTTCTTAGGAAAGGCTCTCATGTATTTATCTTCTGACATTTGAATCCTACTTTTCTTAACATGATCAACAATGTCAAAGGAAGGTATAGATTCAGATACTTGAGCTTCTTTCTGTCGTTGAGATGAAGTACTCACATTCTTATTTCTGGGAGCTAAGGAAGAAGGTGAAGGTCTGCCCCTTCTTTGTTTATAAGATAATTCCTCATCTTGGTGAGTTTGTGATTGTGTAAATACTACATATGCATGACCATGATCATCTTCAAGAAGCTCCTCATAGTCATGTTTAGATTTTTAGTTTAGGTAATTAATGTTGGAGTCACCAGTAGGACCTACAAAATCATCATTCTCGAGCTGATCAATGTCACTTCTTGATCTTATTCATTCATCTCCATGTTGTTTTTGGGAGCATATTCAATTGCTAATATTTGGGAACCAGCA
Source organism: Taxus wallichiana var. yunnanensis (assembly GCA_018340775.1). Taxonomy (NCBI): domain Eukaryota; kingdom Viridiplantae; phylum Streptophyta; class Pinopsida; order Cupressales; family Taxaceae; genus Taxus; species Taxus wallichiana. The sequence continues at coordinate 503,896,056 of CM031236.1, forward strand.
ATGTGGTTCGATTGTTGTTGTTGAAATTATGAGCAGGGGGCAATATTGTTTCCTGAGCCATTTGAACCATTTGTTTCTTTATTTCGACATATCATTTTCTAAATTTTGTAATAGTGAATTGGATGTAGTAGGAGAAGATAAAATTTCAGCTCTAGAAGTGCTTCTCTTTATCTTTCTAGCCATGATGAGGTCATCATAAATTTCAACCGCCATGTTTTGAGTTGCTAACAATTCGTCACAGGATGTGATCTTCACAATAGATAACTTACTACAGAAGTAAAGCATTGATGAATAATTTTTTTAATTCTCATCATTTAGAGAAGTAGAAGTCGGAATTTTGTACAAGTAATCTTTGGAATTTTGCAATAAAATCCCACATGTGCTAATGTGGCTCCTTCTTCAACTGAGTTAGTTGAGTTATCAAGGTACTAGAATCTTCAACTGGCTTGAACCTTTTCAGGAATGCATCTCACATAGTAGCCCAGTTTGGTTATGGTTCCAGGAGCTAGCCGATAGAACCATTCTCCAACCAAGTCATGCAGAGTCTCAATGAAAAGTCAAACATACACATATTTATGTTCTATTACAAGCACTCCACATGATATAAAGAACGCAACCAAGTGATCATTTGGATTCTGCTTTCCGTCTCCAAAGAATTTTGGAAAATTCTTTCTCATCCCTTTAGGTAGATCATGCATAGGAGGAGTCAGATTCAGAGGTCCAAAGGTTGCACCCCATGGAACAGGTGCTACAAGGGCAAGTGGCTGATTCTACATCATGAAAGGAGCACGTCTTCTTTGAGAATAGACTTGGTGAATAATCCCAGCTATTGGATTATGCTACACATGATCCGGATTTGGAGGAGTTTGTTATCTTATTCTTGGTGAAAGAATGGATTTGTAGATTCTAATTTGAGGAGGATGATTGAAGTTAAGTTGATCCTGCAATCTATAAAAATGATCAATCCTTCCTTGAGCTTTGCTATACCATTGTGTGAATGGACGTTATGCTAGGTTGAGCTTATAATATAAAAGGGAACTGATAAGAGAAAGATTTGGTCTACTAATTTGTGTTGTTCCCTAGTGGAGTCACCAAAAACTGTTGGCTAGATTTTCTACACATCTAAAAACCTAGGAAGTCATGAGATAAATCTCCCTCATTTACCGGTGAGGCTCCCGTGTAAGATTTTTTCAATTATATTTTCTAATACCTATATGTTGGTTTTACTTTAACCACTTAGCTCATGCACCATAGCTAGGTAGTTTTGTAGAAAGTAAGCAGCTGTAAGAAATGTATATATGCAGAAGAGGGAAATAATTGAATGTGAGTAGAAAAGAAAGAAGATGTGTAACCTAACCAATAGTTGACAGAGTTGGTCACATGCACATAGACGAAACAAATAGATCTAGAAATGTAGAATTCAAAGCAAAGGAAAGTTTTAGATCTAGATCTAAGATAACACAAAGTTTATGCAAAGATCTAAAAGAAATAAGAAACAAATGCACCGTTGACACAAAGTTCTTTGGAAATCTGCCTCCTCTCTATTCCTTAGCTTTTAGAAAGATATCAAGGGTTTTAGCTCAAAGTCTAGAACACAAGAATGCTGATTACAAATTTTGATTCTTTAACCCGTAGGCTCTTCCTCTATTTATAGTGTATAGAGGGCAATTACAAATATGAAATTTTTAAATGAATTGATACATGTTGAAGCTACGAAAAGGGAAGAAACTTGAAATATTTCTCCTGGAATTCCTCTTTGCATGACATGCATAAGTTTTAACTACGCAAATAGAACCTTCTATTTTGCATGTATGCCACCTATTTCCAAGTAATTGACTTCTTCCAAGAACTTGAAGTAATGGATTTTAAACCAATCAATTAGTTTTTATAATTTAATTGATTTCTCAATTACTTTGTTGGAAACAAAAGAGAAAGAAGAATAAAGATGAAAATAATCTATAAGAAAGATTCAACACTCCCAGTCTTGTTTTTTTTTTTCTCGTATTTTGCATGCGGTTGACTCTTTTTTTCCTTTGATTTTGAAGATACATTCAATGTATCATATATTGATTTTGACTTCCTTTCACCAATATGAGCACCCGTGATGAATACCTGCAATTGATTTAGACAAATATGGAGTCCATGACATGGATACTCAATTTTCATCACCAAAATCTACTTATAAAGCCTGCTTCCCTCTACTTTTAGACTTTGCATGCATGCGAAGCAAGCTAAAAATATTATTTTATTCACTTATGAACTCACATCAACATGTAGATGCTCTGAATAATAAAAATAAAGTTCTTCCAACCCTAGGCGCTAAAACTAGATGCTTCCCGACAATTAATAAAAAAGTCAACTTTTAGACATTTAGCTATGCTAAAATGGGTCACACTTTTTGGCTAGAAGTCATGTTAAAAATAAGAAGTCAAAGCAATGGGAATTTTCACCCTACAAAGCAGACAAGAAATTCCCACTTTTCACTTAAGTGACTTTACTTTCATAACGAGAATTTTTACCCTGCAAGGTAGGTAAGAAATTCCCACCTTTCACTTAAGTGACTTGAATTTCATAACGGGAATTTTCACCCTGCAAGGTAGGTAAGAAATTCCCATTTTTCACTTAAGTGAATTTAATTTCATAATGGGAATTTTCACCCTACCAGGTAGGAAAGAAATTCCCACTTTTACTTAAGTGACTTTACGTTCATAATGGAAATTTTCACCCTGCTAGGCAGGTAAGAAATTCCCGCCTACCTGCCACCTCCAAAATTCCCATTGGCAGCTTAAGTGATTTGACTTGATGGGAAAAAGTAACTTGTTAGGTAGGCAAGACATTCCTACCTACCTGTCACTACCAAAATTCCCAATGGTAGCTTAAATTATTCCTTCTAAAAAGTATGACTTGCATGAAAGATAGCTCTTTTCCAAAAGTGCGACTTTCATTGTGACTTCCGCCTTTAAAATTGCGTAAAAGTCATCACTAAAGAAAGCTTGGAAATTGGACGTGGAAGGTAGCTTTGCAAAGTGTGACTGCACAAGACTGCATTTCTTTCCTTTTTGGATTTTTAGTGAAGAAAACACAAGCATAGAATAAAATTTTCAATTTTTGGAAAGGGTCCTAGGAAGATGTAGCAACAAATCTTGTATGTGCCATAAATTTCATTTTGTGGCTCTGTTTTAGGTTTCGTTTGATCTAAAAGTGCATATTTTCTTGAGATCTAGGCATTGATGACAATATTTTTCTTATTTTCATAGAATCCATTTTCCACCCTTTTGGACCAAGCAACTTCTTGCAGTTTTCAAAGAATCCTGAGCTCGATCGCACCTTGTAGGAAGATTAATAATAAAAAAATGGATAGCTTCTTCAAAACCCTAAGCTTGGGGAAATATATAGCAGCAAGAATGAATGAATAGGCTATTGGAATTAGTGGAGAAAACAAACCAAAACACAAACAAAAAGAAATAAAACATAACAAAAGAAGTTGCAGGCAATTGCTTGAAAATATCTCTAGTTAGTTGATCTGCAAAAATTATTCCACCCGGTGAATATTCTATGGTACTAATGATGGAGTGAAGTGATTTACATAACCTAAATCCTCCAATTTTATCTCAATCTATTTTAAAAAGAACTTTATGTATTTAATAAATAAATTTGTCTCGATAAAACTATGTGAAGGGATAGAGTGAGTTTTAGCATGTGGGTACTTGGGGAACTTGGATTTTATGACTCTTTGGGGATACCTTAGTGCAATGCAAACAAGTGCATGTAAAACAAACACAAAACGACCCGTTACTTTGAAAAGAACTATTTTTTTAAAGGGGTAGTCCTAGATTTCAGGGTGAAATCTTGGGGACACCAGTTGGCTCCGTCATGGACATATTTACCTCTGTCAAAATGAAAGGAGTGAAGATGAGATCCTAACATATCTGGTTTTGTGTCTTGTCTATTGGGTTCGGGGTCAGGCCATAAAAAAAAAAAAAAAGAAAACAACAAAAGTTTTATTTATATACAAACAAGTTTTACCACTCGTATCTCGCTTTCTTAAAATTTCAAATGCTTCCCATTGAATGACAAGTGGTAAATCAATTCCACCCTAGTAGGCAAAGAAGATATTATCCATTCCAGTAGCTCTCTTGATCATGAAGGGCCCTTTCCAGAGTGAATCATATTTTCATGCATGCCCTTTAGTTCATGTCTCTTGTCCCACCAAAGTACCTAGTCTCTGATCTCGAACTTCCTTTCTTTGGCCTTCTTGTCAAATACCTTGGGAAAGTATTTATCAACTTCATATTGTGGTGGCTCATCCTTTCTTCTCTCTATGGTAAATAATTCTTCATCAACTTCCTCCGACCAGATTATCGGCTACATATTTGAGGAAGAACTATCACCATATTCTTTGTTTTTATTTAGGTATTGATCATGCTTATCAAAAGTATCCACTAAGGAAACTAAACCCTTGGGGATTTTGTTACATTTGGGTTAGATTAATCTAATACTATCATCATAACCTAGATCAGTTTTTTTTTTGTGACTATTTGTCGTGGTGGTGATTTATTACCTTCAAGACATAACCTATCAAAGTTGTCTTATTCCAGACATGCGGATGTTTGCTTGTCATCATTGAAATTTTGCCACTGCTTCAACATTATCGGGGACTTTGGGGCAAGTGAGACCATATAAAATTTATATTTTCCTTATCTAAATATGGACGGTGGTTTATCTGGATTTAATAGTATAGTTGTGACTACCAAAGAGTCTACCTTAGAATTCTAATTTATTGGAATGAATTTGATAGAGAAGGTTGCAAAATCGAGTGTGGTATAAAACACTCTATCTTTTTAATGCTTCATCTTATCTCCTTTGACTTGATTTTTCCCTCGAACTTTCTTTATTAGAAGTTCAAAATATTCTTGGGCTTTGAGGAGTTTCACACCTTTCTTTTAGCTTGCTCCATTCCTAGCGTAAGTGCTTCATACTTCACCATATGATTGGTGTTCTCAAACATCAGCTTGTGGGAGTATGGAAATATGTCAAGATCGTGAGATATTAGTAAAATGTCTACACTGATCCAAAATAACAACTACCTTTAAAGTCCAACGTCCAAACTTTTTACTCTTCTTTTACTGACTCTGGATTTGGTTGAAGTTCTTGCTCTAGAACGTATTTATCCATTTCCAAGAAATAGACCCCATGGTCAGATTCTTGAAAAAGAATATGAGATCTAGGATCCTCAAATTTTGTAACTGTGTACTTAGAATTCTTTTCTAGCTCCAGCTTTTGATTTATTCCTTTAATAGGAATATGGGAACATGACCAATCCATATTTAATTCTCCTCCTAGCTTTTGTAGAAGTTTATTCTTAAGCAACATCCTGTAGGAGACATGAATATCTGTAATTAAGATTGTCATCTTTATCTTTTGTCAAGAAAATATGCTAGAAAAACTTGAGCATATTTGATTTGTCTCGATTAAAAGGACTTGTCTCTCATGGACTAGCACCTTTTTTATGGTCTTTATCAAGGTAAGCCCAAGATCATCCGTAACTTTAGTTGGCATGACATTGTCAGAAGCACCTAAATCTAGAATGCAGCTTCTTAACTTAAAACCATTAAGAAATAAGGAGACATAGAAAGGTTCTACTCTTTTAGAAGATAGCGAGGATTTAACATCTCAGTAGTGTTGTTTTGGGGAGGAGTATCTTTTGGATTAGGAAAAATACCTTTTGATTTATTGGATTGTCTCTGTTGATTGTACATACTTGACTAGCCTATTTAATTACTCAGAAAGGCTCTCATGTATTTAGCTTCGATATTTGAATCCTACTTTTCTTGAAATGATCAATAATGTCAAAAGAAGGTATAGATTCGATACTTGAACTTCTTTCTGTCGTTGAGATGAAGAAATCACATTCTTATTTCTGGGAGCTAAGGAAGAAGGTAAAAGGCTGCCCCTTCTTTATTCATAACCTAATTCCTCGGCTTGGTGATTTTTTGATTGTGTAAATACTACATATGCATGAGTATGATCGTCTTCGAGAAGCTTCTCATCGACATGTTCAGATTTTTATTTTAGGAAATTAATATTGGAGTCGCCACAGTAGAACCTACAAAATCATCATTCTCGAGCTGATCGAGTGTCAACTTCCTAATCTTTTTCATTCATCTCCACGTTATTTTTGGGAGCATACTCAATTACTAATCTTTGGGAACCAGCAATGTGGTTCCGATTGTCGTTGTTGTTGAAATTATGAGCAGGGGGCAATATTGTTTCCCTGAGCCATTTGAAACATTTGTTTCTTTATTTGCAACATATCATTTTCTAAATTTTGCAATAGTGAATTGGATGTAGTAGCAGAAAATAAAATTTTAGCTCTAGAAGTGCTTCTCTTTATCTTTCTAGCCATGTTGAGGTCGTCATAAATTTCAACTCCATGTTTTGATTTGCTAACAAGTCACAAGATGTGCTCTTCACAAGATGAGATAACTTACTTCAGAAGCAAAGCATTGATGAAGAAAACTTTTTATTCTCATCATTCGAGAAGTAGAATTCAGAATTTTGTATAGTAATCTTTGGAATTTTGCAACAAAATCCCACATGTGCTAATGTGGCTCCTTATTTAGTTGAGTTAGTTGAGTTATCAAGGTACTTGAAATATTCGGTGGCTTGAAATTTTTAGGAATGCATCTTACATAGTAGCCCAGTTGGTTATGGTTCTAGGAGCTAGCGTATAGAACCATTCTCCAACCAAGTCATGCAGAGTCTCAATGAAAAGTCGAGACATACACATCTTCATGTTCTACTACAAGCACTCCACATGACATAAAGAATGCAACCAAGTGGTTATTTGGATTATGCTTTCCGTATCCAAAGACTTTTGGAAAATTCTTTCCCGTCCCTTTAGGTAGATCATGCATAGGAGGGGTCAAATTAAGAGGTCTCAAAGGTTGCACCCCATGGAAGAGGTGCTACGAGGGCAAGTGGATGAATTTGCATCATGAAAGGAGCACATATTCTTTGAGAATAGACTGGTGAATAATCCCACCTGCTAGATTATGTTGCACATGATACGGATCTGGAGGATTTTTTTCTCTTTCTGGTGAAAGAATGGATCTGTGGATTCTAACTTGAGGAGGATGATTGAAGTTAAAATGATCCTGCAATCTATAAAAATGATCGATCCTTCCTTGAGATTTTCTATACTACGTGAATGGATGTTCTACTAGGTTGAGCTTATAATATAAAATGGAACTGACAAGAGAAATATCGGTTTGCGAATTTGTGTTGTTCCCAAATGAGTCACCAAAACCGTTGGCTATATTTTCTACACATCTAAAAACCTAGGAAGTCATGAGATAAATCTCCCTCATTTACCAGGAAGGCTCCCATGTAACATTTTGTAAATTATATTTTCTAATACCTATCTCGTTGGTTTCACTTTAACCACTTAGCTCATGCACCATAGCTAGCTAATTTTGCAGAAAAGTAAGCAATGTAAGAAATGTATATATGCGGAGAGGGGAAATAATTGAATGTGAGTAGAAAAGAAAGAAGATGTGCAACCTAACCAATAGTTGATGAGTTGGTCAAATGCACATAGATGAAAAAATAGATCTAGAAATGCGAATTCAAAGAAAAGGAAAGTTTTAGATCCATATCTAAGATAACACAAAGTTTTTACAAAGATCTAAAAAGAAAGAAGAAACAAATGCATCATTGACACAAAGTTCTTTGGAAATCTGCCTCCTCTCTATTCCTTAGCTTTCAGAAAAATATCAAGGGTTTCAGCTCAAATTTTAGAACACAAGAATGTTGATTACAAATTTTGATTCTTTAACCGATAGGCTCTTCCTCTATTTATAATGTATAGAGGGCAATTACAAATAGGGAAATTTTAAAATGAATTGATACATGTTGAAGCTATGAAAAGGGAAGCAATTTGAAATATTACTCCTCGAATTCCTCTTTGCATGACATGCATAATTTTTAACTAAAAATAGAACCTTCTATTTTATATGTCTACCACCTATTTCCAAGTAATTGACTTCTTCCAATAACTTGAAGTAATGGATTTTAAACCAATCACTTATGTTGAACAACTTAATTGATTTCTCAATTACTTTGTTGGAAAAAATAAGAGAAAGAAGAATAAAGAGGAAAATGATTTATAAGAAAGATGCAACACTCTCAAGTCTTGTTCTTTTTTCGTATTCTTCATGTGGTTGACTCTTTTTCCTTTGATTATGAAGATACACTCAATGCATCAGATATTTATTTTGACTTCCTTTCACCAATATGAGCACCCATGATGAATACCTGCAATTGATTTAGACAAATATGGAGTCCATGACATGCATACTCGATTTTCATAACCAAAATCTACTTATAAAGCCTACTTCCCTCTAGTTTTAGACTTTGCATGCATGCTAAACAAGCTAAAAATATTATTTTATTCACTTATGCACTCACATCAACATGTAGATGCTTTGAATAATAAAAATAAAGTTTCTCCAACCCTAGGTGCTAAAACTAGATGCTTCCCAACAATTAATATAAAAATTCAGCTTTTAGACATTTAGCTATGCCAAAATGGGTCGCAATTTTTGGCTAGAAGTCATGTTAAAAATAAGAAGTCAAAGAAATGGGAATTTTCACCCTGTAAAGCAGAAAAGAAATTCTCACTTTTTGCTTAAGTGACTTTACTTTCATAATGGGAATTTTCACCTGTAAATGCAGCAAGAAATTCCCGCCTTTCACTTAAGTGACTTGAATTTCATAACGAGAATTTTCACCCTGCAAGAAGGTAAGAAATTTTCATTTTTCACTTAAGTGACTTTACTTTCATAATGGGAATTTTCACCCTACTAGGTAGGCAAGAAATTCCCACTTTTAGTTAAGCGACTTTACTTTCATAATGGGGATTTTCACCTGCAAGGTAAGTATGAAATTCCCGCCTACCCGCCACCTCCAAAATTCCCATTGGAAGCTTAAGTGATTTGAATTGATGGGAAAAATTAACCTGCTAGGAAGGAAAGAAATTCCCACTGACAACTTAAAGTCTTCCTTCCAAAATTGTGACTTGCATGAAAGATACCTCTTTTCAAAAACTACGACTTGCATTATGACTTCCGCCTTTAAAATTGCGTAAAAATTCATCACCAAGGAAGCATGGAAATTGGACGTGAAATGTAGCTTTGAAAAGTGTGATTGGCAAGAAGACAAAATTTATTTCATTTTTGGATTTTTGGTGAAGAAAACACAAGCATAGAATAAAAATTTCCATTTTTGGAAAGGGTCTCAGGAAGATGTAGCAACAAAACTTGCATGTGCCATAACTTTCATTCAGTGGCTCCGTTTTAGGTGTCGTTTTCTCTAAAAGTGCATATTTTATAGAGCTCTATGCACTGATGACAATATTTTTCTTATTTTCATAGAATCCATTTTTCCACCCTTTTGGACCAAGCAATTTCTTGCAATTTTCTGAAAGAATCCCGAGCTCTGATCGCCTGTAGATAGATTAGTAATTAAAAAAACTAGATAGCTTCTTCAAAACCCTAAGCCTAGGGAAATATCTAACAAGAAGAATGAATAGGCTACGAGAATTTCTAGAGAAAAAAACCAAAACACAAACACAAAGAAATAAAACATAACAAAAGAAGCTACATGCAATTACTCAAAAATTTCTCCAATTATCTCGATCTCAGAAAAATTCTTCCCCGTGGGTGAAGGTTTTGTGGTAATAATGACGGGGTGAAGTTATTTACATAACCTAAATCCTCTAATTTTAGCTCAATCTATTTTTAAAAGAACTTTATATATTTAATAAATAAATAAATAAAATTGTCTCAAACAAAACCTAGCGAAGGGATAGAGTGAGTTTTAGCATGTAGGTACTTGGGGAATTTGGCATTTATGACTCTCTTGGGATTCCTTAGAGAAATGCAAACAACTAAACGCAAAAAAAACACAAAATGACCCATTACTTGAAAAGAACAATTTTTTTAAAGGGGTAGTCCCATATTTCAGGGTGAAATCTTGGGGACACCAGTTGGCTCTGTCTGTGGACATCTTTACCTCTGTCAAAATGAAAGGAGTGAAGATGAGATCCCAACATCTCTGGTTTCGTGTCTTGTCTATTGGGTTTAGGGTCAGGCCACAAAAACAAAACAAAAAGAAAAGAAAAGAACAAAATTTTATTTATATACAAACATGTTTTACCCTATATCTTAGTTTCTGAACAACTTCAAATGTTGCTCATTGAAAGGAAGTGGTAACTCAATTCCATCCTGGTAGGCAAGGAAGAAAGTATCCATTCCAATAGCTCTCTTGATCATGAAGGGCCCTTTCTAGAGTGAATCATATTTTTGTGCATGTCCTTCGGTTCATGTCTCTTGTCCCACAAGAGTACCCAGTCTTTGATCTCAAACTTCCTTTCTCTGGCCTTCTTGTCAAATACCTTGGGAAATTCTTTATCAAATTCATCTTAAGGTGGCTCATCCTTTCTCCTCTCTATGGTAAATAAGTTTGCATCAACTTCCTTCGAACCCAGATTTACCGGATGCATTTCTGAGGAAGAACTATCACCATATGCTTTGTTTTTATACAAGTACCGATCATGCTTATCGAAAGTATCCATTAAGGAAACTAAAACCTTAGGAATTTTTTACCTTTGGGTTGGATTAATCTACTACTATCATCATAACCTAGATCAGTTTTTCCTATGACTATTTGTCGTGGTGGTGATTTACTACCTTCAACACACAACCTGTCAAAGTTGTCTTGTTCCAAACATGTAGATGTTTGTTTGTCATCATTGAAATTCTTCCATTGTTCAACATTATCAGGGACTTTGGGGTAGTAGACCATCTCCACTTTATAGTTTCCTTGTCTGAATATGGATGGTGGTCTATCTGGATTCAATAATGTAACTATGACTGCCAAAGAGTTTGTCTTGGAATTCTTATTTATTGGAATGAATTTGATAGAGAAGGCTATAAAATCGAGTGTGGCATAAAACTCTCTATCTCTATAATGATTCATCTTATCTCCTTTGAATTGATTTTTCCCTCTAACTTACTTTACTAGAAGTTCAACATCTCCTTGGGCTTTGAGAATTTTTATTCCTTTTTCTTTTTAGATTGGTCCATTCCTAGAAGAAATGATTCATACTCTGCCATATGATTGGTGTTCTCAAACATCAACTTGTGGGAGTATGTGAATATCTTATGATCCGGAGATATTAGTAGGACACTGGCTCTTGATCCAAAAGAACAACAACTTCCTTTAAACTCCAGCATCTAAATTTTTTAATCTTCTTCTATTGACTCTGGCTTTGATTGAAGTTTTGGCTCTGGAATGTCTTTATCCATTTCCAAGAAATAGACCCCTCGGTCATATTCCTTAAAAAAAAATCTGAGATCTAGTATCCTCAAATTTTGTAACCATGTACTTGGACTTATTTTTTGGTTCTAGCTTCTGATTTTTCCTTTAATAGGAATATGGGCACATGACCAATCCATCTTTACTTCTCCTCCTAGCTCTTTGCAGAAGTTTCTACTTAGCAACATCCCGTAGGAGACATGAATATCTACAACTAAGATTGTCATCTTTATTTTTTTTCAAGAAAAGATGCTAGAATAGCTTGTGCGTCTTTGATTTTTCTGATTAAAGGGAATTTTCTCTCAATTGAGTAACACCTTTTTATGGTATTTTTCAAGGTAATCCCAAGAGCATCTGAAAATTTAGTGGGCATGACATTGTTAGAAGCACTTGAATCTAGAATGCATTTGCTTAACTTGAAACCATTACGTGATAAGGAGACATAGAAATGTTCTACTCTTTCAGAAGATGGTGAGGATTTAACCACTGCAGTGTTGTTCTAGGGAGGAGTATCGTTTGGCTTAGTAAAAAGGCCTTTTGATGTATTGGATTGTCTTGGTGATTGTACATATTTGACTATCCTATTTAACTACTCAGGAAAGGCTCTCATGTATTCAGCTTCTGACATTTGAATCCTAGTTTTCTTGACATGATCAACAATGTCAAAGGAAGGTATAGATTCAGATACCTGAGCTGCTTTTTGTGGTTGAGATGAAGAACTCACATTCTTATTTCTGGGAGCTAAGGAAGAAGGTAAAGGGCTGCCCCTTCTTTGTTCATCAGCTAATGCCTCAGCTTGGCGAGTTTGTGATTGTGTAAATACTACATATGCATGACCATGATCGTCTTCAAGAAGCTTCTCATCGTCATGTTCATATTTTTAGTTTAGGTAATTAATGTTGGAGTCGCCAAAGAAGACCTAAAAATCATCATTCTCGAGCTGATCAGTGTGAGATTCTGGTATTATTCATTCATCTCCACATTGTTTCGGGAGCATCTTCAATTGCTAATATTTGGGAACCAACAATGAGGTTCCAGTTATTTTTTTGAAATTACGAGTAGGGAAGAATTATTTCCACTGAGCCATTTGAGCCATTTTTTCTTCATCTCGTGACATATTATTTGATAACTTTTGCAATAGTGAATTGGATGTAGTAGCATAAGATGAACTTTCAACTCTAGAAGTGATGCTCTTTATCTTTCTAGCCATGATGAAGTCATCTTCAATTTCAACTGCCATGTTTTGAGCTGATAAAAAGTCACCAGGACTTTCTCTTCATAGTTGATAGCATATTTTAGAAGTAAAGCATTGATGAAGAATTTTTTTATTCTCATCATTCGAGAAGCAAAAGTAGGAATTTTGTATAATAATCTTTGGAATTTTGCAATAAATCCTACATGTTCTCATGTTGCTCCTTCTTCAAATGAGTTATTTAAGTTATCAATGTACTTTGAATCTTCAACTAGCTTGATCCTTTTTAGGAATGCATCTCGCATAGTATCCCAATTGGTTATGGTGTCAGGAGCTAGCCGATAGAACCATTCTCTAGCCAAGTCATGTAGAGTCTCAATGAAAATCCAGACAGACACATCTTCATGTTTTATTGCAAGCACTCCACATGATATAAATAACGCAGTCAAGTGGTCATTTGGATTCTACTTTCCGTCTCCAAAAAATTTTGGAAAATTCTTTCTAATCCCTTTAGGTAGATCATGCATAGGAGGGGTAAAAGTTAGAGGTTCGAAGGTTGCACCCCATGGAATAGGTGCTGTGGGGGCAAGTGGCTAATTCTACATCATGAAAGGAGCATGTATTCTATGAGAATAGACTGGGTGAATAATCCCAGTAGCTGGATTATGCTGCACACGATTTGGATATGGAGGATTTTTTCTCTTCTTCTTGGTGAAAGACTGGATCTGTGGCTTCTAACTTGAGGAGGATGATTGAAATTAAACTACTCCTGTAATCTATAAAAATGATCGATCCATCATTGAGCTCTGCTAGACCGCATGAATGGATGTTCTGCTAGGTTTAACTTATTATATAAAAGGGAACTGGAAAGAGAAAGCTCTAGTCTACTAAATTTGTGTTATTCCCAGTGGAGTCACCAAATACTATTGGCTAGATTTTCTACACAACTGAAAAACCTAGGAAGTCATGAGATAAATCTCCCTCATTTACCGGTGAGGCTCTTGTGTAAGATTTTTTTCAATTATATTTTCTAATACCTATCTCGTTGGTTTTAATTTAACCACTTAGCTCATGCACCATAACTAGGCAATTTTAAAACAAGTAAACAACTCTAAGAAATGGATATATGCGGGAGAGGGAAATAATTGAATGCAAGCGGAAAAGAAAGAAGATGTGCAACCTAACCAATAGTTGACAGAGTTAGTCACATGCATATAGAAGAAACAAATAGATCTGGAAATGCAGAATTCAAAGAAAAGGAAAGTTTGAAATCCAGATCTAAGATAACACAAAGTTTTTGCAAAGATCTAAAAAGAAATAAGAAACAAATGCACTGCTGTTGACACAAAGTTCTTTGCAAACATTCCTCCTCTATATTCTTTAGCTTTCAAAAATATCAAGGGTTTCATCTCAAAGTCTGGAACACAAGAATGCTGATTACAAATTCTAACTCTTTAACCCTTAGGATCTTCCTCTATTTATAGTGTATAGAGGGAAATTAAAAATAGGAAACTTTTTTAATGAATTGCCACATGTTGAAGCTATGAAAAAGGGAAGCAGCTAGCAATCTTCCTCCTGGAATTCCTCTTTGCATGACATCCATAATTTTTAACTAAAAATAGAACCTTATATTTAGCATGTATGCCACCTATTTCCAAGTAATTGAACTCTTCCAATAACTTGAAGTAACAAATTTTAAACAAATCACTTAATTTTTAAAATTTAATTGATTGCTAAATTAATTTTTCGTAGAGAAAACAGGAGAAAGAAGAATAAAAAGGAAAATAATTTAGAAGAAAGATGCAACACTCCCGCCTTGTCCTTTTTCCGTATTCTCGCACACGGTTCACTCTTTTTCCTTTGATTTTGAAGATACATTAAATGTATCAGATATTGATTTTGACTTCCTTTCACCAATATGAGCACCTGTGATGAATACTTGTAATTGACTTAGACAAATATGGAGTCCATGGCATGCATACTCAATTTTCATCACCAAAATCTACTTATAAAGCATGTTGCCCTCTATTTAGACTTTGCTTGCATGCCAAGCAAGATAAAAATATTATTTTATTCACTTGTGCACTCACATAAACATGCATATGGTTTGAATAATAAAAATAAAGATTCTCCAACCTTAGGCACCAAAACTGGATGCTTCCCGACAATTAATAAAAAAGTTAGCTTTTAGACATTTAGCTATGCCAAAATGGGTCACACTTTTTGGCTAGAAGTAATGTTAAAAATAAGAAGTCAAAGCAATGGGAATTTTCACCCTACAAGGGAGACAATAAATTCCCACTTTTCACTTAAGTTACTTTACTTTCATAATGGGAATTTTCACCCTGCAAGGCGGGAAAGAAATTCCAGCCTTTCACTTAAGTTATTTGAATTTCACAATGGGAATTTTCACCTTGCAAGGCAAGAAATAAATTGCCACTTTTACTTAAGTCACTTTACTTTCATAATGGGAATTTTCACCTGCAAGGCGGGTAAGAAATTCCTACCCACTACCACCTTCAAAATTCCCATTAGCGACTTAAGTGATTTGACTTGATGGGAAAAAGTAACCTACTAGATAGGCAAGATATTCCCTCCTACCTACCCACTACCAAAATTCCCACCGGAAGCTTAAATTATTCCTTCCAAAAAGTGTGACTTTTCTGAAAGTTAGCTCATTTCCAAAAGTGTGACTTGTATTGTGACTTCCGCATTTAAAATTGCGAAAAAGTTGTCACTTAAGGTAGTGTGGAAATTAGACGTGGAAGGTATCTTCGAAAAGTGTGACCGGCATGAAGACTACATTTCTTTCCTTTTTGGATTTTTAGTGAAGAAAACACAAGCATAGAATGAATTTTTCCATTTTTGGAAAGGGTTCGGGAAGATGTAGGAGAAAAACTTACATGTGCCATAACTTTCATTCGTGGCTCTATTTTAGGTGTCATTTTCTCTAAAAGTGCATATTTTCTCGTGCTCTATGCATTGATGGAAATATTTTTCTTATTTTCATTGACTCAATTTTTCCACCCTTTTGGACAAAGCAACTTTGTGCAATTTTTCTCAAAGAATCCCGAGCTCGATCGCCAGTAGACAGATTAGTAATTAAAAATACTGGATAGCTTATTCAAAACCCTAAGCCTAGGGATATATCTGGAAAGAAGAATGAATATGCTATGGGAATGGCCGAAGAAAACAAACCAACACACAAATAAAAAGAAATAAAACATAATAAAAGAAGTTATAGGAAATTACTTGAAAAATTCTCCAATTAGCTAATCTGCAAAAATTCTTCCCTCGGGTGAATGTTCTGTGGTAATAATGATGGGGTGAAGTGCTTTATATAACATAAATCCTCCAATTTTAGCTCAATCTATTTTTAAAATAACTTTATGTATTTAATAAATAAATAAATAAAATTATCTCAGATAAAACATGGCGAAGGGATAGAGTGAGTTTTAACATGTGGGTACTTGGGGAATTTGGCTTTTATGACTTTTGGGGATACCTTAGAGCAATGCAAAAACTGCATGCAAAACAAATACAAAACAACCCGTTACTTGAAGAGAACAATTTTTTTAAGGGTTGTCCCAGTTCGGGTGAAATCTTAGGCACACCATTGGCTCCGTTTGTGGACATATTTACCTCTGTCAAAATGAAAGGAGTGAAGATGAGATCCTAACATCTCTAGTTTCATGACTTTTCTATAAGGTTCGGGGTCAGGCCATTAAAACAAAAAAGAAAATAAAATAAAAGAAAACAACAAAAGTTTTATTTATATACAAATAGGTTTTACCCTGTATCTTAGTTTCGAACAACTTCAGATGCTTTGCTCATTGAAAGGAAGTGGTAACTCAATTCCATCCTAGTAGGAAAGGAATAAAGTATCCATTCCAATAGCTCTCTTGATCATGAAGGGCCCTTTCCAGAGTGAATCAGATTTTTGTGCATGCCCTTTGGTTCATGTCTCTTGTCCCACCAGAGTACCCAGTCTTCGATCTCAAACTTTCTTTCTCGGCCTTCTTTTCAAATACCTTGGGCAAGTCTTTATCAACTTTATCTTGCAATGGCTCATCCTTTCTTCTCTCTATGGTAAATAAGTCTGCATTAACTTCCTCCAGACCCTTCTTTACCGGCTACATTTCTGAGGAAGAACTATCACCATATTCTTTGTTTTTATTGAGGTACTAATCATGCTTATCAAAAATATCCATTAAGGAAACTAAACCCTTGGGGATTTTGTTACCTTTTGTTTGGATTACTCCAATACTATCATCATAACCTAGATCATTTTTTCCTGTGACTATTTTTTGTGGAGGTGTTTTACTACCTTTAACACGTAACTCATTTAAAGTTTTATTGTTACGTACATGCGGATGTTTTCTTGTCATCATTGAAAGTCTTCCACTATTCAACATTATTAGGGCTTTGGGGCGCTTACCATCGCCACTTTATCATGGGGACTTTAGAGTACCCATAGACATATGCACCCTTTTAAAATGGGCTTGTTTAACAAGTATTTCAATGCCATGTGATTGATATAGAATACAAATGGTGTTGCTTTAGAAGTTACTTTGCTGAATTTATGTAGCACATAGATCATTGAAAAAGCTTCACACTCTGTATTTGTATAAGTTTGATTTGCATAAGTAAAATTTATACTATAAAAATATATATGATAATCGATAATACCTTCTCTAGGATAAGAAAACACCGCACCAATGACCATGCCGAAGTGTCCACATGTACATGAAATGGTTGGTCCCGCGAGGGAAAGTGAAAAATGTGTTGTAGTAAGTTTCTCCTTCAATGTCTCGAATGCATGTTGTTAAAATAGATATATACACATGAGCTTCAATATGCATATGAAGTACAAGGAGGCCAAGGCACCCTCCATAACCGAGTGTGTCGAACTTGGCTGAGGGCCCCCAAATAGTAAATAACGGTCCATTTTTCCGTTGTACGAGTGTCCAAGACCGGTGTTCCAAACCCAAATTTTGCTTCATCACCTACATTTTCCACGTGTTACAATCCCATTGATCCACTTGGTGAGCGTGCATCCATCCAACTTGCATGTAGTCCTAAATTTTTCCATTGCTTGAAAATTTCAAAGTGGACTATAACATTTGCAATCAATATTCGTTTCCCTGTAAACAAGATATCAATGGAATTGTCTAATTTTTCTCCACATCTTAGAACTGACTGCAACTTATTCTTAGAATACATTAGATTGGTGTTTCTCGGTGAGGATCCTCTGGATCACCAAAAATAACAAATATGTTTTCCTATCATCAATGTACTTGCTATATGATTTACTCCGCTCTACCACTACCTAAATTAGCTTCCCGACTAGTTTTCATACTAGATACTTGGAAAACCAAACACAAGGGATAGGTTTCCAAGTATATTTAGATGCACACTTGCGGTCCATGTCATCTCTATTGGTGCAATTCCATGTGAGACCAAAGGGGGTTCCGTGTCATGTTTTCCCAAATGGGGGAGTTCTTGATTATTTGACTCCATGTCTTCTGCATGAACTCCAAATCCTTCACGAGCCATCTCTCTCCTCAATGCCATTCACTCTACAACATCCCACTACTTCTCTATCTCCCTCTTGCATGCCTCATTATACTTAAGCCACCTTTCTTCTCTCTATCTTTCTACCGCTAGGTCTCTGTCATCCGCCACCAAACCTCGCCTCCCCCTTGCGGCGTGATGGAGTTTAGCTAGCCATTGGTTTACTTTCCAAGTTCATGGTTACCATCAAGATTTTGATTGCCAATGGAATGCCTTGTAGGTAAGTTCTCCTAGGATATCATAAAAAATGAAATTCCTCTACCTCTAGGAAAGAATAAGTTAAAATTGAGTACTCTAGAATATAACTGTTCAGAACACCACGAAACCAAGTATCCATAGCGCATGTCCAAATCATATCAACATCATAGAGGGCCTAAAATTCTTCCTACATCCAAACAAGTATGCAATACCTCCAATCCCTTTTAGATGCATAAGCAACCAGCCACTCGTATAGTTCTACTGGAAAAATAGTGAAAAATCTCTCATACAAACTGTCATATAGATTCTTTGTTCCACCCATACACGTGCATTAAACTCAGATCCGATGTTGAACCTCCATGTGTATTCTTCTTCTAGATCATGTATCCACTCCTCAACACTTTCTAGGGTCAACTAGTATGTATTCATCGCGAACCATCTTGAAAAAAACTGAAAAAGAGGTCCCGACAATGGAACCAATGATGCAGCCTAAACTCTACTAGTAGTAACCTGGTGCGGCGACACATCACTCACCTAGATGAGCACTCACCCAAAGTGCGCAAAGGTACTAGACCCTCTTTAGAGTTACATGTGCAAGATGTTAGCATGATGAAGACTTAATGCATTCAGATCCATAATTAATATAACATTCTACAAAGCATATTCTAGATATAGATCTAACGGTAATGGATTTAAATAATAACCATAATGAATTCAACCATGAAAGAACCAGTTATACTCATGATTAATACCTTGATTCAGCCAATAAACTCCATGATATTAAACACAATAAATACACACAAACTTATTACAATAAGTAATACCATAAGCTCATGTGCACATCAGATATGACAGCATAACCTCACAGTAATTCATATCCAGTTCTCACATAGTCCTCCTATTCTATGTAGATCACTACATATTTATAAGGGTGGGGACTTTCCCTTCACCACTTGCATAATTCCCAAAATAGGTCGCATGCTGAAAATAGCCATGTGCCTTTACAATAATAACCACACATGTAAGTGCACTAACAATAGATCTCTTCTGGTTAACTGGCAATATCAATTCTATTATTAGCCCAAACCCATGCAAAGTGCTTAGTAGCCACTCTTCCAATAATATCCCATGTGTGTCACATAATTCTTTATCCGGTTTGTGTGCTCTACATGCTATCTCAAAAAATAGCTCGTACATGTGAAAACGGCTAAGTCCCGAATCTTCCCTTGTCTTTTGCGCACGTGTCCTTCCCTATCCTTCCACACCTTTGACTATGCTTTACTCCTATGTGTGAATATTTTGTGTGCCCTCTCCTTCATATCATATTCTTGTCTCGCTCTACACATGACTTCAAGATAAAAAAATACAAAGTTTTAGGATAACCAACAACTCTAATTTTTGATTAAAACTTCTTACAAATAGATGATTCCCTCAAAAGGAAATCTATGTCTCTCTCTTCTGCTATAAATAGACTGATCCCTTGAAGGAAAACTATAACAAGCCAACCACCTAATGCAATTATTCTACCCAAAAGGAAGAATAATCCATACTTTTCAAATATATATATATATATATATATATATATATATATATATATATATATATATATATATATATATATATATATTGGAGCTTCCCGCATCGATCAACTTCATGAAGACCTCAAGGAGAATCTATTTATCCCAATATAGAAATATTGCATCGACCAGTCTATACAAACAAAAAGAAAAAGTCAAGAAAAATACAAAATTTTGGTCATGGACTTGCCTATTCTGGTTTTGGGTATCTTGTAGAAGGGACATACTATCCCACAACAAGGTTAAATTTAATGAACCACTCCACCCTACCTTCATTTATTTACTCCTATCAACTCAAGGGATGTGGCATATATTCTACACATTGTGATCACACAACTTCTTTCACCTATGGACCTATCGCTCATGCAGTGTATCTAGGGACTTATGTTTAATAAGTCTAGGGGTATGACACTTATGGTCCTTGCCAAATATGGGCATGCCACCTCTTTTCTTTTCTTATTTGTTTACTTGTTGTTTCTTCAATAAGACAAGACCATCAAAATTGAATCAACCATAACACCTTCATCTATGCTTACACCTAATTCATCTTGCCTATTACCTATTCAACATTCAACATTTCATATTTTCAAACATACCTTACCCAACCAATTTATTCTAACCTACTTGCCCAACCTACCTACCCAATTTACCTACAAAACCTAGCTACTCAATTTACTTAACCCAATATTATTCTTCCCTAGTTTAAGGGAGAACTAGATCAGCTGAGGCCCCTTTCACAAGGGCTATGTAGGTAGCACTCTGAGGGCATGGGGCCATCAAAGGTTAGCTTGACCACTCTTTTCCCCCACCATTCTTCCCCATAACCAAAAACCTAGTTAGTTGGTTTCTATAAAAACAATAACTTATAAATTAACTCAAAACAAACCATACATCACCCATACACATCATCATTTAGTTTCCATACTACCAATAACTGCTTAAATAAAAAATCAAACCAAACCATGCCTATACATCTAATTTCCATAATATCAATAACTTGGAAATTAAACCAAACCAGCCTAAATGTCTAGTTTCCATAATATCAATAACTTGGAAGTTAAACAAAACTATGCCTATACATCTGATTTCTATAACACCAATAACTTGAAAATACATCAAACTATGCCTAAACATCTAGTTTCCATAATATCAATAACTTGGAAATTAAACCAAACCATGCCTATACATCTAAGTTTCCATCATATTAATACATTGTAAATTTAAACAAAACATAACAAAACCAAACCATGCCTACATCTAATTTCCATAACATCAATACATTGGAAATTAAACCATTCAATCATTCATAATGTACATCACATAAACCATGCCTACACATCTAGTTTCCATGACATCAATACAATGGAAATAAAAAAACACAAAACATATATAAATATCATCATCTATCTATATATTGGAATGTCCATGTATCAATATATTGAATACACAGTACAAACATGTATCTCAAAAATATCATATACATATCACTTCTTCAAATGCATGCCAGTATAAATAAATCAAAAATCACAAATAATCAACACCTCCATCTCTATATCATCGTCGGGATGGCCCAACACCTATGTTGCACTCTCCTATCCCCTCATCTAGCCTTGGTCTCCATGAACTAGTCACCTCTCGATGGAATTTCCCATGTGATCGGTGGCTCTTTGAACAAGTTTTTCTTTTCCTTTTGAACTAATCAATAGTTTAAAGGGGAGTATGCCTGATATTTTTCCAAACTCAAGAGATTATAGCTCTTCATCATCATCTTATAGCTCATCAGGTACCTTATAGATGCCAAAATATTTGATTTGTTGTAAAGAAAATGACCATAGTATCTTCTTCTTGCTTCATAATTGTCTGAGCAATCTACCCAGTATTTTTCCACATCAGGAAGGTGATGGAAATACATCTTTATATTTTTGTCAATGAAACCATTGATATCAAAACAAGACCTTTTCTAAAAGAAATAGAAATTGAACTTAGAGACCACAGTTCTCTCAATATTTTGAGCATCTAAGAAAATCCTACAAGTATAATTTCCTAGAGTGATCGGGAACTCGTATATGTCGTATCTTCTTAGCTTTGCAAGTTATGTACAACTTATCTAGATACCTAAAAATCTCTACTAGGGAAACCTTTTCATCAGTAGAACATAAGGAGCTTGTATGGAGAATCTTCAATACATGGTCATCTCACTAAGTGTTTGTTGTGCTCTATACTCGACATATGAAACAAAAAGGACACCACTCTCTGTAAGCAAATACTCATAGTACCTAGCCTTGGTCACCATCACCTTGTACCTATCTATAGAAATAACATGTGGCAAAGTGCCATAACTCTCACACCTATCAGTGGACCTTGTCATGTTTCCTATATAATGGGACCCTATCCTAGTGCTTGTGGCTGTAAATGAGACCTTGTCTTGCTAATGGTACATGTGTAGCTGCTAGTTGTGTGTATAATGTGGCCACTGTTCTCCTCGTAAAGTGGTTTCCCCGAGCCTACAATATTGTAATCTTCCCCCATCCCCGCTCGTGCCTATGCTAGTTGTCATTTTATTGTTGTCTTAGCCTTATCCCAGCCCTATAGGTTCACCTAATAGCCTTAATATTCAACCCTCAACCTCGGTGTACGTAAGGGTACAATTTTTCCTACACCTCAACCTTACTCATGACCTTACCTATACACCCAACCTAAACCCACCCATTTGACACTCAAAATTCATTTAATCATTGTACCTTGTGATGAAGCTGCTCATATTGTTTAGCCTACCGACCTTGCCTTGCCTTATGTCATGATGTTTATCTTGACCAAACCAAACCTTTTGTTGGTTTGGAACACACCCAATGCTCATTCCTACACCTAGCCTCATTATGTTTCCAAGATCGTATCCTATACCTTGGATACATGGACCACATCAACCTTGTTTAGATAAACTATCAACCTTTGACGATGTAGAGTTTGTGAGCTCTTCAACCTGATGCCTTATCACATTTTACACATGTGCATGCGTTTGAATGCCCCCACGTATTACCCACACCGATATCACTATTACCTACACCCAAACCTTACCACCTTTTTCATCACCTACCATTTTATCAAACCCATCACCGATTCTTCCTGCTACTTCATCAGTTCCTTGGTTTGAGGGGATCACCTCCACCCATACCTAAGGTAACCTAACCTTCACCCATAATTGGGGCAACCAACTCCTATTTTTATCATCTTCACTTGTCAATACAAGCTATTCGATAAAAGGGGCAAATGTAGACACCCAAATTAGGTCACACCCTACCAAGTCCCCTTCGATTAACATACATCTAATCATGACCCCTCCTCACATAATTATTAATTTAATTACCTAAATTAAATTAATTTCCACCTCACCTAGCCACCTCATCCTAGACCTATTCCAAGCCTATTAATTAACCTAGACTAAGTCCCCACTCACCTTAACTAACTAGGACTCATTCTAACCCTAACCTTAATTGCCTATCATTCCTCCACCAAATTCTCACTCCATTTAGTGCCATTCCACACTCTTGACCTGGAATCAATTCTGAATCATGCCAAAATTGGGAAGAAAAGGCTATTTTTGGAAAAATATGACATTTTATCCCTAACGGATGCCATTTATTACTCAGGTGACACCAATTATTACTCATCCGGTGTCGATCTCTTAACTTGTTGTTGATTACCTTAAATAAGATTTCCTAACTCCTTATTCGGAGTTCTCAACCTCACTTCCTAACTCTTGCGACCTTGCATCCTTACTCTTGAATTTTCCAAAGAATCTTAAAACATACCAAAGAACCTTACAACATTTAAACACCACAACATTCATCAATAGATTAATCCATAGCTCTAGTGCACTCACAGGGAAGCATCGTGTCTTCATGTTGCCATTGCATTCATTCAGACCACTTTCTCCTGTAACCATCACCACCTCCTGCTATTTATCTCCATTTCACAAGTATATTTATTCTTGGTCATTGTTTTTAATAGATTGGTTACTTACTACTTATCTATTTTTTTCACCCTCTATCACACTTGGATCTCTCCCACAACACCTCCATCTAGCTATCTCATCTAAAGAACCTTCATACCTTTCCCAAACATCCATCTTATCACCTCTGAGTCTTCTTTAAAAATACCACGACCTCACCCAAACCATCCCAATTCTCTCAGCAATAAAATATCTCCCATTAATGCATTTTAATTCTTTTTACCCAATTTCCCCTACCGATATCAATCACCCAACCGACGTCGACTCTTACCAAGAATCGAAATCGGTCGCATAACGATACTAGTCTCTCGTGATCGGTCAAATCCTCCAAAATAACAAGATAATAAATTCTTCCTAATGACCTAGAACCTCACCAAATCTTGCCCATAACTCATTTATAGCCTCTGTCAAACCTGCAAGTCTAGACCAACCTACCAACCCTCCAAATTTAGTCATAATTTGCCTGTTAGATTATATTTTCTTATTGTGTTTTATATGAGATGCCTAAATCATATTAACTACAATAGGATTCATTTGTTTATACTCTTTCCTTGCATTAAATTGTTAAAAATAGTGGATTGATAACCTTCTAGGAAGAACCCCACTTCCTAAAACTAGCATACACTAATAAATCCATTGGCATACGGTGTTTTATATGACTTTGTGGTATTGTGTTTCTTCTACAGGTCATTCCTCCTAGCCAAAGGGAATATCTTCACAATCAACTTGGTCAACATTCGACGGTGTGCAACCTTCTTTGACTATCTACAGGTATTCCTCCTCACCTTTACCTCTTATCTATTTTATCTCTACTTTATGGTGAAATAGTTACATCAATCTATTGCATTGGCATCTAAATATCTCCATCATCAAGGTACAAGCTAGAAATCTACATTACACTTCATAGGGGCATATTATATTCTATTCCATGCACACATTCTATTAAATTTTCTACGTTTAGAAATTGCTTGCTACTTCACAAAGTGTGACTAGCACAAGAGCACCTAGTGCATGACATACACACCCACACATACACACACACACACACACACACACACACACACACACACACACACACACACACAAACCGAACTACATTTGGGTATAAAATGTAGTGCAATGCTCAATTAGTAATCCCATTGTTATGACAAGTCGAGGTCAGTCCAACCCATTCATTTACATCTTTCTTTTTTTAGGGGTTTGATGCTTCCTTTTGGTCTTTTTCAAGTCATTCTTCCTCTTGGAATATTTGGAGCACTCGGAACAATACAAGAAAATTAATGCGACAAGTGGCAAAGGTTATCAGTCATCTCTAGGACCTATGAATTCCAGGTTCAAGAATTTTTTCCCATACTAGGGAACCTATTTTGCTTACGGAGCACCCATAGGCGCCCAAGTCCTCCTTTAGGTGCCCTAGTCTAGTTAAATCCTCTAGCTCTATCTTTTTAGAGTCTCTACACAATCATTCCTGCTTTCTGATTTTCTATTCATCACTGCGACATAGTTCGACAAACATCTATTATTCAGCTGATTTCTTTCCTCTTCTCTCTTACATATTAGGGTTAGCATTTCATTTTACATATTTTCTTAGATCATTAAAATATTTCTTTACTACATTTATTTACTTTAGTACAACTATTCATAGCTTAGATTAACTATCTTCATACTACCTAGTTTAGTCAATTTTAGTTAATTAGCGTCCCTTTTCCCCCATACTTTGAACAACACAAATTTTAAAAATACAAGGGAAATGGAAATCCTCATGAATACATCAAGGAATTATATATGTTATGTCAGAACTAGGCTATGATGACTTGTATTTATTGAGACTCTTCTCATGAATCCTATGCAGTCCCACTCTCGAAGGGTTCTTCATTTTCCCAAGGGACCTATCACCACCTTCGTTGAATTATTAGAGAAAATTTTCAAACACTTCTCGTATATTATGGAGCATGATGTCACAATTATTTACCTATGGAAAACCAAACAACACAATGGTGAAATCTATTCATCCTTCTTACAATAATGAAGAGTTCTTGCTAGCTAAATTCCATGGCCCATTCCTAAAAATTAATTGGTCACTACCTTTTTTTCTAACCTCCATAAAGAGCTAGCTTTCATAAAAAAGGAATAAAGATAGAAAAATCTCTTGTCTCCAAAGGCCTCATCAAATTGTATTCTTGAGACAATTATAATCAATCTAACCATCCTTCCATATCTGAAAATCATGAGTATTTTAACCAGAATAAGAATTTTGTTCATGATAAAGTGACAGAGACCAAACACCTCCAACATGTCCAAACATCCACTTCCATATCCATTCTGTAGTCATTTTGACACCCACTAAAGAACAAGGGAATCCCATGTGCACCAGGCCTATCACCCAGTGGGTGTTGGGTGCTCACCCGAGGCACGCGCGGGCACCAAGTCTCTCCTTTATGTGAGTTTAGTGGGAAACATCATCTATGATAGGAAATTTAAGGATAGTGAGTGGAAATGAGACATGCAATCATCATAGAGCTCAGAATGGCTTCTAGACCAATGCATTCATTCCAAACAGAAAGATACTTTAATAGAATATAGGACTGAACCAAAATAGAAAGGAAAATGCATAAGGATTCATACTTATTTCATAAACATACATGAAATAAAACTATGAAGATATGAGGATGGACCAGAATCATTAATGATCATATTCAAATAATTTGGTAACCTCATTACATCCATTAGATCCATTACAAAACATCGCAGTATGGCAGAAGTGTCATACATCATAACTGGATCTACATTCCTTAGCTCTCAAAAAGAAAATTTACAATCCCAAACCCCTTGATGCATCCTTCTCCTATATTTTATCTACCCAACCCAATACAACTCCTCACGGTGTTTCTGAGCTCCGCTCTCTATTGATCTCTCCCTCTCTCTCTATTCCTCTATGGGCACTTGTATTTATAGGCCCTCAGTCTTGCCAAACCACCTTTCTAAGGCTTCAGATCTATCACCAAGTGTCCATATGTGGTCCTCCATGGGGGCATGCTCCTCCAGGCCTGAGCTCTCCACTCTTTACCATGATGGTCTTCTAGAAGCTTCCATTGCAGGCATATTCCTTCTTAGGCCAACCTGTCGCTATCCTAGCACCTTATCCACTCCGCATGCACACTCAGGTCACGATTTTCTCGTGTTCATGATATGCCAAATAATGTTGTCCCGAGACCTTTTTCTACTGGCGCATAACATGGTCCTTATAAAACCCTCATAGAACCCTACCTTGTACACTTTCTTCTTACACACCCACCCCTTAACTTAGGCCTTGAGCATCCATGCACCATTTTGTACTTAGCTCAATATTTTAGGGGCCCAACATCACCCCGTACTTTACCTGTTCTCTACCCTTGGGAGAACTTCTTCAAAGAAAGAATTAAAACAGACTTAACATCTTGGAAAAATAATTAGGGAATGAAGAATTGGGAAAAAATGAAATAATGGGGATGTGTTGTCATTATCGTGCAACAAGATAGGAAAATATCTTCACAAGTCAGCCTCCAACTTGTTCCAGGCATCAACTTCATTTGTGATCTCTAGCGATGTTGTTGACTAGGGCACTTACCTCCTTAAAACCTAGTATATTTCCTCCCGTGTTCAACGTTTCAACCATTCCTTTCAATTCCTTTCCCACATCCTTAAGCACATCCATCCTTCACCATTTTTGAATTGAACCTTGTAAGGTTTCAATAGCTTCTGACTTCTTCTTGACCTCACCATGATCCTCTCCTATTTTTCTCTATTTCCCTTGTTCTTCTCTTTGAATTACTTGAGCTCTACCTCATGAGTGGCGACTAGAATACTTTCCACTTTATATCTTTACTGCGAATTGTCATACGCGGCCTCATAATATGGGTAGCAATTTTCACATCAACAAGAACCTTGCTGTACTTGGAAATGATTGCTACAACCTTCAATTTTCCTCCTTCTCCAGGCGTGTTGCTACTTCTTCATGATTCTAAGGCCAAAGGTTACCTCTCCATGGTGAGGATGCATGTTAAGTCTTCAAGGCACTCAAGGGAAGATCCATACTTTTACGTGGGTGGTGCTAGGTTCGAGATGCTTCAAAAATAGCATTTGTGATGGATTCTACCTTCTTATATAATTCATGCACCCTTTCCTTTTCTTCCCTTAGCTCACACTTTAATCGCGCTAATTAGTTCCTCCTGCTTTAAGTTCTTGGTTCTCTCTTCTATCTCTTCTTCCCTCTTTTCTAGCTCTTGCCTCTATAAATTTTACCCTGTCATTCCTTCCGAATAACCTAGCTTCTAGTTCAACCGAGACCTTATTCAATGCATTGCAGACTTGTTCATCTGAAATCTACTAAGTGCTCACCAAGGGGTTGTCTCCTTTTGACTCAGGCATATTCATTAGTTCCCTTGGATTACCTCGAACTCTGGCTCATCGATGTGGGACTCAATTTCCCAAGAAAGAATTTTCCTCGTCCAAGGGTATGCACCTTCTTCATCAAATGACTTCATTGCCAAGAGTTGATCTATTGGGATTGTGCTTTGGAAGTGCGTGCGCAACACCTTGTTTGGATCATCAATGTAGCTCATTCTTGGCCTTTGGATCTCCATGCACTTTCCTCCTATGCGTGTTCCCTTAGGAATAGTTACTAATAGACTAGGGCCTCCCGTGCTACCATGATATTTCCCTACACTTTCTTCCCTATCTTCATTCATCACTATATTAGTGCTGCACTCCAATTCTTGTTCTACTAAGGATTCAATGATTTTTTTTTCTTCTCTTTCTACTTGCCTCATTTACTTCATCCTTAGTGAGGCTTGGAGTCCTCTGACCCTTCATGCTAACCTCTTCACCTCCTCCCATGTCTTGGGCACCCTCCTCCTCCTGGATGCCCTTCCTTCACACAAAGTGATAGTCATTCTTCTCCTCTTCGCCTTCTTCTTCCGAATCATGCATGCTGAAAACAAGTGATTTGTGGTCTCTTTCAAACTCATAGTCTTCATCATCATCCCTCTCACCCCTGTATTTCTCCAAGCTCTCTGTTTCCTCCGAATCAGCTTCCTCCATGACCTTCTGTTTCATCCTAATTGTGGATTATAGTATAGGAGATTCTACTTTCTCTTCTTCCTCCTTCGGTGATTTCTCCTCTGCGATAATATTTTCTTGTTCTGGTACCTCCTCTCTAACTGGGACCTCTTCCTACA
This sequence comes from Taxus wallichiana var. yunnanensis, assembly GCA_018340775.1. Classification (NCBI taxonomy): domain Eukaryota; kingdom Viridiplantae; phylum Streptophyta; class Pinopsida; order Cupressales; family Taxaceae; genus Taxus; species Taxus wallichiana. Next base: position 503,925,201 of record CM031236.1, read on the forward strand.
CGTGTAAGTACTTTTTCTAGTGCTTGTTCCCGGGGTGCCCACTGCTTGAGTATATTGGACACTTGATGCCTTTTTCTTGGGCATGGTCTTCTTTCTACCTGTTAGGTCTTCGCATAGCTATCTTGTTCTCAAGATAAGCGTCCTTCTAAAACTTGGGCCTCATGAAAAAGTATACATGTGCCATGGACCTCCATATAATAGGCAGAGTCAAGGGTTTCATCATCTGAACTTCATGCGATACGCACTTTTCCATGTACGCGCACTTGTTGGGGTAGACCAATGTCCTACACATCTCCATGTGGTCCTAATCCATACTTCTAAGGTCAAACTTCAGCTTCTTGGATTCCTTGAATCTGTTTACCATCACCTAGAAGTACTGAGTAGTGAAGGAAAATGGAAGTTTACACCATGGGCTCATGCTTTCATCAACCACCTAAATATGCCAATGCAGAAGTGTTGGTATACTGCAAATTCAACTTCTCCCTCTGTGAGCTTTGGCAAGTTGTTCTGGGATCCTCCATTCTACCTTGAACACATTCCTCAAGTGTGTATACCATTTCTCAAGACGCGCCTTGTGAATAAATCATGCTATCGCAAGTGTATTTTTCAAATCTCTTTGTGGGTGAGGGGTCTTCCTCTGGGTACTCCCACATGAACTTATCTAGCCACATCTGGCACTCTGATCTCTAAAAACACAATAGTTAAGAGGACATTGCTGAAAAGTATCTTGTCACCCTCTTGCATGCTGCTAATGATCTCATCCGTGATGTACGCAGACAAGTTGTAGATGGCGCCTTTGATATCCTTCTACAAACATTGAGCCATGATTTGTTCACTTGCATCCACCTCTCTTGGTCATTAAGTTTGGTTACCATGCATACAATGACCATTCTCATCACTGGGTCTTAGATATTTGCAATATCAAAGTACCTTGACCCCTTCTTGTATGCATATGTGGCGATGGTTTCTTTATCACATAGGTTTTCCTCTATACTTTCTCCTTCATAGATGAGACTTGTGAATTTTGAAATCAGCTAAGGAGTTATGTGCATCTTGCACCCCGCAAAGTGAAAGTGATCTTCATGTACGTGTGACATCAGCCATTGATAGAGGTGCTTAGGCTTCCCAAAGTAGGGCAACTCATAGAGTTGTAACAATCCTCGCCTTCTCCAACTTCACTTTTACTTCGTCGCTATAAATGGGTAACCCTTCTGGTGTCCTCTTATTTTTGGGTGCACTAACTCCAGTGCCATTTATTTTTCAGTCATGTTTGTGCGATGGTTATAATCACTTACTATCATGTTTCTTAAATGGGACTCCCACTCCTTTCCAAGCAAAACCCCATCTGGGTACTGCATTTCTACATACCATTCTTCATTGGTACTTATAGTGGTTTCTTGTTGTTTTCCCTTGCCCTTTCCTTTTCCCTTTTTAGGTGTTACAACTGGTTTCTTGGGTGCCATTGTGTAGGTTATCTTTTCACTTCAACTTATCTTTCTCTACTTCTCTACCCTTTCCAATCTTAGATCTTGAACTTGTGAAGAAACTCCTTTTCAACCCATGCCCTAGCTACAAACCCTCACTGGAATATCCCTTTCACAAGATGATGCTTCTCCACAACTCTCTCTACACCCATGAACTATTTCCCTCCTGGTTTGCAGATCCAAACTAGTCACTCATGGTTAAATTTCTCCAATTTTTCTTCACACGGATCAACTTTGGAAACCCTAGTTCACAAAATATCTTCCTTCTTCGTATTTGTAATGTAAATAATGAAGTGTCCAACCTTCTATTTATAGTTTTTCCCTCTTTTCAACATTAAATGCTACCTTACCTACCACCGTACTTCAACACTTAATGCGGCTTTTTCAACAAAACCCAACTTTAGCACTTTAACTCATGTGCCTAACCTTGTGCGGACAATCCCCACTCCTTATGGTGCACAACCAATCCATCTTGACAGAGACTCTTACGCGCATGTCACCAATGCAAAAGGTACTTCTGTCATGCTTTTTTCTCTTACCTATCTCGTGTGTTGCTTTTGCACTTCTTCCTCTTTTGTATGTGGATCCATAATGTAGCCTTACCTTCATACTAACCATCCTTTTTCACCTTTCATTCCATGCACTTTCTATCCTAGGATTATTCAACTAGGATTTCCAATGCAATCCTTCCTGGTTCTTCACACTTTTCACTTTCCTCCAAATTAATCTACTCCCACACTAAAACGATGTGGGGTCCTCTCGCGCATTCACAACCTTTGAAAAGTAATGAGGTTGTTGGCGCTGCCAAGTGCGCAAAAAAAACAACGAGAAGGGGAAACAAAAGAAAAGAAATTTCATTAAGGGAAATCCTAAACTAACTAGCAATACTACCTTATTACAAACACCAAGAAGACTTATTTATAGTAGGGCTTTAGCCTACTTCCATTGAAGTGTCTTGGAAATCTCATCCCATCTAGTGCTTGTAAATGACACGCACTTGAATCAAGGATCTACGAGATGATGTAGGGACCCAACCAATGGATGTTTAACTTATCAGATGACACAAAACTTTGAACTATATAGTAATACCATCTGCCAAACCTTAAACTTCTTGTTCTTAATGTGATGATCATGCCATGCCTTTTGTTTTGATTTTTCAGTTGTTTGGCTCCACCTAGCTAATGATCATCTCTCATCTAACTGCATTAATTTGTCTATTCTTTCCTCCAGTAGCTTGTTCATCATCTAATCCTCCTGCGCGCGCTATACACAGAGAAGGTAACATGAATTCAACTGGTAGGATAACCTCCATGCCAAACACTAATTGGAATGGTGTGGCCTTATTCAACCTCTTGTAGGTTGTCCTATATGCCCAAAGAACGGATGATACTTTGTCATCCCAATCTTGTCTACCAACATCATAAATCTTAGTCAATGTGTGACTAAGTATTTTGTTAAATGCCTCCGTGGTTCCATTTGCTTGTGGATGGTAAGGTGTAGTCTTGTGATGAGCCACCATGAATTCTGCTAACAGAATCCTTACTATCTCATTCAAGAAATGTGTACCCCTGTCACTAGTCAAACTCAAAGGGCATCCATACCTTGTAATAATGTTTTCCCATAGGAACCTTGCTGTAGTAGTTGTTATACAATCCTTAGTGGGTGCTGCTTCTGCCCACCTTGTCAAGTAATCTATGTAAGTGATTATATACCGTGACCCAATCCTACGTGTAGCTAGTGCAATAGGGCCTACGAAGTCTATAGCCCACTTTTCGAATGGCTCGGTGTTGGGAATAGGGCACAAAGGAATTTCATCTCTTCGCCCTAGTTTTCCAATGCGCTGACAATGGTCACATGCCTTGCAATATTCCTTGCAGTCTTGATATAGGGTCTCCCACCATAATCTAGCCATTAATATCTTGTGTGCAGTGGCGTCACCTACATAGTGTCCACTGCACTACCTCCATACACTTCTTCTATTATGGCTAGGTGCTCATGTTCTAGCACACACCGACGTAGAATCTCATCACATCCTAGTTTGTATAAATCCCCACTAATCAACATGTAGGGTGCAAAGTATATAACTAACCTATTTTTATCTAATGCCTTCATCCCTTCCAGTGCTACACTTGTATTGAGAAATACTGCAATATCTTCTAAGTCTGAGGGCACATGCTATAACCTAAATAGTTGTGCATCTAGCATGGTATCCTCAATGCTTTATGTATCCTCCCCTGAATTGATTCTAGATAAATGATTAGGTCCGGAATTACTTTTTCCTGGTTTGACAACTACTATGAACTCGAATTCTTGGAACAATAGTACCCACCGACATATGCACCCTTGTAGAATGGGCTTGTTCACCAAGTATTTCAATGCCATATGGTCAGTGTAAAATATAAATGGAGTTTCTAGCAAATATTGTCTGAACTTGTGAAGCACGTAGATCATTGACAATGCCTCATGCTTAGTTGTAGTATAATTCTGCTCCGCTGGTGTTAACTTCCTGCTTGCAAAGCACAAAGGATGATCAACAATCCCTTCACTAGGATATGTAAGTACTGATCCAATGGCAGTCCTTGAGGCATCAACATGAACATGGAAGGGCTTATCCCAAGAGGGGAATCGTAGTATGGGCGCGGTGACAAGCCTATCCTTTAAAGTGTCAAATGCCTTCTACTGCACCTCTCCCCAATGAAAGGCACTTTTATGCTTAAGAAACTCTTCTAAAGGTGTGGTGATCTTGGCATATCCCTTGATGAACTTCTGTAGTACCTCGTATTCCCAAAAAAATCCACGCACTGACGCACTTTGGCTAGTAGGCTCCCTTAATCCCACAATTACCGCAACTTTTACTGGGATCTACTAGTCATCCCTCTTTACATATGATGTTCCAAACGAGGTAAAGAAAGACAAATTTATTAATATTGAGGGATACCTCAACTGTCGATACATTTCAAACATTAACCTTAAGTTGTCAAAATGGTCCTTCACTAGCCCATATACCATCCAATCATCTATGTAGACTTGAAGAAATTTATGGATGAAGTCCTAGAAAGCTTGTACCACAATGCGCAAGAACACATCACGCACATTCTTTAACCTAAAAGGCGTGACTATATAGGAAAAACTTCCCCACTCGGTGAAAATTCATCTTCCTCTAGTCCTCCTTCGCGATCCTTTCTTGGTGATAACCCAAGAATCAATCTGTGAAAGAGTAGACCTCACGTCCTGTCACTCCTAAGATTTCTTTAGTAAATGGGGTTGGAAAAGGGTCAATGATACACACTACATTCAGGTCCCTGTAATCAACATATATCTTTATCCTTACATCCTTCTTAATAATAATTGTCATTGAACTTATCAACTCCGACTCTTCAACAACTTTAATGATGCCCTACGCTATTGTCTTGTCTATTTCTTCCTTGACCTTCACACGCATGTTATGATTCATTCAGTATGGTCTCATTCAGACCGGAAGTGCACTCTCCTTCAACTTAATTCTCATTTCCCCAAGGAATGGTGAACTACTTTTAGTTCATGATACCCATACAAGAATAAATCCTCAAACTCATGTAAAAGATCAATGATCTTAGAGACTTCTTTCTCCGACCAATAGTCTCCAATGATTGCCTCCTTGGGTTTTGCTCCTGAGCCGATGTTAACCTTATTTTTCTTTAAAGGTTCATGATAGGCATGTGCCCATTCATAAAAACTATCTAACACCTCGTGCGTCCCTACAAGATGGTCAACATCCAAATTTTCCACCTCTTCCCCATCAATTATATAAACCATCTTTCCTTTTTATTTCTCTATACATGCGTGCTCAAACCGTATCTCTTTTGTTTCTTCTTCCTCAAAGCATGCCTTAGGGCCAAGTTCACCTAGAATGTTCAGTAGCCTATCTTTTGCCATGGCACTATCCCTAATGGTAAGGTGCTTGACAACTTGCAATGCCTTATCCACCAAGGGTTTTATACTCCGATATTTGAATGTTTGAATGAGATCAGCCACTAACTCTTGCCAATTCCTTGTTTGGTGGCATGTCTCAGTGTGAATGTACCATGTGCGCATACAACCTTGTAGTGTGGAATAAAATTTTTGAACCCATAATGAAGGTGGCAATGCTTCTACGCTTCCCATCCAGGCTGTCTCACATGCTTGGATATGGAAGGAAGCGGTCTCTTTACCATGGTAGTATTTTATAGCCATGGGCATGTTGCTCCTGCAAAACCTTATGGAGAAGGCAATTCTCACCTCACGCCATTCCAAGAGGTTATCCCGATGTGTCACCCACCAGTGTGCAACATTTCGAGTAGGAAATAGCTTAACATCCCTCTTTGTTCATTCTCCTTCTTCCACTGAGCTTCCATCTCCTGCAAAAATATCTTAGGGAAGGCTCCTCCTGAATACTTAGGTAGCTTCTTTCCTCCTAGGCACCAGACCATATGCACCTTTTTCACCTTTGTCATCGATCCTCTCAAATGTTGTCCGATTAAATCATAGGTCCCATGCACCCAATTATTGCACGCTATACTGGTGGTGTCACTTAAGGACTAAGCATCCTCAAACTAGATAACTCCTTCTATGGGATGGATTACCTCTAGATCCTTGATTGAGCACACATATATTCTATCCAGGACATCTTAACCCAAAGGCTCAGTATAGGGTGTTGATTTTTCATCAGCTAGGGGTATGATGACCCGTTCCTTCTAATTTTCAAATCTTATGTATCCCTTGTTGAACTAAATATCTGCATTGTTTTTATAACACCATGGGTGCCCAAGTAATCCTGGGAAATTGTCTGCCTCGGCGAGTGCCAAGACTTCAAAATCCCTCATAAACTTAGCCCCTTAATGGTGATAGTTGCATCTTTTAAGACACCGATGGCCATTACCTTTGTTTTGTTCACCATATACAACACATTTGAAGATGGCTGTAATGCAGGTCTTCCCATCTGATGCCATGCATCCAAGGTGAGAACATTGACCTCCATGCCTATGTCAATGAGGATATTACTAAGGAGCCATCCATCCACGACCGCATTAACGTGATCTCTTTATCAAAGTACATGCTATGAGGGGGAAGGTTTGCATGAAATACCTGCCTCTCACACTTTTCTCTGGTGTGTGGTACCTTCTCTCTCAACCATGCTCCTAGTAAGGGAATAATATTCTCTTGCCTTAGCATTTTACATACTTCCTTGACCTCATCCAAGTCATCCTTTGGTGCCTTGACCTTCCTTCTTCACTCTTCCATCCTGGACTTCTCCTTTAGACAATATATTTTCCCTTGTAAACTCGAATGATGTCTAGGGTTTCTTGATATACCACCTTTTGATGCGCGAGGTCTGGGTACTTCACATATACCACTTCTTCCCTTGAAACTAGGTTATTCTACCTCGGTATTTCCTTTCCACGCGTGGCCTCTACTCTTGTTGTTACCATAATAGGTTCCAATCCTACATCACGTGTCACCCATGACATCCATTGTGTGTCGGCCATTTTAATTCTTACCATTACAAAGGCCCTTTTCTTTTCGATGTTTCTTTGAATCATGTGCTTAAACAACTCAGACACTCCTCATGCTTGTGCTTCTTCCCACACCATGAGTATTGTAATAAGTATGGGCACTCGCTCTTGTAGTGGTCTGTAGATCCACGATTAAAATAGGTTCCACGTGGGACCTCACTTATTCCTCCGGGGTTACCACGACTGCATAATCCTATGTGAAATCCCCTTCGACATGTGCCTCCATCTGTGTGCTCCTCATAATGGTGATCATCATGCTTAGAACTATTGGCAATGCTGGTCTGGCACACACTATGATCAATGGCCTCATGGATCTGGTCAATAAACCGACAATCCTTAGTATAATAGGTCATAGAGGTAAAGATATTATAGTAGCAAGATACATTCTTCTTAATTACATGATGCAACAAGGAAAATATACTCACATCATGGTCCCCATGACAAATCTCATAGTCTACTGCTACGGTGCGTATTGTCTTCCAGGGGAAACTATCCTTGGTATGTCCCTCTACTTCACAATCTTTACACCACATTCCACTACGAGTCTCATAAGCTAAGTTACCAGATAAATTTTCTAGATGCTTAGCCATAGCAGTGATTTTAGCTTCTAGAAATGGGCTAACATCAATGTCAATGCTCCCAATAGCTTCAGCACGCAGGTCATCTTCCAACGCCTCGTGCGGGTCTATGAAAGTATTATGAGATAAAGCTCTTCTAAATGGGGTTATCAACCCTCCAACAAACCATTGAGCATGTTGTGAAGGGTGAATTTCATATGATGACTTTGATATGAGAGTATTAAACCAAGCATCATACTCCCACACACTCTTTGCCATTCCCTGCTGAATCTCCTTGAGGGTGCTGATGCTCTTCTATTCAAACTCAGGGATGTGGAATTCTTCTAGGAAGGAATTTTTTAATGCGGTGTAATCTACCACCATCTAATGGGGGTCATACTTCATATACCAGCTATGTGTGCACCCTTGCAATGTTGTTGTAAATTGATTGGCCTTATGCTCCGGGGTTGGGATCCCCTTTATGCACCATATCAACTCACACTTGTGAACATGCTCTGCAACATCTTCAATACCCATGTAATTTGGAAAATGTAAAGACATATCAAAGAAGAATTGAGGAGGTGGCTGAGGCCCTTGTCCTCCCGATTCAGTTCCATTACTTCCTTCGGTGTTTCCTCCCCCACCGGATCCACTAGATCCACTAGTTCCACCTCTAGATCCACCAGTAGCCAGTAATGGGCCTAAAGTGGTCGTACCTAGTGTCCCTAAAGTCCCATTAAACTATGCACTAACCATTTGCGAGATTATGCCACTACCAAATGTGTGTCTTGCATCACTCACCGACATGTTACCCAAGCCTTGTGTGTTTGATCCTTGTCTAAAAATTCCTCCAAATATTGGAATAGTATGTGTAGCCATAGAAGTAGGAAATGAAAAATTGTATCTCCTGGCACAGATCTGTCACTTCCATTGATACCAACTGGGTCAACGATACTCCTCCCTTGATCTGGAAAACCAAGTGTCAAGGTTTGGTCACTAGGTGGGTTTCAATGCATGCCAAAACTCTTCTCTCTCCGCATGATGAACTCTCATCAGAAGCTGAAGGGGTCTCTCTTACACACTTGCCAAGATGGGGTAGCACAGATTGCTCAGGTTCCACGTCCTCTACGTGAACCTCAAATCCTTCCCACAACATCTACCTCTATATATCCATCACACTTACAACCTCGTGTTGTCTAGTAATCTCCCTTTCATGTGCTTCACTATACTTGAGTTGTCTCTCCTCCCTTTCTTTCTCAGTCGCAATATCTTCCATCTTCCTCCACCCCAGTGTCCTCGCCCAATGCTCAAAATGGTTCATTCGGCCATCAAAAATGCCTCTAAAATCAAGATAACAATCAAAATATTCATTGTCAGAGGGATAACATGTAGAAATGATCCTCTGGGCTCCCATAGAAACTCAAACTCAAAGAACATCCAGACAAGAATACATGGAAATAACATATTCTAGGGTGTAGCTAGTCAACACTCCTTTCCACCAATGATCCACAAAGTATGAGTCCACGTCAGATCTACATCTTATAGCCTCTGGTACTCTTCTTGGGTCCACGTGTGTGATCTATAATACCAGCTTGATCTAGACACATATGCCGAGAGCCATTCATACAACTCTACTGGGAAGCAACAAAAATTTTTTTCATACAAATCATGGTAGAGGTTCTCTTCTACCCATCTACGTGCATCAAACTCAGTCTAATGCTGAATCTCTGAGAAAATTCATCCTCCATGCTCTTAAACCATGATTCAAAACTTTCCAAAGTTAAACACTTTGTCATCACTCATTGCACAAATCATGATGTATGTTATTTCCCACTACAACTTTGAAAAATTCCCACAAACAGTAATCTAAGATGTAGTCATTTTTACACCCACCAAAGAATAAGGGAATCCCATGCGCACTTCCTATCACCCAATGGGCGCTGGGCACTCACAGGAGGCACGCGCAGGCGGCGTTTGAGTCTCTCCTTTATGTGAGTTTAGTGGGAAACATCATATATGATATGAACTTAAAGGATAGTGAGTGGAAACGAGACATGTAATCATCATAGAGCTCAGAATGGCTTCTAGACCAATGCAGTCATTCCAGATAGAAATATACTTTAATAGAATATAGGACTGAACCAAAATAGAAAGAAAAATGCATAAGGATTCATACTTATTTCATAAACATACATGAAATAGAACTATGAAGATATGAGGATGGACTCAATCATTAATGATCATATTCAAATAATTTGGTAACCTCATTACATCCATTAGATCCATTACGTAAACATCACAATATGGCAGACCGAAGTCATACATCATAATTGGATCTACATTCCTTAGCTCTCAAAAAGAAAATTTACAATCCCAAGCCCCTTGATGCATCCTTCTCCTATATTTTATCTACCCAACCCAATACAACTCCTCATGATGTTTCTGTAGAGATCCACTCTCTATTGATCTCTCTCTCTCTCTCTCTCTCTCTCTCTCTTATTCCTCTGCAGCACTTGTATTTATAGGCCCCTTGAACTGCCAAACCACCTTTCTAAGGCTTCAAATCCGTCACCAAGTGTCCAAATGTGGTCCTCCATGGGAGCATGCTCCTCCATGCCTAAGCTCTCCACTCCTTACCATGATGGTCTTCTAGAAGCTTCCATCACAGGGCATATTCCTTCTTAGGCCAACTTGTCACTAGGCTAGCACCTTATCCACTCCACATGCACAGTTGGATCACATTTTTCTCATGTTTTTCTGATACACCAAATACGGCTAAGTCCCGAGACCTTGTTCTGCCGGTGTGTAACATGGTCCTTCTAAAACCCTCCTAGAACCCTACCTTGCACGCTTTCTTGTGCGCCCACCCCTCAACTTAGGCCTTGCGTGCCCATGCACCTTTTTGTACTTAGTCAATATTTTAGGGGCCCAACACATTCCTAAGGGTTAACTCTGGGTTAACCCAATATCTAAATAAATATTCATACATGCCTCTCATAGATTCCATTGAAATAATCCTTGAAAAACTTATTACCACTAATATGGTTGTTTTCCCACAAACCCAACCAATTGATGAGTCTAGATCCAAACCCTCTTGGTTTAGGGAAAATAAATATTAAAAATTCCATAAAATTAAGGGTCATGCCACCACCAAGTGTACGAAACTAAAGAACAATATTCAAAACTTGGTCAATTGGGGTGAAATAAAAATTGAAGATAATGCATCCTCCTCTTCTCAAAATAAGAAGTTAGGGATTTATCAAAATCCACCCCTAATCATGGTCGAGCCACACTTTAGATCAAGTTTAATGAAAGTATGGTAAAACCCATGAATAATCCAACTATCAATATAACCAAATTAAATACCGATGCATACCCTTCCAATATGAATCTCTCATTGGCCATATTCACCATTCCTTCCATTAAGTAGCCACTATAAAATTCAAGGGACCTTCTTAAATTCTCATTATGTTGTTAGTACTTGTCAAAGCTATGTAGTTGTTTAAGGGGCTACTCCCTCTTCTTCCAATCCAACTCTACAAGATCAATGCAATATTGTTGAACAAATTGAAAATACCCATGTGAATATTTCCATCATGGATATTTTCAAAAATATTCCGTACATAAAGATATTATTTATTGCACTCTTCGGAGACTCATATCCCAACCGATATCAATCCTAAGTAGTTACAAGCCCTCGTTACCCACCTTTACCCTTATCCAACACTCCCACTTACTTTTACCCAATAATAATTTCCACTACATGGCCTCACTCATAATTTTCCTCTTTACATTGAGGTTCATATAGAAAATACTCATGTCAAGTGAGTACTACTAGAAAAAGGATCTGGTGTCAACCTTTGTACTCTATCTCTCATTCAACGCCTAGGGTACAATTAATTGGATTTAAGACAAGAGATAATCACTATCAAAGCATATGAAATCACTAAAATAAAATTTATGGGCACTTTATACCTTTCCACTAATATGTGGATTATCAAATTACCCACCCCGTACATGTTGTGGACATCTAGTTCCCCTACAATTGATTGCTTGGTCACCCTTGGATCCATGAAATGCATGTTGTCCTGTCAACACTACATAAATTCCTTAAGTTTGAGCATGTTGACATGGAGGTCACCATCCATGATGACCCTCAACTCTTCGAGTTTTTCTAAGCACTTGAAGCACAAGCTTATGAGGAACCTGTATTGTCCCATTACTGAAATTGTCACTTCATAATTTCCATATCCATCATCCATGACATCCACCACTTCATATGATTTAATTGAAAATATTCTATATAATTCACATAATGATTCATCCTCATCTACTCCTATTTTACCGACTCCATCCACATCCACTCCTATCTTACCCACTCCATCTCTCAAAATTAAAAACACAAGGTACCGAGAATACAAAACTTTCATTATTGAGAAACTCTCACTTTCAACTAAACAACATGGTAGTCCTGACATGTGTCAAGCTAATAAAAAAATATTCATTGGGATCTTCAAATTTTATCCACTTTGGGTATCTCATCGATGAGTACCTAGATCCATCTGATACTACATGGCTCATAGATGATTCCATACTTGACCTAGTACCTTAGCAATGAATATTTAATCCCCAAGTGCATGATAACTCACATGGGTTAACTGCCGAGAGGACTAAGTTGCAATGAACAAGGCATCTCTGAACCCCCTATTGTCATCCCCAATATTGATGGCCATGGATTAGGGTCACCACCTAATGAGGGTATATACGATGATCTAAGTGACACAAATGAGATAGATGAGGAGGCCATAGATGCCATCAAAACAAGATCCATTTATAGCCAATACGAAGAGCTTTCCTCCACAAACCTCTTCCATGACACCACCATCCTTGCCATTTATATTACTATCACTTATCCCCAAATCATCCAATGGAACCAACAAGATGAAAATATCCCTCTTTACGAATTTCAAAATGACGAAGCAATTCTCGATTTCATGGGAACTCGGGATAATATACGAGCCGATGACCATAAAAAAGATTTTCTAAATGTTGACACCTATTTTGACAAATATGAACCTATCCTACCTATCCAATCCCAATCCAACATCCCCCATCCTTACTCCTCTTTCCATCTAGATGAGGAAGATTCCTTTTCTATTTTTTTTTTTTAAATCCCTCAATTCTAGATCACAACTTTGCTATGGATCAAATCCTTCTGGCTCATGAAATGCTACAAGATGTTTCAACACCACTACTTGAAGAAACCATTGATATTAATATTGACACTGAAGAGGAACCCAAGATTCTCAAATTGGGGCATCTTTATCGACATAAGAACAAGCCATCTATTACCTAAGTTAAATGTTAATTGCTTTCCCTTGCACTAATAATATATCTGAATATGAGGCACTTATAAATTTGGAATCAAAATGGCTTTAGTGGAATATCAAAAATATTATTTATTTGGTGACTTAAAAATCATAATCAAGAATGGTAATGGTGAATACTCAACCAAATATAAAAACTTTTTCCATACAAGAGAATGGTGAATAACTTCAAGCTTTACTTTCAAAGATATTCATTCGAGTAGGTTCTATAAACAAATTACAAATCAAACGATGCAATGGATACCATTGGTTATCTCTTAAACATGACTTCACATGCCTATAATTCACAATTATTGGATGAAAAAATCATGGTTTTAGCATCGACATTCCTAAATATGAAATGGTATGTGAGTGTGTTTCACTACAAAGTGTAGATAAAATAGATAAGAGGTAGAGACGAGGAATACCCGTGATAGTTGAAGATGGTTGCAAACTGTCAAATGTTGACCAAGCTAATTATGAGGAGATTCCATTTAGATAGGAGGAACGATATGTAGAAGCAACACAATAATGCTAAATAATATTGAGCATAATATGATAGTGGAATGCCTAGCGATGCTAGTTATGAGAAGTTTGTAACTTCCTAGAAAGGTTGTCAATCCACTATTTTTAAAAATTTAATGTAAGGAAAGAGTATAAAAATGAATCCTACTATAGTTAATATGATTTAAGAATCTCATATAAAACATAATAAGAAAATCTAATCTAACAAGAAAGTTATGATTAGATTTGGAGGGCTCGTAGGCTAGTCAGGCTTCTAAGTCCGATGAGGCTATAAAGAGGTCTAGACAAGATTTGGTGAGGTTTTGCATCAATAGGAAAGAGTTATTAGATCACTAGTTTGGAGGATTTTACTAGTCTTAGAGACCAATGTGAGTTGGGTGACCGACGACAATTACTAGTAAATGACCAACATCGGTTTGGTGACCATCATCAGTAGGGGTAGTGAAGTATAAATGTTAAAAATGAGAGTTTTGGAACTCTTTGTGACTACATAGAGAGTGGGGAGGCTTAGGTGAGGTCATGGGATTTTTAATAAGACTCAGAGGTGATAAGATGGGTGTTTGGGAAAGGTATGAAGGTTCTTTAGGAAAATGGTTGGATGGAGGTGTTGTGGGAGAGATCTGGGTATGGTAGAGGGTGAAATGAAATAGATAACTAATAAATAACTAATCTATTAAAACTAATGACAAATAATAAATGTAATTACTTGTGAAATGGATATGAATGGAAAGAGGTGGTGATGGTTACAGGAGAAAGTGATCTCGAATGAATGTAACAATAACAAGAATACGTGATGCTTCGCTATGAGTGTATTGGAGCTTTGGATTAATCTTTTGATGATTGGTATGGTGTCTGGATGCTGTAATGGTCTCTGGTATGTCACAAGGTTACTGAAGAACTGGAGAGTAAGGATGTTAGGACGTAAAAGCTAGAAATAAAGATGTCGATTCCATAACTGGGGTAAAGGATTATAAATCCTTATTTAAGGTAACCGACAATGGTTAGGTGACTAGGGCCGATCGAGGAATAAATAGTGTCATTACAGAGAAAAAGGTCCAAATTACCCAAAATAGCTCGCTTCTTCCCAATTTTGGCATGATTCAGAATTGATTCCAGGTCAAGAGTGTGGAATGGCACTAAATGGAGTGGGAAGTTGGTTAGAGGAATGATAGGTAATTAAGGTTAGGGTTAGAATAAGTCCTAGTTAGTTAAGGGAGTGTGGACTTGGTTTAAGATAATTAATAGGCTTAGAAGCGGTCAATGGTGAGGTGGAGGGCTGAGGTGCCTAGGTGAGGTGGAAATTTATTTAATTTAGGTGATTAAATTAATAATATTGTGAGGAGGGGTCATGGCTAGGTGTATGTCAAATTAATTAATCGGAAGGGGCTAAAAGGATGTGACCCAATTTTGGTGTCTACATTTGCTTATTTTTGTTGCATAGCTTGTATTGATAAGTGATGATGACAAAAATAGGAAGTGGTTTCCCTAGGTATGGGTGAAGGTTAGGTTGTTGTAAGTATAGGTGGAGGTGATCCCCTCAAACCGGGAATCGATGAAGGAGTAGGAAGAATCGGCAATGGATTTGATAAAGTTGTAGGTGATGAAAAAGGAGGTATGGTGTAGGTGGGGGCATTTTAATGCACGTAAACATATAGAATGTGATAAGTCACTAGGTCAAGAGCTCATGAACTCTACGTTGTCAAAGGTCGATAGTTTATCCAAACAAGGTTGATGTGGTCTAGGTATCCAAGGTATAGGATATGGTCCTAGAAACACAACAAGGCTAGGTGTTGGAATGGGAATTAGGTGTGTTCCAAAGCACCAAAAGGTTTGGTCTGGTTGAGATAAACATCATGACATAAGGCAAGGCAAGGTCGGTAGGCTAAACAACACAAGTAACATCATCGTAAGGTACAATGGGTAAGAGAGTTTGAGTGTCCAATGGGTGAGGTCGGGTGGGTGTATAGGTAAGTGCGTGGGTAAGGACGAGGTGTAGAAAAAATGTGCACTTACATACACATATGTAGGGGTTAGGTGATAAGGCAATTAGGTTAGCCAAATGTTATTGATGTTATGGAAACTAGATTTTTAGGCATATGGTTTGGTTTAATTTCCATGTTATGGATATTATGGAAACTATATGTTTAGGCATGGTTTGATTTGGATTTCTAGTGTATTGATGTTATGGAAATTATATGTAGGAATGGTTTGGTTGATGTTTTCTGTGATATTGAGATGATGTGTGGTTTGTTTTGTGTTAATTTCAAGTTATATTGAGATGATGGGGACAAATAAAATGGTGGTGGAAAATATTTATGGAAAAGAGTGGCCGAGCTAACCTCCAGGGGCACCATTCCTTGAAGTGATACCTACATAGCCCTTGAAAAAGGAGCCTCGTACCAATGTAGTTATCCCTTAAATCAAGGAAGAATGATATGGGATTAGGTAAGTTGAGTAGGTAAGTGGGGTGGGTAAGATGGGTAGGTAGGTTGGGCAAGTAGGTTTGAATAAGTTGGTTGGGTAACGTATGTTTAAAATAGGTAAGGTCAAATCTTGAATATGTAATAGGAAAAGTGAGTTAAGCATAGGCATAGATGAAGATGTTATGGTTGATTCAAGTTTGATTTTATTGTCCTATGTGAAGAAGCAATGAGTTAATAGATAAGAAACCAAAAGGAAGCGACATGCCTAAATTTGGCAAGAACCGTAATTATCATACCATTATACTTATTGAAAACCAGTCCCAAGATACATTGCATGAGCAACATATCTAGATTTGAAAGAAGTTACGTGATGACAATGTGTAGAATACACACCACGTACCTTGATTTTATTGAGTAAATAAATAGAAGGTAGGGTGAAGGGATTTGTTAAGCATTACCTTGTTGTGGGACAATATGCCCCTTCTGCAAGATACCCAAAACTAGAATAGGAAAGTCCATGACCAAAATTTTGTAATTTTTCATGACTTTTCTTTTTGTTTTTATAGACCGATCATCATGGGAAGTCTATATTGGGATAAATAGGTTCTCCTTGAAGTCTTCATGAAGCCGATTGATCCAGAAGCTCCAATTTTTAAATTTTTGATGAGTATAAATTAGCATTATTTTTGGATATATTAATTACAATAGGTGGCTTGGATTTTTATAGTTGTCCTTCGAGGAGCAAATAATTATAGCAGCAAGATAGATACATATATGTCCTTTTGAGGGAATTATCTATTTGTAAGAATTTTGACTTAAGGAGTAAAGTTTTAGGTATTTCAAGTTTTATATTATTTTTGTACTTGAAGTCATGGACAAAAATATGAAGGAGTATAGGCATATTTTATGAAGGTAAAACCATAACACAAAAAGGTTAGCTATGAAAGAGGGGTTTTAAGTGATGAATGACCGTAGGTTTCCATCCTGAAAAGGAAAAAAAGTATCCATGAGAATCATGCCATGAGTAGAGTTGTGGTACTCATATTGAAGACAAGGCTGGATGGTGACAAATAATCACACAATTATGTTTGAGTCATTACTCCTTAAAAGAGATAGGTGAAAGGAAAGGGTCACTCAAGGGATGAGCATATAAGTGACATAAAGTGATGTAGTAATTTATTCAAAAATAGAATAGTTGAATATGTAAAGCATTAAGGGGCTTAGGTTCAGGTTTACCCTCAAGAGAGGATAAATGATAAGCTCCTGATCTATAGGTATGGGTGATGATATAGGGTCCAAGCCAATTAGGAGAAAACTTTCCTTGTTTACTTTTCTTAGATTTGGTTACATGTTAGTTTTCATTGAGAACAAGGTCACCAATTTTGAAGGTTTGTTCATAAAATTTTTTGTCATAAGCATGCTTAATGCATTTTTTGTAGATTTGAAGGTGGTCAAGAGAATTTAAATGACGTTCGTCTAGTAACTCAAGTTGTGCCAAACGTTCTTGGAAAAAATTATCATCAGAGAGGAAGTATTTGAGAGATATACAAAGAGATGGAATTTGGAATTCGAGAGGTAAGATGGATTTGGTACCGTAGACAAAATAAAAAGGTGTGGCATCGGTAGAAGTACAAATGATGGTGCGATAAGCCCATAAGGTGAAAGAAATGTGTGTGTGCCAATCCTTATCAATGTCTTCAACCAATTTCAGATGTGTCCATTAGTTTTTGGGTAATAGGGTGAAGAAAAACTGAGTTGAATGCCAAAATTGTCACATAGTTTGCGTAGGGTTTTATTTTTGAATTATTTTCCATTATCAGTGATAAGGTGATGAGGAACACCAAAACAAAAAATGATATGATGATTGATGAATTCCATGATCTTTTTGGATTTGGTAGAAATGAGAGGAATGGCCTCCACCCATTTTGTGTAGTATTCAGTCACTGTGATGATCCATTGATGATGTTGAGAAGAATGAGGGTTAATCTCTTTGATGAGATCCAAACCCCATTGAGAGAAGGGCCAAAAGTCTCTGGAAAATTGTAAGGCATGACTTGGGGTGTGGTGAAGGTTAGTGTGCTATTAACACTTCACAAAGCATTTGACATATCCACAACAATATTGGTTAAGGGTTGGCTAGTAATAGATAAGGTGAGGGATATTTTTAACAATGAAGAGGCCATCAAATTTCCACCACAAATCCTGTCATGGATTTTTTTAATGGTGTCTAAAATTTCAAAACTGGTGAGGAATTGTAGAAGTATACCGTCAAATCTGCATTTGTAGATAATACCCCCCATGATGACGTAACGTGAGACACTTTTTAGAAAGGCTTGTCATCCATGACAAGTGATACCTAGAGGCAGATTTGAAAGGGAGAGGTAGTCAAAAAATATCTTATACTAAATGTCGCATGGGTTGGTTTCGATTCTTCCCACAAAAATGTATGACTCGAGATGATATAAGAGGGTGACTGCAATCGTTATACTGTGAAAAATATTTTAGAGTCTAAAGGTGAGGCAGGTATTTATGAGGTGAGGAAAGCCATGGTATCCACAAATTTTTTAGTGGATCGCGGAGTGGTTTGAATGAGGTAGGTGTCAAACGTGGTCAAAATTATGTCAACATGATGTTTATAATTTTGAAGGACCTCGTTATGACACTAGTACAAACAATTGAATTAGTTTATTACTAACTTAGAATCACCAAAGATATTAATGGATTTAACATCTAGGGATATGACAGTTTGAAGACCCAAGACAAGTGCTTCATACTCGGTGATGTTGTTGGTGTAGTCAAAGTCAAGTTTGAAGGATAAATGCATAATATCGCCATCAAGAGGGATGAGGATGACCCCTACACCACCCTTGAATTTACATTTAGAACCATCAAAGAATAAGGTCATCTGATAAATAGTGTCATCAAGAGAGGGTAGTGATAGATTCATCAGGAAAATCAAAGTTAGAAGATTGATGTCCAAGAAGCGGAGCATTGGTAAGCTGATTTGTAATGGCTTGTCCCTTGATAGAATTTTTATGAATGAATTCCAAGTCTAGGTCTGCAAGGAGCATGAGCCAATGTGAGGTACATTGGTGTTGGTAAGGTTTAACATACATGTAATGCAGAGGGTCATTATTCATGACAACAAAGTTTTATAGTTAAGTAGGTAGTGGAAAAGTTTAGTGGCCACGAAGACCAAGGTTAGGTAATTATTTTTAGCATGAGTATACCTAGTCTCATAGTCTAAAAGAGTATGGCTTATGTAATAAACCACTTTCTCCTTGTGTTTCTCATCATGATGAGTGGGCATGGCACCCAAAGAATGGCTAGTGGTAGAAATGTAAAGGTAAAAAGGTTTGTCATCTTTAGGCGGGATGAGGATAAGTGGCTAAAGAATGTATTTCTTCAATGCTTCAAAGGATTTATGGCACTCATCGTTCTAATTGAAGGAGACATTCTTTTTAAGAAGATGATGAAAAGGGTGACATTGGTCGAAAGTTGGGAAATAAAGTGTCGAATGGATTACAATTTTCCTTAAAAACTACAAAGTTTTCGAAGGTTAGTAGGTGGAGGCATCTCAAGAATAGCCTTGATTTTGGCAGGATCAACTTTGATGCCCCACAAAGAGATGATGAAACCAATAATTTTTCTAGAGAGAACGGAAAAGAAACACTTCTTTGTTTGAAGGTGAACACATTATTGAATGAGACGATTAAATATGACTTTAAGGAATGAGAGGTTTTCATCACGACTTTTGGATTTACCGAGAAGGTCATCGACATAATCTTCTAATATGTCATACATAATATCATGGATGATATAGGTCATAGTGCACGATAGGTGACACCAAAGCATTTTCAAGCCAAATGGATTTATTTAATAATGAAGGTACCCCATGGGGTGATTAAGGTAGTTTTGTGTTGATCTTCCGGAGCGAATAATATTTGATTATAACTCGAGAATCCATCTATAAGAGATAACATTTCATGGATGGTGTAAGATCAATGATTTGGTTGATGCTATGTAGAGGAAAGTCATCCTTAGAACATTTAAGGTTAAGGTCATGTAAGTCCGTGTAGATATGGAGTTCCCCTTTCACTTTGGTGACATGAACAATGTTAGAAATCCATTGTGGATAGTCAATGGGTAGAATGAAGGAAACAGAAAGAAGGTGTTGGAGTTCTTATTTCACAAGAAGGGAAATTCAAGGATGCATTTTTGAATCTTCTATTTCATAGGTTTGGCATCGGGGATAGTCACAATATTGTGGACCACGATATTTGGGTCAATACTGAACATATCAGCATAAGACCATGTAAAAGCATTGTTATAGTCTTGAAGGAAAGAGGGGAAGGACTCTTGTTTAATAGAATCTAAAGATTGTCCTATCTTTATAATTTGAGGGTCGTCCTAAGTGTGAATGTTGATCTCTATGGTCGATTCATTCAACATGGTTTATGTCTTAGAAGGTAACGATTGGTGAATGTAAGAATCATTTACACCTAAATAGGTGAGAATATAATCATAATCCTCAAAATGAATGACATTGATAAAAGGTGTGTCATCATCTAACATGTCAGGATAAAGAAGAGGAAGGGAAGAATGTGCCTCGCCATCATGATGATACATCAACAGTCCTAACTATATAGTGTTTATGAAAAAAAATGTTAGGAGGGATGGATTATGGATCCATGAACTCTATGGGTGAAGGCGGTGTGATAGGAAAGGATGGTGGGGCAGAATTTTCTTCCTCGATGAGGGTAACGCTAGATTTCTTGGGAGGAGGGTGTGAATAAAAACCAAGTCCACAATGGTCTTTATGTTTTTGGGTGGTGTAAGGTATAACTGTGTGATAACCTTGCTCATAAAGACCAAAGCCAAAACCCTTCCTCGCTCATCAATGAAGAAAATTATGGGTGAAGCGGCGGTTGGTGAGGTATTGGAAATCGAATGAGAAAGGCCAGGTTTGGGTAGGTGGTTCAAGAGAATAAGAAGAAGTGTCTAGTCCCCCATATGTCAGGTTGGTATGAAGGTGGGGAGGACCATATGGAAAAACCTCTCTACACGATGGTTATAATGTGGGTGTTTGGTGAAGGCTTCCATACTCCCGAGGAGTAAGGAAAGTGTTTATATTGTATAGGTGATACTCCCCCAGGGAGAGGCGTTGAAAAACACCTACCAAGGGATTAGAGGTTAGTACTTGGGTAGCGGGGATGGATGAGCTACTCAAATCTTGAGAAGATGATCCATCGGTTTATGGAGAAATAGGAAGATTAGTAGATGAGCTAGCTATGGAAGTTGTGGCGGTGGTGGGGATAGATGGGCTAACACTAAAAGGTATAGCAGTAGAAGTGGTAGATGAGGAAGAGAAAGAAGATGAAGCGGTAGGAGTGGTAAATGAGGAAGTAGAAGAAGATGAAGTGGTAGGATTGGTAGATACCTTGAATGGAACAAGGACATCATTTGGTCGGTAAAGCATGTTGCAGGTTTTAAAAGGTGAAGGATTCACCTTAATGGTGTAGGGGTTCCCTTCATATTCAAATTTTAGGCAACAGTGAAGGGTTGAAGGTACACACCCCATGGCACAAATCCAAGGTCATCCAAACAACATGTTATATTTAAATTCCCCTTAAGAACATAGAATAGTTCGGGATTGGTGTGGGGACCCACACAAATGTGGAGGATGACAAACAAGTGTTGAAGTCATGACATCATTGCAAGAACACAACATAATAGGATTTTTATGCATGTAGTGGGTAGGTATGCACAATTTTTGTATTCATGGTACTAAATGATATTAATGTTAGCACCTCCATCAATCATAACACGTTAAACATGAGTATCATTGATGTATGCGGTGATGAAGAGGGTGGGATCAAGATCATCTTATTGTAGAGGGAAATATATGAATCACCAAAACTAACGGAGGAAACCTCGGGAGAGGTAATGGGGAGGAATTTTGAGGCAAAGTGGTGAGGGTAGCCACATGATGAGGGGTAAAGATTGTGGCCACATGTGTAGGATAATTTGGTGGAACCTTGATATATTGCAGGACCTTAATGAGGGATTGACGATAAGACTCAGAGGTTTGAATTAGGTCGTACAAATACATATTCAGAGGATATTGATGAATCTATTTAATCATAGTGTGATGTGTGAATTTTTCAGAAATAGGATAAGCTGGTCTATAGATGGTTACCTTGGGGGTAAGTGTAGGTGGAATGGTGGGTGAATGTGCACTGATGGGATACCAGTTTTCTCTTTTCCTTTATCTTTTATGATCAAGTGGCTACTTGGACCATATTTATTTCAAATATTAAAGGAGGAAAAGAGGGTTATGGAGATGCAAGTAAAGGTTGTTGAGTAGATATAATGCTAGGCCGTGTGGTAGCGGGAAAAGAGGGAATGAAATTCTCCTCCAGTAAGTCATCTTCATCAAAGAGACCATATGAAGAATAGAGTTGAAGGAGAATTTTTTTAAGGGCCTTACAAATTTCAACATCATGCCCTAGTGAGTGATGATATGCACATATTTTAGAGTCATCAAACCCTACTAGTTTAGGTTTGAGTGGGTCATAAGGTTTAATAGGTGACAGTGAGATAGCGTAGGTTTCTAACAACCGAGTGAGGATGTTAGAATAAGATCTTGCCAATGGGTCATAGTGAGAAGTCAAAGTTGGCTTGGATGAAGGTGTGGATGATTTTTATGAAAGAGGTGGAGTTGGGGTTGAGTCGGTTTAACTACCTTTTTGGTAGGTAGTGTGGTTTTTTGTTTAGGTTACACCTTCTTGGGTAAAGGTGTTGGAGTAGTGCATGAAGAAGAAGGGGATGTAGAAGGTGTAGGCATGCAAGTCAACCAAGGTGATAATGGAGGTGTGGGTAAGATCATGGTCGAGGGTAATGCAGAAGGTGTAGGTAAAAGAGAAGGTAAAGGCATGGGTGATGAAGAAGGTGTGGGTAGAATAGAAGATCAAAGTGAGAGTGTGGGTTTCCTCACTTTAAGTTTTCCTTGGGGAGAGGTATCTTGACCAAGGTCGATGGAAGATACGAAGGTGAATAATAAGGTGCGGGAGAAACCGAGTTATGATGCTTAAGAGGTTGGGTCTTCCTCTTAGGTGCGAAATAGACTTGGTGGCGGTTTGTGAAGAGGTGGTCAAATCTATCTTCACAGGGGGATGGACTAGACTAGGCATCAGCAAGGCCCCCAATGTAGTGGTAGGTTTAGGTGCAGGTGAAAGTGTGGGTGTTTCACCTAATTCTTAGACGTTTCTTTAAAGTATTGATGAAACAGATACGGTAACAGTGTAGGAGGAATACCTGTTGAAATGTCGGTTGATGGGTTGTTACGTGCGTATGAATTCTAAATCCATAGCTGATCATGATAGCTTCCTTTTTGCTAGGAGGAACTACCTGTAATGGAAAACAAGACCACCAGAAAGAGTTAAACAATATGTGTAGTGAACTGCCTAGCATGTGCTAGATCCGCAAAGTGTGATACTTCCTAGATGGCTATTAGTCCACTGTTTAAAAAAATTTAATGTGGGTAATAAATTAAATCCTATTGTAATTAAAATGATTTGGGTATCTCATTCAAAACACAATAACAAAGATCTAATCTAATAGGCTAAGTTAAAATTAGATCCAAAGGTCAAATAATTGGTTCTGGGTCTCTGCAGGTTTGAGAGGTCTCGGAAGGTCACAAGTGAGTAAGAGTGATGTGGAATTAGGTGGACAGGTCACTATTTTGGGTTGTATGGGAAAACACGAGGCTGATGCCGGTTAAGGGTGACCAATGACGGTTGGGGTAGCTGGTGCCGATTCTTGTGGAAAACTAGGAATGTCGGGAATGAGTTCTAGGTCTCCTTTGTGATTACACAAAGGACTTGGTTGGTCGAATGAGATATTAGGTGGTTTGGGTGGGATTTGGTGAGGTTTTAATGGGTATATGGAGGGGTGAGAATTAATGGAGGCAAATAGGTGGTGAGAAACAAAGTATAACAATGTAATGATGAAACCAATGAACTAGAGAAGTACAATGTACTACTTACTTGGATCCTGTTCGGATGCTTGTGAGTGCGAAATGAAGGTGTTTGTGAAGAGGCTAAAGGTTGTAGATAATCACCAAATGTAAGAAATATTCTGTATGGGATACATGTGAATTCCTTTTTGCTTGGTTAGATAAAATCCTTGTTGGGGTGAGTGCTAGATGGTTGTGCGAAGAAAATGCTTGATCTCCTCCCTTGCATTAGTGTTCTCGCTGAAATTTTCTCTTAGAAGATGTGATCTCTCTGGGATGTATCAATGTTTTCCAAACTCTAAAACAAGGTTGTTTTGGGAGTTAAAAGGTGACCGATGAATGAGTTACAGCTTGACCGGTGACAGTTAAGGGTAACCGGCTTCGGTCAAGGTGGGATTTCCTAGGTTTTTCTAAGCTAGGGAGATCCTATTGATTTTTTGGGATCTCGTGTCACTAACCCACAAACTAGATTGGAAGCTTCTTGTAAGCATACGAGAATGTGGTTAGAGGGAATTTAGGCATTGATTTTTAGGGTTTGGGTAAGTCTTAGCTAGTTATGGCAAGTTACTAAGAATAGGCCTTAGGGTGAGGTGGCTAGATGAGGTGTCTAGGTGAGGTGGATGTGTGGATATTATCTAAATTAAGATATTTAAATAATAAATATGGTGATGATAATGAATTAATTTAATTAAATTAATATTAGTGGGGTGAAGGGGGCCATGGCTATGATGAAGGGTGTTTATGTGTCGAGGGACCAAAGGGGAGTGTGACCTAATTTTAGTGTCTACATTTTGTCCCTTTTTGTTGTGTATCTTGTGTTGGTAAGATACGCTAACAAAAATAAGATGTGGTTGCCCCATGTGTGGGTAAAGGTGATCCCCCTCAAACCAGAACTGACGAGGCCAAAGGCAGAATCAGTGAGTGGTTTGATAAAAGGTAAATGTAATGAAGAGGAAGGTGGGGAACGGGGAAAAAGGGTTAAAGGTATACGCGGGTAATCTAGGTAATGGGTCAGGGTCAAAGGTCGTAACAGTCAAACACACGCACACATATAAATTGCAACACACTACTAGGTTGAAGAGCAGGAAAACTCTACATCATCTAAGGTCGATAGGTTTATCCAAACAAGGTTGAAGTGATTCCGGTATCCAAGGTATAGGATATGGTCAGGAAACACGACGTAGGTTAGGTGTGGGAACGTGTAGGCATGTTCTGGTACACCAAAGGTAGGGTCAGGATAAATGGTCATGGAAATAGCCTAGGTAAGGTCATTAGGTCAATCAACAAAGGTAACATGCCAATGTATAACGAACACATGAGGTCAAAGGTCACTAGCGATGGTCCAGGTCCAAATATCTAGGTCACGACATGGGTAAGGCCAAGGTAGGGGTAAAATAATGAGTCCCCAAAGGAGGAAAAGGGTAGGCATTCAATGATGAGGTCTAGAGGGTGAGTTAAATGGTGAGGGTAAAGGTTAGGTGGGGTAAACGGCCAGGGTGAAGGTTGGGTGAGGTAAAAAGGGAGGAAGGGTAGGTTAAAGGGGTAAAATCTAGGGCAAGCAGTACAAGTGAGGGTGGCGATGCGGTCCAAGGGTTACCAACGCCGGTATAAGGCAAACCCGACCATGGTAAGGTAGAGCATGAGACCGATCTTTGGTGAAGGTGAACCGACATCGGTTAGGTCGGTTTGTTATAAAAACAAAAAATCCATGTTTTTTGTTATTCATTTGTCATTTAGAAAATTGAGAAAATGAAAAAGAGAGAGAAAAAAAGGGAAAAATATCTAGATGGAATAAAGCATTGAGTTAGCGGTGTGAACGACGGGTGATTGGTTGGTGAGAGGTGGGTCCATAGGATCGGTGCACGTGGGATTCGATTGGTTGGAGACACGGGTGGAGATTTGGTGATGGCAGAGGCCGAGAGAGATCAGGGCGGTCCACCCGCAGCGGCTGACATGTGCCACTAAGACAATGGTAGCACGATGAGGTAAGCATCCATCTCTAGTGGTATTTGATTAGGTAGATTATGTGATTGGTAAATTGTGTTTGTAGTTTTTGTTTTGGGAGGGGGAAAAAAATCAAATTTGGGAATGGGAGGAAAGTGGGTAAAATAGGAATATGGAGGGAAATAAATGGGATAGGAGGAGATGGGATGAGGTGCAAGGGAGGTTTAGGTGATTGTAGGTGGGTAAAAGGGGTAAGGGGGTGTTTGTGAGAATAGGGGGTTTGAGGTCGTGGGTTTTTCTATGACGATTATTGGAGTCGGTCAAGTGTGGCCGTCGTCGATAGTGTGTAACGGTATCGATCACTAAACAGTGGCCGATGCTAGTTAAGGGTTGGCGATCGGGGTTGGTTAAAGATAAACGACACCAATCGGGATGTGGGGATAAGAGGCCAAAAGTTCCATAGGTTGGGTGATTAAGATAGGTAAGGGTAAATTAGGTTGTTGGGAAATGAAAGGGGAAAGTATGGGTGTGATAAATGTAGATTAATGTGTTATTTGTATTGTATGTAGGGGAGATATCGATTTACATATGCTAGATAGGGTTACACCCCAGCTTGTGATAGTGTGTGGTACAGTGACCCGTGAGGAGATGCAGGCATGTAAAGGCGGTGGGCCTTAGTGAGTCCGACACTATCGTCATATAGTTTGATAGCCTAGTTTTATGGTCGCACTCATCCATAGATGGGATGTCACGACCAACACGTTCCACCTGCCGATGGGTGAGATCACTATCACCTTGGAGGATGTGTTCAGGATTATATGGCTACCCATATTGGGTACATAGGTCTACTCTATCTCATCTGAGGCCTCGGAGGAGCTGATGTTGATGGTTTTGGTGAGGGATGGCCGAGCTGACATTCCAAAGTGATAGCATTCGATATGGAGATATGTACCTAGCCCGTCTGGAGGAGACGAGGCTAGTGGTTATTTTGATGGAGGCATTTTACTTTGCTTTGCTTTGCCAAATGCGAGAGGGTGGATGTTTTCCTTGATCATTGATAGGGGTACTCCACGACATGATGAGAGAAGAGACCTACTTTTCCAGGCACAAGTATTCCTTTTACACAGTATGCAGAGAGTTATGGACATATGGGCGGCTATGCAGGTTCAACCTATGTTGTACCTTCTTACTACACTACTAGGCTTATGAGCACATAGTTTATGTGCAGCTAGTAGGGATGCACCGATTTGATGCCTTTCCGCTTGGCCATGTACAAGTGGGGTAAAAATGATGGGTGCCAGCTATTGGAGATAGGAGAGCTAACAGCCCACACATGATGTGGCTTATTTCCGGCAGGTTATTGGAGTAGTTATATAGAGTGGAAATTGTATGGATACTATATGTGGGATTCCCCTCATATAGGCAGATGCATGAGGAGCTAGCTAGGCTCCATCTTTTGAGACGAATACGGGGTTGTCGTGACGAGGAGCACGAGATGATCCCGGTGGAAACATTCAGTGGCGCCTCGGGCTCTTACAGGACATACATCTGCCCTTCCCACAGCATCAGTAGAGATGACGTGGAGAGTCCCTTACTTCTTCCACAACCAACATTACCCACGGGGAAGGAGGAGTAGCGGTGGACCGGTAGATAGATGATGTCAAGGTCACAGATAGGTACATACAGTGGTGGGCGGCTCACTTACTAGCCATACCACTGAGACTGGGGTAGCTAGATCTAGCCACCATCACGGTGCAGAGAGACACCCTACGAGGGCGGTGGTACTCCGATTACCCGGTTGGGTATAGTGCGAACATATACCGGAGGGCTCAAAGGTAGAGGTAGCGAGAGATACATGTACAGTGGCTAGATCTGCAGAGCCCGAGATGGCGAGTGATGGGGATGAAGATGGGGGGGGATAGGTGGTCAAGTGGTGGCCTTATAGGCATAGGTGGCGAGGTTACACATCCGGTTGGCCACATCCTGCAAGCACGGGTTGGGGTCTTATAGACCCGATACGAGAACACGAGGCGGGCACCACCACAAGCACCGGGACAGGGTCCCAATTCACAGGAAGGAGTGGGAGGGTCCCGCAGGATAGGTACAAGGGCTAAGGCCTATGGGGTCACCATAGACCATGCCTATAGCTAGGTTATGAGATGCCCTAGAGAGCCTGATACTACCAAGACCAGCTGATGGCGGTCGGGATAGACTTTCTATCCTATGGAGAGTACCGAGCATAGTAGGCATCGAGTGAGAGGACTAGATCCCGCACTCACAGTGTGGAGAGCACAAGGGGCCATCAAGATCTCGAGGCTAGCTAAGGAGAGGCCACCACTCACGGAGACCAGCTCCGAGTGAGGTGGCGTAGGGACCCAAATGAGGGAATGCACAGGTGATACGGATGAGATGGAGGATATCCGTCGAGATGACGATATGTGGCACCTCTGTTTTGATGTATGATAGTCATTTTTTGATATATACATTCCCGTGTGCTGAAGATAGTGAGGATATATGAGAGTTTTGTGTATATTGTGAGCATATAGCGGCTGTGCTTGTGAAGAGATTTTGTATTGGTGTATTAGTTTATTGTATATATGAGACTAGCCTGTGTGCCAATGACATTTTGTATTGAGTATTGGCCTACGTGCCAACGATTTTGAGATGATGGACATGATGAGATAGCCATGTATATTGTATTGAGATACACATTTATTTATATGATGAGATACATGAGATTCTTGAATTTTGATGTTTTGATGAGACTTTTGATTTATTGAGTGCGTTGATAAGATTTTTGATTTATGGTTTTGTTGATGAGATTTTTGATTTATGGTTTTGTTATGGATGGAAATTAGGTGAGTTAGGCATGATGGAGTCAGCTGGTTTAGGCATGGATTGAGTTAGGTCTTAGGCATGGATTGAGTCGGGTTTGTGTACGCATGGATCGAGTCGGTGCATGTGTAGGCATGGATCGACTTAGGTCATACGCATGGTTGAGTTAGGTTTGTCTAGGCATGGATTTAATCAGTCATAGGCATGGTTGAGTTAGGTTTTTAGGCATGGATTGAGTCAGGTCTTAGGCATGGATGAGTTAGGTTTGTGGTCTAGGCATGGTTGAGTTCAAAGTAGGTGAAGTTGTGATTTATTATTTTGTGCAATGAATGATAATATTGGTCTTATGTGAGATGTGGTATAATCTATGCATAATGATGATAGAGAAATGGAAAGCGTATTAAATGTATGTTGTGATGAGGAGTAAAGTATGAAGCAACTTGATATGGATGTTGTTTAATTTCCAATTTTGGGTATAAAAGGGAAACTAAGTGGGGTATGATGTAATGTTAGGAAGATGAAAGATGAATTGTGTAGGGTAGAGAATGGCCAAGCTAACCTCAAAGGGCCCCATGCCCTCGGAGTGCTGCCTACATAGTCCCGAAAAAAGGAACCTTAGGCTGATGTAGTTCTCCCATGAGCTAGGGAAGAATATGATGAGGTATGAAAATGAGTTAGTAGGTTTTAGGCATGGTGTGGGTTTGTAGGTCTGTTAGGTTTTGGGTGGGTTATAGGTAAAGTGATATAGGTGATGTCGATTGTGGTGAAAGAAGAAGGAGATTACCCCAAAGGTAAGCGTCGAGGACCAAATCTTCTATAAGGTAATCAAAACATAAATAAAGACGGTCAAAAGATAAAAGGGGGAAATAAAGCCACCTGATTGGTTAGGATCATACCGAGTAGATCACACCTTGGAGGAGGTGATGAACATAAGACCCTAAAGACATTGCATGATTGATTGTTCTAAGGTGAAAAGTAGTCACATGATCACAAAATGTTTTGGTTTAAGAGATCCCTTGAGGCAGTAGGAAATGGGAGTAGGAATGGTGAAAATGATGAAAGGTAGTTAATTTTTTATAGGGTATGAGGTGGCATGTGCTTTGGGCAAGAGATCGGAGGTCACAATGGGCAAGTCCATGACTAAAATTTTCTATTTTTACTTGTATGTGAGATAGACTGATCGGTGCAGGGAAGTCCAGTATGGGAGGAGGAAATTAACTCCTTGAGGTCTTCGTGAAGTTGATCAATGTGGGAGCTTCATATTCTCTCTTTTTGTTATTTTTGTAAGAGATTTACATAGCTGTCATTTGAGGGAGCATCTATTTATAGCAGTGATGTAGTGAGAAGAGATGTCCTTTTGAGGGAGTCATATTTTATTAGAAGTTTGACTCAAGGAGTTGAATCCCATGTGAGGGATTTTAAGTCATGGACAAGACCAAGGTGAAGAATAGGATTCTTGTTCAAAATTGGGGTGAAACGACCATGGGATCTCATCTAAAGGTAGATGAAAAGTATCCATGAGAATCATGCTATGTGCAGCGCCATGGTACACATATTCAAGAGAAGATAACAAGTGACGGGTACTCACATGATTCTTGTTTAATCGTTGGTGAGGTGTATGAAGTGGATAGCACTCAAGGGATGAGCATGGAAAGAGACAAAAGGTGAGGTAGGAATAAAAGTCAACAATAGAATGGTTGAAGATGCAAGGTGTTAAGGGGCTCAGGTTTGGGTTTACCATCGAGTGAAGATAAACGATAAGCACCTGATCCATAGGTATGAGTCATGATGTATGGTCCAAGCCAATTAGGAGCAAATTTTCCCCGTTTAATTTTTTCTTCTTTGGTTACATGTTGATTTTATTTCAGGACAAGGTCACCAATTTGGAAGACTCGTTCATGGACACGTTTTTCATAGGCACATTTGATACGCTTTCGGTAAACTTGAAGGTGATCCAGAGTGTTAAGATGATGTTCGTTTAATAACTCTAGCCATGTTAAACGGTCCTGATGAAAGTCATCATCATTGAGCATATCATGGAGAGAAATGCGGAGTGAGGGAATCTGGACTTTGAGAGGTAGAATAGCCTCTATACCATAGACCAGAGAAAAAGGTGTGGCGGAAGTGGAAGTGTGAATAATAGTGCAATATTCCCATAGAGAAAAAGGAATGTGTGTATGCCAGTCCTTCCCAAAGATCGTTAACCACTTTCATGAGAATTTTATTTAAGGTTTTGTTAGTGGATTCGGCTTGGTTGTTTGTTTGTGGATAATAAGGTGAGGAGAAACTAAGCTGAATTCCGAAGGCATCGCAAATTTTTTACAACATTTTGTTTTTGAATTGTTTTATGTTGTCAGTGATGAGGCAATGAGGAACACCAAAGCAACAAATGATGTGATGATTGATGAACTCACATATTTTCTTGGCTTTCATGAAGATGAGTGGTATGGTTTCCACCCATTTTGTGTAGTATTCGATGGCGGTAATGATCCATTGATGTCATTGGGATGAATGGGGATTGATCTCTCGGACAAGATCCAAACCCTAGTGAGAGAAGGTCCAGAGGTCGGGGTGACCTCTAGGGTGTGAATGGGTTTGTGATGAAGGTTAGCATGTTGTTGACATTTTACACAACACTTGACATAGTCGCAACAATCATGGTTAAGGGCTGGCCAAAAATAGCTTAGGCGAAGAATATGCTTAGCAACAACGAGGCCAGAAGTGAACTCCACATATGCCATCTTGAACCTCCTTAATGGTATAAGGAATTTCAGAACTTGTGAGGCATCGTAAGAGAATACCATCCACGGGGTTCATTAGCTAGGCAATATCCTAGCACGTGGGTTCATATTGAGGTAATTAATATTAATAAAATTAAAGTCAATATACCGGTAGACATGAAGGGGTGAAAGGGTTTAATTTATTAATATTTTGAATCAGGTATTGGGGTAGGTTAGAGAGGTGGGCCAAAGGAAATGGAAGTTTGATTTTAATATAAAACTAAAATATTTGAACCCTAGTTTTTAAAATTAAATACCTTAAAATTAAAAAAGGAGTGTGTTCATAAAGTTAAATTATAATATCTTTTTGAATAAAGAAATATCAATTAAGAGATTCTTAACCAAGAAATAATAAGATGGTAGAAAACTAGGATTGAGTATACTTTTCAACACAAGTGATATTATTTCACAATCTTAATTATTTGAAGAACTATTGATAAATGATTAAAGCTTAACATTTATAAGGTGATTTGTAATAGGTCTTCAATGGCTTCAAACTATCTTTCGAGAGGAAATGCATATTAAAAAAATTTGAGTGAGAAATATGATATATTTTTTGTTTAATATATTAGGGTAGAAATAAAAAGGGGTAAATAAAATTGTAATTGAAAAATGGGTAAGTAAGGTACATGGAAAAATAGGGGTATTTTCATTCTAATAATATAATAGGAGGGGGTATTATCAATTGAATAATTAGAGGTAAAAATTAGAATTAAGGGTATTCTTTAATACCCTTGAACGCACGTGTTATACCATACCTTTACCGAGTGAACCACCTCGTGATACCATCAAAGCCAAACTTATATAGGAGCCCCCAGGATGACATAACAAGAGACCTTTCTAAGGAAGGCGCATTTTCCGTTACGAGTGAGGTTAGGGGGTAAGATGGAAAGAGAAAGGTAGTCAGAGTATTGTTTGTACCAAAGGTCACTCGGGTTAGAGGTGAAAATTCCAATGGAGTAAACATCGTGAGGTAGATAAGAAAGTGATTAGAGTCATTGTATGGTGATAAATATTTTAGAATCGGTAGATGAAGCGGGTATTTGGGAAGCTAAGTAGGCCATGGTATTTGTAAATTTGTTGGTTGAATGTGGGATGGATTGAAGGGTGTAATGGTCAAAGGTGGTCAAAATTATGTCCACATGATGTTTATACTTTTGAAGTATCTCATCACGAAATTGGTATATACCATTAACTTGGTTTATGACCAATTGAGAGTCACCAAAGATATTGATTGATTTGACATCTAGGGCATAGACAGCTTGGAGACCTAATACGAGTGCTTTGTATTCGGTGATATTGTTTGTACATTCAAAATAAAGTTTGAAAGATAGAGGCATGGACTCACCATCAAGTAGAATGAGGATAATACCAGCCCCACCCCCACACCGACACTTGGAACCATCGAAGAAAAGTTTCATTTGATAGGTGGGTTCGTCCAAGAAAGGCTAGTAATTGACTCATCCGAAAAGTCAAAATTAGAGGGTTGATCCCGGAAATAGGTGTGTTGGCCAATTGGTTGGCAATGGCTTGGCCCTTGATGGAATTTTGATGAATGAATTCAAGGTAAAGGTCAACTAAAAGCATAATCCATTAATGCGATACGCTGATTTTGGTAAGGTTTGGCATACATGAAGTGTAAGGGGTCGGTGTTGGTCACAACATAGGTTTTGTGGTTGAGTAGGTAATGGTAGAGTTTGGTGGTAACAAAAACTAAGGCTAAGAAAATTTTTTTGGGATGGGTGTATCGGGTTTCATAGTCTAAAAGAGTATGGCTTATGTAATAAACTGCATGCTCCCTGTGTTTCTCATCGCGATGAGTGAGCATGGCTCCCAAGGAGTGATCAGTAGCAGAGATATCTAAGTAGAAAGGTTAATCATTTTTAGGTGGAATGAGTACGGGTGTTGGAGGAGATATTGTTTGAGGGCCTCAAAAGGTTTGTGGCAGTCATCATCCTACTTAAAAGAGACATCCTTTTTTAGTAGATGATGAAATGGTTGGCATCGATCAAATAATTGTGAAATGAAACGGCGAATAGATCGCAACTTACCTTGCGAGGCTACGGAGTTGTCGAAGGTTGTTGGGTGGAGGAATTTCTAGAATGGCCTTGACTTTAGCAGGGTCGACTTCTATACCACGTAAGGAAATAATAAATCCC
Organism: Taxus wallichiana var. yunnanensis; assembly: GCA_018340775.1. Lineage (NCBI taxonomy): Eukaryota > Viridiplantae > Streptophyta > Pinopsida > Cupressales > Taxaceae > Taxus > Taxus wallichiana. The sequence continues at coordinate 503,958,822 of CM031236.1, forward strand.
AGGAGCTTTCCTGAGAGAACCGCAAAGATGCACTTCTTAGGCTGAAGGCGAATGTAATATTTAATGAGGTGGTCAAAAATGGTTTTGAGGATGGCAAGGTGCTTGGAGTGACATTTATATTTGGCCAAGAGATCGTCCACATAATCTTCCAATATGTGATGCATGATGTCATGGAAGATGTAAGTCATAGCCCGTTGATATGTGGCACTAGTGTTTTTAAGGCCAAAAGGCATGACATGATAGCAAAAGGTCCCCCAAGGGGTGATGAAGAAGGTCTTGTGTTGATCTTCTGGGGCAAGAAATATTTGGTTATTACCCAAGAAGCCATCCATGAGTGACAACATCTCATGACCAATGGTAAGGTCAACCATTTGGTCAATACCAAGTAGGGGAGAATCATCTTTCGGGCAGGCTAGGTTGAGGTCATGGAAGTCCATAAAAATGTGGAGTCCCCCCATCACTTTAGTGATAGGGAAAATGTTAGAAATCCAATGAGGATAATCAATGGGTAATATGAATGAAACAGAAAGAAGGCATTGAAGTTCCTCTTTGACAAGAAGGGCAATGCAAGGGTGCATTTTCCTCAACTTTTGTTTGATGGGTTTGGCATCGAGAACGGTTACGATATTGTGGACCACTATGGTGGGGTCAATATCGGGCATGTCTGCGTAAGACCAAGCAAAAGCATGGTTATGATATTTGAGGAAAGAAGTGATGGCTTCCTATTTAGCAACATCTAAAGATTGACCAATCTTTAGGATGTGCGGGTCATCCTAAGTATGAATGTTGATCTCGATAGTTAATTCATTCAACATGGTTTACATCTCAGAGGGTAACGACCGATGAATATATGAATCATCCGCACAAAGGTAGGTGAGTATAAATTCATCATCTTAACATTGAACGGAATTAATTGAAGGTGTGTCATCAACAATCATTTTAGGATACAGGAAGGGAAGAGAGGAAGGGGCCTTGCCCTCGCGTTGATAAGTCAAAGGCCCTAAGGAAATGGTGTTTATGAAAAAAAAATGTTAGGAGGGATAGATTCTAGATCCATCGATTCCGTCGATGAGTGCGGTGATGAAGTTAGAGTGGGTGAAGAAGGTGGAGAAGGGTTAATGTCCTTGATGAGCTCAATGCAGGTCTGTTTGGTAGGTGGTTCAGAAAATATGATACCACTACGGTCGTTATGTTTATGGGTGGTACATGGAATAATAGTATGGTGGCATTTCTCGTAAAAGCCAAAACCAAAACCCTTCCATACACATTGGTGCAGGAAGGTGTGGGAAAAATGGTGATTGGTGAGAGACTGGAAGTCAATGGAAAATGGGCAGGTTTGTGACAGTGGTTCGGGTGTGTAAGTGGTAGTATCAAGTCCTCCATAGGTGAGACTAGTATGAAGGTGAGGAGGACCATAAAGGAGGCATTCTCTTATGCGGTGATTGTAGCTAGGGTGTTGGTGAAGACTTCCATATTCTTGTGGAGTAAGGAATGTGTTGACACTATTAGGTGGTACTCCCCAGTGAGGCCTTGAAAAACACCTTCCAAGGATCATTGGTTGGTATGTAGGTAGCTAGAATGGATGATGTGTTGGATGTCGATGTGGAGGTGGAGCTAATAGATTGGGAAGCTGATGGGTCATTCGTGAAGGTTGTGGCAGCGGTAGGAATGGAGGAGGTATGTGACATTGAAGAAATTATTGTACTAGCAAGTGGAGGTGTAGGTGAAGTGGTAGGAATGGGGGAGGTATGTGCGGTTGAAGCAATGGCTGTACTAGTAAGTGGAGGTGTAGGTGAAGAGGTAATTGATCATGGAGGTAGATGGCTTAATAGGTATGAGCACATCATTGGGTCGGTAAAACATATTGCATGTTTTAAAAGGTGATGGGTCAATGGGAATGGTATAGATATGTCCCTCATGCTTGAACTTCACACAACGATGCAAAGTGGAAGGAACGTAACCCATGACATGAATCCAGGGTCTATCAAGCAACAAGTTATATTGAAATTCCCCCTCCAAAATGTAAAATAATTCTAGGATAGTACGGGGGTCCACGCAAATGTGTAGGATGACAAGTTCTAGTGTAGAGGTGATAGCATCATTGAATAAATGCAACATGACAGGATGTTTATGCATGTAATTGTCGGTATGTGCATTTGAGTGAATACGTGGGATGAAATGATGTTAATGCTAGTGCCCCATCGATCATTACACATTGTACATGTATATCATATATGTGGATAGAGATAAAGAGAGTTGGAGTCCGCAGGTAGTCGGTTTGGTGCGGTGGGATCTCTTCATCCGAGAAGCTAAGGGAGGCTACTTGGTGAGTACGGTGAGGTGTGGATAAAGGTGGCAATTTGGTGAGAGAGGTTACATGATGGGGTGTGATCATGGAGGCTACGGGAGTAGGGTCATTAGGTAAAACCTCAATATATTGAAGAACCTTCATGAGAGATTGATGATGGGATTCCAAGGTTTGGATGAGGTTATATAGGGACATTTTGAGGGAGATTGGTGTAATTTTTGAGCATTGAGCATTGTGTGACCCATTAGAAACAGGATATGTGGGACTGTGGATAGTGATTTTAGGTGTAGGTGTGGATGGTATGTTAGGTATAGGATTGGTTGATTAGTCGGTTACTTTTTCCTTTCCCTTTTCTTTACGAGCATGGGTAGCAATGTGGATCATGTTGATTTGAGGCAAGGCTTTAGGTGAAGTAGGTGAGCCATGAAAGGTATAAGCGACATGAGGGAAAAAAGCCAAGTGGTGAGAAATAACCTTGTGAGATGATCTGGGCATATCAACATTTGGGTGGTGAATTGGGGAAGTTCTCTAATGTGAACCATGTTAATTTCAAATCTTGGAGATGGCTCTAGGAGCTGTGGGGTGAAGGTCATTGAGTGGGTAGTATGGTAATGGGTGTTGGTGCATCGGTGTCCTCATCAAGAAGGTCATTGTCATCAAAGTTGGCTTCCAGAGGACACAACTGGATAAGGATGGTTTTCAAGGCCTTGCGAGTTCTCCACATCATGCCACGACACAAAATGGTAGCACAAATTTTAGTTTCATCAAACCCTTTTGGTTTGGGTTTGAGAGGATCATAAGGTCTGAGTGGCAGTAATGTGATGACAGAGGTCTTAAGGAGGTTGGTTAAGATTTTGGCATAGGACCCTGCTAGTGGGTCGCAATGGGAAGTGAACGTGGGTTTGGGTATAGGTGTGTTGATTGTTGAGGAATATTACTTGTAGGAGGGGGAGTAGGTCGAGCTATGGTTTTAGGTGCTAGTGTGGTCTTGGGTGTTGGTCGTGTTTGTCTAGGTAGGGGTATGGTAGATGAACTGGTAGAAGGGTGTGTGGTTGTTTTGACTACCTTATTGGGAGGTAGCAGGGTTTTGTCTTTGGGTTGCACCTTCTTAGGTAAAGGTGATATGGGTGCACAAGATCTAGCGAAAAAAAGTGGATGGGGGAGAGGCGAGTTACCCAAGGGGATAATGGAGGTGCTGTGAAGGTAGATGACGTGGGTCATGCAAGGGGTGTGAGGGACAAAGACTGAAGTGTAGTGGGTAGTGAAGAAGTTGTGGAGGGTATCGGAGGTATGGGTGGTAAAGATGCCACAAGTGCGGGTATAATCCGTGTCGAGTGCACAGGTAGGTTAGATATTTGCGAGGAGGGATGGGCTATTTTGTTTTTGGTTTATTGATAGGAGCGGTCTCTTAACCATGTTGGGAAGTTGAGGTCCTAAGATGGACGGGACAAGTGCAGGTGTGATTAGTGCGAGATGGGGTATGAGTTTTAGGGTTCTGGTTCTTCTATTTGGGTTCCAAAGTAGGTGTGGTGTTGACTTTAGAGGATGTAGCTAAATCCGGTTTGATAGGTGGATGAGTAAGGCAGGTGGTTGGGGTGACCCATAAGGTAGTTATAGGTTTATGCAAGAAAAATGTAGGTGTGGGTTTGGATTTTGATGTATGTTGGGTTATGGGTAAGGGTGTGTGTTGAGTTATGATGGGTGTCGTGGAAGAAGTTGTCATATAGGTGGTTGTGTTCGTTTCGATTGGTCGAAATATTTTTGGGTAGATAGTGGAGGTATTAGCAAGTGACATCTACATTTGTATTGAGACAAGAAGAAAAAGGCGCACCCAAAGTAAGGCCCTATCCACATAATCTAAGCAATCAAAAAAATGTGAGAATGACACGTCTGTAGGTGGAGTTGATGAGGACCTAATGGCAATTCTCGTAAATTGTGTTTTAGAGACGTGGAATTGGCTAGCTTACGCTTCTATGGGTAAGAGAGTCGAAAGTAAATTTATAGGATCTTGGGTAGCTAATGGAGAATGCTCTCTAAGAGGTAAAGGTACCTCAACTAGGTCTATGGTAGGTGGAGGAGGTGATGAGAGCTCCTTTGTAGGTGGAGGAGACAATGGGTGCTCCTCGTGGGTGGAGGAGGTAAACAAGTATCCTTTGTGGACTGAAGAAGTACTATGGGTATCGTTCTGTCGACGGAAAAGTGACATGCGAGCATGGGAATCTACAACTCTTCCTTGCACCCGACCTCCCGAGGTCATGCTTTGAGACAATGCCGTGGGTATGGAATATGTATGGGATGCGAGACAAACTAGTTAGGAAATCTAAAGTCTTCAATACGCACTAGTGGAATTTGTGAATCTAAGGCAAAGAAGGCCCTTATAACTGAATCTAGTGTGATAGATCGATCGGAAAGGATGAATGCTCGAAGGCTCCAATCAATACCAATCTCTGGCGTGATTCGATCTATGGGTTGTGGAATACGTGGAAAATGACCTGGGATAGTTTCGTGTATGTCTCCAGATAAGGTCATATGGTGGATAGTGAATATAGTCGACTCTATGGATGATTCTCTGGCCTAGTCCAGAACTCTCTAGCTTTGTTAGCTGCTATATCTAGTAAGGATAACTATTCGATGATGGTAGGTGGAAGTGGGGTAGATCTGAATACTAGTGTGCGTAGGCTAGTGTCTATGTCTGATTGACTTACGGATTCGTTGGGTTGCGGGATTTGTGGATCACAACCGTAGACTCTTGGTTGTTGCGGTCCTACTATGGTCATGCGTAGAGTTAGTTCCTAATCCCTAACACCCAGTAATCGTATGCTTTCTCAGCCTCTATATTCAAAACTAATAGTTGCGCGATCTTCTCAGAGTGCCTCACAGGCATTCTTGCAACCTGAATTCTTAGGCTGGTATCTATGTCTGTGAGAATGTCTCCTGCGTCTGGCTGTGGGACCAAAGGATCACAACCAAAGGTTTGTTCTCTTTCAAGCCCTTCTACAGTCATATGAATGTTGCCTAGGGTAATCTGTAATTCAGTTGATTTGACCAAAACATGTGCGCTCGGTCGTCTTCTATGTTTAGCCCGCTCAACTAGGAATTGATTTGTTGCAAGCTTACCGTTGTTCGGAAGACTTGGATCCTAATATTTTGATCTATATCAGTTATTGTTGTGATGAGATTGGGCTGAGGCACGATTGGCTCGAATACGTATTCCCTGGCTCTCTAGGTCCCGTAATTGTCATGCAAAAGCAACAATGTAAAACGAACTACAGTAAAATGAAATTTAACTATGTGAAATATATCTATAGCATATATGATTCCCCTATTTTTTTGTATTTTCCGGTGAACTATTCAAACAAATTTAGAAACTAATTTAATACATCTAGAAATTGTGACTAAGATAACAATTTAAAGAAAACAAACAAGATAACCGAGTATAGCTATTTATCTGTGCAATTTGTAGATCTACTCTAAACAATGAAATAACTGATCTAATCTATTTGCAAGACTCTCAATCCTACCTTAGAAGTGAGGAATGAATCATAGTCTCTCAGAAACTATCAATCCCCAAAACTTCCCTGGCAATATTGACAAGTAAAATTAACTAAAATAAAGTGATTGGCTATTTTATTTTGATATGTTTCTAACTACAACTTTGAAAGCTAGAACGTGGATTCTGCAAAACAGTGGTGAAATCCGATGGTGTGTGTGATCTTGTCCCCTCAGTGTGATCTCCTCGTTCCTTCGTGTTCACGTGGATCCAGAAAAGTGTGTAATGCTAGCATCAACAAAAGTAGATATTGGGACGTAGGAAGCTCAAGATACAGACTGAATACAATGCGAGTAGGAGAGGGATGACGCAAGAGTACGAGCTTGGCTTATGCAATTCCTAGCGGGATTTATTGCGAGTCATGCAACATGAAACGTCCAGAACCTGAAACTATCCTATTTGAGGAGAAAAACCTGTAACTTTAATGGCTTCCTATTGGTAAACAGACTATCCTATTCCAATGGATTGGATAAAATAACAATAGTATTTTCACAAGATGGATATGTGGCTTACTAACAGTAAAACAATGCTAACTAAGCATGCAATGAAAGAAACTTAAGCATTCTAAGAAAAATGAAAACTAAATCTATTGCAAAGAGAGATAAGAGGAAAACTTGAGGGGCCATTTGCTTGAGCACAAGCCAACTATTTATAGCATTTACATTTACCCAAGGTAAAAACCAAATAGAACTCTTAAACTATAAACAATGGCAAAACACTATTCCAGGGAACCAGAATCATAAATGCAAGCTTATGGCGGTGAAAGAAAGCTGGTAAAATGTTGAAATTACGTGATTCGTGTTAAAAGATCTTTCTAGAAAACACGTAAAGGACCGCCACCCCGGCGGGGTGGTAGTTCTGAGACCGCCGCCACCCGGGGCGGCGGTTTAAATCCTTTGAGAGAAAAAGGCCAAGAAAAGATAGGAAAGGGGAAAAATAAAGCACGCGGGGGCTAATCAGGGCATGCGGGACGTTAACACACACTTGGATATCTTTTCCGGATCCCGAACACCTTGCGAGGAGACCTGTATCATCATTGGGGCACCTGTCACGTTGTTCTAGTAGTACAATACCTTACAATTTTGGGTATGTACATATTGCCCCCTCGGAGAAGCGTTTTAGCCATGAAGAGGTGTAAAACGGTGGGTCTGAGTATGGCGGTCCCGAAATGGGAAGTTAGAAGTTATACCTGATACATCCGTGTGTTGAAATGACGCCATCCAAAATTCCCGCTACCTACAAAACGAAAAGAGAACTCAAGTGCAAATAGACACAATAGTTTGGAAAATAAACGCTAAAATAATAGGAAATGAGAATGTACCATTTGTGCGGGGATAAGAACTTACCTCCATCGGTGCTCCAAACCTATGAAAAAGGCATTTAAAATGAATCAGGGTGCTATATATATGAAAGTGGGCCCATTTTCCTATTCATTTGCATGCGAGTCGATTTGATTGATTTTGAGCTCTGGGACCCACGGTGACGGTTTCTTGCGTGAGTAGAGTCAAAACATCCGTGACAAGATAGATCATGCCTCCATGTGTGGAACATCGACCCGTGAGATCATAGGTTAGTTTTCTTCAATTTATCCTTTTTACCCCCTTAATTTTGAAATGCTAAAATCTTTGTCATGGGGGGGTAATTTTTGAAAATGTTAGTGTTAAAAGGTCCATCTAGGGGGCGCCTACTGGGTAGGCTTTGTTTTTAGGTAAAATGGTCCTTTTTTGATTTTTTTAGGCTTTTTAAATTTAAAACCCACGTGGGTTTTCAGACCACAACCACCGCCCTTAAGGCGGCGGTTACACAACGATTCTGCCCTGACCGCCTCCTTGCCCTTAAAGGCGGATCAGCGGTTTTTGCACAGAATGTAAAAAGAACATCTTTTTGAAAATGTTTTTGCTTTTCTAGCATTTCTACGTGTTTTCATGATTTTTCCAATGTTACTCGGATGCTAACTTGCTCTGTTTTGTGTGTTTTTGGGTGTATGCAGGTGAGAGAGGAGTATATCCGGTGGAGTAGAGAGAGGGAGTGTGATTGGCTCCCAGGGGTACTAGATGCCCTCTCACAGGATGAGGAGGACACTCTTCAGCGGGCTGGGATACTACACATTTCACGCGTGCCCCATGTTACACCATCTAGTCACATCCTTTGTGACTTGTTCTCATACTGGGATGCAGATCGGAATACCTTCCGATTGCTAGGGGTCCGCGGTGAGTGGACTATTACATTGGAGGATGTCTATCACATTCTGGGGGTCCCGATTATTGGGAGATGACTCACCCTAGAGATAGCAGGTTCACGGGCCCAGATTGCATAGTGGGCCACATACATGGGAGATGCAGTCATCTCCACGAGGTCGAAGGGGGTTAGAGTTCGATCCATTCCTACTTTTCCCATCCCCTTACTTCGCCAAGCCATCATGGGGATCCTTGCCTCGAGACTGATCGGGGACAAGGGAGGAGATACATTATTATACTGCTGGTCCCCCATTATTACACAGATAGAGGGACACGGTCGATATATATGCTTGGGAGCAGACATTCTTGGGACCACCTACCATGACTTATACAGGGTAGTCCATTTACAGGGGTAGTCCTTGAGCCACCCGACCCTAGTCATGAGTTGGGTCTATGAGCACTTCATCCCCTACGGCAGAGGTGTAGAGGTGGCAGATCCCGGAGCTGTGAGGGAAGCTAGATGGACAGACATGTCGGTGCTCCAAGCACCTCATCAGCCAGTTGCTTCCCTGACTACTACCGACATGGAGGCCACACCATACCAGACTATGGCAGGTATATGGGGCGAGGAGGCTCTTACTTTGATCTCCTGTTCCACGACAGGGCAGCTTGTTGATAGAGTGGGTGAGTGGAGATGCACCCCTTTGGTCGAGTTCCTCAGTAGTTTGGCCTACCATACATGGGTATGCTTCCCCTAGTAGCGCCAGTATATAGATCATTCCGAGAGGCCAGAGGGGGGCCTAGAGGCCGGGGTTGGACAGTGGTTACTCTGATGTTCCTATTGCGGCCGGAGTATAGTACGTGTCAGGGGGAGAGACGGTGCACCTCAGGCACCCTTGCTTGGATTGCCGCGGGTCCTGCCCATAGCAGCGATGACCCCATTGAGGTAGACTCCGAGTTTGAGGAGTTTACAAGGGGAGAGATAGAGGAGGAGACCGAGGATAGTGGTGAACCCGACATGATATCTTGAGAGACTATATAGGATCACTCAGGAACGAGGATAGTGATCCTGAGTGGCACGACACCCAGGATATCATGTAGGCAGAGAGGGCCGAGTAGAGTGTAGAGAGGGTGACTTTGGTTTTAGAGGAGCCACTCTCCCAGGGCCGTGGCGGGGAGGATGAGTCCGTTGCGGGGCGTTACATTGCTCTAGCCACAGGAGCAGCCCCTCAGTCGGCAGCGGCATCCGTGGTGGGTGCTGATCCCATAGATCCATCCTGGAGGCCTAGTGATCCGAGTAAGTTACCCTCTCTCCTTCTAATGTTTGTTTTTAGTTAGGATCTCCTTAGTTGCTATCTTGTATTTCTAATTTCTTGTTTGGTTTCTAATTTGTTTTCTCCTTTGTTTGCAGAGACCACCGATGAGTGGCGAGATTTGATTCGCAGGGTATGCAATGATACCCTGATGATCCCCATGGAGAGGACCCGTGCAGAGCTGTCCGTGGATGTTGGGGAGCCTTCAGCAGCCGGTAGACATACTGACATCTTTTCCCCAGTCTGGCATGTGGCCAGGATGGTATCGACTCTCTGCACAGAGTTAGTGGGGTATAGGATGGCCGAGCGCCTGATGAGGAGCCATTCTCGTGGTGAGACTACGGCTGCCCCTCGGGATCCTAAGCCCTTTGTGCACTCGAGCACCGGCATAGCCGAGTCCTAGGCGTGAGAATGCGCCTTGAGAGGGTCTCGTAGGGATTGAGAAGCCACTTAGCTCTCGTAGATTTTTGTATGATACATTCTTTTGTATATCCCGGGCTCTTTGAGCGTTTTGACCATGCTTAGTGCATGATGGCATTGTACATAAATGTTGATCATTTATATATATGTATATTTGTTCAGATCAAATCCTTGGCATTCATAGCTTGCTTTCTATTTCCAGTTTCCTCATGTATACTATGATGTATGTTTATATGCTTTTTAGAATGTATGCAATGGCGAACAAATGATGCAAGTGTTTGAATTTATTTTTGTATTTCATGATGCTGATATATGATGATGTAGATATAATGTGATTTTGAATCTTAGTTTCTATAAGCAATTTTGGATACTTCATACTTGTTTTGGCAAAGTGATGAAAATAAACTAACATGATGAGCAGATAAACCTGCCCCTACCCCCAACTCCACGCAACTAGTAAGATGCGAGGGCTCATCACCAAGAGTTGGAAAGGGCACAAGTTATGAGATGTGTTGAAATGATAGTGATGAAAGATAGACAAAGTTTTGGTGGAACCAAGTTGGGAAGCTACAAGCTTACTCTACCCGAGTGACTTCATAGTTTAGAATGTTACTTACTTTGTGGTTTATCCAGACTTAGATCCTTAGATGGCCACATAGTAGACAAAATCTGGGTTTTTAGGATTTTGAGCTCCTTTGGAATTTTGGACATCTGATTCACTTGTTCTTGACCCAAAGACTTCGAGATTTGAATTGTTTGCTTATGACCTTTTGCATTTGTTTGTCAAGAGGACCCCCTACACTTTGCCCCATGCTACTAGTAAGAAGCGTGGGTTTATCACCGCGGGAAAAGCATAGGCGAGTAAGGGCATTTCCATCCTTTCCCAACCCTACGTCACTAGTAAGAGACACAAGCTCATCACCGAAGGTTGGTGGGGCAAGGAAATGTGTAAAATTAAAATTTTCTGTTTGATCAATGTTTGACTCATTTTCTTGAGTAAAATGTCAGTATGTGCTTATTTCCAAAGAGATATACATATGGGATAGATGTGACACCATGAAGCTTCTAGAATAGACCATAGGCAAGACACCTATCCTAAGAAGAAACCAAAAGTGAGAACAAGCCCGCAGATCTTGGTATGGTTACCGTTAAGACTTTGTCATGTCTAGCTTTATTTGATAAAATGATTCCGAGATAATTTGATGATATCATGAAAATGGAGAAGTATGATTAAAGTTTTTATGCCAACAACATCATGAGTTTGTAATGAATTGCTTTTGAGAATAGATTCCTTGATCACAATTTGTGTACGAAACAAGCGGACAAAATGATCTTAATCTATATGAAGATGCAATGTAAATATATATAAGAAGTGCTAGCTGCTTACGCGTAGAACCGCTTGAGGTGTAGGGAATTGACCGTTTCACCAAATTCCTCACCTTCCAGCATACATAAGAGGTATGCACTATTTCCATAGTCCTTCATGACTCGGTATGGGCCCAACCATTTAGGCCGGAATTTCCTTCCTTCACCGGTCTTCTTGTCGATCCGGCTGTCTAGCCTTAGAACTAGATCACCTTCATATATGTCACGTTCATAGACTTTCTTGTTGTCTTTGCCCGGCACATCCGGTCAGCATAGGCTCTGTGTCATTGTTCAGCATCTAACCTAGCTTCATCTAGGATTTCTAATTGGGAGAGATGTGCTTCCCTGTAAGCGTCTTCATCCAAAATCCCTTGCAATGAAATACGAAGAGGGTATTTCAACCTCAAGTGGGAGAACCGCTTCGCCCGAATACTAATGAGAAAGGAGTTGCTCCCGTTGGTGTTCTTATTGAGGTTTGGTGGGCCCATAAGGCCGGATATAACTTCAAGTTCCAATCTCGTTTTTTTCCTTTACCGTTTTAAGGAGAATGGCTTTTAGTGTTTTATTTGTTGCTTGAGCCTGTCCATTGGCTTATGGATAATACAAGGAAGCCGTATGATGGCTTATTTTAAATTTATTACACAATTCGTGAACTTCATCATTCTTTCCCATTATCTCGAGATAATGACTTGCGGGACACCGTACCTGCAAATGATTTGGTTCAAAATGAATTTAGCGATTACGAGAACCCTACGACATAGTAAGAGGCATGGTCTCTACCCACTTGGTGAAATATTCGGTGGCCGTGATTATAAAATTATGGCCATCTGTAGATGAGGGGGATAATTTCCCTATATAATCTAGGCCCCACGTGGAAAAGGGCCATGGAGTAGCAATCGGTTGTAGAGCTTGTGCTGGCATGTGGATCTCATGGGAGAACTCTTGGCACTTATGACACCTGCGTACAAACTCTACTGCGTCGTGTTCTAGAGTGGGCCAGAAATATCCCATTCGATGTATTTTGTGAGCGGTGGCATGGCCACCGAAGTGGCTTCCACACATTCCACTATGAGATTCGTGGAGAATCTTCTTGGATTCTTCTGTGTTAACACATCTTAGGAGCATTCCATCGAATGCTTTTCGGTAGAGCACTTGCTCTATAATGACGTATTTAGCTATGATAATATGTAACCGCCTTCTTTTTTATGGTGTAGATCCTTTTGGATACGTGTGGTCCATGATATAATTAATGATATCAGTGTACTAGGGACACTTAGAGATAGAAGGTCGGGTTTCAATGTAGTATACGAACTTGTCTGGGAAGTCTAGATCTACTAGATCGCCTCCATCTAATGGGTTATCAGCTAACCGATCCACGATGATTTGTCCTTTAACCGAATTCTGATTTACAAATGTTAATTCGAATTCCCCCATCAAGGTTATAAAACGTCCAGCCTTTTTAGACAAGGACCCTTGTGTGAGAAAAGTTCATAAATGGTCTGTTTTTACCATGACCCTTGTTTCTTGATTTAGCATATAATGCCTTAAGCGTTTGGTAGCAAAGACTATGGCGAGGCATTCTCGTTCTGCTTGTGTATAACGTGTTTCATAGACAAGAAATGTTCAGCTAATGAAATAAATCACACGTTCTCTCTTGTCATCGTCTTCTTGAGCCAACATATAGGCTAGTGAGACATTGGTAGCTCATGAATATAAAATTAATGGGCGATCTAGCTTAGGTGGCATTAGCGTAGGTGGTGACAACAAGAAACGCTTAACTGCGTCAAAAGCTTCATTGCAATCTTTAGTCCAATCAATGCTATAATCCTTCTTGAGTAAATTGTTGATTGGATGAATGGCGAAACTTAAGTCTGGGATGAATCTCCAGATTGCACCAAGTTTTCCAAGAAATGACCTGATTCCAGATTCATCCGAAGGTGGGACCATTTCGAGGACAGCCCGAATTTTGGTTGGGTCAACATCTATTCCTCGTGATGATATGATGTAACCTAGGAGCTTCCCTCCTGTTACACCAAAGACACATTTCTCTGGATTTAGTGTGACTCCGTATTCTATTAGACGTGAAAGAATGATGCGGAGCACCTCCGGGTGGTCACAGCGCTTCTTGGCCTTAGCCAACAAGTCATCTACGTAGGACTCCACAATTTTATGAATTAGATCATGAAATATATATGTCATAGCTTGCTGATGTGTAGCACCAGCGTTCTTGAGACCAAATGGCATAACAATGTAGGTTCCCATAGCCATAAACGTGGTTTTAGCTTGATCTCATTCAGATATTCTGATTTGATTGTATCCCGAGAATCCATCCATGAGAGACAAAAGTTCAAACCCAGCTTGTTGCATCAACGATGACATCTATGGATGGTAATGGGAAGTCGTCCTTAGGACATGCTTTGTTAATGTCTCGGAAGTCTATACAGATGCGTATCTTTCCATTTTTTTTAGAACGGGAACGATATTTGATACCCATTGAGAGTAATCGACCGGTTTGATGAATCCTACTTGGAGGAGTTTTATTACCTCCTCTTTCACCATGAGAGCTACCTTAGGTTTCATGGGTCTTGATTTTTGTTTAATTGGTTTTGCATCAGATTTAGTGACGAGGTTGTGCACCGCAATGTGGGGTGCAACGCCTATCATTTCCTTATAATTAAATGCAAAATCCTTCTGATGTTCCTTGAGGATTCGAGTGTGTATTTCTACTTCTTCTGGAGTTAACGAGGATCCTAACTTCAAAATCCTTGGTTCATCTTCCGTTCCGATGTTAACATCAATTGTTTCTTCGATTAAAGAGGCATTACCTTCTTCAAACTCAGGTGGGGCTGGAGGTAAGTCCAAATCGTCCCTATTTTCTACTGTGTTTATGCTAGGTTCCATTTCCGAGGGAAGATCCATCATAGGATTCCCGAAGTAGGAAGACGAATGTGGGATTAAGGACAAATCTATCATATGATAGGAGAGATGTAGTGCCGCATAGGCATTTAAGTAATTCAGAGTGGCCATATCACTATCAATGTGGTCTAGGATAGTAGATTCATTTCCGTTTAAAAGAGAATTTGTCATTGTTTTTATCAATGGTTCATCACAAAGGGATACCATGAAATGGGTATCTTCTAACTTACTGTTTGGAGTAAAGCGTGATGCTGAGGTTGCTATAGAATCGGCAAGAAGATTGTGTTCTTGTGGGATTGCTTCAATTGATATGAAGTCAAACTCCTTGCTTAAATCTAATACAGCTTGTTTTGTAAAGCTGTAAGTGCTCGGCTTTGGTTTCATATACCTCAAAGACTTGGTTTGCTACCAATTGTGAGTCTCCTAACACCCTGATGTTATTAACACCAATCCTTTTGGCTAAAATGAGGCCAAGGAGGAGGGCTTCGTACTCAGCGTCGTTGTTTGTACATTCAAAATTTAGTTTGAAGGTGAAAGGTAAGACTTTTCCTTCAGGGGAAGTAAAGATTACACCTGCCCCGCTCCGTAACGACATCTAGCTCCATCAAAATGGAGTGTCCAATATTTAGCTGGGAATATGGATGCTGGGATATCTATTGTGTTTGTGCATTCTACTTCCACCATACAGAGATCCTCTGCTGGAAGAGAGCCAATGCCTAGGGAACATCCCATGCCTGCAGAGTCAAATGGTAAGAACATTGGTAGATCTTGTTCTAGCAATTCAACGATTTTTGTAGTAGTTCCTAATGATACCATTTCTACGGTGCTAGCCTCATCTTTGGGGGTTGGGATTGCCTTGGCTTTGCGCTCATAGTTTCAAGATCTGTCGTAGGTATCAACTTTTCTTTTGGTTTTGGGTCGGTAGGTTTATTAACTTGGTTTGTTGGGAGTTCAAACTTTGAATGCATGCATGGTCTTTTCTTTAAGTCAGCTAGGTGTACATTGAATGGTTTTGGATCACCTTTGGCCACAAATATCTTTCCTAAGTGTAAAAACCTTACTTCTTGAAATAGCGTAGAAGGGATTGCCTTCATGCGGTGTATCCATGGTCGGCCGAGGATCATATTATAGTTAGTTTCCCGATCTATAATATAAAACTCAGTCAAGATGGTTTTGGGTCCTAAGGTGACCGGTAATATTATAGTTCCAACCGAGGTGGCTTTAAGGCTATCATAGCCCCTTAGTGTGTTTCGAGTTGTGGAACAATTGGTTTCTCCATACCCTAGCTTTTGAAGGAAAGAGAAGGGAACTATGTTAACTGCCACCCCATCGTCAACCATTGCATGCTTTACATAGTTGTTATAAACCCATACTTGCAAATGTAAGGCTGGATCACCTTGGCGTGCGATCTCAACATCTGTCGGCATTTTGTTTATCTTGAATATGAATTCGACATCCCTATCCGCCTGTCCCGGGGGATGAACATCAAAGTCCACATGATTTACCTATGTTTTAGGAGGTGGAGTGATGTTAATTAAATGACCTAAACCTAATGCTTCTAAAAGAGCAGCCCTAATGGTAAGAGAATTCTTTAGTAAGTCTAAAAATGAAATATGTGAGAAGGTTTTTGTTAGGTCGTTAATTAAATCATAGGCACCCACAAGTTTTGCTATGATTTGTTGGATGTTATTTACTTCCGGCAGTGTGGCTTGACTTGGCCGAGAGAAATACTCTCATGTCCTTGTTACTGATTCGATGGGTAGTTCAAAGCATCTAACTCCTCTAAACCGACTACCTTAGGTCATGGTGACTTCCCAGTTGTGGTGCAACTAATGGATTTAGTGAATTCGAGGATTCATGATCATTGTTTCCTGTCATTACACCCTTGTTTGTCCCAGTTAGATTTAGCTTGTTGTTATCGTGATTTGGGAGTAGATCATTAAAGATCTTCAGGGGTGCGTTTTGAGGGGAAACTCCCTCGAAAAAATATTTGATGTTGGTAATGTAGGATCTGCCAAGAACATATCCATGAAAAGTTGTCTTTATTCATCGGAAAGCGTGCATGAATTTGTTGTAGTCATGGCACGTTCTAATGTCATGGCCCCGAATTTTGTGGAAACCACAAAACGAATTAGGATTCTAATTCCTCGTTTGTTGGTTTGGTGCGTATTGCGGTCCAAAATTTTGATCAAACCGTTGTCTACTAGGATTAAAATTTTGCGTTTGTTGTCTTTGGTTTGAATTCTGGTTTCGGTGTCTAGTTGAATTTTGGCTCGGACCCTGTGTGGGGTTTTTCCATTGTTGTTGTTGTTGTGGATGGTTAAAATCCACTGTGTTGATTGTTGGGGTAAAGTTGTTGTTTTGTTTGTTGTTTATTTGTGATGGAGTATTGACAACATTTACTTTCTTAGGGTGGTCGGTTACTCCGTCTGTTGTTACACCCTGATTTTTATTAAGGGTTTTAGGTCCTTGATTGACGTTCGTAGTAGTAGGATAAGTTGTGGTGTTCTGGTTGGAGGTGACTAACCTCCCATTTTCTCCATATGTTTTGCGACCACTATCAATTACCGCTTGATCTATTCAAAGAGCACTCTCAAGCACTTCATCATAAGTTCTTAATGGGAACTTCTGGACTTCTTCCTTCACTTCTCTACTAAGAGAATGAAGGAATAAATCACATAGTTCCATTTGATCCATGTTTGGAGTGCTTGCTGAAGAATAAGGAACTGTACACCACCTTTGGATGAAATGGGTGACAGATTCATTGTGTTCTTGTTTAATGTGTAAGAAATCCCTGATTCCTATCCTTAATAGTTTATTCATGTCGAAGGCCTTGATGAACTCTGACACAAGTTGTTTGAATGAATGTATGGAAGCCTCAGGTATTCTATAATACCAATCGAGAGCGATGCCTTCTAAGGTTTTTGGGAATATCTTAGCAACAACCCCATCCCATGGGAGTAGTTCTCGAATGGCCGTAGCGTAAGCTTTGATATGTGCATTTGGATCTCCCTCACCTTTGTATTTGGGTAAATCGGAAGAGGTCTTGGAAGCATGACGCTTCGTATGGTGAAATCTAAGGGCTCTTTCAAGTATTCTGAATATGTCCCTATCGCATGGGTTTCGACCATTGATGGTTCTTGCTGAGGGAGTGGTGGTGGAATGGGTTGTTGATGTGGCATTGATTATACGTTGGCAGGGGCATAAAGAAGCCCCTGTGTTTGAGAAAACATGTCGGGAGAGGAGAACATATCCCTTTGTGGTGATTTGGAGTACATGTTTAAGTATGATGGGGTACTGTCCAGGAATGAATTATTTTGTACTAGACCGGGAGGAACAGTGTTAGAGATGGTGGGTCTAGTTGGCATTTGTTGTGAATACTGAGGAGTCATGCCTAACGTGCCTACTCCTGTGAGGAGATCTACTTGGCTAGGATGGTGTGGAGGATTGGAACTTCCTGCTTGTATGAATTGTGAATTTTGACTTGCTTGGGCAAGTTCTAACCCTCTAACCTTTTCTATTAGAGTTGAAATGACTTCATTTGGTGAAGTCACGATATTATGCCTTGGTGGCGTTGGTTGTATATCATGGTGTTGTATAGGTCTATGATACCCCGCTATGAACTGATCATTGCCCTGCCAAGTTTCCCCGAGGGTATTTCCTATATGTAATGGGATGGAAGTATTTTCTTGAAAAGAGACCTCGGGTTGTATTTGTAAACCTCCTATAGGTGGGTACATACTTCGAGAACGTTGGTCGTTCCTGGTGTAACGTACCAAATATTCATCGTCGAAACCTTGGTATGAGTCTAATTGTCTACTAATTTGTGGTCTAAGCAGCATCTGAGGAGATGAACCAGATTCTCCGGTGAATGTCATGTTATTCGAGCCCGAAGGCTCTGTTTGTTGCGTTTGAGCGAGCTGATCTAACTCCTCAGTTTGAAATGATGAGTTATATCTGATTCTTGGAGTTTGTGTTGACAACTGGTTAGTTGAGTAGTTGTCACCCCATACTGAGAGTGAGGGTGATGATTACCTATTTTGTTGGGCGTAGTAAGCCTCAAGGCCCAAGAGGGGCCTGCCATATGCATCGAATCCCGACATATTCGGGGTATATGAATACCCGCAGAATAATGGGAAGGAGCAAAGGTGATGGTGAAAGAAAATGAGGCGGAAAAGATGAAACGTATACTAATTTGGAAGAACATGTAATAATATGACTCCGAACTAGAAAGTAGGAAGTTTCACGTCGGGTTCACCAATTTTGTACGATGGAAAAGTGACATGCAAGCGTGGGAATCTACAAGTAACTCTTCCTCACACCCGACCTCCCGAGGTCGTGCCAAGACAGCCGGTGGGTATGGAATATGTATGGGATGTAGACAAACTAGTTAGGTAATCTAATGTCTTCAATACGCACTAGTGGAATTTGTGAATCTAAGGCAAAGAAGGCCCTTCTAACCTGAACTGGTGTGATAGATCGATTGGTAAGGATGATTGCTCAAGGCTCCAATCAATATCGAGCTTTGGCGTTATTCGATCTATGGGTTGTGGAATACATGGAAAATGACCTGGGATAGTTTCGTGTATGTCTCCAGATAAGGTCATATGGTGGATAGTGAATATAGTCGACTCTATGGATGATTCTCTGGCCTAGTCCAGAACTCTCTAGCTTTGTTAGCTGCTATATCTAGTAAGGATAACTGTTCGATGATGGTAGGTGGAAGTGGGGTAGATCTGAATACTAGTGTGTGTAGGCCAGTGTCTATGTCCGATTAACTTACGATTCGTTGGGTTGCGGGATTTGTGGATCACAACCGTAGACTCTTGGTTGTTGCGGTCCTGCTATGGTCATGCGTAGAGTTAGTTCCTAATCCCTGACACCCAGTAATCATATGCTTTCTTAGCCTCTATATTCAAAACTAATAGTTACGCGATCTTCTCATAGTGCCTCACAGCGTTCTTGCAACCTGAATTCTTAGGCTGGTATCTATGTCTGTGAGAATGTCTCCTACGTCTGGCTGTGGAACCAAAGGATCACAACCAAAGGTTTGTTCTCTTTCAAGCCCTTCTATAGTCATATGAATGTTGCCTAGGGTAATTTGTAATTCGGTTGATTTGACCAAAATGTGTGCACTCGGTCGTCTTCTATATTTAGCCCGCTTAACTGGGCATTGATTTGTTGCGAGCTTACCGTTGTTCGGAAGACTTGGATCCTAAGATTTTGATCTATATCAATTATTGCTTGTGATGAGATTGGGTTGAGGCACGATTGGCTCGAATACGTATTCCCTGGGCTCTCTAGGTCCCGTAATTGTCATGCAAAAAGCAACAATGTAAAACGAACTACAGTAAAATGAAATTTAACTATGTGAAATATATCTATAGCATATATGATTCCCCTATTTTTTTGTATTTTCCGGTGAACTATTCAAACGAATTTAGCAACTAATTTAATACATCTAGAAATTGACAGCTAAGATAACAATTTAAAGAAAACAAACAAGATAACCAAGTATAGCTATTTGTCTGTGTAATTTGTAGATCTACTCTAAACAATGAAATAACTGATCTAATCTATTTGCAAGACTCTCGATCCTACCTCAGAAGTGAGGAATGAATCATAGTCTCTCAGAAACTATCAATCCCCACAACTTCCCTGGAAATATCGAAAGTAAAATTAACTGAAATAAAGTGATTGGCTACTTTATTTGATATGTTTCTAACTAGAACTTTGAAAGCTAGAACCTGGATTCTGCAGAACAGTGGTGAATCCAATGGTGTGTGTGATCTTTCCCCTCAGTGTGATCTCCTCGTTCCTTTGTGTTCACGTGGATCTAGAAAAGCATGTAATGCTAGCATCAACAGAAGTAGATATTGGGACGTAGGTAGCTCAAGATACAGACTGAATACAATGCGAGTAGGAGAGGGATAGCGCAAGAGTACAGAGCTTGGCTTATGTAATTCCTAGTGGGATTTATTGTGAGTCATGCAACATGAAACATCTAGAACCTGAAACTATCCTGTTTGAGGAGAAAAACCTGCAACTTTAATGGCTTCCTATTGATAAACAGACTATCCTATTCCAATGGATTGGATAAAATACCAGCAGTATTTGTACAAGATCGATATGTGGCTTACTAACAGTAAAACAATGCTAACTAAGCATGCAATGAAAGAAACTTAAGCATTCTAAGCAAAATGAAAACTAAATCTATTGCAAAAGAGAAATCGTAGGAAAACTTGAGGGGCCATTTACTTGAGCACAAGCCAACTATTTATAGCATTTACATTTACCCAAGGTAAAAACCAAATAGAACTCTTAAACTATAAACAATGGCAAAACACTATTCCAGGGAACCAGAATCATAAATGCAAGCTTATGGCAATGAAAGAAAGCTGGTAAAACGTTGAAATTACGTGAGTCGTGTTAAAAGAGCTTTCTAGAAAATGTGTAAAGGACCGCCGCCCGAGCAAGCGGGTTGCGGTTACAGACCGCCGCCTGTTCGTGGATGTGGTCATGAGACAACCGCCCAATCAGGGCGGCGGTTTCATCACTGAAGAGAAAAAGGCCAAGAAAAGAGAGGAAAGGGGAAAAACAAAGCACATGGGGGCTAAGCAGGGCATGCGGGATGTTAGCACACACTTGGAGATCTTTTCTTGATCCCGAACACCTTGCGAGGAGACCTGTATCATCATTGGGGCACCTGTCACGTTGTTCTGGCAGTAAAGTACCTTACAATTTTGGGTACGTACGGTTCCCTAGGTGGAGAAGCCAAAGGTGAAAAGGTCTTGATGTTAGCGAAGGCTCCTCTATAGGTGGGGGGAGGTGAAAGGTGTTCCTCTGTGGGTGAAGGAACAAGGGAGGTTGGTTCCGATGTGGAAGGAGGATTTTGGGCTAGAATATCCTCTATGGAAGGAATATGGGGTAATTGGGAAGTGATAGGTGCGTCACTAAAAATAGCATGAACCTCGCGGGTATGGGTGTCATGAGTTGAGGTCTCACCGGTTTGATTAGATGAAGGGGCATGATTAGGAAATGGTTTCTTGAAGATGTGTAGGTTTTGGTTGGCAGGTGCGTTAGGATTATCCATGATTAACTCACCTTTCTCAAGCATTTCTTGGACAATGTTTTTGAAAGTGATGTAATTACTGTCACTATGACCCTTTACTTGATGATAGTTATAGAAGTCATGTTATTTATACCATGCAGGCATGGGGAAAGTAGGGTCAAAACCTGTGTGTGGTTTTATAGGTGGAAGGGTGATGGCCCCACTTTGATAAGATTTTCTAAGATAAAAGAGTAAGGCTCCCCAATTGGGGTGTATTTCTGCTCTCATTTGAATTGAAAAGTCTGGATAGGTGAGAGATTAGATGAGGGGGTAGCCTGATTTGACAGATGAGTTGGGCTGGCCTTGAGTACCACCGTGTTAGTAGTGCCCTTGGCCTTTGAATAGTTATTTTTGTGGTTTGGAAGAAGAAGAGGTATCATTCGACTTGAATGCCGTGAGTCTTCTTTGCGTAATTGGATTTTCTTCTCTTGAATGGCCCGAATCTCTAGCTTTCATGCCATGGTGAATGCTTCATCGAATGTTTGGAAGGTTTGAATCTCCGGGTAGGTGAGATATGTCTAGCAAAAACTTGCGTAAAGAGTTTGATGAGTTCTATTTATGGTAGTTAGAAAGTGAGTTGATTGATTAGGCTATGCCAAATGAGTGACAAAATCATGATAGATTCATCCTCATACCGACGCTTAGAGTATAGGTTGGTCATGGTAACCTTCTTGACGATATTGATGGAGAAATGATCCAAAAAGGCTTAGGCTACCGATTGAATGAAAATATAGAGTGTCTAGGTAACCCACTATACCAATCTAATGCAGTTCTAGTCGAGACACGAGAAAGGTTCTCAGGAGGAAAGCATCATCGTGAGTGATCAAATAGCACCCATGTTTGAATGACCGCAAATGTTGTTGCGGGTCTTCCTTACTATTGAAATGATTGAATTTAGGCCTCTCCTAATGTACTGTGTATGGATGAATAGGAATGGATGGGTGGATGGGCTCGTTGTAAATCTTGTCGTAGGTGAGAGTGTTGCGAGAGCCGGAAACCGATGCCTCCAATGTCTGCATCTTGTCCAACATCAATTTGATTAGGTCATTGGTAGGTTGTGATTATTGGGTGCCTCGTGTAGCATGAGAGGGTTGGTTTTGGGTGTATAATGGGGGTGACATTCCAGTATATGGCGCCGCCATGTAGGTTGATTGAGAAGAAGGTAGTGAAATAGGGGGTACGTACTTAGATGGAATAAAAGATGAAATGGGAGGTTACTGATAGTACATATAGGAGGTGGAAGGGTCATGGTAACCCTCATGGAAATGGGGGCTAATGATTGTGGAATGGAAAGGACCACATTCTGAAAAGGGGTAGGGGTCACCAACATCGGAGGTGGTAGTGTAGCTACGGTATATGCGAGACATTGGGGGTGGATGAGGTTGTGTTTTGGGTGGTTGTCGAAGGTATGGTGGATGTGGTGGGTGTCATGGATGTAGCCCACATGGTGATCATAGCAGGTGTAGGCCCTAGCTGTGAAATGACTGGAGGTAGGGTAGATTCGGGTAGCGTGGAGCCAGATGGGGCTGATGTAGGAGTGGGAACGAGAGTCGGGGGGATAGATACGGGCATGTTGTATATCAATTGACCCGAGGCATCTCGAGTGGATGAGTGGGAAAGGTAAAACTACAAGGTGGCAGGGTTTTGGTTAAGGAGTCATGTGAACTCCTCATCTCTGGTAGTGATAGTGATGGGTTGGATAAGATCCATGGCTGGTGATAAAATGGAAGGCAATGAAGGGCTAGGTGAGAGTGGTTGACGAAACCGGCGTGGAATACAAGTGCACTTTCTTGTCTTCACGTTAGCACCATGTGAGCAGTCTTGATCGGGTTGGGCCACTTCTCTGTAAAATGATAGAGGAAAACAACAGAACAAGTGAAACAGTGGTAAGAAGTGGATTAAGTACCAAATAT
Organism: Taxus wallichiana var. yunnanensis; assembly: GCA_018340775.1. Classification (NCBI taxonomy): domain Eukaryota; kingdom Viridiplantae; phylum Streptophyta; class Pinopsida; order Cupressales; family Taxaceae; genus Taxus; species Taxus wallichiana. The sequence goes on from CM031236.1 coordinate 503,981,895, forward strand.
TGGCTGGAAAGTGACACAAGGTAACCGATGCGCTTAGGGTAAACCGACTCGGTTAGGGGTAACCTCTTGCCGATTACTATGGGAAATGGATAATGAGTGAAAAATAAGGTATAAGTTCAAATCGGCGGTAAGCCAAATCTGATGACTTTTACAACATCAATGGGAATGATAGTAGTGACAGGGACTATGAAAAGTGAAAGAAGATGAATAAATGTCCCTTTGGGTAGGTTAACAAAAGGACCTAGAACCGACACTGGTTAGGTATAACCAATGACAGTGGGAGGGTAATCGACGCGTCGATCCTTTGTGAAATTGAAACAGTGATGAAAGAAAAGTGGTTGTGAATTAAAATCTGATGGGGAATCAAACCCAAAATTATGAGAATGATGAGAATATGGTCCAGGCACACTCAGAAGAAGTTGGAATACACCACATATGATGAGGATCATGTGAGGAGAAATAAAATTAAATGAAGAACGTGACCTGTCACCTCAAAATGCAAGCCAAGTAGAAACACTAAGAAAAATGTGATCCTAGGAGTGCCTTTTCTATTATGTTTGTTTAGCTTAAGCTATTTAAGGATTGAAACATGAATTATAAAATAGAGTTTTTTTGTGAGGATGGCTTCCTATGAAGAAGGAGACCTACAAGGTGAGGTTTCAGTTTTTATGGTGGGGGGGCTTCACTCAAGTATGACCGAACAGAGTAGCGAGTGGGAGTACCTGCTAATCCTCGATTAGTATGATCGTTGACAAGCGTTCCCGGAAAGATGTTGTTTAAGAATATGCATTTTTAATTTTTGTGAGGTTTGGTAAGACTCGAGAAAGAGAGATGTGCTTTCTATGATTTTTTTGTCAACCATCAACTAGGAATGACTTCAGTATGATAGTTTGCCCTCAATTAATGTGACCTAATGCAACAAATCGAATGAAATGCAATGATTTTTAAGCCCAAATCAAAGTATGGAATTCAATGACACAAATAGATGAAGAGGGAGAGGGATGCTCTATCACTAATGCAATGCAAATGAAATGGTTCTTTTTAAGTACACCAAAAGAAGGGTTTCTTTTAGAGAAAATAGAAAGAAAGAGAAGGTTACCCAGGAAGAAAATTAATGTGTATGCTTTTGAAAAGTGAAACAAAACACAAATTTTCCTAGGAATGAATAAAATGCAAGGAACCCTAGATGGGTCCCACCGGGTGTGCCAAAAAGTTTCACCTGATTCTTAGATGTTTCTTTGAAGTATTGACAAAATAGATAGGGTAATGGGCATAGGAGGAATACCTGTTGAAATGTTGGTTGATGGGTTGTTACGCGCGTATGACTTCTAAATCCACAGATGATCGTGAGAGCTTCCTTTTGGCTAGGAGGAACTACTTGTAATGGAAAACAAGACCACCAAAAAGAGTTAAACAATATGTGTAGTGAACTGCCTAGTGTGTGCTAGATCCAGAAGTGTGATACTTCCTAAATGGTTGTTAGTCCACTGTTTAAAACAATTTAATGCGGGTAATAAATTAAATCCTATTGTAATTAAAATTATTTGGGTATCTCATTCAAAACACAATAAGAAATATATAATCTAATAGGCTAAGTTAAAATTAGATCTGAAGGTCAAATAATTGGTTTTGGGTCTCTGCAGGTCTGACAGAGGTCTCAGGTAGGTCACATGTGAGTAAGGGTGATGTGGAATTAGATGAACAAGTCACATTTGGGTTGTATGGGAAAATACAGAGGTTGATTCTAGTTAAGGTTGATTGGCGACGGTTGGGTATAACCAAGTGTTGGTTACTACGGAAAACCTGGGAATGCCAGAGAATGAGTTTTGGGTCTCCTTTGAGATTGCACAAAGGACTTGGTTGGTCGAATGAGGTATTAGGTGGTTTGGGTGGGATTTGGTGAGTTTTTAATGGGTATATGGAGGGGTGAGCATTAATGGAGGTTAATAGGTGGTTGAGGAAAAAAGGATAACAATGTAATGATGAAACCAATGAGCCCGAGAAGTACAACGTACTACTTACTTGGATCCTAGTTACGACGCTTGTGAGTTCAAATGAAGGTGCTTTGAAAGAGGCGAAGGCTATAGATGATCACCAAATGTAATAAAGCTTCTGCATGGGCTGCATGTGCATTTATTTTTACTTGGTTAGATCAAATCCTTGCTAGGGTGAGTGCTTTGGATGGTTATGCGAAGAAAATGCTTGATCTCCTCCCTTGCATTTGTGTTCTTGCTGAAATTTTCTCTCGAAGATGTGATATCTCTCTGGGATGTGTCAATGTTTTCCAACCTCTAAAACAAGGTTGTTTTAGGAGTTAAAAGGTGACCGATGATGGTTCTGACTTAACCGGTGATGGTTAAGGGTAACCAATCGCATCGAAGGAAGGATTTCCTAGATTTTGCTAAGCTAGGAGAGCCTCTTTATTTTTGGGATCTCTGTCGTTAACTCATGGATTAGACTGGAAGCTTCTTGTAAGCATGCGGGAATGTGGTTAGAGGGAATGTAGGCATTGATTTTTAGGGTTTGGGTAAGTATTAGTTAGTTATGGCAACTTACTAAGAATAGGCCTTAGGGTGAGGTGGTTAGATGAGGTGTCTAGGTGAGGTGGATGTGTGGATATCATCTAAATTAAGATATTTAAATAATAAGTATGCTTGATGATAATGAATGAATTAAATTAAATTAACTAAATTAATATTAGTGGGGTGAAGGGGGCCATGGCTAGGTTAATATGATGAAGGGTGTTTATGTGTCGAGGGACCAAAGGGGAGTGTGACCTAATTTTAGTGTCTACATTGGGTGTGGATGGAGGTTTGGGTGCAGGTGAAGGTTGGGGTGAAGGTGAGGCTAATGAAGAAAAGGTTGATATGACCAGCTCAAGTGTGATATATTTGGTTGCCTTAAATACTTTAGGATAGATAGTTGAAGTATCTAGGGACAACATCTACATTTGGGTGGATACTGGGAGTTGAAGGTGCCACCAAAGTGTGGAGTAATAACATACTCTAAATGATAGCATAAACAAGAGAATTGCATAGAGGTAGAGGAAGATGATGATGACTTGGTGGTAATCCCTATGAAGAATTATGAGGTCTGTGAGACAAGGAAGTTTTTGGATTCTGAATCTGTAGGTAGAAGTGATGTAAGAAGGTTAATAGGATCTTGGAAGACCCTGGGAGAAACATCACTTATAGGAAGAGGATGTAAAAGTGGCTCCTCTATGGGTCAAGAAGGGAACAAGTTAGGTGGTGTAGACTCTTCCTTAGGTAAGGAAGAGGATAAGATAGGCTCTTCCATGGGTAAAAACATGGATAGTTTATGCTCCTCGATAGGTGGAGGGATAAGTGGGGTAAGCTCCTCTAGATGGAGTAGGTGAGGTAGGTTGCTTGGTAGGTAAAATAGTGGGTAGGGTCAGCTCCTCCATGTGTAGAGGAGTGGGTGAGGTAGGCTCCTTCGTGGGTAGAGGAGTAGGCAAGGTAGGCTCCTCCATGGGTAGAGGAGTAGGTGAAATAGGCTCCTTTGTGGGTAGATGAGATCGTGCAAGAATTTCCTCAATAGATGGGATGGGAGGAAACTAAGAAGAAGGGACAAGTATTGTGTTGAAGATGGCATGAACCTCATGAACATTGGTGTCATTGCTAGAGGTCTCACCATCTTGGTTTGATGAAGGGGTATGGTTTGGAAAATGTTTCTTAAATATATGAAGGTTTTGATTTTCCAGTGCATTAGGGTTTTCTAGGATGAGATCTCCATTATCTAGCATTTCCTAGATAATGTTCTTGAAGGTTTTACAATTTCAATCATTGTCCCCTAATTTAGTGATAGTTATAGTAGTAATTCTCCTTATACCATGTAGGTACAAGATGGGAAGGGTCAAAACTAGTATGTGGTTTGATAGGTGGAAGGGTGATGGCTCCTGCTTTTAACAGATTTTCCAACACATAGGAGTAAGGTTCTCCTATGGGGTATAATGTTTATGTTCATACTTGTACTAAAAATTTTGAACAGGGAAAGATTAGGAGGTGGTTTCGGTTGGTTTGACTTGTGAGAGGGACTGTATTTCAAGATCACCACATTGGCAGATCCTTTGGCCTTGGAATGATTATTAGAATGGTTGTTTGGAAGCTTAAAAGAAGAGTCATTCAATTTAACTGTCACATTATTTTTACACAACTTAAGTTTCTCTTCTTCAAGGGCATGGATATCCAATTTCCAGGCCATGGTGAAGTCTTCGTCAAATGTTTGAAATGTTTGAACCTAGATAGTTGGGGCAATGTTTCTAGCACATTCCCTTGTGAAAAAATCTATGATATATGTTTGAGGTAGCTGGAAGGTGATTTGATTGATAAGGCCTCGCTAGCGTGCGATGAAATTTGTGATAGATTCATCCTCATATTGACGAATAGAGTAGAAATCAGTCATAGATACCTTCTTAGAGATATTGATTGAGAAGTGGTTAAGGAAGGTCTAGGCCAATTGGTGAAGGATAAGATTGAGTGCCTAGGTAAAGCATTGTACCATTCTAGAGCGAGTCCATCAAGGACATGGGTAAAGTTCTAAGGAGAAAGGCATTGTTATGGGTGATCTAATAATAGACATGTTTAAATGATCGTAAATGTTGTTGAGGTTCCTCGTTGTTATTGAAAAAGGTTTATTTTGGTAACTCTCATTGCGTGGGATAAGGGCGGATGGGTATGAATGGGTGAATAGGATCGTTATAGATTTCATCATAGGTGAGGACATTACAAGATCTAGAAATGGAGGCCTCGAGTGTCGATCTTATCTATCATCATATTGATGAGATCCGTGGTAGGGTTAGATTGAGAAACACCCCTTGAGGTGTAAGGAGCTTGATGATATGGATAGTTCGTAAAAGTCACACCAGATATAGTGTTTCCAAATATGTAAATTGAGATGGGGGTATGTAAGAAGGAATAGAGGAAGCGGTACATACCTTGAATATGAAGTTGAGGTAAAAATATGTTATTGAGGTGAGGTGTAAGTGGGAGGGTGTTATGTAAAGACCCTCGTAGTGATGGGTGGGAGAGATTGGGGTATAGAAAGAACCAACTTTTGAAAAGGGGTATTGGATGTCATCACAATTGGTGGATGTGTAGATATAAGGAAATAAGAAACCGATGATGAAGGGCGGGTAGATGCCGAAGGCATGAAAAATTTCCAAGGTACGAGATGCTATAGAAGGTATGATAGATGTAAAAGGTATGATTGATGTCGAATGTATGGCGTGATGTCAAAGGTTTAGAGGTCACTTGGGTAGTAGGTGATTATGAGTGGGGTAGGCAATCCTATATTAGTTTGGGTAGCTACATTTGCATTACGAGATGTAGAAAAGTTGGTAGAGATAAGGGCATGGAAACAAAAATGAAGTAGGCATTTCATAGAGGGGATGTCCTAATGAATCACCGGTAGAAGAGGTGGTGAGATAATGTTGTAAAGCTAGGAGGTTATGATAAAATAATTTAGAAAAATCTGTTTTCCTATGTGAATGCACGTCACAGTGTGCATTAGGATCCATCGAGTTGATATAGATGGTAGTGAAGGGCTAGTAGGAAAGGGTACATGACTAGCGTGGAAGGTAAGATCTTGCACTGTCGTCGTCGAGTCTAAACTATAAGAAAGTTGGAAGGTAGGTATTATGGGGTCCACAAACCGATAGGACTCATAAATAGATGTTTGGTGAAGTATGAAAGGTAGAAATAGGTTACTATTTCTGATAAAAATAAAAACACAGAGGCCGATCTTGATCAATAAATCGGTGGCGAATAGGTAAAAATACCAATGCCGATCCTTGGACTGATGTCGGTAGGAAGTAATTGTGTGCGCCGATTCTCATGAAAAATGGAGAAATTTGAATACCTGGGAAAAAATGTAAAACAAGTATAACTGAGTCCTATTAAGGGTGACATAGACTTAGAAATACGTGTATTGAAAGAATTAGAACACAGAAAGTTGATATGTAAGAAGATAATGTATTTTTGATCAATAATTAGAAACACAAGGAAATCAATCGTGGTCAATTAATTAGTGTCGGTATGATGAAAGAACCAATGCTACTCACCGAATCGATGCCGCGATTCTTGAGATTTTTAAGAAGATAAAGAAATTTTTACATTTGAAGTGAATTAAGTCAAAATAAGCCAACACAGATGTTGTGTATGGCAGAAATATGTCCTATCACACTCGAAAAAAAGCTGAATACATCGGGCCGTGGTGGTGGAGTATGAAAGAGAAAAAAAGTGATGAATCATCCTCACAACTCAAAACACAGAAAAGAAGAAAGAAATCAAAAATCCCACAAGAAAAAACAAGTAAAAACATGTCAATCCTAGGTATCGATTTTAGTGTTGAGTGGCTTATGCCTTTTAGATTATCTGTGAATGAAATAGAGTGTTTAGATAATGAAGGTGCCCTAAAAGCAAGCTATGGCTGGTTTCAGGTTAGTTTTGGCTAAAGATTTCTTGATATACCTTCTAGTACGTGAGGTCCATGCTCTGATATGACAAACTTTACAAAACACTGGGTGGGGCCCACCATCAACAAGTTGTTAAATCCTTGATGAATTCTTTCTGGAAAGGAGATGTTTAAGAAATTTATAAATTATGTAAGTGGTTTGGCTTGTGTGTGAAATGTGAACTACGCTCAATCCAATCCAATCCAATCACCAAGTGGTCATGACCTCCACTATGTGATTGCTAATTAAATCTATGTGATCTAATGTAGCACTCAAAGGATGAAATGCACAAATTTTAAAACCCAAATTGAAAATTATATTTGATGTAGACAATAGGAGAACATGTAGAGGAATTATTTTCACTAATGCAAAGACAAAAAGAAATAAGAAATATTATTTTTAGGGACGAAAAGAAAAATTTCCTATAGTCAAATAGAAAATAAAGAAGATTTACTAGAGAGAGAATTTTAGTGAATATTTTAGGCAAGAAAAAAACACAAAAATACAACCTATATGAAAATAAAAAGAACCCACAAGATGGGGCCCCACCAGTGCATGCCAAAATCTTTCACCACAAATTAGAGATCAAACAGATAAGAGGTAAAGATGAAGAGGAATACCATGATACTCGAATAAAGTTGCACACCGTCAAATGTTGACCAAGATGATTGTGAAGAGCTTCCCTTTGGCTAGGAGGAATGAATTGTAAAATCAACACAATACCACCAAATAATATTAAACAACATATGATAGTGGACTACCTAGCATATGCTAGTTCTGGAAGTGTGTAACTTCCTAGAAAGGTTGTCAATCCATTTTTTTAACAATTTAATGCAAGGAAAGAGTATAAACAAATGAATCCTACTATAGTTAATATGATTTAGGCATCTCATATAAAACACAATAAGTAAATCTAATCTAACAGGCAAGTTATGAAATTTTTCAAGGTTTGGTAGGTTGGTCTAGGCTTACAAGTCCGATGCAAGAGGTTATAAATGAGGTTTGGACATGATTTGATGAGGTTTATACATGATTTGATGAGGTTATGGGTCATTGGGAAAGAGTTAGCTCACTAGTTTAGAGGATTTTACCAGTCTCAAAGATCGATGCTAGTTGGGTGACCTGACAATGGTTATAGGTAAATGACCGGCATTGGTTTGGTGACCATCATCGGTAGGGGTAGTGAAGTAGAAATGTTAAAAATTATAGGTTTAAGACTCTTTGTGATTACATAGAGAGTGGGGGAGGCTTAGGTGAGGTCGTGGGATTTTTAATAAGACTCAAATGTGATAATATGGGTGTCTCAGGTTAGGTATGAAGGTTATTTTAGCGAGATGACTTGATGGAGGTGTTGTGAGAGAAATTCGGGTATGGTAGAGGGTGAAATGAAATAAATAAATAATCTATTAAAACCAATGAAAAAGAAGAAATGTAATTACTTGTGAAATGGAGATGAATAGCAGGAGGTGGTGATGGTTGCAGGAGAACGTGATCCCAAATCGATGTAATGGCAACAGAAGGTACCATGCTTCCCTATGAGTGCATTGGAGCTTTGGATTAATTTTTGATGATTGGTATGGTGTCTTGATGATGCAATGGTCTCTCGGTATGTCGTAAGGTTGTTTGAAGGACTCGAGAGTAAGGATGCTAGGACACAAAAGTTAAAACTCGAGATGTCGATTGTGGAACCTAGGTAAAGGATTGGTAATCCTTATTTAAGGTAACCGATGATGGTTAGGTAGGAACCGAGCCAACCGAGGAATAATCGGTGTTGGTTCAACTTACCCAAAATAGCCTATTTCTTCCCAATTTTGGCATGATTTAGAATTGATTCCGGGTCAAGAGTTTGGAATGACACTAAATGGAGTGGGAAGTTGGTTAGAGGAATGATAGGTAATTAAGGTTAGGGTTAGAATAAGTCCTAGTTAGTTAAGGGGAGTGGGGACTTGGTCTAGGCTAATTAATAGGCTTGGAAGGGGTCAATGGTGAGGTGGAGGGCTGAGGTGGCTAGGTGAGGTGGAAATTAATTTAATTTAGGTAATTAAATTAATAATGATGTGAGGAGGGGTCATGGTTAGGTGTATGTCGAATTAATTAAATGAAAGGGGATAGAAGGATTATGACCCAATTTTGGTGTCTATAAAGTGATCAATAGAATATAGAAAATATATAAATACTAAATCTTAACTATGTCATATCTTAGATATAGACAATAGAATACATATCGACATAAGAAAATAAGATGATAAATTTGAAACCATAAGTGTAAGAGAAGGGATAAGGTACTTAGTTGATTCACAATAATTCTAAAGGTGTGCTTTGAGATGGAAAATTGATGAAACAAGAAAATAGACTGTCATGACCAAGCCTTAAAAAATTTAGAACTGTTGGGAATGTCAAGACTAGGATACTTGACTAGGTAAGAGGTGCCTGTGGCACCGTGGGGACCTCTTTGTAGGAGCCTGTGGATCATGAAAAATGTTTTAAAGTGATTTCTTTATTGTCACACAAGTTTTTTAGACTTTAATTTTGATCACCTACATGTTGTTGTACTTCACTATTAATCGCTTGAAACCTATAAAGAGAAAGAGTACCTATAAAACCCCAAAACACATCAAATCCTAAAAATAAAAATACACAAATGGGGAGTTACACTCGACCCCGCAAATACCCAATTGAGTGAACTTACGATCCGGGTGTTGCACTACATTTTAGACTCCATGTAGTTCTTCACATGTGTATGTAGAATCATGCCCTAGGTGGATCTTGCATAAGATACACTTGATAACGAGCAATAGCTAGATGTAAAATATGTAAATAGATGTGTGCATGGAAAAATTAACTTCCCCTTCTATGAAGTGTATGCAGAAGAGTGCAGTTCGTTGTCCCTTGAATGGATGCTAGATGGATGCTTTGTTGCTCTTGAAATTCCTTTGGATGCAACCTTAGCTAATAGTAGTAGATGCTTAGTGCTTGGTCCTTTATTATGATCACATAGCTTTGTATTTATATGATTCCCTTGTTTGAATTTCATAATTAATCACTAAAAGGTCGACTAGTAAGAAATAAAGATGCCCAATGGCTAGAAAAGACCCAAAAGATGCGAACAAGATACAAAGAGGTCAGGGGCGCCAAGAGGGGACAAGGGTTACTTGGGAGTTGGTATCTAGACTCGGAAAAACTAAAGCATCAAAGGTTAGACTGGGTAAGAAGGTGTGTAAGAAAAATAAATAAACTAGAAAGAAAGCAAAAAGGCCAAATATAGTGGTCAATTAGTACTTTTCTCACTTAGGAATCATATGAATAGTAAGGTATGTGATCAAAACCATACTTCCCTGTGAGTGCACTGGAGCTTTGGATTAATATGTTGATGATCGGTATGGTGTCCGGATGATGCAATGGTCTCTCGGTATGTCGCAAGGTTGCTAAAGGATTCAAGAGTAAGGATGTTAGGATGTAAAAGTTAAAACTCAAGATGTCGATTCTAGAACCTAGGTAAAGGATTTGTAATCCTTATTTAAGGTAACTCGATGACGGTGAGGTGACCGGCACCGACCGAGGAATAACCAATGTTCGTTAGGGAGAAAAACGTCCAACTTACCCAAAATAGACTATTTCGTCCCAATTTTGGCATGATTCAGAATTGATTCTAGGTCAAGAGTGTGGAATGACACCAAATGGAGTGAGAAGTTGGTTAGAGGAATGATATGTACTTAAGGTTAGGGTTATAATAAGCTAGTTAGTTAAGGGGAGTGGGGAATTGGTCTAGGATCATTAATAGGCTTCAAGGGGTCAATGGTGAGGTGGAGGGCTGAGGTGGCTATGTGAGGTGGAAATTAATTTGATTTAGGTAATTAAATTAATAATGATGCAAGGAGGGGTCATGGTTAGGTGTATGTTGAATTAATTAATTGGAAGGGGCTATAAGGATTATGACCCAATTTCGGTGTCTATAGAGTGATCAATAAAATATAGAAAATATATAAATGTTAAATCTTAATTATGTCATATCTTAGATATAGACAATAGAATACATGTTTGACACAAGCAAACAAGATAATAAATTTGAAACCATAAGTGTAAGAGAAGGGATAAGGTAATTAGTTGATTCACAATAATTATGAAGGTGTCTTTGAGATGGGAAATTGATGAAACAAGAAAATGGGTTGTCGCGACCAAGCCCGAAAAAAATTCAGAACTGTCGGGAATGTCAAGATGAGGGAACTTGACTAGGTCAGAGGCACCTATGCACCTTGTACCTTCTATTAGAGCCTGTGGATTGAATGTTGTTGAAAAGTGATTTCTTTAGTGTCACACAAGTTTAGTTAGACTTCACTTTTGATCGCATGTATGTTGTTGTACTTCACTGTTAATCACTTGAAACCTGCAAAGAGAAAGTGCACCTACAAAATCCCAAAACAAATCAAATCCTAAAATTAAAAATACACAGATGGGGGTTAGACTGACCCCAGTACCTAATTGAGTGAAATTATGATTTGGGTGTTGCACTACATTTTTAGACTCCATGTAGTTCTACGCATCGCGCTTGTAGAATCGTGCCCTTAGTGGATCTTGTGCAAGATATACTTGATAATGAGCAATAGCTATATGTAAAAGATGTAAATAGATGTGTGCGTGGAAAAATAAAATTCCCCTCCTATGAAGTGTATGCAAAAGAGTGCAGTTTGTTTTCTCTTGAATGGATGCTAGATGAATGCTTTGTTCTCTTGAAATTCCTTTGGATGCAACCTTAGCCGATAGTAGTAAATGCTTAGTGCTTGGTCCTTTATTATGATCACATAGCTTTTTATTTATATAATTCCCTTGTTTGAATTTCGTAATTAATCACTATAAGGCCGATTAGTAAGAAATAAAGATGTCTAATGGCTAAAAAAGACCCAAAAGATGTGAACAAGATACAAAGAGGTATCGGAGGCACTGGGTTCCTAGGAGTTGGTATCTAGACTCATAAAAACTAAAGTATCGAAGGTTAGACCGGGTAAGAAGGTGTGTAAGACCAAGAAAGAAACTAGAAAGAAAGTAAAAATGACAAAGATAGTGGTCAATTAGTACTTTTCTCGCTTAGGAATCATATGAATAGCACGGTATGTGATCAAAACCTAGAAATATATGCTAAGTGTGTGATTTAGTGTCTACATTTTCCCCATTTTATGTTTTTGAGTGAATGTTCGATAACATAAAGTAGATAATATCTATGCATACCTAATAACCATGTAGATTGATGGTGAAAAGTGTGTTGAGGAGACAAGGAAAAATGTGGAGTGATAAAAATGAAGTAAAGGTGAGAGCGTATGTGTAGATGTCATGTTGTACCTATTTTTGATGTTGTTTGATGCTTGATGATGTGACTTGCTACTTCCCATAACGACGAATCTGCAAAAGAGAAGAGAAAAAGAGTATTTAAAGGCATGTATATGAAAAATTCAATCCAAATGTGTAAAAAGTGTGTAAAAAGTATGTTAAAATGCAAAAGGAACATGTGCACCTAATCTATAAGGAGTGAAAGAGATAGAAAAATATTGAAAATGTTGTAGAAGAACATTTTTTTGGGAAAATATCATGGCAATAGTAAGTTTTTAGGTGATATCAGGTCAGGTTGTGCCAAGTGTAATTTTTGGGGTGATCTCATGCCAATTGTACTAAGTACAAGTTTTTTGGGTGATCTCATGCCATAACAGAAAAAGTGTAGGGAGAAAGGTATAGTATTATTCTCCAACCTTTGAATTCTTTGCAAGTGTAAACACCACTACGATGGTGTGTTCAAATTTTATTTATTTCGATCTAGTTCGATCTAAAAAAAAAAGAGGTGAAATCATGTATTTTGATTACTTGAGGACTATGCATGTACTAAGAAGACATTATGTAGGTTGCTAAAAATTGTGTTGATCGAGAAAACGTGTAATTGTCCCCTAGTTATAGGCATACAACAAAGACTAATAGATGAAATACTCCGAGGCCATAAGAAGTAGTAAGGAAAACATGTCCATGATATACGTGAGGAGCATGTGATGGAGGGATAAGAGCATCCAATGTGAATTGCGTTCGAGTCAAGCCATTAGGTGTACAAACAAATTTTCAAAGTAATTGGGATCAAATGGAATGTGTGGATAAAAATCATTATTCATGAAAAGAGTGCATGTGAAAGGAGGTATTGCATATGTAGGTTGTTCATGAGGAGATAATGAAGGTGGTATGATGTCCAATGAACAGACATACCCCATATAAAACACCATAGCATTAGTAGAAGGAGGGGGTGATACTAAAGAAGATGGAACAACGTCTAATGCACAAATGGTTCCTTCAAATTGAGGTAAGTTATCTGGATAGTCCATAGGTCATGGATCACTTGTAGAATGTATAGTAACAAGTCAAAATAGGTAATGCAAAGTATTTAGATCTATGTTGTAATATCGAATGTGATACTATCAAGAGGAATGGAATACTCAATTGCCTCATCTAATAATTCGAACCACCGGTGGACTGTAGAAGGTACTTCTAGCATTCAATGAAGCCATGGCACGGTGAGTAAGCAATTGTATGAAATGGAGAAATTAATGAAAAATAATAGTGTAGGAATTGTTTTAGGCCCAACCGTGATAGAAAAAGCAATGGTGCCAAGACATAAATGCATAGTGGAATCATATGCCCGAAGAGAAATAGATGTTGGGTTAAAATAATATGTGGAATGGTCTATATTCTAAATGAATGATAAAGGAAAAATATTAAGCTCGATCCATTATTTACTAAATCTCACTTAACACCCTAGTTATGAACACATAATTGAATATAAATAGGAGGATAATTGTCATAAACATATAGATTGTCAACTATAAGATATGGAAAAGTAATATACTAAGAGAATGCATCCACAAATGTCTGATAAACTATGTTTGGATCAATAGTAGAAGGGATGTGAGTATTAGCCAAGAGAGTAATAATTTTAGCGTAACAATTAGGATTGGCTAGCAAGAAATCATGAATAAAGATATCCATGATGAGAAGATCCTAGGAAAATGAGAGAAATGAAAGTATGAGGACCCTAAGAGTGTTCAAATGATTTGGGTTCACCAAATGATCAATCAAAACTATAAAATATATAAATGCTAAATCTTAATTATGTGATAATGTAGATATAGACAATAGAATACAAATTTGACATAATCAAGAAAGTTGATAAATTTCAAACCCTAAGTGAAAGAGAAGGGAAAATAAACTTATCTTATTAACAATAATTTTGAAGATTTTTCAAGCTAGAAAACTGATGAAACAGAAAACAAATTGTCATGACCAAGCCCGTAAAAATTTAGAACCGTCGTTAATACCGTGGATCCGGGTGCTGGATTGGGTCGAGGGCATCTATGTGCCAAGGACCTTCTATTGGCACTAGTGACTGCTTAAAATGTTAGAAATTGATTTCTTCGATGGTCACAAAAGTGTCACTAGACTTCACTTTTGATCACCCGTATGTTGTTGTACTTCATTATTAATCACCTCAAACCTGCAAAGGTAAAGAACACTTGTAAAACCCAAAACACATAAAATCCTAAAAATAAAAAGATGCAAATGGGGAGTCATACCAACCATGGTGGTCACTTGACTGAGTGAACTTACGATCTAGGTGTTGCACTACATTTCATACTCCATGTAGTTATGTGTGTGTGTGTGTAGAATTGTGCCCTAGGTGGCTCTTGTGCAAGATGCACTTGATAACAAGCAATAACTAGATGTAAAATATGTAAGTAGATATGTGTATATAAAAATGAACTTCCTCCTATGAAATTTTTGTAGAAGAATGCAGTCCATTTTCCTTGAATGGATGATGTGATGCTCTTGAAATGCCTTTGGGTGTAACCACAGGTGATAGTAGTAGATGTTTAGTGCTTGGTCCTTTATTATGATCACATAGCTTTGTATTTATATGATTCCTTTTTTGAATTTCATAATTAATAACTATAAGACCGAATAGTAAGAAATAAAGATGCCCAATGGCTAAAAATACCCAAAATATGTGAGTAAGATACAAAGAGGTTGGGGGCTCCTGTGAGAGGACATAGGCACTTGGGCGTTGGCATCCTGGTTGGGTGCTAGTGTCCGACTCAAAAAAATGAAGCATTGAAGGTCAAACTAGGAAATAAGGTGTGTAATATCAAGATGGAAACAAGAAAAAAGCTAAAAGGAAAAAGATAGTGGTCAATTAGTACTTTTCTCGCTTAAGAATCATATGAATAGTGGTATTTGATCATAACCTAGAAATAGACCCAAAGTGTGTGATTTAGTGTCTACAAAGTGAGATTGTTGGTCCTAACTCCCCTTGGTACCATGACATCTATACTTATCTCCATGACCATATCCTTGCACCCAAAATTCCTCACAATCATCACAAATCCTTCATCCAACACACATCCAAATTCACCATCCTTGGTTGTACCATATCTTGTAGAGGATATGACGAAACATTGTTATGATTCCATAACTCACAAGAGGCCGAATTAGTAATCAAGGAATTTCATGATGGCATCCGGGATGCTCACAATAATGGTATGGTACTCGCCAGGAAAATTTTACACACTGGATACTATTGGCTTACCATGGTAAAAGTACATGATCATATGTCTATAAATGCATCTCATTTAAAAACATACAAACCTCATCCATGCACCTTCTCAAGCTTTACATCCTATCACTACTCCATGGAAATTTTCTAACTGGGGTCTCGATCTCATGGGTGAGCTTAATCCTCCCATATTTGATGGTCATACATTCATCATTACTGCTACAGAATACTTTACCAAATGGGTCGAATCCATTCCACTCACATATGTCACTAACAAGAAAATATCAAAATTCATCCTTAATCATATCATTTTTTGTTAAAGTATTCCATTTTCCACTATCACGGACAATTGTAAATCCTTCAAAATTGTGACGTACATGAACATTGAGATCACTTCCACATCAAGCTTAAGTTCTCCACCTCCATACTGCCAACAAGGCAATGCCCAATCCAAAGCATCCAAAAAATTCTCAAACACATCCTTGGTAAAATTTTCAATCAAGTAGGATGTAATTAGCATAAAAATCTATCCTACCTTGTGTGCCTACCGTATATCCATCCACACCCCCACTGGCTTCACTCCATATTCCCTTGTCTTCGGCACCAAATCTATCCTTCCCATTGAGATCAAACTTCCTTCCCTCCACATTTATCTCCAAAACCTTATCAAAGATGAATACTATCGTGTGAAATACCTTCAAGAACCCAAGCTGATGGATAATAAATGTCTCTAAGCCTTGGACCATCTCAAAGCTTACCAAAATTTCCTTCACAAATAATATGGAAAATTCATCAAAACCCATGAATTAAAATTTGGCGACCTAGTCCTTAAAGAGAACCAATGCAACACTAATACAGTTCATGAAAATAAATGTAAGTTAAAACCAAATTGGCTCAAACCTTACGCCATCCTAGAAATTTTTGGCTTTGGTGCTTATAATATTTCTACCCAGGACGAGTATGAGTTGGATGATTCCATGAACATCATACATATTAAACATTTCTATGATTAAGTGCACACTATCAAACATTCAAAACATCTAATTATTAAAAAAACATTATGTCCAATGGTGAAAATTACTTTGGTGGTATCTTGGGAAAGTACCATGGTGAAAACCAGTTTTTGACGCTATGGTAAGATAGGTCCTACGTCCACTAGTACCTCACATATGCGTTAGCACACTCGGGACACTACCCTTTATCCATACATCTATTTTCCATCCCTATCCATACTCCTCTCCTACTATCCTAATCTAAAATACTTTTAGTATAGACTAGAAGTAATGATTCTATCATAACCAACAACATTATCTCGAACCTCACAAAGGCCGCATTGTCTATAGTAAATATTTGGTATTTCAGCATTGAGATTATTGAATCCTCTACATCAATGCCAAGAAATTCAACCCTTGTAATATCTCAAGGTTTTCATTCCTTTTCATCCCCCATCCACCTGTCATCATCATATCCTCCTCTTTTCATTCGCTTTCCTTTTCTCTCTGTTATTCCGCTTCATTTAGTGGAGCAATTACATTAAAAATATTTGTGAAGTTAGATTAATTTTTACATTTAATTTGTATAATGGCATTGTAAAATTCCATAACATTTACCTTATGTATATTCCCACTTGATATGTAAATCATCAAATCCATACTTAATATATACTATCCACATAAACATTAACCACTAAACTAAACACTACACACTACTATCCATAATAACATTACATAACCATTTCTAAATCTAATAATCTAATTCACAAACTATATAATGAACCATGACAAACATATCATCATCAATATCATCCATCTAAACATCAAAATACAACAACTAACCAAAAACATAACAATAAATAATCATCATTACATCAAACACCATAATCCATCTACACCTAACATCCTCATCATAAATATCCATTCATTTTACATCCAAATTAATTAAAATTGGCATTATTCATACATCTCTACATCTCATCAACATCAAAAATTTCATCATCACATATAATCTAATCATCTAACATCATCACATCACAATGAAACTACATCAAATCACCATCTAACCTCATAAACAATAAATGTCTCTAAACATCTAAAATCATATAAACATCATCACCATGTATATACCTAAAACTCATCAAAACATCAAATAATCATCACAAATACATCATCATAAGACCATCATATGTGTCATCATCTATACATCAAAAACATCAAAACAAAGTATCTCATAAATATCATCAAAATGATCACATATAATGTCTCACCCATAAAAATACTACATGTTTACTTTATTTCTTGCATCTTTTATTTTTCAGCCAATGATATGAGGTCCTTTTTGTTTCTTTTTCTTTTACATAGTCCAATGATATGAGGACCATATTTTTGTATTAATTTGTCTAATGATATGAGTACAATGGAATTTGTCAATTCAATCATCATGGTCTTTATACCTTGGTGCATTTTTCTCAATATAAAATCAATAACATTGTTAATGATGAAAATGTGGAAAGTTCATAACAATACCCATCCCCTTTAATCATCATCCACTACTAACTGTCTAACATCATCCTCCTCTCATTTGATCATCTATTCATCCACATTTATCACTCTAAATATTCTTAGCCCCATCCAAACAATCGACCACCCCAAATAACATCCAATTGATCTTTAAAATCTAAACCAAGAGTGCAAGAGGCACACGGTGCGATGGAACCAAAATCCAATCAAATCAATCATTGGCCAACCAAGCCAAGATCACATCCCCAAATATGTCTGCACTTGGGAGGTATTCCCAACTAGTCGACATCAATCCAAGAAATAATAAATCCTAACCCCTTTCATATATCATTATGCAGGGTATCTACTCTATAAAATCATACTTATCAATCAAACAACAATTATACAAACACCCATTTCATATATCATTGACTGGGGCATCCAATAAAATTCATCTAACTTGATCTTCCTGGTTGGGGCTTTCTCACCTTTTTCTTAGATCATTTCTTAGAAGCGTTGACAAAACAGAGATAGGGTAATGGGCGTAGGAGGAATACTGCTCAAATTTCGGTTGATGGGTTGTTGTGCGTGTATGACTTCCGAATCCACAGCTTGATTGTGAGAGATTCCTTGTGGGCTAGGAGGAACTACCCGTAATGAAAACAAGACCACTAGAAAGAATTAAACAATATGGCCAAAGAACTTCCTAGCATATGCTATATCCGGGAAGTGTGATACTTCCTGAGACGGTTGTTAGCCACCGTTTAAACAATCCAATGCTGTAAAAAATTAATCCTATAGTTATTTTGAAATGATTTAGGTATCTCACTTAAAAACACAATAAGAAATAGATCTAATCTAACAGGATAAGCTAGAATAGAATCCAAAGGTCGATGATTGGTTTTGGGTCTCTGTAGGTCCGATAAAGGGTCTCAAGTAAATCACGGGTGAAAGAAGGTGAGATAAAATTAGGTGGGTAGGTCTCTGTTAAGGGATGTGTGGGAAAACACAGAGACCAAAGTTGTGTTGGTCGGGTGTGACCGACGGAAGTTAGGTGTAACCGTGCCAGATTCACGCGATCCGGAAATGTCACGAGAATAGGTCAGGTCTCCTTTGTGATTGCACAAAGGACTTTGGTAGGCTCGGACGAGGTATGGGGTGACTAGAGTGGGATTTTTGAGGTTTCAATGGCTATATGGAGGTGAAAATGTGGAGAAGGTCAATAGGGAGAAAGATAAACAAATGGATGATAAAATGATGATGAAATGAAATAACCAGAAAGTATGATGTTGTACTTACTTGGATTTCATTCCCGAATGTTTGTGTGTAAGTATGGAGGTTCGATGATGGGTTTGAAGGTTGTCGGTGATCACCAATTGAAGAAAACCTCTGCATGGGTTGCATGTACACTCCTCTTTGCTTGGATAGATCGATCATGGTTGGGATGGTTGTGTAGGAGAAGATGAGAAGATGCTCAATCTCCCTCCTTAGATGTGAGTTTTCACTGGAATTGGATCTCTCGAAGATGCATTATCCTCCGAGATGTGTTCTTTCTCGTCAAATTTCTCCCAAAAGTTTTCCAACTTGCTTCCAACCTTGAGAATAAGGTTATTTTTGGGTTAAAAGGGGTGACCGAAGGCGATCAGGTTTAACTGCGACGTTAGGGGTAATTGATGTCAGTCAAGGTAGGATTTCTTAGGTTTACTAAACTAGGGAGATCCTCCTGATTTCCTTAGATCTCGTGTCATTATCCCGTGGATTAGACTGGGAGATTCTTGTGAGCATGCAAGAATGTGGTTAGAGGGAATGTAGGCATTGATTTTTAGGGTTTGGGTAAGTCTTAGTTAGTTATGACAACTTACTAAGAATAGGTCTTAGGTTGAGTTGGCTTGGGGAAGTGTCTAAGTGAATCAGTATGTGGGGATATTATTCAAATAAGATATTTAAATAATAAATATAGTGAGGATAATGCATTAATTTAATTTAATTAATTAAATTAATATTAGTGGGGTGAAGGGGGTGTCATGGATAGGTAAATGTAATAAATGGTGCTTATTGGTCGAGGTACGAAAGGGTAGTGTGACCTGATTTTAGTGTTTACATTTTGCCCCTTTTTCTGCGTAGCTTGTAGAGTATGAGTAAGCGACGCTAACAAAAATAAGATGTGGTTGCCCCATGTGTGGGTGAAGGTGATCCCCCTCAAACCAAGAACTAATGAGGCAACATGCTAAAGTGGTGAGTGGTTTGATAAAAGGTAAATGTGAGGAAAAGGAAAGTGGGATAGGGGAAAAGGGTGAAAGGTCTATTCAAGAAATCTAGGTAATGGGTCAGGGTCACAGGTAGCAATAGTCAAATGCACACACATGTATAAACTACAACACACTACTGGGTTGAAGAGAAGGAAAACTCTACATCGTCTAAGGTCGATAGGTTTATCCAACAAGGTTGAAGTGAATCTAGTATCCAAGGTATATGATATGGTTAGGAAACACAACGGGTGTAGGAGCGTTTAGGTATGTTTTGGTACACCAAAGGTAGGGTCGGATAAACGGTCACGGAAATAGGCTAGGTAAGGTCATTAGGTCAACAACACAGGTAACAGTGCCACAAGGTGTAACGAACACATGAGGTCAAAGTTCATGAGTGATGGTTTAGGTCCCAATATTTAGGTCGCGGCATGGGTAAGGCCAAAGTAGTGGTAAAATAATGAGTCCCCAAAGGAGGAAAAATGGAGGTAGTAAATGATGAGGTCAGGAAAGGTAAGGTAATGGGTTGGGTAAAGGTTGGATGGGGTAAAGGAGCAAGGTAAAGGGTGGGGTAAAATGGCAAAGTAGAGGCAATGTGTAGGTTAGGTTGACTGATGGCAGTCATGGATAACTCGACGTTAGTATAAGAAAATCAACAACGGTGAGGTAGGACACGAGACCGATGTTGGTCGAGGGAACCAACGTCGGTTAGGTCAGGTTTTGTATAAAAACAAAAAAATCTGCATTTTGTGTTATTCATTTGTTATTGTTCAAAGTGAGAAAACAAAAAAAGAGAGAGAAAAGAGAGAGAAGTGTCCTGGATGGAATAGAACAGTGAGCTAGCGGTGTGATTTTGATGAGGGTTGGGTTGGTGAGTAGCGCAGTCCACGGGATCGGGCGAAAAGGTGATTGGTCGGAGGTTGCGGGTAGATTTTTAGGGATGGCGAAGAGGGATTTGGTGGACCATCGGCGTAGCGGCTAGATGTGCCACCGAGATATCAGCAAGCGATGCGAAAAGGTAAGTGCCTAACTCGATAGTGTTAATTATCTAGTGTAGAGGTTTTGATATTTTTATGTGTAGGGTGTTGTGGGTTTTGGTATTTTATGGGTGAGAAAAAGGTAAATCGTATGGGGGAATAACAGGAAAAAAAGAGGGGGAAGAGTGGTAAATTGTATAGGTGGGGTGTGTAGGGTTCTAAGGGGAGTTTAGGTCATTATAGATGGGGTAAAAGGGGTAGGGGGAGGTTTATAGAAAAGGAGGGTTTGGGAAGTTGCAGATTTTTTTCTGCAATGTGACCAAAGATGTCGGTCAAGTTTGGCCGTCAATCGGTTGGTAAGAACTGGGATCACTCACCAAATAGGTGATCGATGCCGGTTAGGTGATAACCGTGGTCGGTATAGTTGAACCAGTATCGGTCACCAAATAGGTGACCAATGTCGGTTTGAGGGTGACCGGAGTTGGTTAGGATGAACCGGCACCGGTCAAGTTTTTTAGGCACAAGGTTCTAAGAGGGATGTGGGCTAGGTAGTTGAGATGGGTAAAGTAAAAATAGGGTGGAGGGTAATGATAATTAATGAATATGGTCATGGTAAATGTAGATTAATGTTGTGCTTGGAATGGATGTAGGGAGATCGTAGTTACATATGTGGGACAGGGTTCCGCCACTACTGGTGACATTGTGTGGCTTAGTGACCCCTTTGGAGCTGTAGCACATGGAGGTAGTGGGCTTGAGTGGTATTCGGTGCTACCGACATGCTGTTCGGTAGCCCAGTTTGATGGTCGTGCTCATCGATAGATGGGATTCCATGACCAACATGTTCCACCTTCCGACGGGTGAGATGACTATCACCCTGGAGGATGTGTTCTGATTTTATGGTTACCCATATTGGGGGCCCAAGTTTACTCTATCTCCTCTAAGGCCTCAGAGGAGTTGATTGGGATAGTTTTTGGTGAGGGGGCAATGGAGCTGAGATTCCATAGCACCAGTTTGAGCTATGTAGAGATGTACCTAGCCCATCCGGATGAGACGAGGCTAGTGGATAACCGTGGTCGGTATAGTTGAACGGTATCGATCACCAAATAGGTGACCAATGCTAGTTAGGTGATAATTGTGGTCGATGACAATTGAACGGTATCGGTCACCAAATAGGTGACAGATGATGCCGGTTTGAGGGTGACCAGAGTTAGTTAGGATGAACCGGCATCGATCGATGTTTTTTTAGGCACAAGGGTCCAAGAGGGATGTGGGCTAGGTAGTTGAGATGGGTAAAGTAAAAATAGGGTGGAGGGTAATGATAATTGGTGAATATGGTCATGGTAAATGTAGATTAATGTTGTGTTTAGACCGGATGCAGGGGAGATTGCGATTACATATGCGGGACAAGGTTCCGCTCTACGGTGACATTGTGTGGCTTAGAGTCAGCACATGGAGGTAGTGGGCTTGAGTGGTATTCGGAGCTACCAACATGCTGTTCGACAGCCTAGTTTAATGGTCGTGCTCATTGATAGATGGGATTCCATGACCAACACGTTCCACCTTTCGACGGGTGAGATGACTATCACCCTGGAGGACGTGTTCCAGATTTTATGGTTACTCATATTGGGGGCCCAGGTTTCCTGTATCTCCTCCGAGGCCTTAGAGGATTTGATTAGGAATATGTTTGGCAAGGGGGTGGTGAAGCTGAGATTCCATAGCACCAGTTTGAGCTATGACGAGATGTACCTAGCCCGTCCGGATGAGATGAGGCTAGTGGTTTTATTGATGGAGGTAGTGTGTTGCTATGCACTACCTGATGTAAAGGGTGGACACTTTCCCCGATCACTGATGGGGGTGCTCCATGATATGATGGTACATGCAACACGCTTCACCTGGCACCAACATTCTTGGTGCAGCTATACAAAGAGCTATGGGCGTATGGGCGGTTGTGTAGGTTTAGCATGTGTTGTACATTTATACTACACTGTTGGGCCTACGAGCACATAGTCTGTGTTTGACCTATAGGGATGCCCCGAGTAGATGCATTCCCACCGAGATGTGTGCGGTTGGGATACAGGAGATGGGTGCTGGTTGCAGGAGAGCGGAGGTCGATTAGCCGACATATGATGTGGCCCATTTTTGGCAGTTGTTGGAGGGGTTGTCCGGAGTGGACATTATCTGGAGGCCATATGTGGGATTTCCCTCATATAGGCATATGCATGAGGAGATAGCTAAGCTCCAGCTAGAGAGGTGGATATAGGGTCACCGTGTGTCGGGAGAATGAGATGATCCCAAGAGACAGGTCCGACGACGTTCAGATTGTACAGATATTCCTCCGCCCTTCCCATAGTATCGAGAGATGACGTGGAGAGGGCCTTACCTCTACCACACTTGGTTGTGGTGCTCTACAGGAGAGGAGGAGCAGCTAGTGGATTAGTGGATTGATGACTCCAGAGGCATAGATAGGTATAGGGTGGGTGGACGGATTAGTTATGAGCCATACCAAATTTAGACCTGGGCAGCCCGACTTAAATACCGTTACAGTGTAGAGAGACACCCTACAAAAAGGGGCGAGTAGTGACGCGTTGATCACACGAGATAGGTATAATACGTACATAAATGGAGGGGTCCGAGGCGAGAGGTAGCAGAGATACGAGTACATGTGGCTAGTCTAGGCCCAGATGGTGGAGGGAGAGGGTGGAGGTGATGAAGACAGAGATGGTTAGGTGATAACCTTACTGGCTCATGTGGCTAGATTATAGGGCCGATTGGCCACATCCCGGACATAGATTGGGGCCTTATAGGCTAGATACGAGCATAGGAATAGGGGCACCACCACGAGACATAGGGATAGGGGCACCACCATAGGCATAGGGACAGGGGGCACCACCACAGGTGCAGGGAGGTAGTCCCAACAGTTCGAGGCGCAAGGTAGGTACAGGGGCCGAGACCTATAGGACCACCACAGACAATGCTTATATCTAGGTTATGGGATGCCCTAGGTGAGGCAAGATATTATCAGGACCAACTCATGGCATCCGGGATAGACTTCCTCTCTTACAAAGAGTACAAGGCACAACAGGCATCCAGTGAAAGGACGAGATCTCGCACACATAGTGTGGAGAGCACAAGAGGGCAATGAGCTCTGAGGCACAATCAGGGAGAGGCCACCAACGCATAGTGACTAGAGTGAGGTGATGTGCTAGTAGGGGCACAGGAGGTCGAGGGTGTAGGTGACATAGAGATGGAGGACATCTGGTGAGATGTCTAATATGCGGCCACCTGATTTTTGATTTATACAAGTGATTATGTTGTATATATGTCGGCTTGCATGCTGAAGATTTTTGTAGTTTTGATCACATACTGGCCTGCGTCTGAAGACAGTGAGGATGTATGAGTGATTTTTGTATATTGTGAGTATATACTGGCTTGCATGCTTTGAAGATTTTTTTATCGAGTCATTATTTTGTGTATATATGAGACCGCCTACGTGCCGATGACATTTTGTATCAGTATATCACCACGTGCCAACATTTTTGAGATGATGGACATGATGAGATAGCCATGTATATCGGAGATACACACTTATTTATATGATGAGATACATGTTATGATTTGACTTGTTGATATGTTGATGATATTTTGAGTTGTTATTTTGATATGAATGGAAATTAGGTGAGTTAGGCATGATGGAGTCGAGTTGGTTTAGGAATAGATCGAGTCGGTATGTTAGACATGGTTGAGTTAGGTTATAGGCATGGATTGAGTCAGGTTATAGGCATGGATTGAGTCAGGTTATAGGCATGGTTGAGTTAGGTTATAGGCATGGTTGAGTTAGGTTATAGGCATGGATGAGTCAGGTTGGTTTAGGCATGGATTGAGTTAGGTGATAAGCATGGATTGAGTCGGAGTTATAGGCATGGTTAAGTGAGGTTATAGGAATGGTTGAGTTAGGTTATAGGCATGGTTGAGTTAGGTTATAGGCATGGTTGAGTTGAAAGTAGGTGTAATAAATGTATGTTGTAGTAAGCAACTTGTTATGTATGTGGCTTAATTTCTAATTTTGTTAGAAAAGGGGAACTAAGTGAAATGTGACGTAAATGGTGAGTTAGGAATGGTTGAATGAATTTGTTTACGGTAGAGAATGGCCGAGCTAACCTCCAAGGGCCCCATGCCCTCAAAGTGCTACCTACATAGTCTCGGTTTAAAGGGACCTCGGCCGATGTAGTTCTCCCATGAGCTAAGGAAGAATAGGAGAATGAGTTGGTAGGTTTTTGGGCATGTTGTGGATTTAGGTGTAATAGGTGTGGGTAGATTATAGGTAAAAGGATGAAGGTGAAGGATATTATGGCAAGAGGGGAGGACTACCTTGAAGGTAAGTGTCGAGTACCAAGTCTTGTATAAGGTAATCAAAACATAAACAAAGACAGTTAAAAGATAAGAGGGGCAATAAAGCCACTTGATTGGGTAGGATCATACCAAGTAGGTCATACCTTGGACGGGGTGATGAACATAAGACCCGAAAGGCATTGGATGATTTACTGTTCTACGATGAAGGTAGTCACAAGATCACCAAATGTCAAAATTCCAAGATGTCCCTTGAGGCAATTAAGGAAATGAGAGTGGAAATGGTAAGGTGGGTGAAAGGTAATTAATTTTATATGTTTTGAGTGTTAGGTCTTTTGGGCAAGAGGTTCGAGGTCACAATGGGCAAGTCCATGACTAAATTTTTTTTTATTTTGATAGACTAATCGATGCAGGAGAAGTCTATATGGGATAAATAATATGGTACTCCTTGAGGTCTTCGTGAAGCTAATCAATGCGGGAAGCTTCGGTTTCTCATGTTTTTTTAGCTTCACATAGCTGTCCTTCGAGGGAGAAATCTATTTATAGTAGCAATTTTGTCGAGAGGAAGATGTCCTTTTGAGGGAGTCATCTTTTTCTTAGAATTTTGACTCAAGGAGTTTGGTCCCATGTGAGGTCTTTGAAATCATGGACAAGACCAAGGTGGAGGATAGGACTCTTGTTCAAAAGGCAAGGTGAAACGACCATGGGATCTCATCTAAAGGTAGATGAAAATTATCCATGAGAATCATGCTATGTACACTGCCATGATACACATATTCAAGAGAAGATAACAAGTGACGGTACTCACATGATTCTTGTTTAATCGTTAGGAGGTGTATGGAGTGGATAACGCGTAAGGGACGAGCCTATAAAGAGGTAAAGGGTGAGATAGGACAACGAGTCAACAATAGAATGGTTGAAGATGCAATGCGTTAAGGGGCTCAGTTTTGGTTTACCATAAAGTGAGATAAACGATAGGCACATGATCGATAGGTATGAGTTAGGATGTATGGTCCCACCAATTAGGAGTGAATTTTCCCGTTTACTTTTTTTTCTTTTTTGGTTATATGTTGATTTTATTTTGTGAATCCAATGGGTTGTCACCAACCAATCTGTAATGATTTGTCCCTTAACGGACTTCTGGTTTACAAAAGTTAATTAGAATTCACCCATTAAGGTTATAAAGCATCCAACCTTTTTAGACAAGGACCCTTACGTGAGGAAAGTTCGTAAATGGTCTGTTTTTACCATGACCCTTATTTCTTGATTTAGCATGTAATGTCTTAAGCATTTGGTTGCAAAGACTATGGCAAGGAATTCTTGTTCTACTTGTGTATAACGTGTTTCATAGTCAAGCAACGTTCGGCTAATAAAATAGACCACACATTCTCATTTATCATCGTCTTCTTGAGCCAACATGCAGGCTAGCGAGACATCCGTAGCTCGTGAATATAAGATCAAAGGATGATCTGGTCTAGGTGGCATTAACGTGGGAGGAGATAGTAAGAAGTGTTTAACTGCTTCAAAGGCCTCATGGCATTTCTTTTTCTAAATAATGCAACAATCCTTATTTCACCGGATTGGAGATTCATCACGAGAGATCAAATGTTAAGTCTAGAATGAATCTCCGGATTTCACCGAGCTTTCCAAGAAACGATCTAATGCTAGAGTCATCTGATGGTGGGATCATCTCAAGAACAGCCTAGATTTTGGCTGGGTCTACATCGATCCCTCGTGATGATATAATGTAACCTAGGAGTTTCCCTCCTGTCACACCAAATACACAATTTTCTAGGTTTAGTGTGACTCGTATTCAATCAAACATGAAAGAATGATGCATAGCACTTTCGGGTGATCATAGCGCTTCCTAGCCTTTTTCTAACAAGTCGTCTACACAGGATTCCATGATTTTATGAATAATATTGTGAAATATGTATGTCATTACCCGTTGGTATGTAGCGCCAGCGTTCTTGAGATCGAATGACATAACAACGTAGCAATAAGTTCCCCAAGGAGTTATAAACATGGTTTTGGCTTGGTTTTGTTCAGATATTCTAATTTGATTATATCCCGAGAACCCATCCATGAGAGACAAAAGCTCAAATCCAGCTGTTGCGTCAAAAATGACGTCAATGGATGGTAATGGGAAGTCATCCTTGGGGCACGCCTTGTTAATGTCTTAGAAGTCTATGTAGATGCGTATCTTCCCATTATTTTTGAGAACGGGGATGATATTAGATACCCACTGAGAGTAATCGACCAGTTTAATGAACCCTACCTGAGAAGTTTCATTACTTCTTCCTTCACCATGAGAGCTACCTTGGGTTTCATTGGTCTCTATTTTTGTTTAATTAGCTTTGTATTTGATTTGATGACGAGGTTATGTACCGCAATGTGTGGTGAAATTCCCTTCATTTCTTTATAATTAAATTCAAAATCCTTTTGATTTTCTTCGAGGATTTGAGTGTGTATTTCTACCTCTTCTGGAGTTAACGAAGATCCTAGTTTCAAGATATTTGGTTCTTCCTCCATTCTTATGTTAATATCAATCCTTCCTTTGATTAAAGAAGCGTTACCTTCTTCAAACTCAGGCGGGGCTAGAGGTAGTTCCAGATCTTCTCCATTCTCTACCGTGTATATGTCAAGTTCCCTTTGTGGGGGAAGCTCTACGATGGGATTTCCAAAGTAAGAAGAAAAATGTGGGATTAAGGACAAATCTACCATGTGATGGGTGAGATGTAACTCGCATAGGAATTTAGGTAATCAAGAGTGGCTCTATCCCTATCAATGTGACCTAAGATAGTAGACTTATCCTCACCATGTGCGTTAGAAGAGGGTTTGTTGATGTTTTCTTTACTAACGGTTCAAGATTTAAGGGATACCATGAAACGGGTGTCTTCCAACTCATTGTTTGGAGTGAAACGTGAATCTAAGGTTGCTATCGAATCTGTGAGAAGGTTTTGTTCTCGTGGGATTGTCTCAATGGATATGAAGTTAAATCCTTTGCTTAAATCTAATACTGCTATTTTGTAGAGTTGTAAGTGTTCAGCTCTAGTCTCATACACCTCAGAGACTTTGTTTGTTACTAATTGTGAGTCTCCTAACACTCTGATTTCATTAACACCGAGCCTTTTGGCTATGATGAGGCCAAGGAGGAGGGCTTTGTACTTAGTGCCATTTTTTGTACATTCAAAATTTAATTTAAAGGTGAACGACAGGATATTTCCCTTGGGAGAAGTAAATATCACACCTGCCCTAGCCCCATAACAACATCTAGCTCCATCAAAGTGGAGAGTCCAATGTTTATTTGAGAATATGGATGTTGGGACATTCGTTACATCTACTTCTTCTTCTTCGGTTACTTTTACCATGTAGAGTTCCTCTGCACGGGAGAGAACCAACTCTAGGGTATATCCCATACCTATGGAATCAAATGGTAGGAAAATTGGAAAATCTTGCTCTAGCAACTCAACAATTTTTGCAGTAGTTCCTAATGATACTGTTTCTATAATGTTATCTTCATCCTTGAGGACTGGGATGCTCTTGACTAGGTTTGTAATTTCTAGTTCTGGTATAGGTATCAACTTTTCTTCTGGTTTTGAGTTGGTTGGTTTGTTAAGTTGGTTTGTTGGGAGTTCAAACTTAGAGTGAACGCCTAGTCTTTTCTTTAGATCTGCTAGGTGTATGTCGAATGGTTTTGGGTCACCTTTTGCTACGAATATCTTTCCTAGGTGTAAGAATCTTATTTCTTGAAATAACGTAGAAGGGATTGCCTTCATACGGTGTATCCATGGTTGGCCGAGGATCATATTATAGTTGGTTTCCCGATCTATAATATAAAAATTAGTGAGGATTGTTTTGGGTCCTAAGGTGACTGGTAGTGTTATAGTCCCAATTGAAGTGGCTTTAAGGCTATCATAGCCTCTTAGTGTATTCTGAGTTATGGAACAATTTGTTTCTCCATACCGTAGATTTTGAAGGAAAGAGAAGGGGACTATGTTAACTACTGCCCCATCATCCACCATTGCATGTTTAACATAATTATTGTAAACCCATACTTGTAAATGCAAGGCCGGATCACCTCTACGTGTAATTTCAGCATTTGTTGGCATTTTGTTTACGTCAAATATAAATTCAGCATCCCTATCCGGCTGCCCCGGAGGGTGGATATCAAAGTCTATATGGTTTACCTATGTTTCAGGAGGTGGAGTGATGTTAATTAAATGACCTAAACCTAATGCTTCTAAAAGAGAAGCCCTATGGGCAGGAGAGTTCTTCAACAAGTCCAAAAAGGAGATGTGAGAGAAGGTCTTTGTTAGGTCATTAATTAAATCATAGGCACCTACGGGTTTTACTAATGTTTGTTGAATGTTATCTGGATCTAGTGGGTAACTTGGATTTAGCTGAGAGGAATACTCTCATGTCCTTGTTATGGCTTCCATGTGTAGATCAGTGTCTAACTCCACTAAACCGACTATCTTGGTTCGTGGTTGATTCCCTAATTGTGGTGCAACAGGTGGATTTAGTGAAGTTGAGGATTCATGATCATTGTTTCCTATGATTACACCTTTTTCGTCCCATTTGGATTTAATTTATTATTTTTATTCTGATTTGGAAGTGGATCATTGAAGATCTTAAGAGGTGCGTTTTGAGGGGAGACTGCTTCTGTGAAAGTGTTTGGCGCAGGCAATGCAGGATCTGCTAAGAACATATCTATGAAAAGTTGTCTTTGTTCCTCTGGCAAACATTGCATGAATTTATTGTAATCGTGGCAAGTATTAGTGTCATGGCCTCAAATTTTTTGTAAACCACAATATGAGTTGGGATTATAACTCCTAGGTTGTTGGTTTGGCACGTGTTGTGGTCCAAAACTCTGATTACACCATTGACTATTAGGATTAAAGTTTTGCATTTGTTGCCTTTGGTTTTGATATCCAGTTGAGTTTTGACTTGGACCCTGTGTCTGGATCTACCGTTGTTGTTTTTGAGGTGGCGGAGGATTAAAATCCACCGCATTGATCGTTGGGGTAAAATTTTTATTTCGTTGATTATTGACTGATGGTGGAGCATTTACAACATTTGCTTTTCTTTCTTGGTCGGGCCATTCTCCATCTGTTGTCACCCTACGCTTTTGTTAAGGATTTTAGGTCCTTGATTGGTGTTTACTGTACTAGGATAGGTCATAGTGTTTTGATTGGGGATGATTAACCTCCCATTTGTTCCATATGTCTCATGACCGCTATCTATTATAGTTTGATCTATTCGAGAGAACTCTAGACCACCTCATCATAAGCTCTTAGTGGGAACTTCTGGACTTCTTCCTTTATCTCTCTGCTTAGAGAATGAAGGAATAAATCACATAGTTCCATTTGATCCATGTTTGGAGTGCTTCTTTGAAGAATAGAGGACTGTACACCATCTTTGGATGAAATGAGAAACAAATTCATTGTGTTCTTGCTTAATATGCAAGAATTCCCCGATTCTCGTTTCTCAACAATTTATTCATGTCGAAACGCCTTGATAAAATATGAAACAAGTTGTTTAAATGAATGGATGGAGGCTTTAGGTATTCTGTAATACCAATCGAGGGCAATGCCCTCTAAAGTTTTGGGGAATATTTTAGCAACAAATCCATCCCAAGGAGCAGCTTCTTGAATGGTCAGTGGCATAAGCTTTGATATGTGCATTCGAGATCTCCCTCCCCTTTATACTTGGGAAAATCAGGAAGAGGTCTTGAGAGCATGACGATTCATATAGTGAAGTCTAAGGGCTCTTTTAAATATTTTGAATAAGTCCCTATCACATAGGTTTCGACCATCGATGGTGCCTGCTGAGGGGGGGAGGTGGAATGGGTTATTGATGTGGCGTAGCATATATATTTGTAGGGACATAAGGAAATCCCTGTGGTTGAGAGAATATGCCAGGAGAAGAGAACATATCTCCCTATGGTGATTTGGAATACATGTTTAAGTATGGAGGAGCATTGTTCAGAAATGGATTGTTTTGTGTTAGGTTGGGAGGTATCGTATTCTCAACTGGAGTGGTGTTTGAAAACACAGTTCTAGTTGGCATTTGCTGTAAATATTGAAGAGGCATGCCTAATGTGCCTGTTCCTATGAGGAGGTCTACTTGGCTGGGATGATGTGGAGGATTGGAAGTTCCTACTTGCATGAACTGAGAATTTTGATTTTCTTGAGCAAGTTCTAACCCTCTAACTTTTTCTACTAAAGTTGAGATGACTTCATTTGGTGAAGTCACAGTATTTTCCTCAATGGACAGTTGTTGTATATTTTGAGGTTGTATAGGCATATGGTACCCTACTATGAATTGATCATTACCCTGCCAAGTTCCATCATGGGCATTTCTCATAGGTGGAGGAATGGAGGTGTTTTCTTGAAAAGAGACCTCGGGTTGTGTTTGTAAACCTCCTATAGGTGGGTACATACTTTGAGAGTGTTGTTCACTCCTAGCATAATGTGCTAAGTATTCATCATCTAAAAACAGATATGGATCTGATTGTCTACTGATTTATAGTCTAAGCAACACCTAAGGAGATGAACCAGATTCTCCAGTGAGCGTCATGTTGTTTGATCTTGAAGGCTCTGGTTGTTATGTTTGAGTGAGCTGATCCAACTCCTCTATTTGGAAAGAAGAACTATATCTAGTCCTTTGAGGTGGAGTTTGTGTTGAAAATTGGTTAGTTGAATAGTTATCACCCCATGTTGAGAGTGAGGGTGATGGTTGTCTATTTAATTGATTGTAGTATGCTTCAAGACCTAGGAGAGGTCTGCCATATGCATCAAATCCCAACATATTTGGGGGTATATAAATACCCATAGAATAATGGGAAGAAGCGAAGATGGATAAAACTAAAAGAAGAGTGTGAAAGTGAAGAAATTGTTCCGTCAATATCAGGTTCACTAATCTTGGGGGTGAAGCTGATGTGAAGGCTAATGAGGTAGGTAAGATGAAACAGTTGTTTGTTCACATTGGGTTCACCAATTTTGTTGGTGAAGCCGATGTGAAGGCTAATGAGGTGGAAAAGATGATAAAAAAAAATTTCACATCGGGTTCACCAATTTTGTACGATGGAAAAGTGACATACGAGCATGGGAATCTACAAGTGACTCTTCTTCTTCGACCTCCTCCTAAGGTCATGTCGAGATAGTTGGTGGGGATGGAATATACATGGGGTGTAGACAAACTAGTTAGGTAATCTTATGTCTTCGACGCGCACTAATGGAATCTATGAATCTAAGGCAAAGAAGGCCCTCCTAACTGAATCGGCATGATAGATCATTCAGCTGAGGATGATTGCTCGAAGGCTCCAATCAATATCGAGCTCTGCATGATCCAATCTATAGGTTATGGGATACGTGGAAGATAACCTATGGGTGCTTCGTATATGTCTCCTGACAAGGTCATGAAAATGGATGATGGATATATAGTGGATTCTATGGGTGATTCTCTGGTCTAGTCCAGAAATCCTTAGCTTGATTAGCTACTACGTCTAGTGAGGATAGTTGTGTGATAAGGTTTGGTGGAAGTGGAGGGGACCTAAATACTAATGTGCGTAAACCAAAGATCAATGTTTGATTGACTTTGTGGTCCCGTTGGGTTATGGGACTGTGGATCATAACCTTAAGTTCGTGGTCGCTGTGGACCTCCTATGGTCATGTGAAGAATCAATCCTAATCCCTAATATCTAGTAGTCGTATGCCTTTTCAGGTCTCTATTTTTAGAACTAAAAGTTGCTCAATCTTCTCGTAGTACCTTATAGGCATTCTGGAAACTTGAATTCTTAAGCTAGTGTCTATGTCAATGAGGATGTCTCTTGCGTCTGGCTATGGGACCAAAGGATCACAACCAAAATTTTTCTCTCTTTCAAGACCTTCTACATCATGTGGATATCTATTAAGGCAATCTGTAGTTTGGCTGGTTTTGACCAAAACGTATGCGCTTTGTCATCTTCTATGTTTAATTCTCTTAACTGTGAGCTGATTTCTTGTAGGTTTGTTGTTGTTTGGAAGACCTGAATTATGAGATTTTGGTCTATGTCAGTTAGTACTTCAACAAGATTGGGTTGAGGCACGATTAGCTCGAATACGTATTCTTTGGGCTCCCTAGGTCACATAATTGTCATACAAGATCAAACAATATAAATCTAACTAAAGCAAAGTAAACTAATTATGCACAAATATATAAATTCTCTATTTTTGTATTTTTGATGAATATTTAATAGATTTAAGATAACAACTATTTAATATATCCGGAAAATGACAACTAACCTAATAACATAATTAAAAACAAACAAGGTAGCCGAGTATAGATACTTGTCTGCATGCGTTGTGAATCTATTCTAAATAACTAAATAACTGATCTAATTTAATTGAAATATTTTCTATCCTACCTCGTAAGTGAGAAATGAATCATAGTTTCTCGAAACTATCGATCCCCACATCTTCCCCGGCAATATCGAAAATGAACGTAACCAAAATGAAGTAATTCACTACTCTATTTGGTATATTTTAACTAGAACTTTGAAAGCTTGAACCTAGATTTTACATAACAGTGGTGAATCCAATTATGTGTGGCTTTGTCCCCTCAGTGTGGTCTCCTCATTCCTTCATGCTCACGTGAATCCAGAAAAGCGTGTAATGTTAGCATCAATAGAAGTAGGTATTAGAACAATGGCAGCTTTGGATGTAGACTGAATACAATGCGAGTAGGAGAGGGATAGCGCAAGAGAACAGAGCTTGGCTTATGTAATTCCTAGCGGGATTTATTGTGAGTCATACAACACAAAACATCCAGAACCTGAAACTATCCTTCTTGACGAACAAAACCTGCAACTCTAATGGCTTCAAAATAAAAATGAAACTATCTTACCTTAATTAATTGTATGAAGTAGTAATAACACTAGAACAAGAAGATCATGTGGCTTTTAAATATAAAAATAAGACTAACTATGCATGCAAAAAATGAAAACTATTGAATTCCTAAGTAAGAACTGAAAGACTAAACTATTGAAATGAGAGGATGAGGGGCAGTTTTGAGGGGCCATTTTCTTGTAATCAAACCAACTATTTATAGAATTCCCATTCACCCAAAGGTAACTCCAACTAGGACTCTTTTACCATTAAACAATGGAGAAACACTATTCTAGGGGACATAAAACATAAATACAAGCCAAGGCGGTGGAAAAAAGATGGTAAAAGTTAAAAATTTACGTGAGTCGTGATCAGAAGAACATGCTGGAAAATGCGTGAAGGACCGCCACCATGAGCAGGGGGTGGTTACAGGGACTACCGCCAAGCAAGGTGGCGGTTTTTTCACTGAAGACAAAAATGTGAAGGAAAAGAGGGGAAAAGAGCAAAAAAAAGCACGCGGAGGCTAAGCGGGGCATGCGGGATGTTAACGTACACTTGGAGAGATTTTCCGGATCCCGAACACCTTGCGAGGAGACCTGTATCATCATTGGGGCATGTGTAACATCATTCTAGTAGCGCAACACCCTTACAATTTTTGGTACGTGATCCACCGACTTGGAAGGTTTGTTCATGAACATGTTTGTCATAAGCACGTTTGATACGTTGTTGGTAAACTTGAAGGTGATCCAGAGCGTTAAGATGATGTTTGTCTAATAACTCTAGTTGTGCTAAATGGTCCTAATGAAAGTCATCATCAGTAAGCATGTCATGGAGAGAAATGTGGAGTGAGGGGATCTAGACTTCGAGAGGTAGAACAACCTTTGTACCATAGACCAAAGCAAAAAGGGTGTGGCTGCAGTGGAAGTGTGAATACTAGTGCGGTATGCCCACAGGGAAAAAGGAATGTGCGTATGCCAATCCTTCCCAAAGATCATCAACCAATTTCATGAGAATTTTGTTGAGGATTTTCTTATTGATTCAGCTTTGCCATTGGTTTGTGGGTAATAAGGGGATGAGAAACTAAGTGAATGTTGAAGGTGTCACAAATTTTTGCAATGTTTTGTTTTTGAATTGTTTTCTATTGTCATGATGAGGTGATGAGGAACACAAAAGCGACAAATAATGTGATGGTTAATGAACTCACATATCTTCTCAAATTTCATGGAGATGATTGGTATGGATTCCACCAATTTTGTGTAGTATTTGGTAGCAATTATGATCCATTGATGGCATTGGGAAGAATGAGGATTGATTTCTTCGACAAGATCCAAGCCCTATTGAGAGAAGGTCCATAGATCATGAGTGACATGTAAGGCATGACTGGGTGTATGATGAAGGTTGGAATTTTGTTGGCATTTCACACAACATTTGACATAGTCGCAACAATCATGGTTAAGGGTCGGCGATATAGCCCGAGATGAAGAATGTGCTTAGCAACAACAAGGTCTGCTAAAGTGACCTCCACATATGCCATCATAAACCTCCTTAATGGTATAAGGTATTTCGAACTTGTGAGGCATCATAAGAGAATACCATCAAAGCTATGTTTATAGAGGAGTCCCCAAGAATGAGGAAATGGGATAATTTTTTAAGGAAGGTGCGTTTTCCATTACGGGTGAGATCAGGAGGTAAGATGGAGAGAGAAAGGTAGTCAGAGTATTGTTTATACCAAAGGTCACTCGGGTTAGGGGTGTCATTTCTGATTGAGTAAACATCATGAGGTAAATAAAAATGTGAAAGAAGGCATTTCACGATGAAAAATACTTTGGAATCGGTAGGGAAGTAGGTATTTGGGAAGCTAAGCGAGTGCCATGGTATCTGCAAATTTGTTTGTTGAACATGGGATGGTTTCAAGGGTGTAACGATCAAAGGTGGTCACAAGTATGTCTACATGATGTTTATACTTTTGAAGTATCTCGTTATGACATTGGTACATACCATTGACTTGGTTTATGACCAATTGTGAATCACCGAAGATGTGGATTGATTTGACATCTAAGGCATATGCGGCTTGGAGACCTAATACGAGGGCTTCGTACTCGGCAATATTGTTGGTGCATTCAATGTCTAGTTTGAAAGAAAAAGGCATGGGTTCTCCATCCAGAGGAATGAGGATAACACCGGCCCCACCCCCACACTGACACTTGGAACCGTCAAAAATAGTTTCATTTGGTAAGGAGGTTTGTCTAGAGAAAGAGTAGCAATTGACTCATCGAGAAATTCAAAATTAGAGGGTTGATCCCCAGAAATAGGTGCATCAGCTAGTTGGTCAGTAGTAGCTTGGCCCTTGATGGAATTTTGGTGAATGAATTTGAGATCAAGACCAGCTAAAAGCATAAGCCATCATATGGCATGCTGATTTTGATAAGGTTTGGCGTACATGAAGTGTAGGGTATCGGTGTTGGTCATGACATAGGTTTTGTGGTTGAGTAGGTAATGGCGGAGTTTGGTGGCAATGAAAACTAAGGCTAAGAAAATATTTTATGGATGGTTTGATTAGGTTTCATAGTCCAAAAGATTACAAATTATGTAATAAACTGCCTACTCCCTATGTTGTTCATCGCGATGAGCTCGCATGGCTCCCAAGGAATGATCGGTAGTTGATATGTATAGGTAAAAAGGTTGATCATATTTAGGTGGAATGAGTATGGGTGGTTGGAGAAGGTATTGTTTTAGGGCCTCAAAAGATTTGTGATAGTCATCATCCCATTTAAATGAGACATCCTTCCTAAGCAAATGATGAAATGGTTGACACCGATCAGATAATTGTGAAATGAAACGATGAATGAATTGCAATTTACCTTGCAGGCTACGGAGTTGTTTAAGGTTAGTGGGCGGAGGTATTTCCAGAATGGCCTTGAATTTAGTAGGGTCAACTTCTATACCATGGAGGGAAATAATAAATCCTAGGAGCTTTCCTGAGAGAACCGTGAAGACGTAATTTTTAGGCTAAAGGTAGACGTAATATTTAATGAGGCGGTAAAATATGGTTTCAAGGACGGCGAGGTGTTCAACGAGACGTTTAGATTTAGCCAAGAGATCATCCACGTAATCTTCCAATATGTGATGCATGATATCATGAAAGATGTAAGTCATAGCACACTGATATGTAGCACCAATGTTTTTAAGGCCAAAAGGCATGACTCGATAGAAAAAGGTTCCCCAATGGGTAATGAATACAGTCTTGTGCTGATCTTCTGGGGTAAGAAAACTTTGGTTATAACCCGAGAATCCATCCATGAGTGAGAGCATCTCGTGACCAGTGGGAGGTCAACCAGTTGATCAATACTAGGCAAGGGAAAGTCATCTTTTAGGCAGGATAGGTTGAGGTCACGGAAGTCCGTGAAAATGTGGAGTCCCCTTGTTGCTTTAGTAACAGGGACAATGTTAAAAATACAATGAGGATAATCAATGGGTAAGATGAAGGAAATGGATAGAAGGCACTGAAGTTCTTCTTTGATGAGAAGAGAAATGCGATGGTGAATTTTCCTCAGCTTTTGTTTGATAGGTTTTGCATTAGGAATGGTCATGATATTGTGGACCACTATGGTGGGGATAATACTGGGTATGTCTGTGAAAAACCAAGTGAAAGCGTAGTTATGATCTCAAAGAAAGAAGTGATGGCTTCTTGTTCAAAGCAGAATCTAAAGATTTTACGATCTTTAGGATGTGTGGGTCATCCTGAGTATGAATGTTGATCTCGATAGTCGATTCATTCAACATGGTTTACATTTTAGATTGTAATGACCGATGAATATATGAGTCTTCTGCACCAATGTAGGTGAGTATGGATTCATCATCCCGACATTAAATATAGGTTTTTCGTCGTCAATCATCTCAGGATACAGGAATGGAAGAGTGGAAGGGGCCTCGCCTTCGCATTGATAAGTCAAAGGCCCCAAGGAAATGGTGTTTATGAAAAAAAAAAGTTAGGGGGATAGATTCAGGATCCATCAACTCCATCGGTGAGGGTGGTGATGAAGGTGGAGTGGGTGAAGGTAGTGATGAAGATGAAGGTGGAGGAGGGCTAGGGTCTTCAATGAGTTCAATGTGGGCCTGTTTGGTAGGAGGTTCGGGGAAGCCGATACCACTACGGTCATTATGTTTGCGGGTGGTACATGGAATAATGGTATGGCAGCCTTGCTCGTAAAATCCAAAACCAAAACCCTTCCATGCACAATGGTGTAGGAAGGTGTGGGTGAAACAATGATTGGTAAGTGATTGGAAGTCAGTGGAAAATGGGCGGGGTTGTGATGGTGGTTCAGGTGTGTAAGTGGTAGTATCAAGTCCCCCATAGGTGAGACTAGTACGAAGATGAGGAGGACCATAAAGGAGGCATTCTCCTATACGGTGATCATAGTGAGGGTGTTGGTGAAGGATTCCATACTCATGTGGAGTAAGGAATGTGTTGAAACTATAGAGGTGGTACTCCCCCAGAGTGAGGCTTTGAAAAACACCTTCCAAGGGATCATTGGTTGGTATGT
Organism: Taxus wallichiana var. yunnanensis; assembly: GCA_018340775.1. Classification (NCBI taxonomy): domain Eukaryota; kingdom Viridiplantae; phylum Streptophyta; class Pinopsida; order Cupressales; family Taxaceae; genus Taxus; species Taxus wallichiana. The sequence continues at coordinate 504,020,421 of CM031236.1, forward strand.
AGGTAGTTGGTATGGATAATGTGTCGGAGGTTGATGCGGAGGTGGAGTTAACAGATTGGGAAGCTAATGGGTCAGCCGTGGAGGTTATAGCAGTGGTAGGAATAGAGGAGGTATGTGTGGTGAAAGCAAAGTATCTTGGTAGGTGGAGGTGTAGGTGAAGTGGTATTGGGTGCGTAGGTAGATGGCTTGATGTATGAGCACATCATTGGTTCATCAAGCATGTTGCATGTTTTGAAAGGTGATGGGTCAATTGGAATGGTATAAGTGTGTCCTTCATGTTCAAACTTTACACAACGATGCAAAGTGGAAGGAATGCAACCCATGACATGGATCTAGGGTCTACTAAGAAACAAGTTATATTGGAATTCCCCTTCCAAAACATAAAACAATTATGGAACAAAGTGTGGGGGCCCATGCGAACGTGAAGGATGATAGTGCTTAGTGTGGAAGTGATAGCGTCACTAAATTAATGCAACATGAACAGATGTTTATGCATGCAATTTTCAGGTATGTGCATTTGAGCAAATGCATGGGATGAAATGATGTTAATGCTAGCGCCTCCATCAATCATCACACGGTGTACCCGTATGTCATCAATGTGGACAAAGATGAAGAGGGTTGGGTCCAGGTCATCATTTTGGTATGGCACGATCTCCTCCTCTGAGAAGCTAAGGGAGGCCACTTGGTGAACAAGGTGAGGTGAGGATGAAGGTGGTAATTTAGTGAGAGAGGCTACATGATGGGGTGTGATAATGGAGGCTACGGGTGTAGGGTCATTGGGTAAAACCTCAATAGATTGAAGAACCTCCATGAGGGCTTGACGATGGGATTCTGAGGTTTGGATGAGGTCATATAAGGACATTTTGAGAGGAGATTGGTGTAATTTTTTGAGCATGGTGCGATGTGTGACACCATTAGAAATGGGGTACGTAGGGCCGTGGATAGTTATTTTAGGTATGGGTGTAGATGGTATGTTGGGTATAGGATTGGTTGGTGGGTCAATTTCCTTTTCTTTTCCCTTCTACGCACATGTAGTGACATGTATCATGTTGATTTGAGGGAAGTTAGCAAATGGAGAAGGTGTAGGGTGAGTGGTATAACAACACAACGAGAAAAAACATACCGGAGGAGAAAAACCCTGTGAGGTCAGCTGGGTGCAACAACATTTGGTTGGTGGCATGGCAAGTTCTCTGATGAGAACCATGTTAATTTCAAATCTTGGGTGTGGCTCTGAAGGCGTGAGGGTGGAGGTTGTGGGTCATTGAGTGGGCAAGTGTGGGGATGGGTGTTTGGTGAAGCAGATCCTCATCGAGAAGGTCATCATCAAATTTGGTTTCTAGTGGACACAATTAGATAAGGATGGTTTTTAAGGCCTTGCAGCTCTCCACATCATGCCTTGACACATAATGGTATGCGAAAATTTTAGTGTCATCAAACATTTTTGGCTTGGGTTTGAGGGGGTCATAAGGCCAGTGGCGATAATGTGATGATAGAAGTCTCAAGGAGGTTGGTTAAAATTTTGGCATAGGACCTGCTAGTGGATCACAATGGGAAGTGAACATGGGTTTGGGTGTAGGTGTGGTTGATTGTCGAGGAACTGATTTTGGAAGAGTAGGAACGGGTCGAGTTACGCTTTAGGTGTCAAGTGATTTTAGGTATCGGTCATGTTTGTTTGGGTAGGGGTACAGTAGATGGATGGGTAGGAGGGTGTGTGGTTGTTTTGACTACCTTATTGTGGTGTAGTAGGGTTTTGTTTTTGGGTTACACCTTCTTAGGTAAAGGTGATGTGGGTATACAAGGTCTAGAAGGAAAACAGATAGAGGAAGAGGGCGAGTTACCCACAGGGATAATGGGGGTGTTTGAAGGTAGATGACGTGGGTCATACTTGGGGTGTGAGGGATAATGACCCGAAGTGTAGTGGGTAGTGAAGTAATAGTGAGGGTATTGGAGGTATTGTTGGTAAAGAGACTACAAGTGCAGGTGTAAGTCATATTGTGTGTGCCTAGGTAGGTTAGTGGTTTGCGAGGAAGGAATCGGTTGTTGTGTTATTGGTTTATGGATGGGTGAAGGTTGCTTGACCATGTTGAGCAAATGAGGTTTTAAGGTAGATGGGACAAGTGTGGGTGTGATTGGTACGGTCAAGGTATGAGGTCAATGAGTTTGTTTCTTTAGTTTGGGTGTCAGAGTAGGTGTGGTTTTGACGTTGGAGGATGTAGCTAAATCCAATTTAATAGGTGGATGAGTAAGGCTCGTGGTCGGGGTGACCCCTAAAGTAGTAATAGGTTTAGTGGAGGCAAATGTTGTGGGTATGGGTTTGAGTTTAGATGTAGGTTGGGTTATCAATAAGGGTGTGGTTTGAGCGCTAACAGGTATCGTGGAAGGGGTTGCGACAGTAGTGGTTGTATTTGGTTTGATGGGTCGAAATGTGTTTGGGTAGATAGTGGAGGTATCAGTGAGGGATCTCTACATCTGTGTTGAGACACAGAGTAAGAGGTGCCCCATAGTAAAGCCTTATAGAACAACAAAATGTGAGAACAACACGTCTATGGATGGAGTTGGTGAGGACCTAATGGGAATTCATGTAAAATGCATCTTAGAGATGGGGAATTGGCGGCTTCGACTTCCGTGGGTAAGAGAGCTGAAAGTAGGTCTCATTGGATTTTGGGTAGGCTGATGGATAATTCTCGCCAAGGGGCAAAGGTATTTCAACCGGTCTATGATGGGTGGAGGAGATGATGGGAGCTCCTCTATAAGTGGAGGAATGGATAGGTCCTCTCTGCTATGGGTGGAGGAGGTAATGTGTGCTCCTCTGTGGGTGGAGGAGGTAATGGGTGCTCCTCTATGGGTGGAGGAGGTAATGGGTGCTCCTCTATGGGTAGAGGAGGTACTGTAGGTAAAGGTTCTCTTAGTGGAGAAGCCGGGGTGAGATGGTCTTGATGTTAGCGGAAGATCCTCCGTAGGTGATGAAGGAGATGAAATGTGTTCCTTTGTTGGTGAAGGAACAAGGGAGGTTGGTTCTAATGTGGAAGGAGGATTTACTCTATGGAAGGGATGTGGGGTAATTGAGAGGTGATAGGTATCTCGTTAAAGATAGCGTGAACCTCACGGGTATGGGTATCGTGAGTTGAGGTCTCACCGGTTTGATTGGATGAAGGGGTGTGGTTGGGAAATGGTTTTTGAAGATTTGTAGGTTTTGGTTGGGGTGGCGTTGGGATTATGCACAGTTAACTCACCTTTCTCAAGCATTTCTTGGACAATATTCTTGAAAGTGATGCATTTTCCATCACTATGACCCTTTACTCGATGATAATTATAGAAATCATGTTCTTTATACCATGCGGGCATGGGGTGAGTAGGGTCAAAACCAGTGTGTGGTTTTATAGGTGGAAGGGTGATGGCTCTAGCTTTGATAAGCTTATCTAAGAAAAACGAGTAAGGTTCCCCAATTAGGGCATATTTTCGCTACTCTTGTCTAAATTAAAAAACTGGAAAGGTGAGAGATCGAGATGAGGGTGTAGCTTTGATTTGACGGATGAGTGGGCCGGCCTTAAGTACCACTACGTTAGCGGTGCCCTTAACTTTTGAATAAGTGGTTTGTGGTTTGGAAGAGGAAGAGGTATCATTTGAATTGAATTTTGAATTCTTATTGCGTAATTGGATTTTATTCTCTTCGATGGCCCAAATCTCTAACTTTCGTGCCATAGTGAATGCCTCATCGAATATTTGGAAGGTCCGGACTGTAAGGTCGTGAGATATGTCTAGTGCAAACTCATGTGAAGAGATTGATGAGTTCAACTTGTGGCAGTTGGAAGGTAAGTTGATTGATCAGGCTATGCCAGAGAGCAACAAAATCTGAATGGATTTGTCTTCATACTAACATGTGGAATATAGATCATCCATGGTAACCTTCTTGACGATATTGATAGAGAAATGATCCAAGAAGCCTTGGGCTACCTGATTGAATGAGAATATAGAGTGTTTAGGTAACCCACTATACCAATCTAATGTAGTTATAGTGAGGGACATGGGAAAGATTCTCAAAAGCAAGGCATCATCTTGACCTATCGATAACACCCGTGTTTGAATGATCACAAATGTTCTTTGGGTCTTCTTTGCTATTGACGTAATTGAATTTAGGGATTTCCCAATGTACGAGGTATGAACGGATAGGAATGAATAGGTGAATAGGCTTGCTACAAATCTCATTGTAGGTGAGAGTGTTATGGGAGTCGAAATCGATGCCTCCAATGTATGCATCTTGTCCAACATCAATTTAATTAGGTCATTGGTGAGTTGTGATGATTGGATGCCTCCTGTAGTGTGAGGAGGTTTGTTTTGGGCATATAATAGGGGTGGCACTCCAGTGTATGTGGCTGCCACGTAGGGTGGTGGAGAAGAAGGCAGTGAAATAGGGGGTACGTACCCAAAATGAATAATGGATGAAATAGGAGGTTGTTGGTAGTATGTATATGGGGATGGAAGGGTCGTGGTAACCCTAGTGGCAATAGGGGTTAATGATTGTGGAATGGAAAGAACCACATTCTGAAATGGGGTAGGGGTCACCACACTGGGAGGTTAGAATGTAGCTACGGTTATGTATGAGACATTAGGGGCAGATGAGGTTGTGTTTAGGGTAGTCATCAAGGGTACGGTGGATGTAATGGGTGCTAAAGAGGTAATGACGCAGAGTCATAATGGGTATAGAACCTAACTTCAAACGACTAGAGGTAAAGTGGATGCAGGAAGTACAAAGCCTAATGGGGTTGATGCGAAGTGGGTGTGAGAGTTGGGGGATAGATATGGGCATGCCATATATCAACTGACCCAAGGCATCTCGAGTGGATGACTGGAAAGGTAAAACTGCAAGGTGGTAGGGTTCTGGTCAAGGAGTCGTGCAAACTCCTCATCTCCGGTAGTGATAGTAGTAGGTTAGATGGGATCCATGGCTGGTGATAAAATAGAAGGTGGTGAAGGACTAGGTGGGAGTGGTTGACAATCCCAGTGAAATAAAAGGGTGTTTGCTTGTCTTGGGTTAGCACCATGTGAACCACTACTTGATCGTAGGGTTACTTATCCGTAAATGATACAAAGAACAACAGGAACAGGTGAATCTGGTGATAAAAGTGGATGAAGTAACAAATGGTTGCTGGAATGTGAGGGGTAACCGCTTAGGTCACTATAGAAAATGAACAGTGAGTAAACAACGAGGTAGAAGGTAAAATATGACAGGTATGCCAAATCTGAAGATGTTTAAAATGTTAATGGGAATAATGATAGTGACAGAGACTGTGAAAAGTGGAAGAAAGTGAAGTAAAAATGTCCTTTTGAGTAGGTTAGAAAAAGGACTTGGAACCGACATTAGTTGGGTATAACCGATGGCGGTCAGAGGTAACCGATGACGGTTACTGTGAAATTGAAACAATGATGAAAGAAAGTGGTTCTGAATTAAAATATGATGGAAAATCCAGATCCAAAATTCTAGGAATGATGATGATATGGCCTAGGCACACTCAGGTGAAGCCGAATACACCACCTATGATGAGGAGCATGCAAGGATGAACAAAAAAAAGTGATGAACGTGATCTCTCACTTCAAAACGCAAGCCAAGCAAAAACACTAAGAAAATGCGATCCTAGGAGTGCCTTTTCTATTATGTTTGTGTAGCTTATGCTATTTAGGGACTGACACATGAATTGTGAAATAGAGTTTTTGGTGAGGATGGCTTCCTACAAATAAGGAGATCTAAAAGGTGAGGTTTCAAGTATGTTATGGTGGGGGTGGGCTTCACTCTGAAGTATGACTCGACAGAGCAGCAAGCTAGGTGCCCACTATGCCGTGATTGTGTGATCACCTACAACTTCTTCTAGGTAGGATGTTGTTTAAGAATGTATGTATTTTGAATTTTTTTGTGGTTTGGTAAGACTCAGAGAAAGAGAAAAGGATAGAAGTGCTTTTCTATGATTCGTTTGTCAACCATCAACTGGTCATGACTTCCAGCGTATAGGTTGCCCTCAATTAATGTGAGCTAATGCAATAAATCAAAATGGAATGCACTTGTTTTTAAACCCAAATTGAAAATGTGAAATTGGATGACACAATAAGATGAAGAGGAAGAGGGATGCTCTTTCACTATAATGTAGAAAACATGAAGAAATGATTCTTTTTAATTACACCAAAAGAAAATTTTCCTTTAGAGAAAATAGAAAGAAGAGGTGGATTACTAAAGAAGAAAATTACTGTGTATACTTTTTAGAAGGCAAACGAACACACAATTTTTTCCTAGAAATGAATGAAATGTAAGGAGCCCTAGATGGGTCCCACCAGGCGTGCCAAAATGTTTCACCTTTTTCTTAGATCGTTTCTTAGAAGCGTTGACGAAATAGATAGGGTAACGGGCATAGGAGGAATACCTATTCAAATGTTGGTTGATGGGTTGTTGCACGCGTATGACTTCCGAATCCATAGCTAATGGTGAGAGATTCCTTTTGGCTAGAAGGAACTACCTGTAATGAAAAAAATACCACCAGAAGGAATTAAACAATATGGGCAGTGAACTGCCTAAGCGTATCTTAGATCCGGAAGTGTGATACTTCCTAGATGGCTATCACCCACCGTTTAAACAATTCAATGCTGTAAAAAAGTAAATCCTATTGTTATTTTGAAATGATTTAGGTATATCACTTAAAACACAATAAAAAATAGATCTAATCTAATAGGCTAAGCTAGAATAGAATCTAAAGGTCAGATGATTGGTTTTGGGTCTCTGTAGGTCTGATAAAGGGTCTCGGGTAAATCACGAGGTGAAAGAAGGTGAGATAAAATTAAGTGGGTAGGTCTCTGTCCCTTTGAGATGTGTTCTTGCTCATCAAATTTCTCCCAAAAATTTTCCAACTTGCTTCCAACCTTGAGAATAAGGTTTTTTGGGGTTAAAAGGGGTGATCGATGGCGGTTCGGCTTAATCGGCGGCGGTTAAGGGTAACAGACGTCGGTCAAGGTGGGATTTCCTAGGTTTACTAAATTAGGGAGATCCTCCTGATTTCCTTGGATCTCATGTTGTTATCCCACAGATTAGACTAGGAGCTTCTTGTGAGCATACGAGAATGTGGTTAGAGGGAATGTAGGCATTCATCTTTAGGGTTTGGGTAAGTCTTAGTTAGTTATGGCAATTTACTAAGAATAGGTCTTAGGTTGAGTTGGCTTAGTGAGGTGTCTAAGTGAATTGTATGTGGGGATATTATTCAAATAAGATATTTAAATAATAAATATAGTGAGGATAATGCATTAATTTAATTTAATTAATTAAATTAATATTAGTGGGGTGAAGGGGGTCATGGCTAGGTAAATGTAATAAAGGGTGCTTATTGGTCAAGGTACGAAAGGGGAGTGTGACCTGATTTTAGTGTCTACAAGGGCATCCTATCAATCCAATTAAACTAATCAATCATATTAATCCAATCAATTCAATCAATCAATTCAGATTATCCTCTTGGATTGAGCATCCATAAATAAATCTAACCCCCTGCATCGGGGCATCTTGTCATTTGGACACCTTAGTAGGGGCATCCTATCACTCACCAATCTCTTTTGATCTCAACATTTCTCATATTCTTCTTCTAACATGATCTTCTCTTTATTTCGAGAAGTCACCTAACTTGTTTCCTCCTTGCCCAACCTCTTGAGGGGCATAACCCTCACTATCCTAGTAGCATCTCTTTCTTTGAACAGATTAATGCTCCGTAAAAACCCTTCAAATAGAGGAAAAATGCAGACATGTAAATTATTGACATAATAATAAATAAAATCCCTATTAAACATTATTAATTCCTATCATATATTTCCCAAATTACGAATTCATGATTCCATAGTTCCCATCTTAAACCTATAATAATTAATCACAAGATTAATTATTATTGACCCTTTCCTAACTTCCCACTAACCTCATTTAACCTTTCTAGGAATTTAAAATTCATATCTACCTACCCACTTACTCTACATCTACCCTATAACTAACATGTCCTATAGACACTAAATCACACACTTCAGGTATCTATTTATTCCTAATCACATACTACTATTCATATGATTCCTAAGTAAGAAAAGTACTAATCAATCCATGTCTTTGGCCATCATTGTTTTCTCGATTAAGACAAATATGGATTTAAGCTATGAAAATGTTTAACACCGATTACTATTGTAACAATAAATAATTAATCAATTAAAAATATAAATTAATCCAAGTAAACTATGCTATAATATGTGAAACCCTAGTTAAAAATAAGGGATAGAATGACTTAGTTGTTTTGTTGAGATCCTGAAGGTGCATAGAGCTGGAAAACTAGAGAATTCAAAGCACAAAATGTCACACCAAAGCTCAGAAAAATGTAGATATGGAGGAATAAGTTGGAAAGGGGCATCTAGATCCTACGGGAACCATAGACCTATAGTTGGTGCCTATGACAACGCTAAAAAACCATCTTTGACTGGTCGCAAGGTGTTCTTTTTCCTTTGCCTTTGGTCACTAGTATGTCACATAATATTTTTCGAGGTTCTTTGAAACCCGTAATGAAATAATGATGTACAAAACCCTCAAAGAGATGTCAATTCCTAAAAATAAAGATGAAAAATGAGGGGTCGAGTATCCTCAACTATCAAATAAGTGATCTTACCAATGAGCATTACACTACATATAAAACCAAATGTAGTTTTATGTGTGTGTGTGTGTGCAAAATAGCGCCCTAGGTGGACCTTGTGAGTTTCATACTTGATAACAAGGAAAGTAGCTATATGTAAAGAAATGTAATATATGTGTGCATGGAATAGAATAAATGACCCTCCTATGAAGTGTATGTAGAATAATATAGTCATCCCTAGGTGGCTCTTGTGTCTTTCAAACTTGATAGTGATAAAATTAGCTAGATGTAAATAAATGTAATAGATGTGTGCATGGAATAGAATAGACTTCCCTCCTATAAAGTGTATGTAGAATAATGCATTCCCTTACCCTTGAATTAATGTTATAATAGATTCTTGAATGCTCTTGAATAGCCATTGGATGCAACCTTAGGTGGTGATAGGTAATGCTTAGTTCTTGGTCCCTTATTATGATCACATAACTTTATATTTATATGATTCCTTTACTTTAATTTCGTAATCAACCCCAAAAAGGATGAATACCAAAAATATAAGATTCTCAAATGGCTAAAAATGACCCAAAATATGTAAACAAAGTACAAAGAGGTCAGGGGTGCCTAGAGGGAATGGGGGCGTGTGGCATTGGTGTCGTGGTGGGCGATAGTGTCCTGGAATAAAATAAACTAAAGGGTCAAAGGTGAGAATGAGAAAGAAAGTGTGTAAGAACAAAAGTGGCAATAAAAATAAAGCAAATATGGCCAAAGACATGGGTTAATTAGTACTTTTCACACTTAGGAATCATACGAATAGTAGTATGTAATCAGGACTAAATAATTACCCAAAGTGCATGACTTATGTCTATATTTTCCCCCTCGTATGTTATTGAGTAAACACTTTGTTGGGTCCCATAATATTGGCTAAGTACAAGAAGGTGCATGGGCGTTTGGGACCTATTTGAAGAAGGGCGCATAGGTTGACAATGCTCAGGGAAAGGTTCTTGCAGGGGTTTAGCCGAATGATGGTACACACACGTAAGACAAGATGGGTTTTGGGACTTAGCCATATTTGGCATTCTAGGAAACACACGAGAAAAGTGTGACCCATCTAGCATGCGGAGTGGATAAGGTACTAGCCTGGCAGCTGTAGGAACAAGAATGAAATATTCCATGCATGTGATGGAAGGATCCAAAAAGACATCATTGTAAAGAGTGGAGAGCTCAGATCAAAGGAAGCATGCTCCATTGGAGGACCACATGGACACTTGGAAACCAATTTGTTATCTTAGGAAGGCATGGCAATGGAGACTAAGGATGTATATATAAATGCTTGGGTAGAAGAGAGAAGAGATGAGAGACACAAAGAGAGATAACACTTTGGATATGCGAAGCTCTGTAGGAATAATTAAGGATCCTTTGGGTTGGATTTAGGAGAACTATAGGATTGATGACAATTTTAGAGGAATGGGTCTATAACCATTTTTGTAATATGGAAGCATAGCTTAGGGTCCTGATGCATGACTCTGGTTTGCATTTTTATATTGTTCTATTATGGCCTAATGAATGTAATGTGGTTATTGAACTTATTAACATGAATATAGAATTCGGTTCTAAGGAATATATTCGTTCATGACCATAAATTCTAGTGTATTTCCTTTGTGTTATGAATTAATTTTGTATTATGTTAGATACTTCTCTTTTATGGATGCATTGATATGATAACACATCCTATGCTCTTAGAATGAACATATGGTTCTTTTCTTTCCTGCATCTAAATCTTTCTTAAGGATGTATTCTCATAAGATTCATATAAAATAGGGGTTCAACACCATGTACGTGACTTGGGTGACTACCCATTACCCGCATTGGGTGATAGGCTAACACACATGGGATTAGACTGTTGTTCTAAGGGTATAAAAATGAATACATCTTGGTTCTATTGCTTGGACCTCTTTTAAAAGTTGTTATGAGAAATGGCATACATCTTGGTCCCTATGGTGCATGATGATCAAACGTTTAACCTTGGAAAGTGTTGAAACATGGTTCAAGAGCATGGATGACGAGCTTTCTCAAAGATTCAATAATGGACCTGAGTTAGATGTAGGTAGATGGGTAAAAGAGAACCTATACCATGAGTTATACGAGACATTCTTCTATTATTTTCCAGTAGAACTATATGAATGGCTTTCAACATATGCATCTAGATTGAGCTAGTACTATAGATCATGCATATGGACCCAAGATGATTACCAGAGGCTACAGGATGTAGATCTGACTTAGATGCATGTTGTTGATCATTGGTGGAAAGGAGTCCTGACTAGTTATACCTTGGAATATGCCATTTCTATGTATTCTTGCCCAAAAGTTGTTGAGTTCAAGTTTCTGAAGAATCCCAGAGGATCATTTCTACATGTTATCCCTTTGGCTATGAATATCTTGATCATTACCCTAAGTTTAGAGTCATTCCCTATGTCCGGCTAAGTGTCTCTGAGCATTGGGAGAGGAAGCTAGGGTAGAGGAAGATGGTGGAAATTACGGCTAAAAAGGAAAGGGAGGAGAGATGACTCAAGTATAATGAATCTCGTGAAAGGGAGATGACTAGACAATGCGAGGTTGCAAGTGTGATGGATCTATGGAGGTAGATGTTGCGGGAAGGAGTTAAGGTTCACGCAGAGGATGTGGACCTAAGTAGTCTGTGCTACCCCATCTTGGAAAGTGCAGGAGAGAAGCCCCTTCATATTTCAATGAGATTTCATCACATGAAGAAAGGAGAGCCATCAGCGCACATCTGAACCCACCTAACAACCAACCCCTAGTGCTTGGTTTTCTAGATCAAGAGAGAAGTATTGTTAACCTAGTTGGTATTAGTGGGAGTAACCGATCTGTACCAGGAGATATAATTTCTCATTCGAAACATCCATGGCTGCGTAAACCATTCCGGTATTTAGAGGAATTTTTGGACAAGGTGAAAATATGCAAGGTTTGGTATTGCATCTAGAAGTGGCGCGAGGACACACAACTGATAGTGGGACAATATCACAAACCATCGATGTGTAGTTTAGTGGGATGTTAGGAATACTAGGCGTGACCACTTTAGGCCATTTTCCAGCTATAAGAGGTGGATCTAGTGGTATAGGGGCTAGAGGACTTGGTGGACCTAGTGGATTTGGAGGATCTGGTGGGTTAGGAGGAACAAAACCTGGTGGATCTAGTGGATTTGGTGGAGGAGGAAACATCGGAGGAAACCAAGGCTCTGGATTAGGAGGAAAGGGTTGTAACCACCTCCACAAGTATTCTTTGAGATGTCTTTACATTTTTCGAACTACGGGGTATTGAAGATGCTACAGAGCATGTGCACAAGTGTGAATTACTATGACACATGAAAGGGATCACTAACCCGAGAAAAAGGCAAGTTAGTTTGTAATGATGTTGCAAGGGTGTGTGCATAGTTGGTATCAAAAGTATGACCCCCATCAAACAGTGGTAGATTACACTGCATTAAATAATACCTTCCTAGAAGAATTCCATATCCCTGAATTTGAACAGAAGAGCATTGGTGCCCTGAAGGAGATCCAACAAAGAATGGCGAGAGTGTGCGAGAGTACGATGCACAGCTTTAAGAATATCATGTCAAAACTATCCTATGATAATCACGCTTCTCAAAATGCTCAATGGTTTTTTAGAGGATTAATAACACCATTTAGGAGGGCTCTATCACACAAGACTTTCACAGAGACCCATGCGAGGCATTGGAAGCTTCCACCGCACCGAGGCTATTGGGAGCATTGATATTAGTGTTAGCCCTTTTCTGGAGGCTCAAATTACTGCAATGGCCAAGCAGTTGGAGAATCTTTCTATAAACTCAATGTATGAGGTTTGTAGTGGGCTTTGGTGTATAGACTATGAAGTAGAAGGGCATACAAAGGATAGTTTCCTTGAAATTGGTATGCACCATGGTGGTAGACTGTGAGATTTTCCATAGAGATCATGATGAAAATAGGTGTCCTCTACTATAGTGCGCAATCCATAAGAATGTTTCTTTCTATTGTAAGATATGTACCTCTACGACCCATGATACCAAGGATTACAAAATGATTGACCAGATTCATGATGTTATTGATCTTGGTGTGCACCAGACTAGTCTTGTAAGTAGTTCCAAGGATGATGATCATCGTTATAAAGGGCATGCAAATAGAGGAGAAAATGGAAGAGGTTTTCATGGAGTATTTCATGGTCATAGTAACCACGACTGAGGAAGAAGTGAGTTCTCGTGAGGAACTTGTTATAACTATGGATCTATAGAGCATTACAAGCATGAGTGTTGTGACCTGTTGTAGTGCTCATGGTGTAGAAAAAAAATAAGTATGAGGAGTGTCCTAAGTTTTTGACACATAAGCCAATAGCACCGGAAAGAAAAAGGCATTGGGATGGTGAGTATAAACAAAGACAACCCTTATTGGATGCCAAGAGTGGTGCATGAGTTATGATTAGAACCTATGTTGTTAACAATGTGAGCAAAAGTTGTGCGCACAAGGGAGATGCCGAGACAAAAATTGGTTGTTAGGGAAGAAGTGGTATATGGGAAGTATCTAGATCCTACTCATCTGAAATAAGTGTATCAAGATACTATGGATGTGATTCATAGTTTGCAAGGGGAGATCCAATGTCTAAAGGAGCAATCAAAGCAGTTCGAGAAAAGGAAGAATGTTGAAGCTCCAAAGGAGGACTTGGATGAAGTAAGAAAAGTATGTAAGATGCTAAGGAAAGAGAATATTATTCTCTTGTTAGGAGAATGGCTAAGAGAGAAGGTACCATGCGCTGAAGAAGAGCATGAAAGGAAGGTTTTACATGCAAACCTTCCTCCTCATAGCCTTGATTATGATAAGGAGATTAATTTGAATGTAGTTGTTGATGGATGACTTCTAAGTAATATCCTCATTGACACGGGAGAAGAGGTCAATGTTCTTACCTTAGACTCCTGGCATTAAATGGGAAGACCTGCATTACAACCATCTTTGAATGTGTTGTATATGGAAAAAAAGACAAAGGAAATGCCCATTGGAGTCTTGAAGGATGCGATTATCACTATTCAAGGGGCCAAATTCACTAGGGAATTTGAATTCTTGGCACTCGCCGAGGTGGATAATTTCCCAACATTACTTGGGTGCCCTTGGTGTTATAAGAACAATGCCAACCTATGGTTTAGCAAGGGGTATATCAACTTCGAGACCAAGGAAGAAAGGGTGACTATCCCTTTAACACATGGGAAATTAGCACCCTATATTGAGCCCTTACGATAATAAGTCCTCGACATAATCTATGTGAGCTCCATCAGAGATCCTAAGATAATTCATCCCATGGAGGAGTTATCCAGATTTGAATATGCTCACCTTGAGTGATACCACTAGCATGACATCTGACAATTAGGCACATGGGAATTATGAGTTGATTGGGTGATAGTTGAGAGGATCTATAACAAGGGTAAAAAAGGTGCACTCGACCAAGTGCCCAGGAGGGAAGAAGTTACCTAGTTACTGCGGAGGAACATACCTTGAATTTTTCTTACGATAAATGGAGGCTCGGTTGAAGAATGTGGATGTGAGATTAGGGATGCTTAGTTATAACCTACTCAAAACTACAATGTGCTTTGAGTAGGATACTCATCGTGATATCCTCCTAGAATGGCATGAGGTAAGAGTCACATTCTCTATAAGTTTCTCCATAGGAAATGTGCCCATTGTCATTCAAGACTACCATGGTAAGGAGACCACCTCATCTCATGTCCAAGTATGTGAGAAGGCCTGGATGGGAAGTGCAGAAGTGCTACCACCTTAATTATGGGTACATAATTTGTATTCCACCTTACAAGGTTGTGCGCACGCATGGTATATTCATTCGGAGATGTACCATCAAACAAGTAATTGGCAGGAGTTGGCGGTTTATCTCATTCAAGATTTCAAGTATAGGAGTACAAATCCATCAATGGATAGGGTGTTATAAGTAATCAAGTGCATTACGGATCTAATGCTATGATATAAAATAGGATCTTTGGAGTTGCTAGGTGATCCTTGTTTGGAGACGCACCTCAATGAAGAAGAATAAGAAGAAATACAACTTGAGTGCACGTGCATTGAAAAGGAAAAAGGAAAAATGGTCTATGTAGTAGATGGTGAAGAAATGGAAATTTTGGATGTTAACCATTCTGAAGGTATGCATAAAGTCATAGATAGTGCTGATGAGTGAGCATGTGCCTACCATGATCCCTTGAAAAAAAAGAAGGTTAACATTGGGATAGAGACAAAACCTAAGGAAGTTATCATTGGGGACTATTGGTTGGAAAAAGAAGTTTCAAAGGTCATTGATCTATTACACGAGTTCTAGGATTTGTTCCCTCGTAGGTACCATGAACTCAAAGGCATCCACCATTCCTTAGGGAGATGAAGATCAAGTTGAAGGAAGGTGCACACCCGATTTGGAAGAGGCCTTATCGGATGAATCCAAATTTACGCATACGGGTCAAGGAAGAAATAGATAAGATGATAGCATCTGGTATCATTGAGGCTATGGAGGAATCAGAATGGATAAGCCCAATGGTCATAAATATCAAGAAGGATAGAAGAATAAGGATCGAGTGTCAACTACAGGACCTAAATGTAGCATGTGTGATTGATCCCTTCCTAACCCCCTTTACTCAAGAAATTCCTAAGGGAGTGGTCGGGCCCGAGGGTTATTCTTTCACGGATAGGTTCTCAGGGTATCACCAAGTCAGGATTGTAAAGGAAGACTAGAGAAAGAAAAATTTCACCACTGAATGGGGAAGTTTTTCCTACAGTTATGCCTTTTGGATTGAAGAATGTGCTTACTTGTGTTCTCGTGCATCGTGGTACAAGCATTTTAGGACTTCATCCATAAATTTCTTCAAGTTTACCTAGATGATTGGACTATGTATGGGTTGGTAAAATACCATTGTGACAATTTGAGGTTGATGTTTGAGAGATTTCAAAATTGAGGATATCCCTCAACATTAAGAAATGTGTCTTTACTACTCCATTTGGAACCTTGTTAGGACATATTATATGTAAAGAAGGCTTACTAGTGGATCCCACCAAATTTGCAGTTATTGTGGGATTAGGGGAGCCTACTAATCAAAGCATCATGCATGGATTCCTTGGACATATGAGGTACTATATGAAATTCATCAAGGGGTATGCCAAGATCTCCATGCCCTTGAGGAATTTCTAAAACACAAGAGTGCCTTTCATTGGGGAGAGGCACAACAAAAGGCATTTGACACTTTGAAGGATAGGCTTGTCACTGCACCCATACTACGCTTTCCTTCTTGGGATAATCCTTTCCATGTGCATGTTGATGCCTCGAAATCACCATGGAATAAGTACTAGCATAACCTAGTGAGGGGATTGTTGATCACCCCTTGTGTTTTGCAAGTAGGAAGTTGACACCAGCAGAATATAATTACACTACTAAGTGCGAGGCATTGTTAATGATCTACATGTTACATAAGTTCAAATAGTACCTATTGGAAACACCCTTTATATTCTATATAGACCACATGGCATTGAAATACTTGGTGAACAAGCCCATTTTGCAAGGGCGCATATGTCGTTGGGTCCTATTATTCCAAGAGTTTGAGTTCACGGTGGTTATAAAACCAAGAAAAAGAAATTCGTAACCTAATAAGTTATCAAGGATTAACTCAGGGAGGATGCACAAAGCATTGAGGATACCATGCTAGATGCACAACTATTTAGGTTGTGGCGCGCACCCTTAGACTTGGAATATATCACAATATTCTTGAAAATTGGTGTGACGCCGAGATAGGATGAAGGCTCGGAGAGGAAGCGATTAGTAATATGCTTCGTTCCCTACATGTTGATTAGTGTAGATCTCAGATAAGTTAGGATGCGATTAGGTTCAACACCAATGTGCATTGGAACATGAGCGCATGGTAATTATGGAGGAAGCACATGGTAGGATTGCAAGAGGACACTATACAAGAAATGCTACCGCATGGAAGATTCTCTTGTCATGGCTTTAGTGGGAAACCATCTACCAAGATTGTATTGAGTTTTGCAAGGCATGTGACCTTTTCCAGTGCATTGGAAAACCTAGAAAAGAGGAATGAAATGCCCTTGCGACCAATAGCCAACACTGAACCATTTGAAAAATGGGCAATCAAATTTGTAGAGCCAATTTTGCCTACCATGCTAAGGACTAGTTCAAGGTATATCATTAATTACACTGATTACCTAACAAGATGGGTAGAAGAAACACCTATGAAGGATTTCACTGCAATGAAAACTGCTAGATTTTTATGGGAGAACATAATTAGTAGGTACGGTTGTCCTTTAATCTTGACTAGTGATAGGGGTACATAGTTTTTCAATGAAACGGTTAAGAAGCTGCTCACTGCGGTTTTTATGGTGCCCCATCACAAAACTACCCCTATCATCCATAGGCAAATGGAACTATTGAGGCATTTAACAAAATACTAAGTCACACATTGACCAAAATCTGTGACTTCGGAAGACAAGATTGGGATGACAAAGTATTAGTCGTTCAATGGGCATATAGGACAACTTACAAGAGGTTGAACAAGGCCACACTGTTTCAATTGGTGTTTGGCATGGGGGTTGTTTTTCTGGTTGAATTAATGTTACCATCGCTATGTATAACATGCGCAGGAAGGTTGGATGATGAAAAAGTGCTGGAAGAAAGGATTGATAAGTTGATGTAGTTAGATGAAAGGAGATCACTTGCTAGATGGAGTCAAAAGACAAAAATACAAGACAAAAGGCATGGCATGATCATCATATAAAAAACAAGCAGTTTGAGGTTGGGTAGATGGTGTTGTTATATGATTCCAAGTTTTTGTGCCATCCAGGGAAGTTGAAATTCCATTGGCTAGGACCTTACATCATCTTGTACATCCTTGATTCAAGTGCTTTCCAGTTACAAGCACTAGATGGGATGAGATTACTGGTCATTTCAATGGGAGTAGGCTGAAAGCCCTACTATAAATAAGTCTTCTTGGTGTTTGTAAATAAGGCAATATTTCTAGTTAGCTTAGGATTTCCCTTTACGCTTTTTATTTTCTTGTGTTTCCCTTTCTCGTTGCTTATTCCTTTCTTTTTTGTTCTATTTTGCACCTTGTGCGCCAATAACCACATTATTTTCTAAGGTTGTGTATGCACAAAGGACCACACATATGTTTTAGTGTGGGGTGGAGTAGTGTAAAGTAAAGTATAAGCCAGTAGTAAAAGTTGAGTGGCCCAGTAGAAGGAAGCGCGTAAGATTGAGAAAGCGCATGGGGAAATAGTGGATAATGAATTGTGGTGTCAAGAAGGCTATAACAAAGACCACATATAAAGAATGAAGAGCGCAAGAACAACATGAGGTAGGTGAGGGAAAAAATTAGGTAAAGGACAGAAGAAGTTCCTTCGCAATGTAGACATGTGCATAAGAGTCTTCGGTCAGATTGGATTTTTACATGCTTTAGAAGGTTGTAGAAGGTTTTTCATGCAGGATTGGGTGCGTGGGTAAGGGAACTTAAGGTTGACCTAGTGGAAAAATCTGCATTTAATGTTAAGTACATTGGTAGGTGGTATAACATTTATTGCTTTAGAGAGGAGCAAAAAATATAAATATGAGGTCGAGCAAGTCATTATTTTACCTTGCTATTACAAATTTGAAGTGCTCTTGTGAACTAGGGCATCCAGAGAGATTTGTGCAAAGGAAGAATAATAATAGAGATCTAAGTATGTGACTAGGGTGGATCTGTAAACTAGGAGGAAGGAGTACATGGGTGTGAGAAATATTTTTTAAGTGTGTCATCTTATGGAAGGGTTTTCCTAGTTAGGGTTTGGCAGCTAGGGCACAAAGAGAGAAGGATTTCTTCACGGAGTTAAGCCTTAGAATTGAGCAGAGTAGTAGAATAGAGCAAGGAGTTTTAAATTTTAAATTGACAAGAAGAATGACACCAAATAAGGTGATCATTTCACCAAAGAAACAAAAGGGAAAGGGAAAAGGAAAACAAACCATTGCCGTCACTAGCTCTAATGAGGAATGGTACGCAGAAATGTAGTACCCAGATGGAGTATTATTGGGAAAAGAGTGGGTGTCACATTTGAGACAAATGGCCATGAGTGATTACAACCATCGTATGAGCACTACAGAGAAATAAATGGTGCTGGAGCTGGTTCGTCTAACTAACAAGAGAACACCGAGATGGAAAGCAAATATATAGCGACGAGGTGAAATTAAAGTTGGAAAAGGCAAGGCTATTGCAACTGTATGAGTTACCTTATTTTGGCAAGCTCGAGTGGCTATATTAGTGGTTGATGTCATGCGTACATGAAGACCATTTCTACTTTGTAGGCCACAAGATGCGCATAACACCTCAATTGATATCCAAATTCATTGGCCTGAATTGTGAAGGGGAATCCATAGATGACAATTTGAGTGATAAGGAGGCCATCAAGGAAACTATGGAGGCTTATGACTACAAAAAGGGTTCATGGTACTTTGACATCACATAAATTCTAGACCTTGTTATGAGGATGGCCACGTGCTTGGTCACCAAGCTTAATGATCAAGAAAGATGGACACAAGTAAACAAGGCATGGTTAAATATATGCCGAAGATCTCATAAGGGACCATTTATAACTTGTCTACCTTTATTACAGATGAGATCATAAGCAACATGCAGAAGGAGAAAAGATATTATTCAGAAACATTATCCTCACCATCATCTTCTCAAAGATTAGAGTGCCCAATGGGCTAGAGAAGTTCATTTGGGAGTATCCAAAAGAAAACCCCTCACCCGTAAAAAGGTTCAAGAAGTATACTTGTGAAACCATGATGGTCGCCACAAGGAGCACCTAGAAAAGTGGTACAAGTGAATGCGCGATGTATTCGGGGTAGAATGGAGGATCCTTGAGTAGTTTCCCACACTTGTGGATGGAGAGGCAGAGTTTTTGGTTTATCAATATTTTTCCATTGACAAGTTTACATTGACAAATGGGACTAAGAGCCCATGGTGCAAGCTGCCCTTCTCCTTCACCACGCAATACTTTTAAGTAGGGGTCAATTGGTTCAAGGAGGCCAAAAGGATAAGGTTCAACCTTAGTGAGGTAGACCAAGACCACCACAAGCTGTGCCGAAAGCTCGTATACCCTAAGAAGTGTGCATACGTGGAGAAGTATGTCTCCCACAAAGTACAAATGATGAAGTTGATAACACTTCCAATCACCAGAAGGGCTATAGCAAGGGTATATCTATGCATAAGGCCTAAGTTTGAGAAAGGCACCTATCTAGAGAGTGATGTCTCCATTCTAGAAGACCCCACAAGTCGGAAAAAGGCTGCACCAAAGAAGAGGGAAAGAGAAGAGGTACAGGAGAAGAAGGCACCAAGTGTGCAAACCCCAAAATCGTGTGTGGTGAAGTAGTCACAAAACCTAGCACTTACATGCATAGGAAGAAGTCCCCAGTCAAGGAAAATACCCTAGAAGAAGAGGCACCAGAGCATGAAGGACCCCTCACACATGAATAATCACCAAGGAAGATGTCGCCTATTAAGGAAAAGGAGAAAGAAGAATCTCCTATACTAGAATCACCAGTTAGGAAGAAGCAAAAGGTGGCAAAAAAGGTAGACTCGGAGGAAATAGAGAGCCTAGAGGCCTACATTGGCAACAGGGATGATGAAGAGCCCGAGGGAGGTCAAGACCATCCGGTATATAATGTACATGACTCTGAGGAGGAGGAAGATGAAGAAAATAATGACGAGGAGGAAGCAGAGATCAAGGAAAGGGGGTGAGCGAAGAAGTAAGCACCAAAATCGGGAACCCCAAGCCTCACCAAGGAACAAGTGGAAAAATTTGCGGAAAGATAAGTGGTGGACATCATTAAGGATTTGGTGGAGCAAGAGTTGGAGCAGAGCACAAATGAAATTTTAAAGGAAATAGAAGAAGAGAGCATTGGGAAAGAATATGGAAATAGGGAATCCAAATTTGGTAATAAGATTCCCAAAGGTTGTGTGAATATGTGGGAAGGGTGTAGTGGTAGCACAAGGGAAAGGAATGGGATACATCAATGATCCAAGCAAGGTGCTATGTGTGTGCTTCCAAAGCACCATACTAATAAAACAACTCCTGGCTATGACTTCATTTGATGAAGAAGGCATATATCCTCGAACCAGAAAGATGTTATGTTGTGCATTCGAGTCCCACGTGGATGAACTTGAGTTTGAAGTAAGTCGGGAGCACTGATGAAGGTGCTAAAGATAAAAGTAGTAAATCCATTGGTAAATGCTCAACAATTATTAGGTCATCAGTCCATAATGCGCTAAAAAAGTTTCAGTTGAGATTGAGGCCAGACTGTTTGGAAAAAATGATAGAGTAAGATTCCTGGAGGAGGAATTAGAGAAGGAAAAGAAGGAGCTTGTTAAGAAGAGCAAGGACTTGAAGAAATAAGAGCTTATCAGCACGCAATTAAGGTGTGAACTAAAAGAGGAGAAAGCAAGGGTGCATAAGCTACACAATAAAATTGAAATGATTACGAGTGCTATTGTTTTAAATCATCCTAACCTAGTGCCACCCAAGAAGAAATATGAATCAACCTTGCAGTGTTTGAAGGATTTGACTTACATCCTCACGATGAAAAGGTGGCCACTTGTCTTAAAGACTACGGAAGAAGTGCTAGCACACAAAGAAAAAGAAGATAAGCTAAAGGTTGTTGAGATCGTTGCTCAATATACCAAACTCCTTGTAGAGGTGAAGGCCACCACACAAGTTGTTGAAGTTGTGTATGAAAAATTTGCTGATAGAGACAGAGTGGCAAGCATCCTAGTTGCCACACATGAAATGGAACTCAAGGATTTTCAAGAAAATAATAAGGGGAACAGGCCGAAAAAGATATAAAATCTTGTCTAAGGTAGAAAAGAAGTCAAAATCCATCGAGACCTTGAGGCTCAATCAAGAGCCAACTAAAGGAATTATACCCCTAGATCACCCATAGGATGGATGTAGTTGATGACTTGGGAAAGTAATTGGAGAATATTGTAGACAAAATGAGTGCCAAAGGGGAGGAACTAAGTTTTGAGGAGGTGATATCCCTTATTAGAGACCTCTGTTAGCAAAGCACAAAGAAAATTTGACACTGGGAAAAGATAGAGGTATAAATACGGAAGGATTTCCCTCTCCACCTTAAAAAAAAGAAATGTTCTCTATCACTTTCCCCATTCTTTCATTATTTCTCCCAATTCTTCATTCCTTCATTATTTTTCACCTTATTTAGAGCTTTCCATTCTTTATTCATTGAAGAAAAGTGTTTCTGAGGACAAATAATAGGCGTAGTGTGGGGTGATGTTGGGACCCGATATGGCTAAGTACAAGAAGGCACGTGGGCGCATGAGACCTATTTGAAGAAGGGAACATGGGTCAAAGGATCATATGGAAGGGTTCTAGTAGGGTTTAATAGAACACATGGCACACACATGTAAGACAAGATGAGTTTTGGGACTTAGCCATATTCGTCGTTTTAGGTAGCACACGAGAAGAGTGTGACCCGTCTAGCATGCAGAGTGGATAAGGTACCAGCCTGACAACTGTAGGATCAAGAATGGAATATTCCATGCATACGATGGAAGGATCAAGAAATAAATCATTGTAAAGAATGGAGATCTCAGATCAAAGGAACCATGCTCCATTAGAGGACCACATGGATACTTGACAACCAATCTGTTATCCTAGGAAGGCATGGCAGTGAATACTAAGGCTATATATAGAGATGCTTGGGTAGAAGAGAGAAGTGAGGAGAGACATAGGGAGAGATAACACTTTGCATAGGTGAAGCTCAAAGCAGGAATAATGAATGATCCTTTGGGATGGGATTAGGAGAGCTATAGGAGTGATGGCACTTTTAGAGGAATGGTTATGTAACTAGTTTTGTAAGATGGAATCATAGCTTAGGGTCCTGATGCATGACTCTGGTTTGCATTGTTATATTGGTCTGTTATGGCCTAATGAATGTAATGTGGTTATTGAAATTGTTAACATGAATATAAGATTCAATTCCAAAGAATATATTTTTCATGAGCATAAATCCTAGTGCATTTCTTTTGTGTTATGAATCAATTCTGTACTGTTAGATACTTCTCTTTTATGGATGCATTGATATGATAACTCATCCTAGGATCTTAGAATGAATGCATGGTTCTTTTCTTTCCTGCATCTAAATATGTTTTAAGGATTTATTCTCATAAGAATTATATAAAGGAGGGGCTCGGTGCCTTCATGCATGCCTCGGTGAGTGCTCAACACCCATTGGGTGATAGGCCAGCGTATGGGATTAGACTATTTTTATAAGGGTATAAAATGACTACAAGATTGATAAGATAAAGTAGATAGATATGTGTACCGATAACAATGTAGATCGATGGTGAGAATCACGTCAAGAGACAAGGAAAATATTGGAGTGATAAAAAGGTGAAGTATGGAGACTAAAGATGAGAAAGTGCAAAAACAAGTGATGAGATAATGACCCTAGGGTGGAAATACATTTTGTAGATGTCGTAAAAAGTGCCAAATTTTGATGTCGATGTTGATGTGTGTGACATTGTTGTTGAATGATGTTAACTACCACTTCCCATACAGATGGAATTGTAAAAGAGAAGAACAAATATGGAGTCAAATATGAATGTATATGTGTAAAAATAATGTAAAGAAGTATTTATAATGAAAAATGTGAAAAAGGAACATGTGCACATAATTTGTGATGAGGAAAAAGTGTAGAAAGGATCCTATAGATGAAAGAGTTTTTTTGGGTGATCTCACACTAGTTCTTCCAGGTGCAAATTTTTTGGGTGATCTCATGCCAATTATCTAGAAGAAGTGTAGGGAGAAAAATCTGGTGTCATCCTCCAATCTTTAATTGCTTCCCATAATATGGAACACCACTGGAGATGGTGTGTAAAAATCTGATCCGGTTCGACCAATTCCGATCCAATTGTGAATGTTGTATGTATGGTGGGTTGTAAGGACTATCTACCCCTTAAAAACACTATCTAGAACTGTTGAGAATAAGATAAATTGAAGGGTTGAAGGTGAGACTGAGAAAGAAGGTGCGCAAGACCAAAATAACAATAGAAAGAAAGAAAAGATGGCCAAATACATGAGTTAATTAGTACTTTTCATACTTAGGAATCATAAAAATAGTAGTATGTAATCAGGAATAGATAGTTACCCAAAGTGCATGATTTTGTGTCTATATTTTCCCCCACTTTATGTTGTTGAGTGAAAGCTTGATAACATAAAGTAGATAGATATGCATACCTTATAACCATGTAGATCAATGGTGAGAAGCACACTTTGAGAGATAAGGAAAATCTTGGAGTGATAAAAAGGTGAAGTGTGGAGACTAAATATGAGAAAGTGCAAAAAATAAGTGATGAGATAATGACCCTAGGGTGGAAACACATTTTTTAGATGTCGTAAATGTTCTTATTTTTATGTTGATATTGATGTGTGTGATGTTTTCGGTGAATGATGTTGACTACCGCTTCTCATATGGATGGACCTTCAAAAGAGAAGAATGAATAAGTAGTCAAATATGAATGTATATGTGTAAAAAGAATGTAAAGAAGTATGTTGAATGAAAAATGTGAAAAAGGAACATGTGCACATAATTTGTGATGAGGAAAAAAGTGTAGAAAGGATCTATATTGAAACCAAAGATGAGTTGATGATCAATTTGAAAGAGGCATCTGTGTAAGATATTTTGAAATCTATAGAAAAAGTTTAAGATCCTCAACTTAGCCTTGAAATCTTGAATCGAACTATGGAGATACAAGACATGTGTGAATCAATGAAGGTTCCTTGTTTCGATACACCCATGTTCGATGTGGAGATGAATCAATTTTATGGGCCAAATAAATTCCTAAATGATGAATGTGAGAGAGAAATAATGTTTTCTTCTTCCACAATGCATTAGGATCCTGTTGATCTTCTCTCGGCTCTCTTACCCACATATTCTGAAGCCAACCAACTCCCTATCTCACGGACATATTTTACAGGGATTGCTACTAAATCAGCATTGGCTACTCTTACAATGTGTCATTTTCATGTTTGGTGACTAATTGGATTATATTGATGATTTCATGCTTTGGAGACACCTTTGGCTCCCTTTTCAACCTAAATGCAAATTTCACTCACCGATACCTCCACGATCTATCTGAAAGTATTTCAAGTGACTGAATCAACCATGACTATGCCTATCGAAACAATTTCTTCTTTATCACCCTTTCCTACATCCAAACCTTTACCCATAACTAAACCCATTCGTATGCCTAAGAAATTACCCAAACTTACATCTTATCCCATGTCTAGACCCTTCACCGCCTTGGGTGTCATGCCAACATCAAGCCTTTTCCTTCCACCCATCAAGTTGGATTTAGCCACATCTTCCCAAACCCACAAAAAAATAATTCCTCTACCTAAAAGGAAGATCCAACCTTCTAGCATCAATCTCATCCACCACGTCTTTGTCACCTTTTCCCCTTCCTCGTCCATCCTAGGACCTCACCTATCAACCTTGGTAAAAAAACCCTACCCAAGGTAAATCAAAAGTGCGAAAGCTTTCCTCTTCATCACGATCCTCTATTATGCCCAATCGACCTACACAACCTTCACCATCACCCACAAATTTCTTACCACCTATACCCCCACTAGCTACCATAACTTCATCACTACCTATGAGACTTTCTTCTCTTCAGCCCATACCTTCCACTCGGCCTCTACCAGAAACTTTCACCGCACCTCCATTATCCCCATGGATAAATTGTCCTCTTCCACCATTTGATTTCCCTTCAATATCATGCACTCCTTCCTCATGTTTACCCAAGAAGGAATAACCATAATTGAAAACCCACTACCCTCCAAAGAGATAGTTAGACGCATGACCAGGTTCCATTGTCATATCATCTACTATGCCTTTAACAAAGAAGGTACAACCTAAGCTTAAAATAGTACCACCCCAAACCGGTGTTCCAACTTACCCCTCCTCTAATTCCATATCTAGTGACGCCTCTCTAGAAAATTAACCCCAATTCCATCCAGACCCACACTTACTTCACATTGTGATCCATTGGCAGGGTCTTATGCCAACATCTTAGCTAATCTTTTGGAAACCTCCGTCATCACATTACCGCCACTTAGACCTTACAACCCACTCAAAACCAAACCAAAAGGGTTTGTGAAATAAAAATTTATGTCTACCATCATGTGCGGGGAATGATGTAGAAAACTATAAGGTTTTAAAAACCACCCTTCTCCAATTGTGTACCCTTGAATAAAATTTTGATGATGATGTTCTTCTAGATGAGGACTCTCTTCCTCCTTCACCAATCTCCCCACATCCTCTTCCATTACCTATTCAATGACCCGTATCTCCACTCCCACAAAAATTTTATCCACCTCCAAAATTCGAGATCAACATGGTCTGCATAAGAGAGTTAGCCAAACCCCCTCCTAAATGTCAGTGTACTTGACTCCTTTCATAAAAAGATTGACCCACATTCTATTTCCTATCATGTCACTACACTTATCACAGCTCAGCTACTCCTTCACCCCATATCAATATGGTTAGCATTGTTACTCATGCCCAAATAGACAAAGAAAAAGAGAAAGAAACCAGCCCATCAACCAATCCTCGTGCCCAATATACCATCTCGCACCCACACCTAAAATCACCATCCATGGACCCACATAGCCCATTTCTCGATGGGGTCACCCATCGTACAATCTTAAAACAATTGCACCAATCCCCTCTCAAAATTATTTGTATGACCTCATCCAAACCTCTCGAGTCACATTGATAAGCCCTCATTGAGGTTTTGCAATCCATCGAGGTTTTACCTAACGACCTAATTCCTGTGGCCTCCATTATTACCTCTCATCATGTGGCCTCTCCCACCAACTCGTCCCCTTCCTCTATACCTCCACCTACTCACCAAGTAGTTTCTCTCATATTTTCCGACGATGAGATTGTACCTCTCTAATCGAAGACCCCGATCCCTTCCTTTTCATCTTTGTCTACATCAATAATATATGTGTATGATGTGTTATGATCGATGGTGGTGCTAGCATCAACATCATCTCCTCCCATGCGTACAATAAAATTCACATACCGCCAATTACATGCATAATAACCCAATTATGTTTCTCTCATTCAATGATGCTCGACTTATACCCTCGGCACCATCGTCCTCCACGTTCGTGTAGGCCCCACGTCTTGTCTTTGGATTATTTTGTCTTAGAGGGGGAGTTCCAATACAACATGCTTCTTGGTTGACCTTGGATTTACGTCATGGGTTATGTTCCTTCAACTTTACACGATGTCTAAAATTTGAACATGAAGGACATAACTACACCATTCCAGGTGACCCATCACCATTCAAAACCTGTAACATGTTGTACTGACCCAATGATGTCCTTGTACCGCTTAAGGAATCTACCACCACTATCACCTCTCCTTCACCCACACCACATCCACTCATCATTCTTGTTGCCTCTCCCACACCTAACTCTTCTATCACCATTATTGTTGTATCCTCTGCAGCTCACCCTTCAACTAACACATCTACTTCCCAACCAACCAATACCCATTCTCCTCAATTTCCTAGTAATTCATTTATTCCACGCCACCAACATATCAACCACCAATCCCTTAGAAGGTGTTCTCCAATGTCTCACTCTAGGGGTGTATCGCTTATACAACATCAACACATTACTTACTCTTAAGGAGTATGGTAATATTTTTCAACATCCTTGCTATGATTACCACATAGGAAAGAGCTTCCCTTATAGTCCTCCCCATCTTCGTACTAACCTTACTTATGGGGGAATTAATACTTCCACCTATTCGCTGAAAAACCATCCCAAACATGACCATTTTCATCTGACCTCCAATCTCTCACCAACTACCACTTCGCCCACACTTTCCTATACCACCGTGTATGGAAGAGATTTAGATTTGGTTTTTACAAACAAGGCCATCATACCATCATCTCATGTAACACCCATAAACATAAATAATGTAGTGGTATCGGCTTTGTTTGAACTATATTCCAAAAAATCCCATGTTGAAATCATTAAGGATGAAAACCTTCTCCACCTCATTCACCAACGTCACCACCTTCACCCATGGAGTCTATGGATCAAGAATCCATTCCTCCTAACTTTTTTTTTTGTAAACACCATTTCCCTAGGACCTCTGACTTATCAACAAGATGGCGAGGCTCCCTCTTCTCTTCCCTTCCTGTATCCTAACATGATCAATGATGATACACCATCTATTAACACCATTCAATTTCAGGACGATGAATCTATTCTCACCTATCTTGGTATGGGGGATTCTTATATTCATCATTTGTTACCTTCTGAGACGCAAGCCATGTTAAATTAATTGACCATCAAAATCAATATTAACACTAAGGATGACCCGCACATATTATAGATAGGCCAATATTTAGATGTTGCTTTGAATAAGAAGCCATTACTTATTTACTCTAGGATTATAACAATGCTTTTGCTTGGTCCTATGTTTATATGCCCATTATTGACCCAAACATTATGGTCCACAATATCGTAACTATTCTTGAAGCCAAACCCATGAAATAGAAGCTGTAGAAAATGCATCCTCACATTGCTCTTCTTGTAAAGAGGAACTCCGAGTGCCTTCTTTCGCCATTTATCTTACCCATTGATTATCCCCAATGGATCTCTAACATTGTTCTTGTCAAAAAAGTGACAGGAGGACTTTGCATTTGCATGGATTTCTATGACCTCAACCTATCTTGCCCCAAAGATGATTTTCCTCTACTAGGTATTGACCAACTAGTTGATCTCACCACCAATCATGAGATACTATCACTCGTGCATGTTTTCTCGGGTTATAATCAAATATTATTTTCTCCGTAAGATCAACACAAGATGACCTTCATCACTCCTTGGGGACCTTCTACTATTGAGTCATGCCTTTTGGCCTTAGAATGCTTTGGTGCTACATAGCAGCGGGATATGAATTATATCTTCCATGACATCATGCACCGTATATTGGAATATTATGTAGATGACCTTCTTGCCAAATCCAAACATCGGGCTGAACACCTTACAATCTTGAAAGTCATATTTTACCGTCTCATCAAGTATTGTTTTTTCCTTCATCCAAAGTATGTCTTCGATGTTCTCTCAAGAAACCTTCTTGGTTTCATCATTTCTTTGTGTGACATAGAAGTCGATCCTACTAAAATAAAGGCTATTCTCAAAATTCCTTCACCTACTAATCTTTTCCAACTTCAAAGTTTGCAAGGTAAGTTGTAATCTATTCATCACTTTATTTTACAGACTTTCTGACCGCTACTAACCATTTCATCATCTCCTCAAAAATGACATCTCCTTAAAATGGGATGATGAATGCCACAAAGGCTTTGATGCCTTAAAATAATAACTTTTCATCGTGATGAACAACACAAGGAACAAGTGGTCTATTATATAAGTCATACACTTCTAGACTATGAAACCAGATACACCCATGCCAAAAAACTTTTCTTAGCCTTAGATTTTTTCACCAATAAACTTTGTTATTACCTACTCAATCACAAAACCTTTATCATCACCAATACTGACCCGTTACATTACATGTACACTAAGCCCTACAAACATCAATGTGTTGCACGTTGGCTCATGCTTCTTGTAGACCTTGACCTCGACTTCATCCATAAAAAATTGATCAAAGGCCAAACCATCGTTGACCAACTTGTAGATGCACCTCTCTCCGGAAATCAATCCTGTAACTTCAATTTCCTAGATGAATACATTACCACCCTCTCTTTGGATGATACTTTTTACCAAATGACCTTATTCTTTGATGGTTCCAAATGTCAGCATGGGGATGGTGTAGGCGTTATCCTCATTCCTCTTGATAGTGAACCTATGCCACTATCTTTCAAACTAGATTTTGATTGTACAAATAATATTTTCAAATATGAAGTGATCGTATTAGGTATCCAAGCCACCATCACCTTTGACGTTAAGTCGATTAATATGTTTGGAAAATCTCAACTGGTCGTAAACCAAGTCAATGGTATATATGAGTTTTGTAACAAAATACTTCAAAAGTATAAACATCATGTGGACATACTTTTTAATTCTTTTGACTATTATGAACTTCAAACCACTCCGTGTTCCACTAATAAATTTATAGATACCATGTCCTATCTTGCATCTCAGATACCCGCTTCACCCTCCAACTTAAAAATATTTGTCATGGTATAAAGGTGACAATCACCTTCTTATTTATTTCAGGATGTTAACCTCATTGGAACCGTTGAACCTGACCCACTTGACCTTTGGTATAAGCAGTTTGTGGACTACCTTTGCCTTTCAATTCTACCTCCTAACCTTACTCATAATGGACAACACACTTTTCTCAAAATCATCGCTCGCTATGTCATTATGGGTGGTATTATCTATAAATGTGGCTTGGACGATGTATTCTCTTACGATCCCTTACAAGTTCTAAGATTCCCTACACCATCAAAGAAGTTCATGACAAAATTTTTGGAGGTCACTTCAGTGGCTTAGCTATTACTAAATGCATCCTTTTCCTAGGCTATTATTGGCCAACCCTTAATCATGACTATGTCAAGCATTGTGTGAAATTTCAACAACATGCTAATCTTCATCACACACCTAGTCACACCTTATAGGTCACACGAGACCTTTGGCCTTTCTCTCAATGGGGTTTGGATATTGTCGAGAGACCAATCCTCATTATTCATAATTCCATCAATGGATTATCACCGTTACTCGAATATTACACCAAATGGGTTGAAGCCATACCTCTTAATTATACGAATCTAAGAAAACATGTGAATTAATCAATCATTAGATCATCTATCACTTTGGTTTTCCTCACCATCTCATAACCGATAACAAAAATAGTTAAAAAAATCCTACGAAAAATATGTGATGCCTTCGGCATTAAACTCAATTTTCTTCACCTTACTACCCTCAAACAAATGGCCAAGCAGAATCAACCAACAAAACCTTGAACAAAATTCTTATGAAAGTAGTTAGCAATACTGGAAAGGATTAGTACACGCACATTCCTTTTGCCTTATGGGCTTATTGTACTAGTATTTGTACCTCAACTTCTGCGATACCTTTCTCTTTGGTCTATGGTACAAATATTTTCCTACCTCTTGAATTTCATATTCCATCTCTCGTATCTCACTCAAATACATGCTCAATGATGACGACTTTTGCCAGGACCTTTTGACACAACTTGAGTTATTAGACAAATGTCATCTTAATGCTCTCAACCATATCCAAATCTATAAAAAGGTATCAAACGTGCCTATGATAAACATGTCCATGAACGATCCTTCTAGGTCAATGGCCTTGTCCTGAAGGAGAATCAATATGTAACAAAAGAGGAAAAATGTAAATGGGGAAAATTTTCTCCTAATTGTCTTGGACCCTATATCATAACTCATACCTATGGATCGGTGCTTATCATTTATCTTTGCTCGAAGGTAAACCCAAACTGAGCTCCTCAATGCCTTTAAATTTAAACCATTATATTGTTGAAATCAATTCCTATATCACCCTCTCTGTCTATTGACCGCTCATCCCTTAAGCATTATTCACCTTCCATGCTACCTATTTTGAGGATCAACGATTAAACAAGAATCATGTGATTACCCATCACCTTTTAGCCTTATCTTCAATATGAGTACCATGACTCTACTCATGGCATGATTCTCATGGATACTTTTCATATTTTTCAAGATGTAATCTCATGGTCATTCATCACATAAGACCTCTTCATCATAGTTAACTTACGTATGCTCTAGTTTTGTCTTCTAAACAAGAGTCTAATATTTCTCTATAGTCTTGTCCATGACTTAAACTTCCAAAAAGAAAAATGGAATTCAACCCTCGAGTCAAAATTCCACAAAAAGATGACTCCCTCAAAAGGGACATCTCTTCTCTCTATCTCACCACTATAAATAGACTGCTCCCTCAAAGGAAAACTATACAAAGATATCCATACAACACATAGTCTATCATAAAATAAGAATATCCTTGCAAAATAAAACAATAATACTCTGAAGCTTCCCACATTGATCAGCCTCATGAAGACCTTAAGGAGATAATATATTCATCCCTCATAGACTTCCCACATCGATCAGTCTATCGAAAACAAGACCAAAGAAGAAAATGATAACCTTTTTATCATGGACTTGCTTATTTTGATCTTGGGACTCTTGCCAAGTTGGCATGTTGTCTCACACTAGGTTATGCTAAAATCAACCTACATTCCTCTCATCATCCTTTTCACCCTAATTTTCAGCCCTCTCAAGGGATGTGCCTTTGTAAAATGCAACATTTCATGATCATGTGACTTTCTTCATCCTTAGAATAGTCAATCATGCAATGCCTTTAGGGTATTACACTCATAAGCCCATCTTTGGTAGGGTAGAATCG
Organism: Taxus wallichiana var. yunnanensis; assembly: GCA_018340775.1. Taxonomy (NCBI): domain Eukaryota; kingdom Viridiplantae; phylum Streptophyta; class Pinopsida; order Cupressales; family Taxaceae; genus Taxus; species Taxus wallichiana. The sequence goes on from CM031236.1 coordinate 504,052,612, forward strand.
ATATGGTGCTTATCAATTAGACGGATCTTTTTTCACCTCGTACCATTCATGTTCTTCATTACTTGTTGATTTTCCTATACAGGACTAGACCATCAACACCCACATTTTGTGAATTCCCTTTCACCAAAATCCACCAAATCATCCATGCCTATTCGCCCTTAACTCAACCATGCCTATGACCTAGACTCAACCATTCCTATAACCTAAACCCCATCATGCCTATATGACCTAGACTCAACCATGCCTATGACCTAGACTCAATCCTACCTAAAACCTACTAACCCATTCCTCTACATCATCGCATTCTTCCCTAGCTTATGAGAGAACTACATCGGCTCGAGGCACCTTTTTGTCACAAATATGTAGGAAGCACTCTAGGGCATGGGGTCCTTGGAGGTTAGCTTAGCAACTCTTTCCCCTAACCAATTCCCTCCCCATGTTTTCTATTCACATGTCCCCTTAGTTAGTTTCCATCTTATACACTACTTGGAAATTAAACACACATAAAAGTATATCAACATGTATACTTACCTATTTCTTACATCATCATATCATATATTCATCATTCCACATTTCCATAATATCAAAGATTTTGGAAAATTACACCATAACCGACATATTCATCATCATTTATTTTTCCATGCTACCAATACGTTGGAAATTAAATCAAGCCCAATAACATGACCAAATCATACCTAAATCACCTAAACTCCACCATGTCTAATCGACCTAACTCAGCCATGCCTACATAACTCGTAGTCATTTTATACCCTTAAAAGAACAAGAAAATCCCATGCGCATCGGTCTATCACCCAACAGAAATGGGCAATCACTCGAGGCATGCACGGGTGCCAATCCCCTCCTTTATGTGAGTTATATGAGAATACATCATCTATGACAAAATGGGAAAAGGACCTTGCATTCATTCCTAGAGCTTAGGATGAGTTCTTAGACTAATGCATCCATTCGAGATAAGAGAACCATTAACGAGAATACATCATCGAACTATAGAAGAAAGGAAATACACAAAGGATTACATTCAATAACATGATAAATATGGAGAATATCAATGTAAAGCATAAAGATAAACTAGAAACCACATATATTCATACTCGAGAATGTTCAATAACTAAATTACATTAACTTAGACCATAACAGCACCAATACAACATTGCAGATTTGAGTCATGCATCAGAACTAGACCATATCCCTCATAATACAAGGGTAAACATAGAACCATCCCTCTAAGTACGCCATCACTCATATGGTTCTCCTAATCCCAACCCATAGAACCCTTAGTTCTATTTCTGCAGAGCTTCACCTCTTCCATCATACACCAATTACCCCTTTCTTCTACTTGAGCACCTGTATATATAGCCTTTTTCCCCTCACTGCCATGCCTTCACAAGTTGTAGATCAATTGCTAAGTGTCTAGGTGGTCCTCCAAGGGAGCATGCCTCTTTCAAATTAGAGCTCTCCACTCTTTACAATGATGGATTTATGGATCCTTCTATCACAAGGAATATTCCTTTCGTGGCCACTAAGTTTCCAGGCTTACACCTTATCGACTCCGCATGTGCAGTCAGGTCATGCTTTTCTCCTATGATGCCGAAGTATCTAATATGGCTAAGTCCCATAACCTCTTTCTTTGTCTTACGTACACACCGAGGGTTCTACCAAAAACCTTCTAAAACCATGTCATGTACTCCTTCACCTTGCGCACCCTTCTTCAATTTGGACCCATGTGCCCACACACCTTCTTGTACTTAGCCAATAATTCAGAGGCCCAACATCACCCCACACTATGCTTGTTCTCCGTCCTCAGAAACACTTCTCTACAATGAATAAAGAATAACAACCTTGAAGGGTTGAATAAAGAATGGAGTGAAGAATTGGGGAAAGAATGGGGGAAATCATGATCACTATTAAAGGAGGAGAGGGAATTCCTTCCTTAAATGTGCCACTAATGTATCATAGGCATTAACCTCATTCTGAGCTTGTTGAAAAAGGTTTCCTACTAGGGTTCTCACCTCCTCAAAACTTATCTCTTCTCCTTTGGCGCTCATTGTTTCAACGATCCCCTCTAATTGTTTGACCAAATCCTCAAGCATGTCCATACTCCAAGTGATTTGGGGGTAAAAATCCTTCATTTGGTTCTTGATTGAGCCTGTTAGGTCTTAATGCCCTCTCGATTTCTTTTCCACCTTGGATAGGATTTTGTCTCGCTCACCCTTTTCTCCTTATTCTTCTCCTAGAACTCCCCGAGCTCCATCTCATGTGTGGTGACCAAGATGCTCACCAATCTATCTCTATCGACGTAATTATCATATATAGTCTCAACAACATGTGTGGCATAATTTACATCGGCAAGGATCTTGGTATACTTGAGAGACAATCTCTACTACCTTCATCTTATTTTCCATCTCCTTATGTGCTAATGCCTCTTCTGCAGATTCCAATGCAAAAATTCTCCTCTCCAAGGTGAGAATGCAAGTCAAGTCCTTCAGGAACTGTAAGGTTGATCCATATTTTTTGCGTGGGTGGTGCTAAGTCCGGATGCTTCAAGACAATGGTATCCGTGATCATATCTATTTTATTGTACACCTCACAAACCCTTACTTTCTAATCTTTTAATTCACACCTTAACTAAGAACTAATTAGATCCTCCTACTTCAGGTCCTTACTTTTCTCAAGGAGCTCCTCCTTTTTCTCAAGCTCTACCTCTAGGAACTTCACCCTATCATTTCTTCCAAAGAGTCGGGCCTTAACCTCAATCGAAACCTTGTTGAGCACATTGCATATTTTCTCATCGATAATTGTTGAGCATTCACCAAGGGGTTTATCCCTTTTTCTTCGCACTTTCATCAATGCCCCTTGGCTTACCTCAAACTCAGGCTCATCAATGTGGGACTCAAATTCCCATGATAGAATTTTCCTTGTCCGAGGGTATGCACCTTCCTCATCAAATGAAGTCATGGCTAGGAGTTGCTCCGTCAAAACAATTCTCTAAAAACATACAAGAAACACCTTGTTTGGATCATAGACATATCCCATTCCTTGTCTCTATGCTATTTCTATGCACTTTATCCTTGTGCGCACAACCCTTGGAAATCTTACAACCAAACTGGGATCTCCTCCCATGCTGCCATACTCTTTTCCTATGCTCTCCTCCTCAACTTCCTTCAGGATTACCTCATCCAAACCGTGTTCCACCTCTTGCTCCACCGGTTCCTTGATAATTCCTGCCACTTCTCTCTCTCTCTAGATTCTTCTATATTTTCCTTTGTGAGGCTTGGGGTCCTTTAATCCTTTGTATTTACTTCCTTGCTCAATCCCTTGTCCTAAGCACCTGCTTATTCTTTTTCATTTTTCTCTTCCTCTGCTTCTTCCTTGGAGTCACATACTTCAAAAACTAGATGGTCTTGAGCTTCCTCAAGCTCATCATCATCTTTTTCTCCTATGTAGGGCTCTAGGCTCTCTATTTCCTCCGAATCATCTTTTTTTGACAATCTCTACTTCTTCCTAACTAGTGATTCTATCATAGGAGATTATGCTCTTTCTTCTTCCTCAGTAGGTGACTCCTTCCTTGGTGATTCCTCCTTTGTGAGAGGTTCTTCCTACTCTAGTACTTCTTCTTCTAGGTTATTTTCCTTCATCGGGATTTCTTCCTATGCGTGTAAGTGCTAGGCTTAGCACTTGTCTCCGGTGCGCCCATCGATTGTGAAATTTGAACACTTGGTGGATTTTTCTCATGTACCTCTTCTCTTTCCCTCTTTTGAGGCACGGCCTTCTTCCTCCCTATAGGGTACTCGGGAATGGAGATATCATTATCCAAGTAAGTGCCTTTTTAAAACTTTGGCCTTATGCGTAGATGCACCCTTGTTATAGTTTTCCCTACAATTGGGAGTGTTAAAGGCTTCATCATTTGGAATTTGTGGGATATATACTTCTCCATGTAGATGCACTTATTTGGGTAGGCAAGCTTTCAAAGCCACTCGCGGTGGTCTTGATCTAACTCACTAAGGTCGAACCTTAGTCTCTTGGCCTCCTCTAACCGGTTGACTCTAGCTTGGAAGTATTTTTTGAAGGAGAAGGGTAGCTTGGACCATGGGTTCATAGTCCCATCAGTCAATTTAAATTTTCCAATGCGAAATGTTGGTATACTACAATATCTACCTCTCCATCCATTAGAACTGGCAACTTCTCCGGGATCCTCCATTCTACTCTAAATGCATCACACATTCACTTGTACCACTTCTCCAAGCTCACCTTGTGAGCGTACATCATGGTATCATAAGTGTACTTCACAAACCTTTTCGAGAGAAAAGTATCCTCTTCTAGATACTCCCAAATGAATTTTTGGCCCATCGAGCACTCCAATCTCCGAAAAGACAATGGTGAGGAGGACTTTTCGAATAGCATCTTTTCTTCCTACTTGCACGTTGCTTATGATTTCATCCACGATAAAGGTAGACAAGTTATTGATGGTTCCTTTAGAGATCTTTCGACATACATTTAACCATGCCTTGTTTACTTGCATATATATTTCTTGATCATTTATCTTGGTAACTAAGCACATAGCCATCCTCATGACTGGGTATGGTGTAATACTCCCATTTTAAGACTTTAGAAACAAGGGAAATTTTTTTATACATAATGTTCTCTATTCTAAATAATCATAACTTAGAACACACATTCCATGCCAATCAATCTCATAACAGATAACCATATGCAATTGTAAATGACTCGGTGAGCTACCGATCTCTCATTTCATGACTCGATTAACAACTGATCTCTCATGTTAACTTAAGTATTGAATACTTAATGTATACCAAGTATACTTGGTTCTCTTACCCTGTTCTAGGTACTGAGTGTTTTGTTTAAGAAACCTATCTGAATATTTGTTACCAATATTCATCTGAAATCACATTCCTTAAACTAGGTGACATAGGACAACACAACTAGCAGCTTGTGATACTTTGGCCAAATATTTCCAACATACTATTCATGTTACTATTCCTAGATGACATACTCGTCTAATCGGAATATGTCCTTCACCCCACTCATCTGTTATCTAGAATGGTCTTCACTGACTTCAGTCAGTCCACTTGTCCAAGGTTTGACCCTAACGTAGGTTAGTGACATAATTTAGAATAGGGAATCACTCGTGATGACCTAGGGTATATAGACATACCCAATCGACCTAATTTGATTGGATGTGCCTAGTTATCCTAAGTCATTGTGAGTCACTTCCTATGCTAAATCATAACTCTAATCTAACCTAGAGAGAAACTAAGTTCAAGTCCAAATTTGGGTAGGTCTAGATGAACCAATGCTTTGAAGGGTGTTACAACATGTCAACTGCAACCCTGTATCCTCATGAAGACCCAAGTCTTCATGAAGGTACAATTCTACAGTTGGCATGTGCCAACATCCAACAAAACTACTTCATCACGATGTACACACCCTAAAGAGATCATTTCCACTTAATTAGCTTAGGATTAAGATTCAGATTATGAAACCTTACATAACCCTAATTCCAACAACCTTAAAGGTTTCCATCCCTATTTGAGTTGGTTAACTAATATGGAACTTCATATACTAAAGATTGCTTTATGTTCAATTAACTTTTTGCTTAACATTCAATTAATTGAAAACAACATCAACATCTATCAAATGATTTAATTAATGTGTCTCAACCATTCAAGGAATGTATAAGAACCAAAACAGGTTCTGATATAAAATACTTCATAAATATGAAGTCTAAATGGTTATCGAACCCATATATCATTAGTTTATTTTGCATCCTTTTTAGAAGAGGAGAACCTTCCTCATTATGGTTAGGTATTAGGATTCATTATACCCATATTCAATTTACACATCCTGACATTATAACTATACATTCATAACATCATAATCAACCATTCAAAATTAAGTAAAGAACATCAATACATACAACTTAGTAAGTTACATTTAAGTAAGGGAAATTGTAAAAATTCCCATTCATCCAGAAAATTCAATGACACCGAATAAGGATCCAATCAGATATGAATAACAACATCAAGGATATGATTACAAAATTTATTTCTTATTATGAACAAGAGAATAGACTTAATCAATTTAAGTAACTTTAGTCTTTTCAATTCATCCAAATAAAATACACATCTTACAAATTTTATGCATTACTAACATATTTCATGTTAATCAACATCAAGGTCATTTAGGAATACAACTTTTCTTCCTTCAGTACATTTCAATAATAAAAATAATTCTCTATAATGGTCCAAAATTTTAATTCAACCAATACATCATAAAATTTATTACCTTCCTTTATCACTTATGAAGTCCATATGAAAAATTTCTAGCAGAGTCGAGTCATTCAGCGAGCATGATAAACACTAAGCATTAAAACAAAATGCTTTCAACTAATTGTTTCATTAAACCAACTCTGCTTTAATGAAACAATGAGGTCAAGAAGACAAATAAATCATAGTAATAACAACCATAAAAGAAGAACAATTAATCAATTTGAATAACATTCAAAGAAATGTCATGATGTAATCAACAATCTACAACATGTTATCAGATAAATATAGTTCCATCCAATACACTTATCCATATCAAATAAAAGTACCTTCTAATTATTTCCTTCACAAATCATCTTAATTAGAAATACAAATGTAAATAAGAGTCTCACACATCAGATGTGGCATCCTAATCCCAAATGCAAGGCATAGCCTAATTTATCAAGTTAGACCATATATCAACATTAAGATAGAATTTACTCAATGTACAACATCTCACATTAGTCTTCTATCACAAATATTAAAAGCCTTAACACAAGTCAAGAGAACAAGCAAGTAGCAATGATGACTACTCAAGGCATTAAGGATAGTAGTGCAACTGATCCAATTAAATCTAATGACCAGATTTACCCAAAAGAAGAAGAATGACTGTGATGAAACAATAAGAGCTTCCTATATAATTTGGTTAGCCCGAATCCCTACACACTACTTCAAAGAAGAGAACACAACCCATATCATCCTATTATTTCCAAAGGGGAAGTGGTCAGACTTCACCTCAAAGACTAAAAGAGAAGGAGTCAAATGTCATGATCAAAAGGGAATTCGACATTCTAACACATGGGAAGAAGGTCGCAAAGGACAATGTAACACCTTTGAAAAACTGTTATATTTCTCTTTTACATTGCAAGCATTGGCATGTGATTTTCTTGAATGAGGTGTGTTCCCTTGAATGTTGAAAATCATGCTTGATATGGATAAATCATTTCTACTTTTGGATTCTTTAGATTGAAATGATATGGCTTAAAAGAATCCATTTTCACTTCTGATAGGTGAGTTGCAATCTTGTTTTGAGGGTTACAAACTTGTCTCTTTTAACTGACTCATCCTTGGATCAATTCCAGTGATCCAAGGAATATTTTAAATCTCCTTACTGGACTGAATGGTAAATTTTCATTCATGAGCTTGAGAGACATAGTAGACTAAACTTTGTATGTTACAAATTCTTTGATCTTGTACGATTGTGCCTACATTCAGTTGTATGTTTGTGCTCAGATCTTTGGGGTTAATCTCTTCTAGAAATTTAACAACATAAGCAGAATGAAGCCTACTTCATGACTATGAAGGGAATCTAAATCCTAAACCTAAGGGATTATCCTAACGGTATTCTAAACTAGGTAAATGCACCTACTTCCTAGCTATGTCTACTTATTCGGGTTACAATCTAACCTAAGCTTCATATTCTATTTTTTTGGGATGGTGTCCTAACCTAAGTTGATGTGCTAAATGGAATAAGGGGAGAAATAACTAAGGTAATGCTAGGCTATTTTTAACCTATTACCTAATACTATTTGGTTGTGATTTTGATCTAACCTAAGGTGGAAATTACTTATGAATTGATTTTTAATTAAACCTAAGGTTATAACCTAAGTTATGGGAAATCTATCCTAAACTATTGAAAGGGAACCTAGGGTCGCATGACATTATGGCGACAGTTCCAAAGGCATTTATTTGATTTGATTTGGTTGAATGAATGGGAGGTACTACCAGTTTTGGTAGAGGAAAGTAAACTTAGTGGAAGCATACGTGGAGTCTTCACTAAAGTTGGAAATGCATGCTAAAGTGGAAATAACATTCGCCAGTTTTAGGAGGTAGTGGCAAGGAGAGATAGGTGGGATATTGAGGAGTAATTGCATTAATGAACCTCGATTTTGTGTGCAAACCATCTTGGAAACAAGGAAGGTGGATTTGTTGGAGGTTGTTTGGTCTTGCATGCCTTGCGATTTTTGTCTCTGCATGGAGCTATCTGGTTCTTCGAACCAGCAGTTTGAATTTTACTTTGTGGCTATTTTTGGTTTCTCTGGTCTATTTTCGATCCAAGGAAAGTATATGAGGCATTGGAGAGAAATATGTTTGGTTGTTGATCTTTCGTGGAGGAGAAAAAGAGTTGGTAGCTCGGCTGGAAGTATCCTTTGAATTGGTAGAAGCACTATCAGGCATGATAGGCTCTACCCATTAATATTTCTTGCTTTCTTCTAAACGTTTCATAAAAATAACTCTGCTCTCTGGAGATAAATGTTTGCATGTTTTGTCAGGTTATTTACTTTCTTTGTTGTATGAATCCCTATGATTTTTACATGTGAAACCATTGTATGATAATGAAAGTATTTGGATGTTCTCTCTCTGTGAAATTTCAATGGTGATATGCATGTGTGTAACATTCCCATTTTAAGACACTAGAACAAGGTATTTTTTTTTTTTTGCATAACGTTCTCTGCTCTAAATTATGTAATTCAGAACACACGTTTCAAGTTTTTAATAATTGTTCTCTGTTCTAAATGACATAATTTAGAACACACAATGCTTTTAGATCAATGTTCTCTATTCGCATATTCATAATATGGAACACACATTCCATGCCATTCAATCATATAACAGATAACCATATGCAATCTGTAATGACTCGAAGAACTACCGATCTCCCATTTCATGGCTTGGAGTTTCATTGATCTCTCATTTCATGGCTCAACTAATTACCAATCCTTCATGTTAATCCATGCATTGTATACTAAGTATACTTGGTGTAGAAAGTCACTCGTAATGACTAAGGATATACGAAATACATCTTCGAATCATATCAATTACTTATGTCTAGTTACACTTAGTCCTCACGAGTCACTTCCTACACAAGGACATGTTCCTAACTTGGTCTAAAGTAGAGCTGAGGCCAAGTTCAGGTTTATGTAGACCTAGATGATTCGATTCGGAAGGGTGTTGCAACATGTCAGCTGTAACATTGTGTCGTCATGAAGGCCCAACCTTCATGAGGACACCTTATTATAGTTGGTGGGTTCCAACATCCTTCGGAATCCTCCCATCTAGGGATACATATTCCACTAAGAGCTTGATCACTTTCTTATTTTGTAATTTAATGAATAAGTTCAGAAATCTTGTTGGTCCTTTAATATTTTTATTCATTAAAGGTGTATAGTCATGAATGACTTAATTTTTCATGAAGCTAATATACAATCACTTCTCCTTACCGAAGAGTTGTATCTCTTTTCTTGGATCATTAATTAAAGCTTCAGACTTACAGCCCAAATCAGTTTGATTAGTAAGATTAATTTACTAAACTTGATTAAGTTCATTCGTAGCTGATTTTAAGTTTAAGTTTCCTTTACATTATTCCTCGTTTGAATGAGGTCCATTTCCTATGCACATGTATTCATTTATTTGTGCTTGCCTTACGTTAATGTAAGATTTAATAGAAGGAGATATGATTTCCTCCATCCAATTATCCTTTGGGAAAGACACCCCTAAGAACATTAATGAAATATGAATACGAACTTAATTGTTCTTTTCTTAATATTCATTAGTTTAGAATCCAATTCCAAACATTACTTACACAAAAATTCATAGGTATTTTAGTCTTTTACAATGGCAATTAATATTCCATATTGACCTAAGTATTAACCATTTGCACATTCCAACTTAAAAGTTGTATTTAAGAGAAGAGTAGAGTGTCAATTCCCTCTTTCTCATTATATCCTTTTTAAAGCTAACAACCATCGTATATATAAGTACAAATTCAACTATAGGAATAAGTTCACTATTTTATTTTCACAATTCAATAATAGTACAATAGTAAAATATCACTCCATTCCTTTTTCTTACTCCGCAAGTAAAATTTACACAATTTACAAGTCTAAACAGCCAGACTTCATTCTTGTCTATCAGTATCGATAACTCAAACAAGACTACAAATTTTTTCTCTTTTCATTACATTCGAGAAGAATAATAAAGTCTCATAAAAGATCTAGCTTTTAGTCAAACAGAAGAAACATCCTAAAGGTCATGTCTTCTTCTAACACTTAGGTACTCCATCTGCAAGAATTGCCAGCATGGGTCAGTTCGTCAAACTGAGCATGTTAAGCACTTACTATTAAAAAGAAGTTCTTTTGATTAACCATTTCAGTAAAAGAACTCTACTTTTATGAAATGTCCCGTAATTAAGATGGACATCACATAAGAATTAAGTACCAAAAGGATGAACAAATTTAACAACCATGTCACAATAAGTTAGCATCTTAATCGAACAATACCATTGATTAATAACTCCTCAATTAATTACCACAAACAAGCAATATTATGTATCCATTACCTAACCATCTCTTTCAAAATTGAATGTAGTTAATTTCAAATTTAAACAAATAATCCAAGAATATTAACTCTAACTATTCTTTGATAGAATAATTTGAAACAAGTAATAATTCACTTGTTTCAATTCAGTCCGCTTCTATCATGTAAATGGAATCCTTATAGTAAAATGACTAAGATTTTAAAACAAAACTCTTTCCTTTTCACTATTCATTAAACATCAATCGAGTTCAAATGTTGAAGAGGAAGGTAAACAATCATCATAAAAATAACTCATATCACTTTTCTCAATTCAACAAACAAAGAAATTATTTAACCAAATTAGACAGAAAATAGAAAATGAAATGCAATTATGTACACTCAAAGCAGTTACAAATTATTTCAGTATTTCTTTACTAATTTTTTTAAAAAGAAACAAAGAAAGGAAGTATTTCCTTCAGTTAACAATTCTATAATATCTTCCAATTAACACGATCGAACTGATCGACCTTATGCAAGGAAAGACATCAACTAATATTAACAGTCAAGAGAGAAAAATATGAAAGTCATTAATTAAAATGAGATAGAAATTCTCGTTACTTCTTTCCAACACATTACCAACATATAACCGTGATATGCAACCGTAATGATAATGTAATTCTTTTCATACCAAAAACTGGAACAATTTTAATATTTTATCAGCTACTATAAAATGAACAGTATTTAATTACTTCATTTTACAACTGAATCGAAAGTATCAAACCATAACAAAATTTCCAATTGCACCCATCACTGTTAATTTCCTTCACTGAAAACAATGTGTTACCCCAAATATAAAACAACAAGTAAATGTTTACAACCCAGCAACATGAACCCGCTTTCATTGGAATGATAAAAGAAGAAATCATTTTCAATCACGAAGGTAAGAGATTTACCCTTGTTCATTTCTAATGAAAACAACAAGATGTTTAAATTGTAGAACCTATACTCACCCATGAGTTAAAAGAAACAGTAAAATTCACACATTCTACACCAATCCCTCAGTTAAACAATTTGATATACTTATCTAGCTTTAGCTAGAATTATTTCCAAACATTCAGTCATGGGTACCGAAAGCAAAATAGGAGAACTTTATAACATTTCAAAACAAACAACTATGAAATTGATACGACAACCTCATGTCTCAAAGAGAACCCACATCACAATTAAATGTATTATGTTAAGGAGGGATAAATCCACAAAATCTCTATCCAAACATTCATGAAATCCACAACCTTGTAAGCATATAAAATCAGCAAATAGTATACTTATCGCTGTCACATTTTTCAAGTTCAACCCACAAAAGATCATAAAGCCGAATGCACATTTCCTTTAAAACCTTAACAACAGTGGATGATTTTTATACCCATTTACAGTTTTAACTGAAACAACAACTTTCTGTGTATGCATCATTTCTAAATGAAAATTTCGCACATAAATCAAAGTCCCCAATTTAACATACTGAAACATTCATATAAAACCACAAATTTCCAAAAATAGAATTCATTTATTGAAATGGTTAATGAAAATCATAGCTATTTAACAGAAAGAGCTTAACATGCCTGATAAAACTTCTTGTTGGCTTGTAGAAAATCACAACCGAGTCCTCAGAAATTCTTCTTTTCAAACAATGACTATCAACAAGGTCTCCCAACGGCCTCCTCTTTTCCACAGGCTCAAAAATAGCTGAAGGTGATCAAAACAACAACAACAATGGCCGAAAAATGAATTTGCAAGTTCGAAAGAACAACCATTGCAGAGCAAAAACTAGAAAACCAAATGAGTAACAATAACCCACGAAAATCCACTTTCCTCTTTCCTAGGTAGGCTAGTTGCCAAAACCAATGCCAATAAATGCATTGAATGCATTTTCCCCTCTTTTCTTCATGCCACCACCAACTCAAATTTGGTGAGTTCTAATTTTAAAATTTTGCATGTAATTCGAATTTAGTAATATTGCTAGTTAGATTCCTCTAACTTCCCATGCTCCCACCAAACTTGGCGATTAAAAGTTACAAGGACTGTAATTAAGTCCGCCATTAAGTCTAAAACCTTCCCCCTTTTTCCTCCCACTTGTCATGTAACCCATAGTTCCCTCTTAGGACTAGTAATATTTTAGGTTACAATATTTATAGTTAGGTTTCCTTAGGATTCACCTTAGGTTAGTTTACAAATTTTTAATTTAAAATCCATATAGGATAAATATTATGTCATAGGTTAAAACATAACCCATAGCAATTCAATAATAGGTTCCAAGTAGGTCTTACCACCTTAGGCTTAAAACCCGTATAGTGCAGGATATATGCCTTAATATCCTTGTATGTAAACCTTTTTTTTTATTTTACGTTTTCTAACGTTACAATTTATATGTATTCAGGGAATCAAATCTTGTCATTGGCAACATGATGCTAGGTAAGTATACCTATAACTAGATGCTTTAAAATTTACAACAAACCCCAGCTCGGTTCCAAACTTTATTTTATTTGGAAATTCAATTGACAAGATGACAATAAAGAAGGCTGAAGCATACCTTGGATCAATGGAATTGATTCAAGGTGTGTTGTCAACATATATAAATTCATCGAGTACAAAAGTAATTCTGTAGGTTCTCAACCTTGCAATTCACAAAATATAATGACATCATTTCCAAGTAAGCAGAGTTACCATATGCACAAATTCTGAGCATTAATACTTACTCATCTGCAAGCATGATTTTCAAAATCAAAGAATGCACCTTCACACGGCAATTCTCGTTGCAAAATTTGCAAAGTCAGAAATAGAAGTTATCATAATAATAGTCATGACCAAGATGTTACATACCTCCTTCTTAAAAGAATCATCGTCCCGATGATCAAATTAGTCAAATCGTGGAGTTTTAGAACAAAATTTAGTTATCATCCTTCCATTCATATGTTCATAACAAAACTAAAATTTAAGTCTTTAAACAATATTTAAAATAACCATCAAATAATTCAGTAGCTGCCCAAGTTTGGTAGATTTATCAGTTTTTTTAACTTAATTTATATCAAACAAGTATGGAAAAATAGATCTCATTTCTTCGAGATTCTCCCAAGTTGCACTTTCTTCGCTAAACTAGTCCCACTGGACCTTACATTGATTCACTTTGTGATTTCTTAAGTGCAACTGGCAAGTTCCCAGCACTCGAATGGGCTTAACCATGATTATTTCGGGTCTTGGACCTACAAGGAATCCTAATTCAGCACATGTGATAAATCTGATACATATTTCTTAAGCAAAGAAATATGGAAAACATCATGCATTCGTGATAAAGTAGGAGGTAAAGCTAAACAATAAGCTACATGGTTGATTATTTCAACAATTTCAAAAGGTCCCACATAATGAGGTGATAACTTGGCAGCCTTGCCAAAAGTTATAGAACTCTTTTTCAGCTTAACCCGAAGAAAGACCTTCTCACCAAGTTTGTATTTCCTATCAACCCATTTTAAGTCTGCATAACTCTTTTGCCTATTGGCAGCCTCCTTTAAACATTCACGAATCATTTTAATTTGCTGTTCCATTTCTGTAAGGATTTTTGGCCCAATTATCTCTCTATCCTCTACGTTGTCCCAGCTAATAGGGGTTCTGCATTTCCTTCCATACAATGCTTTGAAAGGTGCCATCTTTAAAGAGGTGTGATATGTATTATTATAAGCAAATTCAACTAGCGGGAGGTACTCCTCCCATTTATATTACTGATCCATGCAATACATTCTTAACATATCCTCTAAAACTTGATTGACTCTTTCAGTCTATCCATCTGTTTCTGGATGATATTCAGAATTGAAATTTAGTTTAGTTCCCAAGGCTGTGATAAGCATTTGCCAAAATCTTGATGTCATTCTCGGATCTCTGTCTGATATGATCAATTCGGGTATTCCATGTAACCTGAAAATATCATGTACAAAACTTCTTGCTAACACTCATGAATTGTCTTTTAGATTACCAACAATAAAGTGTGCCACTTTGGTTAGTTTTTCAACAACCAGGATAACACCATGTGTATTCCTAGACATAGATAATCCTTGAACGAAATCCATAGTTATCACTTGCCATTTGTACTGCGGAATGTTGTGAGGGTACAATAATCTGTGGGATGCATATGTTCTGCTTTAACATGCTGACATTTCAAGTAATGTGTCACAAATTCCATCACATATTTTTTCATTCCCTTCCAGAAATATTGCTGCTTTATATCAACAAGCATTTTCATAATGCCAGGGTGTCCAGAAAAAGGTGAATTATGAAATTTAGCTATTAAATCATTTGCCAAGGGTATATATACCCTATTTTCAAACCGCAAAATTCCTTCATTGTCAAAATGAAAACCTTTATACTTTACATCTTTTGGATTTGCAGCAAGTGTTGTCTTAACTTGCTGAAAATAAGAGTCAGATTCCATGACACTTTTCACCTCATCTTTAAACTGAGTTCTTAATGTTATAAGAGTAGAAATGTGCTTTCTACGACTCAGAGCATCTGCTACCCTATTTTCCTTGCCTTTAATATAGCTTATATCAAAATCATACTGAGATAGGAATTCTAACCATCTTCACTGTCTTGCATTCAGGTTTGGCTGAGTAAAAATATACTTCAACCCAAGATGGTCAGTTTTTAGCTCAAAAGGCTTACCAAGAAGGTAATGCCTCCACATTTGAAGTGCATGAACGATGGAAACAAGCTCTAGGTCATGTGGAGCATAATTCTGTTCATGTAACTTGAGTTTTCTTCTTTCATAAGCTATGACATGATCATTTTGTAACAGAATACCTCCGAGACCCTCCCCAGATGCATCTGTTATGACCATAAAATCTCCATTCGGATCAGGTATAGTCAAAATAGGTGTTGTAGTTAACTGATCCTTTAGAATCTTAAAGGCAGATTCACATTTGTCATTCCAAAAAAATTTCTTATCTTTCTTTTGTAATGAAGTGATTGGTGCAACAATCTTAGAAAAGTCCTTAACGAACTTTCTATAGTACCCCGCTAGGCCCATGAAGCTTCTAACTTCATGCACATTCTTGGGTGCAGGCCACTCAGTTATAGCTACGATCTTTGAAGGATCTACAACTATCCCATTCTTGCTTATAACATGTCCCAAATAATGCACTTCTACATCATAAAAGGAACATTTAGACAACTTACCATACAACTTTCTCTTTCTCAAGATTTCTAGTACTATCTTTAAATGCTCCTGATGCTCTTCGACATTTTTAGAGTATATGAGAATGTCATCCAAGAATACAAGCACAAATTTGTCCAAGTATTCTTGAAAAATATTATTCATCAAATTCATGAAGGCGGTAGGTGCATTCGTCAACCCAAAAGGCAACACTGTGAATTCATAATGTCTATACCTTGTTCTAAAAGCTGTTTTATGAATGTCTTCCTCTTTTATTCTCAACTGATGATATCCAGATCGAAGATCTATTTTTGAATAAACTGATGCTCCACGCATCTGATCAAACAGATCATCAATCCTAGGAAGTGGATATTGGTTCTTAATGGTTGCCTTATTCAACATTCTGTAATCAATGCACAATCTAAGTGTGTCATCCTTCTTCTTTACAAAAATTACCGGTGCTCCCCATGGTGAGACACTCGGTCTTATCAACCCTTTGGTCAAAAGTTCTTGTAATTGAGCCTTAAGTTCCACCAACTCAATGGTGGTCATTCTATAGGGTGCCTTGGATATGGGCTCGGTTCCTGGTTTGATCTCAATTACAAAGTCAAACTCCCATTTGGGTGGAAGACCCGGTAATTCTTCCGAAATACATCACTGAAATCTCTCAACAAATGGATATTTTTCCATAAAATCATTATCTTCTTTGGCAATTTCTATCATTTTTATGGCATATAAAGTGCAGCCTCTATTTTTAGCCCTTTTTAGTTGCATAGCTGTTAGTTTCCTAACTGCAATCCCACGTTTTACACCCTGAATGACTATTGTTTTCTGCAGGTCATCAAAACAACAAATCTATTTTTCATAACAACACCTTCGCCTTATGTTCTGCCAACCAATTAACACCTATAATTACATCATATGACCCCAAAGGGGTAACATAAAGGTCAACTTCTATGGAGAAACTAGGCAAGTCAAGGACTGCCCCAAAAAGACACATATCAACTGTATGGACAACATTATTTCCGTAATGTACCGTCCATGTCTTATCCATTCATTCAGCTTTTCTTTTTAATTTCAATGCTAACTTAGTAGATATAAAACATTCAGTAGCTCCAGTATCAAAAATTATAACCACAGGTATACCGAATAACTTACCCGGAACTTCTATGGGTGTGACTTGCTTTTCAGCTTGTTTGTTAGCCACCACAGTGTGTATCCTATGCTGTTGATCACGATTGTCCTTCTTTAAAGGACAGTGACTCACATAATGGTCCTTTCCATAGTTAAAACAACCTCTCGATGGGCCCCTTCCTAGGCTCAAATTTATTTCCAGCCTTGAAGTTATCATTCTGGCTTCCATAGGACTTTTTCCCATTACCACTATTTTTGGTAAAGTTGTTCCACATACTAGTAACAAGTTTGTTCATCCCTGTTTTCTTATTGTTATCCACAAAAAAAAAAATTCATGCCGAACCTCTTCCAGGGTCCCTTTTTAGGTGCAAGAGATGAAGAAGAGTTGGGAATCTTCTTCCTAATCTCCTCCCTATGAGTAGAGATTGTTCTTAATTTTGTTCTTGTCTTATTGCTTTTTCGACAACTCCTTCCATAGTGATCGACCGTGGACATCCACTTCACCACCAATAATGGGATTCATTCCCATTATAAAGTTTTGTATCCTAAACTTATCGTCATCTTGGTATCTGTGGTAAATACTTAAGGAGTTTAGTAAACCCTTCCCAAGATTCTCTCAATGTTAGCTTTCCTTAAGACAAGTTCTGAAATTTAGTCATTTTCTGATCATAAAAAGTTGAGGTAGCCATCGTTTCCTAAAGTAACTTTTAAATTGATCCCAAGTTATGTCTATTTTGACAATGTTCAACTCAACCTTATGGTTGTCCCACCATGATGATGCTTCATGAGAAAGCTGATACGCTCCCCATATTACTTTTGTTTCCTCAAAGAAGTTTCTTATCACAAAGTACTTCTCCATTTCACTAATCCAATTTTCAGCCCCATCCCCAAGTGTAGTTCCATAAAAATTTGGAGGACTTATTCTTTTTATATCATTTGTGAGTTCAGCCGCTAATCTTTCCCTTTTATTTTTAGGCTGATTAGGAACGTTCATGTTACTATTATTAACACCCGAATTTCCTCCATTGGTGTTATCCACGGGAGGTGGTTGATCATTAATATCAGCATCTTCTTCCTCCTCCTCATTTCCCATTGCTTGCTGCTCCAAAATAGTCAGACGATCTCTTGTATCTAGCAGGCAACAAGGATCTCGTCTAGTTATTGGGCAGTAGCTTCTTCCCACCCGGTAGCGGGTTGTTCGCAAATTCCTCTTGTTCTAACCATTTTCTATTCAACAAGAAAATGTAAACCTTATTAAATTGTGGACTCATTAGGTCCAAGAGCTACAACCTTCAGCTCTGATACCAAGATGTAACATTCCCATTTTAAGACACTAGAACAAGGGAATTTTTTTGCATAACATTCTCTGCTCTAAATTATGTAATTCAGAACACACGTTTCAAGTTTTTAATAATTGTTCTCTATTCTAAATGACATAATTTAGAACACATAATGCTTTTTAGATCAATGTTCTCTATTCACATATTCATAATATGGAACACACATTCCATGCCATTCAATCATATAACAGATAACCATATGCAACTATAATGACTCAAAGAACTACCGATCTCCCATTTCATGGCTCGGAGTTTCATCGATCTCTCATTTCATGACTCGGCTACTTACCAATCCTTCATGTTAATCCATGCATTGTATACTAAGTATACTTGGTTCCCTTTACCTTTTCGGTTATTGAAGTGCTCCATTTAAGAGGCCTATCTAAATATCTGTTACCGATATTCATCTGAAATCCTGCTTCTTAAACTAGGTGATTTAGGACAATGCAACCAGCAACTTGCGTTACTTTGGCCAAAGATTTTCACATGCTTAGCATGATCATATTCCTAGATGACATACTCATCAATGG